>CM074194.1:44611454-45821250 GCA_037179385.1 Holothuria scabra
GGAACCTTTTTACCAGAGGGAAAGCCCCACACACACACGCACACACACACACACACACACACACACACAAACACACACTTTCCCTCCATACCTCTGAAAAAAGTGTTTCGTTGGATAAATAGCATAATGCTTACGATAGTGCCATCTTTAGAGTCACACATAAAATAGAGTTTAGGCTAATGTCCAATCGACCTACTTCTTACATCGTCTTATTTCGCAGTTACCTTTCAACCTTTATCCAAAGCCTCATTTTAATGGAGCATTGTAAATTCGATAGATCATCTAATTAAGTCTTCTATATTACCGGCTTAGGTCTAAGATCATGCCCGAGTAGGAAGTTCAATTTTAGCCCACGCGTTAAGAAATTACCGTCTTTGGGAGTCCTTGAGAAATTCAAGTTATTCTCTACTGTCCATTGTAGCGGAATTTTGTAAAATCTATCTAACTTTCAATATGTAGATCACAGGGTAAAAATGAAGTCACGTGGAACTTACTGATTACAAGTTGAGCGGCTAGTGTGATGGAGGGTATCCCCGGAGAAGTAAGGTGATGTAGAGAATACAAGGGCAATTTGAATGGTATATTAACAAATGCAACACAGCAACACGTGGTTTTTCCCACGGTTTAAAAAATGTATTTCCAGCGGAAAGCTTTCGTTTTGGTTTATTTCTGGTTTTATGGTAAGAAATTTTAACATGGCTTCGTAACCAGGAATGAGCCAACAAAGTTAGTTAATGAGATTTTTCCACACGCCAACACGAAAGTGTAACACATGCCTAGTGTCAACTCAATGCAAAATTAAAGTTTAATTCCGGCTATGTTCAAGTTCGGTTCCAAAGGCAGCTCAAAAACCGGGGCACTTCTTTCCCTAGTCGGCTCTCACAACAGGCGGGAAATGCATATACTGCAACCCCCAGTCTACGACCGGGAGCCTTTACAGTGTAAGTGTAGACATGCCATGTGTGTACGTATAGGGGGACTCGGCTATTCTAAGAATCCACTTGACATGACAACGCTTGCTTGTTTCTTTCTGATCATTCTCCTTGAACAATTTGGGAATGTTTGAAATATGAGTGGGCATCCTCACACGCGGATCCAGACATTACAAAAAGGGGCTAACTTAAGAGAAAGCAGTGATGTGAGGGATTTGCACTTCTGTTTTCCCGTGTGCTTTATTGTTGATGTGGCGAAAGAGGGAGGGCTGAGGCCGGGAAAGCCCTCCCCCGGATCCGGGCCCTCTGTATACCCACTCTGTTGTGCAAAAATGCTTTTATAAAGAATGTACTACGTTAATTAGACTGACTTAACTAGATCAATCGCTGATTTCAAGCACCCCCTATACCAACCTTTCGGGGTGATGAAAATCAGTCTCTTCAACCATGGAGGTATTACGTAATACCTCCATACTTTAACCAGGGAGCGGCCGATAGCCAAAGGAAGGGAATCATAGGCGAACCTTCCTCCACATTTTCTCTCACCTGGAAATCCTCCACTAGCTTGACCTGTTTACAACACATTTGGTTCCATGGACAATTATTCGCCCCAAATCATCGCCAAAACTATGACTGTTTGCCCTCGACCGCCACCCCCTAATTTGCCATCCGTAGCTCCGATCACATTTTTCATTTATAAAATTACCAATCGTTTTGCATTAAAAGTCGGAATGGTCTGAATTCACTTGTTCATCAAATGACTTAACGATGCAGCCCTGCAGGCCTAGAATGCTCATACTGGCTTAGTCATCTATCTTTCCATTGACAAATTGGGGGAAACAGCACTTAACACATGTTATAGAGGCATTCATTAGACGGGTTGTCAGCAGACATATGAAAGTCAGACCAATCTGCATGGACCAACTGATTCACATTGCTTATTGGTGGCAGAGGAATTCACCCTCACGGCAAAATACTGGGGCGACAAAAATAAACAGCGAGATCCTAATCCAAGTTTAGGGATCGAAGTTTTTTCTTGAGAACTAGGCCTAGATAGCATTTAACTAGATCACGTTCCGAGATGATCAAGTCAAAACTTTCACCGTACGATCCTGATCAATTTTACTTTTCACTTCGTAACCCGCATCTTACAGTTCTCAATATTTTATCCTTTATATACTTTATCAGACTATAGGAAAACTTCATTCCAAGGCTATGTACGTGCGTTCGTAGACCTACGTGGATCATGTATACAGGAATACGAAATCCGGGTGAGTATAAGCAGGGAGCTTCCAGAAAGCTGCCATTGACAGGATACACCACGGTCAAAGGCAGCCCCCCCCCCCCTGGTACAAGAAGCTGGGGGATACAGCCGGCTGTGCTAAGGATTCCTGTAAAATGTGTCGCTAGAGAGTTGCTCATACACTTTTTTCAATATAAGTAAAAAAATTTTTAGAGAAGTGCCTTCAAACACATACGACATCAAATTGCTAGCAAAGACCCTCAAATATCAAAATGTACTTTTTATGGGAAAGAGCCCCCCCCCCCCCCCTTGAAGACTGTCTTTAATCTTAGTCCTTGGCTGAGTGGAGGTTTTTACGCACACGGGGATTCCAACATTTTTCAAAAAGTACACTTACAATCAGCATCAATGTTAAGTTTTTAAGACCCATTCTAGGCGAAGATAACATTACTTCGCCAACACGTTATTATTGGAACGCTATTTTACCATGGAAGTCCGAGGTAGTACTTCCATGATTTTACGTCACAAAATGGCTTCATAATCTAAATCTTAGATATATAGAACAACAAAACCATTCACTTGGACTTTTTCGGGGGCGTTTGCAACATTACTTCACTCTTAAATATAAGTTTGTTTTTTTTGTACGAAAAAATTGACACAGTGCTTCAGAAGACGTCACTTCCTATACAGGTGTTTCGTAAATCTTACATAGTCAAATTTCTTACGCACTTTTGCAAAGCCTTCGGGTGCTGCTGCAAACTTTGTGTGACCTTTAAGACCAAAATTTCCGAGCCATCTGCAGTACAAAAAGGCTTTAAACAATTTAATAGCTTCTTCACTTTTCTTCAAAATACTAACATCATTCTAGCATGAAATAATCTTAACAAGTAGAATTTTCGTTCAGACGTCATTGCTGTAGTTCATAGTTATGACACCTGTTCGCTAAATCGGTGTTTGTTAGATATACCCAAAGGGTGTAACGAACTACTTAGTCGAAATTCTGTTTGAAGAACGTATGTGAAACGGTGAATCGGAGCGAAAAATGACGCTATGGCGTGTAAGAAGTATTTTGTCAGCGTTTTTCTTCATATTATGGTTTGTTGTATTAAAACATGAAGGGAGAAAATCTATTTGAAGTGATAAAACTAATCTTAGCCCACAAATAGCGGCGCAAATAAGATGTTTTAGCATGTCACATACACTGCATGGTCATGTGATTTAAGAACCCAAGGAGCAGCATTGAGGTCTAGAGTTCCACTCCCGGGTCGTACCAAAGACTTCAAAAAATCGAACCTGCTGCCATTGTGCTTGGTGCTCAGCATAAGCGATAACTGGGAAAACAATCCAGTGAGCCACAACTTGAAAAAAGGCCGTGACCGGTCCGACTAATAGGGCTTATCCTTTCACCCCAAACTACAATTCTTGTAGTAGCTGTTGTGAACAGAAATTCTCGATTGGTACAGCTCTTTGATTGACAGCTAGTGCAGAAAATGCAGAGTACCGACCGATGCTCATATTAAAAAGTATGTAATGTAGTGAGAGTGTTTCTATTACACTTTGGAGTCCGTGAAGGAAATTAACTGAGATTGTGTATGGAAGAGGATCAATTTTCAATTGTGAGTCAGTTGTTAGGCTTAAAGTGCAGGAGCAGTCATCCCAAATTGAAGAAGTGTAGTAGACTGTCCAGTTTTATGATTGGCTGTTGGGAGTCATGTGACAATGTTTTTCTCTTCAAATGTGACATTTACCAGAAATAACTATTTGGTTTACCTTCAACATGCAATTGTAAAATCATATAATGTAATGAAAGACACTTTGATGAGAAATAAGATGAAAATTGTGTTATTTAGCTTTTTCTTCAAAATAAGTTTTGGGGGACTGCTCTTTACCTTTAAGTAGTAGGTAAGGGGAATTCGAATTGTTCGGGGTGAAAGTATTAGGGCTTTAAACAAACTGGTCAGAAACTGATCGGTAAAATGCTCGTCTAGCTAACTGACGGGCTGCTGATTGTCAATAATCTAAGTTTCACATCATTTTCAAGTGGTCAAGCTCAAAGATTTGGTCATCAACAGAATGAAAATGTACGTTCTTAGATCACGGTGCTAAACACTCTATTAAACTAAATCGACTGACTCGGCCATGCAGTGTCCTACTCATAGTTCCGTGCTGTATTGCAAAACGAGGTGGAAATCCTCACAACAAGAGGTAAAATTGTCGCGCGCTCATGAGCGAAATGGGGACACAATGAGCCGCATCGACGCTGATAAGCTACACACCATGTATATGGCAGGATTGCCATAAAATGTGATTCTCGCAAACAGCAGTACCACACATGGTGTCACTGTTGACCAAAAATACACTCCTCCGCCGGTACCCCTTCCACACATCAGAATTACTGGTTAGGCCTACCCTCCTGTCGTTCGTGAAAATGTCACTCCCTCTTCCAATATCTGATACAGATCGCCACTCTTGCAGTGGTCGCTGGTCAGTTAGCTAAGCCAGATGGCCATCTCCCTGTATCATACACTTGACTTTGTCTCTCTGTGTTTTCAGGACACTACGGGCAACCGTTCGATGAGATCGATTATCTTCGTTCTGACCTCCGATTTCGTCGATTTTACACACTTTGGCCTTTCGCAACGAGACACTGTCCTTCACGCAAACTGCTGTTTATTTTAAACCTTTAATAGTTTAACTTCTGGAAGATATTTTCAAGCAAAATGTATAGTTAAACATCTTTAGTAAATTGTGATAAATTTCCATAATCTTCCTGATGAAAGTTGGCAGCCTTGGGAAAAGATATCTCATGATTTAGAAAAAACTCTCTCCGGGTAAATTTCCAAACTGTGGAGGAGGAAAATGTAACACTATTCGGTTTTGTCGGTATTAGGTTTCTTGATGGGAATATCACAAGGTTGACGATTACAATTTGGCATTACGTTTATCAGAAGGTTTATTTTGCTTACATTTTTAACAGAGCTTGACGGCTGTACCTCAGAGTCTAAATCCCACGTGATTCCTTCATTAGTCAATCTTGTACGAGTATCGCCTCATTTTACATATGCCGTCCCATGTGATACAATTTTACGTGCGGTTAGATACAAGAAACCGTGTTGCTGAAGAAAAAATAAATTAAAATCATTAAAACAGGAAGTAGTGACTATATTTGATTTAACTTGACTTTTATTTATGTTTGAAGTAGAAGGTCGCAATTCAGTTGACATGAATATCGCAAGCGAAAACATATTTACAGTATTCCCTGCAAAATTCTGGAAAATAAAAAGGGGGCAAGTAGAAGAAACGGAATCACAATGATTTGTGCACTTTATTGAAGATTTGGGTGGGTTAAAGAGTTAAAAAGAAATGTAAAATGTATAAAACTGGTTGTTAACTTGAAGAAAGAATACATTGTGACTTTTACTGGTGATAATTTGTCGTGATTTTGAGAAGCAGACTAGAATAACGAGCGACTAAGATTTAGACCTTTTAGCCAAAGGAAAAAAGGGACAATCGCTAAAGTCAATTTTGAACCAGTGGTTATTTTGCCAAAAATAATTTGATAAAAGCACACCTTATTTTCTTTTCACGTTTGGAATTAATTAAAGGAGCAGGGTAGCCGCAAATATACAAAAAATTCTCGGACCCGACGACTTCGTTACATCACATTCGCTTATGCTTCCTGGTTTATCGATTCGATCCGATACCGATACTTGCCAAAGCCATGTTTGTCGTGTTTCTGGTGTAACAGGGAGTTGTTACTGTGCGCATGTAACAATACGGTATGTATTAACGTTAGCCTAACTTAGGATGTGTCGCTAGGGCCAAGCCTTAGTATACCACGAGCGAAGAGAAACAAAGTTATTGATCGAAAAAAATAATTTCAATACCTTTAAAATCGACAACCGATGTTCAAAAACCTCCTGCAGATGACCTGTCTTGCCACTATAATATCACACCGGACCGTTCAACGCTACGACACTGTTCACGTACGTTTTGAGTTTTGTGTACATTGACTGGGTGCATCGATCAGAACCCACACCAGTAGAAACGATTCAAAATTGCTGGTGCCAGAAGAAAAAGTAAAGAACTAGAAATTCGAAACTCAAATTATTAAAAAATGATCTTGCAAGTGTTAAAGCAAATATCATAAGGAATAATACAGGCACATTGTTGCAAAATTATTTTAAAAAACTTTTTAAAAGGGAATATGAAATTCATCAGGATGTTATTGAATTAGCCCCGTACAGAAGGTAATCATTTCGTTTGTAAAGCATTTATTTTAATTTATTTAAATGCAGTAAAGTGTGTCGAAAGATTTCAATAGTTCCGTGTTCCAATTTAAAGGCAGTCAACTTCCACCCCAAGCTACAATTTTGTATAGTCTACAGGCATTTCTCAATTGGCACAGCTCTTTGATTGAAAGCAAGTTAAAACCAGAATGCAAAACTGCATTGAGGTTTCGATGATACACAAATGTTCCATTTCAAATAATCGCATCATCAGATGACCTTTGACCTCCTCCAAAAATAGGGACCATCTTATGACAATAACGCGTCCACACACCAAATATGAAATCTATCCAAGTTTCCTATCTTGAGATATCGTGCTAACAAGATTTTCAGACTTTGACCCCTGGTGACTCCAGATGACCTTTGACCTCTTCCGAAAACAAAAGGGCCGATCTTCTGACCATAGCGGGTCCGTCATACCCAAATATGAAATCTATCCAAGTTTATCTTGGCAAACCATGCTAACAAGGTTTTCAGACTGTGACCACTGGTGACTCCAGATGACCTTTGACCTCCCTCAAAAACAATAGGGACCATCTTCTGACCATAATGCATCCACATACCAAATATAAAATCTATCCAAGTTTCCTATCTTGAAAAATATCGTGCTAACAATATTTTCAGCCTTTGGCCCTTGGTGACCCCAGATGACCTTTGACCTCCCATCAAGAACAGTAGGGACCATCTTCTGACCATAACACATCCACATACCAAATATAAAATCAATCCAAGTTTCCTTTCTTGAGATATCGTGCTAACAATATTTTCAGCCTTTCACCCCTGGTGATCCCAGATGACCTTTGACCTCCATCAAAACCATTAGCAACCATCTTCTGACCATAACTCATCCCACTACCAAATACGAAATTTATCTAAGTTTCCTACCTTGAGATATCGTGCTAAGAAGATTTTCAGCCTTTGACCCCTGGTGACCCCAGATGACCTTTGACCTCCATCAAAAACAGGAGGGACCACATTCTGACCATAATGCATCCACATACCAAATATGAAATCTATCCAAGTTTCTTATCTTGAGATATCGTGCTTACAATATTTTAAGCCTTTGACCCCCGGTGACCCCAGATGACCTTTGACCTCCATCAAAAGCAATAGGGACCATCTTCTGACCATAACGCATCCACATACCAAATATGAAATCTATCCAAGTTTCCTATCTTGAGATATCGTGCTAACAAGATTTTCAGCCTTTGACCCCCGGTGACCCCAGATGACCTTTGACCTCCATCAAAAACAATAGGGACCATCTTCTGATCATAATGCATCCACATACTAAATATGAAATCTATCCAAGTTTTCTAACTTGAGATATTGTGCTAACAAAGTTTTCAGATATTGACCCCCGGTGACCCCAGATGACCTTTGACCTCCACCAAAAACAATAGGGTTCTTCCTCTCAGTATGGCGCATCTATGTACCAAGTTTGAAAACTGTCAGACATTCCTATCTTGAGATATCGTGCTAACAAGAAAAGCGTCACAAACACACACACACACACACACATACATACACACGCCATCATGATTGCATAGGTTTCTCTTATCATCGAAACCAAAAAGCAGAGTATTGTCGCTCATATTATGCAGCATGTACAGTACTAAGAGTACTTTGATTACACATAGGGGTCTTGCAAATTTACACAGTAGGCTGAGACTGTGTCTAGATGTGGATGAGTCTACGGCATGACAGTTGTCGGAGGGACTTAGGTAAGTAGTTTATAAAGAATTGGAACTATTGGGGTGTGTTGATGATAGGCTTTTAAGACTGCATTTCATCCTCATTTTGACATAGAAGCTTTCTCTACACCCACTGATCCCTCGGTCCTCGTGTGTTATAACAGAGTTTTACTCGTTTTTCTACTAAACTTATAAAACAGAAGAGGTTTTCATAAGTACAAAATAAAACTGCATTGTCCTTTCACGGTGCATTTTGTCAACTTAATTTTGTGGCGCCCGAAAAGTACGACTCACCATCCGCCGGGTTGTACGTTCATGTTTTTCTTCATTTTTCCCTCGACAAATGAGGATATCGTTGGCAACTGCAATTTCACAAAGTCATAAATACCATAAGCGCACGGGGTACATATTCCGTTCACAAATATTTCAATTTCGACAATTTGAAAGTCTGTCAATATTTAATAAATGATCTTACATGCTTTCGACGTTCCTTTTTTGTTTTGAGTTCAGACGAACTTTTGAATTTTATTGAAAACTTCAAATTCAATTCTTTGTGCAAGGAAGCAATAAGGAGCACAAGGCTGAAAGGAGGCACTAGGAGGCACTTTCGTTAAGTTTCCATGAACACTATATTGGCTTGTGGATGAATTTTCCTTTCAATCGGAAACTTATTTCGAGTCAAAAGTATAAAATATTTTCTTCGGAGGGCCAATAGTTCAAAACCTGTAAAAAACTAACCAAACATTCAAATTAAGTTTGGGTCTAAATGTAATGGAAAGTTTTAACCAAATAGCTCCCCAAAACTGCTAATTTCAACCTCACGTATAACTAAAACGAGAGGCAACACCAACCCTTTTCCATTTCCAATTTCTATATGTTTTACTATAGTGCTGCACTGTGGGACTGACAAATAACTCTCACGTCTGGCTCAAAAGCTAAATGACACGATCTGAAAGGCAAAACGGCGTCTCTACGCCTGTGAGTAGAAAAAAAAATTCACTGATGAGCTTAAGGCTGTTTGCATCTGAAAGAGATGGGGCACAAACTCCTAGCTGAAATCAGATTTAATTTAAATTCCTGTTTAGGAGGTTCCTTCGTGACGCTCACATTAACCGTTTGTTCTATGAAAGTTTAACTCAGAAAACTGCTTTTAGAGGCAGTCTCTTGGCATGAGCATCTTTACCCCGCGGAGCGGATTCGGCTTGTTCACTCCCCTTTAAGGCTTCACAAACCATATATATGACTGAACAAGGAATATGCCCTACAGTCTGCTACTCAGGCATTAGCATCTTATGACTTTAAAGATGGATCCGGATAGCGTTGTAGGTGATTTTGATCACACGCAATGGAACAGGAGAAATAATTCAGTGTGCTGCAACTGAAAAGAAGGTGTGGTAGACCCTATATAAAAACTTTACCATATACACGGGCATACACTGTACAACAAAAGGTTCTTCTCTTCAGACTAAGTCGCTTCTTTCAACCACCTTGATCTTTCCCGATGATCTTTAAGTCCCCCCCCCCCCCCCGTCCTACTGTTTCATAATCGGACACTGACGTAGGGAGGATATTTTTGGTTGGGGCTGGAGGGTCTAATTTTTAGGCCAGAGTAGTGTGAGGAAATAGGGCTTTACTCTCCCTTTTATGAAATTTTGTATATTCAAGTACCCATAGATGCAATCTTGTGCATCATTTTTAGTCAATGCTACACTTTCTTCAGGTATGTATTGGTATATGCCCTTCTGTGCGTCAGGCGCGTAGCCAGGATTGTGTCATTGGGAGGGTTTTGGTGTCATGTGGGGCACGATATGAGGAAAAGTCTAAGGATAGAGAAAAAACACGCTATTTTAGGTGTTTTTTGCACTGCAAGGTTGAGTCATGGGGTGTTCCCTCACCCCCCCCCCCCAAAAAAACCCCTCCCCGTTGTTATGCCTCTGCTGTGCGTGTATTATTTCAGAATTCCATATCAGATATATATTGTCGCTTGGCCCCTATGGCTACGCCAATGAAGTAACAATGAGATCCTGTGAAGATATGAACATAGAAATCAAAATAAAGTTGTAACAACTGAGAAATACCAATGCAATTCAAACAAGGTGGGGATTAGATTAGTGGGGAATTTTGGGATTTCTAATGTCACATTAAAAAAAGTTTGCGCAACGAGACTCTTTTTTATATTCTCAAACCTCCTGGATGCCTTATTCATTGTGCCCAAAGTCTCTGCAAGGAGACGCAGTAATGTGTTGTTAACGTCAGGGAACTTACATCAAATCAGTCCCAGGGCGACCGACTCGGATTCAAAATGTACGGTACTTCGTAGCGTCATCGCTAACTTTCCCAAAGTCTCCTGGGGCGTTAAAAACACTGTTGTTTAGGGTCAGTCGTATTTGTAACATTCTGGTAAAGAATGCGACACTTACATCGTCAAGTAATGAATAGACATGACTTTTCCACACAACTGCCATAAACCTGACTTTAACACTCACTGATCACCTCAGAATTAAAGTTTCTGGTGCAGAAATCCATGCCTTCCTTTTGTGACCTCTTGAGCTACCTACGATTCGTGTTAATGGAATTTATGCCTGATCCGAAATATTCGTTTCGTTGAAAAAATTTGTTACCTTTGTTAAGTAATCCCTCCAAGGTTCCTGTTGGGCACGGGATGTCAAGTGAGGCAAATTTCCTGAGAATAATTTTATCGTAGTTTAAAATTTGTTTTTTCTTCAGATTTGATTGCTAGGAAGTTTTTATATTTTATTCGACCATCTAAGTAAAGTTAAGGCACTCTATACTACTAATTTTTTCAGCACGGTTTCATTGGTCAAACACTGCTTGGTTTGAACCCTAAATATGGATTATACCTCCAGGGGCTGAGACAGAGGAAATAGGGGTTATAACTCCCTCGCGTTTTGATAAGGGATTCGTCAACCCACCCACACCCCCCCCCCATTTCCACGTCGCACACAAACGAACTAATATTTCATAAAGTACTAAACCAAGCAATTTAGACAAACAGAAGCGAAATTATAGTTCTAAATATACCCACCTGTTTTCTTCATTAATCCAGCCTTAGTATGCACAGGAAGCTGGCAGAGATGCTGTGCTCTTCTTTTGGCACTTGGTGTTAAGCCTCGTGTTAACTGATTCCCAAAATTCTTCTGAACTAAAAAAGGACTAGACAGTAGGAACAATGATTCTGGTCGTCTGCTACAGCTGAGAGAGATCAAAGGATTACCTCTCTCCTAAGCAACACATTGCTAGCCGTCAAAGAGAGCATAGAAATATTTCAACACGGTGTCGCCAGTTGTAACGTTCTAAAAGGGGACAGTGCGTTTCTATGTTACTTCCTAAGCGAAGATACCTTTGCCGCTATTTCAGGAACAAACCTTAATTGATTGTAATACTAACAAGAATATTTAGACTCGTGTTGAATTTTAAACTGGTACATTTCTTTACTTAATGAATAAATTAGAATAAAAATTGAATTGTGCAACCTAAAAGTGGTTGAACAATCGTTTCGATCAAGGTGGTGAAAACGTTTCACATGTGTCGGATAAGCACATAAAGATCAAAGCAGTACCTTGACAATGGCCATTGTTACAGGATTACCAGGCTTTGAAAAAGGAGATCGTTATTAAGAAGGATAGTCAACAGACGTCAAACAACAGAAACAAAGTGACATGTCAATCAAATTTTGTTCCTTGAAAAGGATTAATATACTTTCAAGTACGCATTGTCTGACAGACTTGAGCGAACATTTTTCATCTCTTCCAGCTCCCTGGTATACATCAGCTGACATGCTAAATTAAAATACATAAATATCGGTAAACTTTGACCTTTAGGTTAGATTTAATTATATCTACCATATAGGGCCTATATATTTATAGAACCCTGAAAAAAATCTCGTCCCCATGTTTACCTCCTTACTTCATGACTACCAATGGCGGCGCCAGGATGTCAAAATTGGGAAGGGGGGTGGGACTAAGGGTAAATGATAATGGTGGGGCAAATATTTTCAGACGCAGCGCGAAACCGAGCCCAAAACTCCCGTCCCTGCGGTGGAGTCCAGGGTGCAAAGCCCCCTTGGAAGCTCTGAGGTTTCAACATATATCTCTGAAGAGATATAGCCTTTATTTTTTCGATTAACTCAACTCCTAACTGTCCTAACTTGGAGGAGTAAGTGGGGGGGGGGGGGGCAAGGACAAGATATGCTGGTACAAATGTCCCCTTTTGCCCCCGCCCTTCATAGCGCCGCTACTGCTGACCACATTATGATACAAATAATCGTTAAAATGAGTCTATGCGTGAAAGGTTGTGATGGAACATGTCTTTGATGGAGTCATTTCAAGGGAAATTGTTTGTGAAGCTCCACTCTACGATCAGCAGTTCGTGACAAAGATGCAATTGTATTACAAGACCTTAAATAAGTTACGTTAGTCCGGATTAATATGGAAACCAAACCGGTGTAGTACAAGTTGAAACATCAGTTTTGAGAAATTTCAATCTTAAATTATCTCAAAACAATGGAAAAAGGTAAAGCCCGAAATCGTACTCTGAAAAATTGAGAATTAAAACACCAGCTCTTGTATAATAGACGAATCAGAGCAGATAGTGAAATCGCCAATAGTGGGGTTCCGAAGGCCCTAAATTGTGCTACATTTATGTCTACATACAATGCTACACCCTCGTATTCAGCGAAATTGAGGGTATCAAGAGGTATTTTAGTGTACAACCAAAATTGATAAAGGTAAGCAAAGAATTTGAAAGATTACAGCTGATAGACCCCAGTTATGTCCGACTTATTCAGACCATTACTTGACCTGCTGACTGTTCAGATTTGTTCGTAGGAGATCTGTATACGCATAGAAAAATGTAAGGGGTATATCAATATCAGTACTCATATGACACCTTTATCCATGCAACAGTGTAGACATCGTCCCAATGCGTAACTGTTAAATCATCCCACATCGGTGCACAACTACTTCCCTGAGTGTCCTCATGAAAACACAGTCTCAGCAATAACTACTTAAAAGACTCTATTTTATGTGTTATAAGTTCTAAAGGTTTTCACAATGCCTCACGTAACTTTTGTTTTCATTTTTCTTCAAAACTTGTTTTTCTTCATTTCGGGGTAGTGGTTCCAATTATTAAACCTTTAGAGGCTTTCAGATTACTAACTTTCTTTCTTGTTAATGACTTAGGTCGTTGTAAAAGTCTGATTTGTTCTATCTTGTATTTCATGCGGAAAAAGAGAAAAACAAACGAAAAGAAACTTGCAAGATTTATCCATCCATTGGTGAAGACAGGTCGGGATCCCCCATGGGTACCATTGACGAAGAGTGCCGATCGGGAAGACTTTGAGTTAAATCGGGAAGCATTAATATGTACGAAACTCGCCGTCGAAGGCAGATTTTGTTCCCAAAGCAAGCAGATGCTTCAAGAAAAAATCAAACACAATCCTTTTCGATGAGAACCCCATAATTTGCTTTTACCATGACCTCTTGAGTTATCACGGTTTTTAATTGCCGAGTCCCTCTTTCGTCGGGGAGAAAGTTCCTCTGTCGGGAAAACTATGGCGCCACCCCTAGAGCTATGCCAGTAAATGTTAACTGGTTAATATCACTCGATCCCACTGTAACAGAGGTTCCCTTATAGAAACCATCGTTGAAATTTCACAACCCCCATTGTCCAGGATTGTCTTCACGCAGACTTAAAGTAAAAACTTCCAGCTGTATTTGGAAGTTTTGACGGACTAATCTTAGCACAATCGGCAAGGTATATGCATTCGATTACTTCAGTATCTAAGAACAACCAAGCATGCAGGCTGCAGTTGTTGGAAGTTGCGGTCAGAAATAGACAAACTTCAAGATCTTTCGCCCTAGTAAACTTAATAAAAGAAAAACCAAAACCAAATGTGACCTTCGGTGCCCACTCGTTTATGCAAATTAGTTTATATGATTATGCAAAGGGGGCTCAGGCGTACAAAAATTGGCTTCTTTGTCCATTGAGAATTTTGCCTGCAAACGACCTTGCTGCGATTTTTCGTTTCAGTTGGTTTCTTGTCTCTTTAATGACGAATTATTCAAATAATTCGAAAAAGAACATTTTCCCTCGAGGTGCTGTGAAGACCAGCGAACGGCAACGACTTATTCAAAACATCGTTTTGTATGAATAGCGTTCCTTATAAACGTATTTAGAATGCTTCACACGGGTACACTAGAGGTATGATGAGACAGAATGAATGAAATCATCTCATGTCAACAAAACGAGGGTATGATTAAGGGTCTATCTTCCCTAAAAGAACATATATGCAAATGAAGTCACATAGCCTCAGGCAGAAGTGTAGCATGTCCTCCAAAATGGCGGTTGTCAAGAGGTTAATGACGTAAATGCATAAAATCTATAATATCATAAGACCCCGAAGAAAGTACAACATTGAAATAAGGAAGACTTAGGTCGGCAACTTTTGGCTAAAATCATGTGTGGGTTGTTCACCTCAGTCAGTCAAACACGGGACCACCCATAAAAACCCTTGACAAAAGAACTTGATCTGAATTTTGAGAAACTGGTGGTTGAGTTGAGCTGAGTAAAATTTTGTTTCCTCGAGGACTAATGTAGTTCTTCCGGGGATTTCCTTCCGGAGTTTTTGGTTTGGCTTCCCCCTTGTCAGAGTGTTGAGGGGACAAGGGTAAAGTAAAAAGAGTTAAAGTTGACATGTCGTTCGTCTCGTGAAAATGCAATAGAAATTATGCTGGATTCTGGATGACGTCACAAAATACCCTTGTCTTAACTTAAATCGCGAACTGATTCAATGCACCGTCGATAATGCGAGCGTTTCCGATACGCTATTGATGTTGTGACATCATCGATAGCGTATCGAATCGATTAACAATCAAAGACACGACAAGAGTAATTTGTGACTTTATCCATAATCCGGCATAGATTATATTTCATTTTCAAGAGACGTCAAGTCATCTTTTAGATAAAGGCCGACACAGGGGATTTAAACCTGTCCCCCAGCTTAAACATTCATATGGCAAATGCTAAGATGAGGGCCGTGGTATAGAGCTCTTCGATTATTTGCCGTGGCCCAGTTGATTTTGTAACAGGCTTCTATGTTTGCCTAATCCTCTTACATGTTCTCCAAACACCATAGCCAGGCTTGAATCGTACCAACCTCCGAGATTGGACTTGAAACCTTGTTTACACGTAACGCAACTCTCTCACTCTCTCACCTTGTTTACACATGCAATCTAACACATTTATGTTGGTATACCAATCAATCCCATCTTTCTACAACCTGCTATACGTTATTACCATGTTCACTTCGTTTTTACGAGCGAATGCGAAGTATAGCAGTCGCTTTACGGACTTGTTACAGTGTTTTCAATCTGTACCTTGTTGGTTTTGTTACTTTATAAGTGTTTGTAAATTAAAACGCGTTAACCTTGAAAATAGATAATTTATTTAAAGATGTCTCTGGTTTTATTACACTGAAACATCCGAGCAACCTGTTGACTTAGAAGTTTAGGCGTTGTTTTAAGAAAAACATTGAACGGGGGATTTCTTCTCATAATGAAGAAACTTCTAACTGTAACAAGAGCGACAAACTAAAGTTATATTTTATTTTGTCCAGAACTGAAGATCGTTCCAGAGGGTTAGGAAAGGGGAAAATAGGTCTGCCTTACAGCATTCAATGAGATGTCTCGCACTGACAGTTTGCAACTAATTTCTCCATAGGTAAAGGGAGGTGTTGAAGACTGGGGGGGGGGGGGCTGAACCTTGTTTCGGATCGCCGTCCTGTGGGGCGTTTAAAGGGGAGGAGGTGTTCCACTCCACTTTAAAAATTTTGTTTTTGATATTTGAAGGTCCTTAGGTGAAACTTTGTGCATCTTTTTGGACAAATTTTAAAGGGAAATTACTGCATATTGTTGACATTTGTTAGCCCTTTGGAAAATGGTTTAATATGTCAGGGTCCTTACGTGCAATCTGGTGCATCATTTTGGACAAATTTTAAGGTAAATTACTGCAAATTTTTCATTTTTCTTACCCCTAGGGAAAATGTTTTGATATATGTGGATCTTAAGACGCAATGTTTTGCATGATTTTAAGGTAAATTCCTGCACTTTCTTGACATTCCACAGCCCTTTGGAAATTTTTGGATGTTTGTGGGACCTTAGATGCAATGTGGTGCATTATTTTGAACAAATTTTAAGGTAAAGTACCGCAAATTTTGACAATCCTTAGCCGTTTGGAAAAAATTTATATTTGAAGGTCTTTAGATGCAACCTGGTGCATCGTTTTGGACAAATTTTAATGGTAAATAACTGAGAATTTTTGACATTTGGCTCTTCACAAATGAATATTGATGATTCGCGTGTTGAGGAACGTCTTTAGTACCAATATAAGCAAAGCTGCTAACTCATTTGTTGTGATTGTGTAAAATAGATTGACTTTTTTCTTTTCCTTGAGACATCTCGGGGCCGCAATTGAATCACTGGCGGACCGCATGTGGGCCGCCGCGTGAAGTCTGACAAGGGAACCGTAATTTCCAAATTAAAGAGAAAGGGCACGCGCCTCAAATGTATTTTGAAGCAACATCTAAACCTCAGTGTTCTCCTTATTTGAAGTATCTTTCATAATATTTTAGGACTTCAATATTGCATATTCAAGGTAAACCAAGCAGTAAGGCTCCCACTTAATTTCACAATTGAGGAGAGAAAAATAAACTTCAAGATCCAATCATTAAACAGGATGGTCTACTTCAATAATTCAAGTTTGAATGATTGCGATTCCTCTTTGACTTCTACGACGGTATGGTCAAGCAGGGAGCTTTTACGGCCGTAACAGCTCCCTGGTATGATAAAGCAGTCCGTATGAAATGCTGCCCTTAATTTTGTTCAGGACAGTATTTGTTTCTTCTGATACACATGGAAGTAGACTTGTGTGTGAGAAATTGGCCCATTAGCTTCTCATCATCCCCCTATTACATAAAATTGACAAGCATAGAGACGGCCCGAAGCTCGGGGGGGGGGGGGGGTTGATATGCACCCTTGGATTGGGGGAGTGGATACGGTAAGCAATAGGCTTGATAATCTCAATCAGAGAAGAAATGTGACGAAATTGATAGACGGAGAGTGATAGTCTATGCTAAACAGTGTGTGAGTAATGTTTAATGGATTGGGACCTTCGAGTGTAGTTGAAGGCAGCATACTGTCAATCTAGTTCATTACGTTCGGTTCGTTTCAACAGCGGCGTGGCAAACAGGAAGAGTGGATAATGTCCAGTCCTGGGCGACAAAAAAAAAAAAAAACAATCACTGGTGCGTCATGCCTGCAATTAGTCTTGTAAGAGCTGACTTTTACATAAAATGATAACGATCCCCTCCCCATTTCTCAGTCCATGGACCACGGAGGATCTTGCTGCTGAAATGTTGCATGCAATCAATTAGACGCATTAGTATGCCCTCGACATAAAATACTGTTCTTGACTTATAAAAAAATACCCATTCTTTCTGTGTTTTGACTTGTTGTGTCTTTTATTCGTTTTTGGATGTTTTGATATAAGATCAGACTTGGAAAGCTCTCATTTCCGTCGGGCGCCTTTTTTCCTGTTGTAAGGGAATTGTCGTTTTTGATTATCGTGTTCCACCTGGATAGCGACTCCTGTTTTCTGCTTATGAGCCTAAAAAAAAATACTTAATACGCCAAAACACCACGGGATTTATCACAACCAGAACCAAAATTCATACAGGCCTACTCCTTTTTATTCCGTCAGTTTCATACCGTCAAAAGATGACGTGCGAATGACGTCATGAAGTTAAAGCCGTTTTTACATTATGTGCCTCTTATTGAGAATACCAGGCCTTGACATAATACTCGTCATGCATCCTGTCATTGCAATATCATAACTAATATTTTCACACTTAAAAGAACGAAGAGTATAAATAATTAAAATCATCAAAAATTGAATTGTACATTGATCTTATTTTAATTTTCATCAATTCGATGAGCTGAGACGCCTGACACTAATAATTTGTGACCTTATATTAGATCTTATTTGATACCCCCGTCAATTTCAAAGGAAACCTGAAATAACTAAAACCGTATGCTGTAACCTACAAGGGATTAAAAAATACCATCCTAAATCACGTTTGTCGTTTTTCAAATTAGTCTCTTTGAAGGGAAAAATATTCATCCTGCAAGGATTTCTCGTTGTCTCTCCTTATTTCTTTGGTGTTCGTATCACTTAACATAACAAACTCAAGGTCTCGAATTTATTATGAAATAGCTACCTCCCAGCTATTCAACCTCAGTCCAGTCTTTCTATGTTCTTGAAAAATGTTTCTTGCTTGTTGTTTTTACATTTACCTTATAAATGCCACGCTTTGGCGAGGCAGTTTGTGGTTATTAAAAAGAGAGGTCGCAAATATGTAAAAACGACAAAATCTAGAAAAACCTCTTCCTTGAAGGTTTCCCGCAGGCTAACTATTTTTCGAACCTTGTTGTCAAGTTAAGATAGTTACGAATAAGTTGACCTCGAATATTTTATAAGGTTGATTCATAAATGTATGCATTATTTGTAAAAGTAGTTTAAATCCCTCCCCAGCTGATGAGGCCGAGATATGTTTATAAGATTACTATTTCTGCCTTAATCTATTTCGATGGTCACGTTTGATGCTACTTGAACTTCCTCTCTCAAACACAGTGTGACTTGAAATCATTTCAAATATGAAGACACATCTTCAAGTTACATAAACACCGGTGCAGTATTAAAAGCGTTGATCAAAGAAATAATTTTCTTAAACATTTCTTCTCAGACGTTTTGAGCATTAATCTTGATCGTTGACGAATTACGTTTCATGAATGCAAGATTTTGTTGTTTATTCTATATAAAATTCGTAGGTCCCAAATCTGAAGAATAGCTGATCAAATTAAAACGGCGTTCGTAAGTCCAAACTAGTCTGTGAATTGTTTAACAACAATGAGTAGAGATTAAGACTTTTTACAGAAAGGATGGTCTTCTGCACGGAACGGAAAAAATACTGGGGACTAAGTGCCAGAAAGATTCAGTTGAGCGCCACCACCAGTTGGCGAGGGGCGTACTAGCAAATTTTTAGCTAGGGCAAGTCTAGGGCCGCAAGCAATTCTTTCCGAGTGTTCTATAAGCTGCATGTACCCATCCTTAAAAAATGTGTTCAAAACTACTTCGAAAATCTAACAGCGGTCGCCGCGTCTTGAAGCCACACTTTTCAAATACTGGATGTCTGTAAAAATGCCTGGGCCTCTTAGGTCCCCCCTCTTTTTCATGCCCTCAACCCCCACCCACGGATCGGCCGCCACTGTTCTTCCGAATCAAGACCAAAGTAGAGTCCCATTTCTGTGTTTGAGTAACAAGAGCGAGGTTTAATACAGCCTAAGTGAAATAAACATTAGTGGAAACGACATCTTTAGACCATTGAGCCCCTGACGCCATAGAAGGGGTCCTTTAACCATTTGGTACAATGTAAAGTAGACTGAGAATATGAAATGACCAAGATGTCACTCTTTATATATTAACCCCCGGGCCCCAGAAGAAGCTCATACCCATTCTTAGTCCGGTGGGGGAGGAGTATTGAGATAGAACCTATCCATTTTAGCTTCAAACGACTTTAACCTTATAGAGGGACTAGGAATCACTTCTCAACCGAGAGAATCATAAGCACTTTTGGCTAGCAGCTTTTATCACTTAACAGCAGGGCCGGCCACGTGAGTTGTGGCGTAGCTACGTGAAAACGGTGCGGCACGTACCACCATCCACCCACACCAAAGATGTTCCCTTACCCCTACCCTCCTCTTTTGGCAAATTTTGGAATTCATGTAAGTCTAGATAGATGGGAAGAAAATTATTTCTTGGACCAACTATGAATCATAGGTCTGAGAACTAAATATCCGGAGAAGATGGAGATACGGGCTCATCGACGTAAGAGGGTATAGATAAAATTGGTTCATAACTTCATTTTGTGTTGAAAGAAAAAATCCACTCAGTCCCTAATTTTTCTTCTCAGTAGACTCATTTGTCCTTTAGATGTCCCGCCATTCTGGTTACTGGTTATGATCTCGCCTCTTTTACCAGCGGACTCCCGAAAACTGCATGCGTATCACACAATTAAAAATCAAGATCTGTTCTTGTACTTATCACGTTAAATTTACCTAACTGAAATTATTTATCGCCATTCAATCGTAAACGATATAACACTTGTGATGAAATTTTAAGTAACTTTTAATTATTAACAAAAGCCGAAATGGCAAAAGGTTGATGGGGTTGAAGTAATAAACGTATCCCTGTGGGGGCACGGGCCTTCCACTAAAACGAAATCTGAAAGAACCATTAATGATCTTAAAAAGTTTCAGACATTCAAATATCTTTTAATCGCACACGCCCAAGAGGTACTTCCCAAAGATATTTTTCATTTGTGGGATGGTGTTTTAGTGCATGTTTTCCGAAATTCCATCCCACAATCCTTTGCAATTGCTACTTCGAGAAAGCTCTATGTAAAATCAGTCCTCACCAAATGAAACATAAATTTCTCTCATCGTCATCCCAAACGCATGCCTCAGGGGTGGCGCCAGGATTTGCCCGACAGGGGGGCCAGAATTTCAATGCCCCGACAAAGGCGATGTTATGTCCCAGTTGAACGTGACTTTGAAGAATCTGAGGCGCGCGGAGCGCGCCGGAATTTTGGGTTCTCTTTTTAACAAATAACAAATAAGAATCTGGAGTTTAATGAAGTGAAAATTAACTTATGGAAGAAATTTGGCTTTTATTGGTACTATAAAAAATTTGTGGGTGTTTATTGAAGAATCTGTCCTTCATTAGGGGAAAATCAAAAACGTTATATGGGCGACAGCTGAAATTCTGTTGGGGTTTCGCATTGAATCGTAGAAGGCCTACCTAATAACTGCATGACTAAGGCTTTGAGACGAGACTAGAAGTTTGCCCGGAAAGTTTTTCCCTTTTTTGAACGAATCTTTCAAAATTAAGAGCTTATCATGATGGAGAAATTTTGGACTTTAATGAAAGAAAATTTGTTTTTTTGGTAAGGTTACAATGAAAAATTTGGTTTCTTTTATTAAGTGATATGCCTTTCAGGAGCAAAATTAGGTAGTATGCCGGGTGATTAACAGAGTTGGCTTTGGTTATTTATTGTACGGAGTATCCATCGAAACTGGAAAATTTTGCTATTTTTAACAATCTTAAGCTAATATTGGAGAAAAATGGTAATTTTTTGACAGTTTTGGAGTTTTATGGAGGAATCTGACGTTCTGATGAGGAAAATCAAGTAGGGGTGATCTGTAGTTAATTGTTAGGGTTTCTGAATATCATCATGCAGACTTAGGCCCTCGGACCATATTGGAGCATTCTCTCGAGGAAAAAATTTGGCTTCGCACATATGTAAAGTTTAATATTTTATTTATTGTCATGGACGTACGGGAGCGTGTCAGTTGAGCTTGGGAGGGGCAGAATTGTTCGTTTGTCCGAAAAAATGTAATCCTGCCCGAAAGATTATCTAAGTCGAGCGGACAGAATTTCTTGAAAAATGGAGAACCCCGGGCCGGTCAGCAGGAAATGGCATTTCCTGGGCTCGTAACTAGAATTAAAGAAGTCCTTCCTTTCAGATTTCTTTCGCAATAAAAATATTTTCTCTTCAAAATACTGCCCAAAACGAAGAATAATTACAAACACGCATTGTTCTTTTCAGTTATCTGTTCGACTAAAACACTATCTATGTGGATCGCCACCATAGTAGCGCGGAACGTACAGAAAGTTGTTAAGAAATCTCACACCTAAGATGGCCGGAATGGCATTTCATAGACTTGTAACTAGAAATGAAGCAGTCGTTATTTTGAGCTTTCCTTTAAAATGAGTTTCACTTCAATAGAGAAAACCCACCTTGCTAATGATCAGAAAATTACCAGATAAAAGGTACTGCTACAATTTGATGTAATGGTCTTGTCTCGTTTTTTTTTTTTTTGGGGGGGGGGGGGAGACTATGCAACGGAACCGAAAACATACTAAAATGTTTTTGACTGTATTAAGAATCTTCGTTGAATTCAATTACAAGGTCCACTAAACAGATGAAATTTTTAACGTGACTGCCCGAACTCAAGACTATAAATGGTTTTGCCCCCAACGTATTTGAAAATATGGCACGTTAGAAGGTGACTTCAAATCAATTTTCAGTCAGATTAATGGGGAGCTTTTCTCACACCACTGTTTATCATTATTTGTAGCTGAAAACGACATGGCCGATATATTCATTACATTTGTGAGAATTCGGCTGTCCGAGCAGGCCAGATGGCAGACCACTGCGTACTGCACGCACATGAACAACCAACCACTAGTCCGTTTTTGTAAGGAGAATTCGGAATTGTGAGTTTCCTTGAAGAATATAGTATTCTAGTAAGCAAGATCAAGAAGGGAGTCCGAGTGACTACAGACCCACATCTTTTATCGTAGGTCTGTACATGAAGTCTCCCCGACGGAATTGGATTTTTTTTTCAACAACAGGGGGTGGGTAGCCTGTCCCCGACGGAGACATGCATGAACTTGCGCGCACGGATTGAAGATGGGATGAGGGATAGGAGAGCTGGTAAGAAGTGATTAAAATCGGATTCAGATATGCATTAAAATAGCGTTACAAAAAAGAACTTCAGTCCTTTACGTTTTTCATGTTTAGACCTCCCTGAAAAATTGCCGTCCTTCCCCGACGGGGGGAGAGATAGGATAAGGTACAATGTACATAAAATGGGGTTTAACAGAGTTAAGAAGTGATTTAAAATCGATTCCGATATGTATTAAAATAGCATTTCAAAACAAAAAAAATGTTGTAGACTGGATCACACGTCCAGTAACTTCAGTCCTTGTGGAAATTATTTTTTTTTTAATTTTTAGGCCTCCCTGACGAAACCGCCGACCTTCCCGGACGGAGAGGGGGCATGCCCCCCCCCCCCAGCTGGCGCCACCCCTGGCATGCTCCAATGGTTATACGCAATTCTTACTATGAAGAATATGCCGTGCATCCGGTACGGCAGGCACGTAACTGAGGGGTCGTTGTGGAGGTAGCCTCCAACCCCAAAATTCTTTCTAAACCCGACAATAATGGAATATCTACTCACAAGACTTCATCTATCTCCTTTCATCACCCTGCTGTTAAAAATGTTTTCTTTTATTCCAAGAACAGTGGCCGAGTGGGATTGTTTGCCTCTAGCCGTTAGGGATTAACCCTCTATTGATTTTTTTACAAATCAAATACGTAAACTGTACTTGACATCCTTGAGGAGATCCTTGCATAGCTATCTGAATTAATTTGTTTGTCCGCTAGGCGTTTCATACCTACAACCGTTTATCCCGTTTGCGGAGATCTGTTTCCAATATCCTACCAGAACCAGAACCAGCTATGGGGCTATCTCACGGCACGTCATACCATTTGTTCCAACAGGGAGTTGCAACAAGGAGTAACCCACCGTTCGAGTTGCAACAAGAACGGTGGGTTACCCCTTCTTCAAAGGCCTCTCCCTCCCCGCATCCACGGTGGGATGGAACTGATTAGAGCATTATTTAAATAATTTTCACGTAGCCGTGTTCATCTCGTCTTTGCAAAACGAACTTCTTCTCAATATGGCTCTTACCCCTCCCCAAATGCCAGTGTTAGGCTTTGCGTTTTTACAGTCACTAAAGCCAATGAGCCACAACTGGAAAAAAGGCCGTGGCCGGCTCGACTTGAACCAATAGGTTGGAAACTGGGCCGTAAAACCAGGGAGCTGTTATTAAATAACAGCTCCCTGGAAAAACTCCATCTAATTACAATCACTAAACCCGGGATGGTGACGAAGTACCGAATGACTTGGTATGTATTAGAAACCTGTATCTTAAGATCTTTACACTGGACGCTACACTGTTTCAGCCAAGGAAGAATGTGACCTTTCTTCTAGGCCTCATTTTGAAAAATTAGGCAAAAATTATTTATTCATTCAAAGACCACCTTCCACTCCTGGAACTACATGCATTTACTCCGTTCAGTTCCACGCATAGGACTTGGAAAGTAGTGTTCTTATGTGCCTTTCAACATGCAAAAAGAAATGACGCCCTCATTTGGCGCTGTTCAACAATATCTGAAAAACGACTGCAGAAAAATTATGGCTATATCAATGGTTGTCGGAGCAGAATTTCCAACAATAAAGGTAATCAGTTCCAGGAGTGTATCCAGAAAGAGTGTTTCTGGGCCCCTCCCTCAATGTCGGCATTGTTGTCTATTTGAAAGGGTTCAAAACTTCTACTGCAAGTTAATATTTAACTTCAATTGCTCGTTGATGCTAGGCGAATTTCCTTTGTGACTCGATTTGAAATTTTATACCTCCCTCACTAGGTTCGTCAGCCAAGGTTTCGATTTCTATCGACGCTTCGTATGATTATTTGACACTCAAGGCTTTAAACATTCCGTTTCGTATGTAGTACTCTTTTTCTGTGAAAAATTTTCTATCCACCATCAATGTCTTCATCATTCCAAAACTTTCCAGTGGTCTTTATTTTGTTAGTGCAAGTGGTTCAAATATTAAATATTTCCTCTACTTGCCTGCTCATATTTCATTTAAAACTTACTTTTTAACATTTTTGTGAGGGGTGGGGTGTTGGACATGAATGATTCCCCCAACGTTTGGAAGGATTTGCCCTAAAGGTTAACCGAATTGGCAAAATCTATCGTAAAATTCGTGCTGCCCTGAAAATAAACATTTCTGTCGAAAGAAAGAAATATGTGTAATAAGGGGTGAAAACCTTTGCCCAGAGAAGGGACTGCTGCAAGCTGACTCAAGTCTTAAACTCACATGAGAAGGTTGACATAAAGGGATGTGAGTTGTCAAAACTCTTCCATTAGGAAAATGCAGAACTGTACATTAAGGATTGCACTTTGTCCGTTTATCGATCGAATCTGTTGCGAAACAAACAAGGGCCGTAAATACGGCTCTGAAGCAAACGACTCAATAGTGCCATCATTCAAATATCCTTACAAGATGTTCTTACTGACGATTTACAATACTGCAAAAACATATATTCTAAATAAAGTAATAAAGTTCAAGCAAATGGAGATGACCTTCACCGGTTGAAAACTATGACGCAAGATGTCAAATACGTGGTTTACTTGCAAATTGTGACTTCTTTGAAGCACTCTGATTCACGACCGTATTTGTGGCACTTGAAACACTCTGCTATGGCCTACTACAGGAGTTAGTAGTCTTGGGCAACTGGGCAAGAAGTTAGTGAATTTTCTCAGATTCTCAGATTTTAAAAGTGAAGGCGGCTGCCAACTAAACTGCAAACCTGATGTTTCGTAACAGTAATTATTAGATATCAACATGAGGGCGCGCTGTGTGTATGAGTACTGTAACGGTACAAGCAGTAATTACAAGAACACATTTACCGTGTCGTCTAAACACATTAATGGCATAGTTCATTGATGTTCGAGTGTTTCGGGTCGTCCACTCTTGGTCAAGGTGGCTTAATGAAGATTCATTTTAGCAGAAAGTGTTTCTTCATAGAGATCCTTTTCAATAAAATGTTGGGCTCCTCCAATTTTTCGCAAGACGTGTTAGTATGTCACTTCAGTACTTTAGCAGTGACCACTTCCTAAACCAGTGGTGCACTGTTAGATGCTTACTTTCCCAGGGGATGAACATTACATGGGGCCAAGATACTCGGTGATTGTCACAATTTTGGGGGAGGTAGTCAAGACTTTTTTCCCCAAGCAATAAAGTCTCACATATTATTTTCAAGAACTGCATAAACACATCAATATACAAGCCAAGAAGACCTATTGATCAGGCAAGGGGGTAATGGCCTTACTGCTTACATCCCCTTTCTCATACTTGGCTCCTTTTCCAGTTTTCTTCAGTAAAACTGGAAATTCTAAACCCTCTTAGGACTAACCAGGGAGCTGTTATGCTCTCTGAACTAACCAACTACAAAAATGTTAATATAAATGATTGTCATATTGATTGTTATGTAGCTTTTCAAATGATGAGAATACATTGAATATTCAATATGCTTTACAAGTGATATTCTATTTCATTGTCATCGTTGTGACTCATAGCTTAGTAAATAATCAGTTAATCTTCCAACTTACTAACAGTTAAATGTATCTGAAGCCTTCCATCCTGCTATAATAATAGGAATGACAACAAAACAGGACCCTACAGCATGAATGAATGCATTTTGTCGTCATGTGACAGTATAATTGAAACTGAATTAACTTTATGAAGAGAAAAAGTCCTCATTCTATCTTGAATTTGAAATAACTGTACTGAAATGTCATAAATGACATGTAAGAAACTTGATGGGTGTGTACAAACTCCTGAGAACGAGAAAAAGATCAGGGCAATGAGTACAAGTTGAGTACCTGACTTCAAAGTTCAAAGAAATACAAGTCAATTTCAGCCCAAGTTCATGGGTATGAGCACAAGTACAGAAAAGGTACTACAGTATGAGTTAACAGTTGTGAGTATGCCCACAACCATTCAAAATATACTTGAGTAAAACTATGAGTTCATACTTGAGTACTATAAGTCCAACAATGGCACATGAGCACCAGTACAGGAAAGGTACTCCAGTACTAGTACTGTACACAATTGTGAGTATGAAGTATGGAAAATCTACTTGAGCATAAGTATGACAACATAATCAAGTACTTCAAGTCAGTGCAGTAAGGAAAGATTTAGTATGAGTACCAGTTCTGGCACAAAACATATTACTGTATACTTGAGTACAAGTGTGACTTTATACCTAAGTACTAAAACTCTGTTGGGTAATGACTAATTATGAGTACCAGTAGAGAGAAAATACTGCAGTATAATATCAGTTCAAATACAAGAATAAGACCATATACTTAGAGTACAGGACAGAAACTTAAGTATAAGTACACAAGTGCTGTGTATAATGTTTTTTAAGTAGGGCTGTGAACGTTTTGCAAAATAACTGACTGTTTAACCTCAAAAACTGCGATCGTTTAGCGATTAATCGCATTTACCTTATAACAAAAAAAATAATTTCAGTATAAAGTGATTGATACTGAATGTAATGCAGAAGTAATAATAGTTGTTATCAATCATGGTTAAGTCAAATTATTCTGAAACTTTGTAGCCTGCAGGGTTCAAATATGCCCAGAATGTTCCATTTAACAAAAACCAGGGATCATCAGAGTATACAAATGGATAAAAAAATTGTCAAAAACAGGTTTTGCAATTAATGGCTTATAGCTTTGTACTAAAGGTTTATTCCACATGCGATCGTTTTGCGATTAATCGCTACACGTTCACAGCCCTATTTTTAAGCGACCTTGCCAAAATAGCAAACATGCAAATTCATCTGATAACCTGCAGCCCCTGCAGATGTTACTATACACATCACAATGGAGTTTATGCATATGATACCACAGAGCAAAAAATACACCCTCCTCGAAAAATGGGATCTACTGCCATCGTGCGTGATGCTTCCCACAAGCATTGGAGAAGGAAAAACAAGCCAGTGAGCCACAACTGGAAAAAAGGCTGTGGCCGGCTCGACTTGAACCAATAGGTTGGGAACTGGCCCGTAAAACTCCATCTAACTAACCCACTCCTTTAAGGACAAAAAAAAAACAACCTGCCACAAACGCAGACACCTGATTTGTCAACCAGTCAAATATGCCCACAGTCTGCTACATGTGCAGGGTGAATTCTTATGTGTACACAGGTCAGTGTTGTAACAAGTCACGACTCGAGTCACGTCTCCTCAAAATGATAGTGACTCTATAGAATTCAGGAGTTATTTCCCCATTGAAATAGTACAGTGACTCGAGTCAATGACTTGACTCGAGTCACGTAAAAGTTTGAAAACTTGTGACTCGAGTCACTAATCTAGTGACTCGATCACAACACTGGGACAGGTGTCCGAATTGTTTTACCCCCAAGGATGACATTAGTGTGTTGCCAATGCATATAGCAGACTAGCATCATCCAACTATTGTAATATGAGTAGGAACTAAGCATAGCTGAGGCAGCTGCAGCCAAAAATTTTTATGTGGTGCATAAAAGGTTAAAGGTACTTCAATGTTCCAGCTGATGTTATATTCCTACTGCAGATCACCATCAAAAGAATCCCGTCTGTGTTGCAAGACATAAAGGTCATGAGCACCTGATAAAAAACAAAAAGAAAAAGATGCAGTTCCAGTCTTTGCACCTATATTATTAAAGTGAATCTCAAGTCAAAAAATTCAAAAATATAAATTAAACAGCGTGGAAATGAATTCTAACAGTCCAACTCTCATCTTCATAGGACAATCATGAGCTGAGATATAAAATGGTGAAGTTTATTCACTCAAATTAAAATGGTATATTATGCAATAATTTGTGATGTCATTGTTGTACTACTCAAATTCCATTCTTTGTAAGTTTTTGTTTTTCTGAAAGTTTCTGCACCTTTTTCCAAAGTGTGATAGCACTCTTCCACTTATTTCATTTCATTTCACATATAGTTTCTTTGCACAACAATATCTCGTACATGTGAAAAAGATCATTTGCATCATATTAGAAAAAAGTTGTGTGAAGGAAAGTGTGTTAAAAACCCTTGAGGGTTTGTCTAGAACACACTCCCCAGAAAGCATTAAACCAAAGTAAATGTTTTAAGTATACAGTAATTATAAAAGTTACAAAAAGTTTCACCTATGTCTAACTTAGTTTCAATTCCAGTCCACCCCCCCTTTTTCCCCTCCCCGATAACCTTACCCCCTCCTTATCTTTGGAAGTTACTAGAGCAGGCTTCCTCAAAAAGTGGTGTGCACGCCACTTGTGGTGCGCTACGTGGGTTGGAGATGGGCAAAAAATTACTGGGAGAATAATAAAAAATTTTTCTTTTTCATAATCTTTTTGACAAGAATTATTCTGTCTCAAAAAATGGTACTGTTAATAAATGTAATACTTCCCACAGACTTGACGCCACATACCAACAAGGATATAATAATGTCCTATTTGCTCTCAAATGAAAGTAAAATCTCTGTCACTGCCTACATTTATTAGAACCAGGGCTTTGTCGATTCACCGTTCCCGGTGAATCAGAAAAAATTGTAAAGTTTGTGAAAAATTTTGGCTGGAAAAATTGAACAAAGTTTGCACCATTTTGCATGTAAGCCCCTTTTGAAACACAAAACCCCCTCCCCTTATACCCCTCCCACAGTACAGCAGTCAGTGGTGCATTATATCAGTAACATCTAGCAATGTGGCACTTCAGAAAATTTAACTGAGACAATACAGCAATAAGACAAATGTGGTAGAATGAGGGTAAGGTAAATCTGTCTCAGGATAAATCGAGGCAAAATATGCTTCAATCTACAAAGAATAACTACACATTTACAAACGTGATTACAGACATGTGAAACAGGATTTTCCCAAGAAAGATTGGAGTTGATGTACACCCCCAAAAGTTTTACATATTAACTGGCTTGCTTAATGTGTTGACCATCAACATGTATATCAAAGGCAAAGTTTCTACTACATGACTTGAAAACTAGGTAGTTCGTTTTTATGGGGTGATGTACTCAATAAAGCACTCTCCCTGAAACATGCTATGTTAGCAAGCAGGAAGTGTTAATGGTCATAAAAACATTTTTAATTTCAAGAGGGAAACAAAGCAAGAAATGTGAGCTGTAAAACAAGAAAGTCACATGTTATTGCACGATGGACTAACATGACTTAATTGAATAACTTTCAATGTTGTAAATCTCAACTCAAGAAAGTCCTATGAAGATGGTAGTTGGACTGTTGGAATTCATTTCTCATGCTGTTTAATACATATTTTTTAATTATTTGCCTTGAGGTACACTTTAAAGGGGTAATCAGAGTTTGGCAGCGAATATTAAAATTTTGTTATCAGGCTTTGTTCTTTCTATTTCAACTGGTTATTGACCAGAATCAATAGACATTAAAGAGGTCTTTCAAATGAGAATTCTGTAATATTTTTGAGGTAAACAAATTTCACACAGATGTAGGATTAGACAGCTTCATACATATGGTGACCAGTTACTACATCAGACCATGATGAAGGATGACAGATCATTGTTTGTTAGTTTTAACTCAATGTAGGATTGTGTGTGGTGCAGAATTTAAGTCATGAAAAACTTGTTGAAACATACTCTGGTTGCCCCTTTAATACCACATATATCATAATCATATTGACAGTATTTAATTTTCCAAGCCCAAAAGATGTTTTAAAAAACTGACTTTTTTTTTCGATTTTTTTTTTTCTTTTAACCAATTTTATTACTATACAAAAGTTGATACACCACAATAAATATATGTTTGGTACAATAGGATACACCAGGAAAAGGGGCCTTTACCTGTACACCTTGAAGATTACAGTATTCATGTGTAGAATTGCTTCTTGCAACCACTCTAGAACAGGCCAAATATAACTGACCCTCATGGAGATCTGATGGTGTCACTTTATGAGCATACTTCTTAAGTATGGATGACTCACACTGTTCTCGTGGGGAGAGAAAAAAAAAAGGTTTTTTGAGAATAACACAGCACCACCACAAGTTTTTTGCAACTGTGCACATGGGGTTACCCAACATCCTGATTTGCCAGGCCGTGTCCTTCTTCAACTCATTTGGGGTTACCCAACATCCTGATTCACCAGGCCATGTCCTTCTTCAACTCATTTGGGGTTACCCAACATTCTGATTCACCAGGCCATTTCCTTCTTCAACTCATTTGCAGTGGGCATCTAGTGGGTTTTTTCAAATTGCCCAGAATTTCTGAATGACAGATTTTTCCTGATTTTGATTTAATTATTGCATTATTTTGCATCTAGACACCACATAATGCCTAAAAAAATTCCAAAAGAAAAGAGGACATCTACACAGCTCTCCTTAGAGCTACATGCAGGCCAGTAACTGGTGTCTGCCTTTTCAGAAAAATAATATGGAAACCTTATGTTCACATTACTTATCATGTGAAAATTACATTGTTCTGGTATTTACATTAAGCTAAACATACTCTTGCAGTGCAATTAAAATCACACAATGGTTTTGCTGATCATAAGCAGACCTCACTTTTTCTGACATGAAAACATCCAATGTAACCATTAGACGGTCAGAGTGCACAACCCACCTATTTTCTCAACAATACAACAAATTTCAAGATGACATGTAAGAACATACCCTACCTGCTGAAAAAATTGTTTGAGGAAATTTTACTTTATGGACCCAACCTATCCAGTCCCCCCCCACCCCACCCTTAGACCCATAAACAGTGCTCACCCTCACTATGTAAGATGGGATCACTTGCTCAATTAACTTCCAAGATTAACTACATCTATGCCTCTTTACTTCTAAACATAATGCAATCAATCTGCATGATAAATTTTAACAAAAGAACAAGACACTATACCTGGTTTGATTTTTCAAAGGAATAGGCAGTTGAAAGAGAGATCCACGACTCTTCTTTCCTGTGCAACATGGAGGCCTAACGAAAATCATTACCTTCCAGAACATTAGAACTTCTTTGGGTTTCTGTATTTGTTGCATTGCTCAGCCTTAGTTTACCGTACCTCAAGTCACGTGGTAGTACCTCTCCGAGTTCTGATTGGGTGTAAAATCAGGGGCCATTGTCATTTCCAGTATCTGTCAATGATTTAAAAAAAAAAAATCAGCATAAAATAACAATCAAAATTTGACACAGAATTTTAACTGTAAGACTAGACAGCCTCTGGTACACTTTAACCAATCACAACATTAAACCATGGTCGGGAATCATATTTTTTGTATAAAGTTTTAAGTCAATGTGCCAATGTGCAGAAGAATAAGAGTTGTAAAAAAATGTAAAAAAGAAACTGATTGCTGCTTTAAGCTAAATATTAATGCAGGAAGTGATTCTGTAAGGTATCTTTCGGGTTTAGGTATGGAATGTAATAAGTGTTATAAAAAATGTCCCTATTTCATTTCCAATGTACTAAAAATAGAAAGGATATTCCAAAAAAATCTACACTAGCTGAAATAAATAATTTATCTCTGTTCATATGTTTCAACACTTAACAAGGTGATGGAGAAGAAGCTTTGCTCGTGTAAACCAAAGAAATGTAACGTTTGTATGTATTTGTATTTGTAATATCTGTAGAAGCATTAGCAGCATCAAACCAATAAAAGAGCACATTAAATATATTTTAGCAAGGTAATTTCTTTCTACAAAACTGCTCAGATGACAGTGAAAATGTTGTTCATCATAGGTGTGAAAGAAGTTAACATACTAAGCCATCAACTTGCAGAGGAAACTAAGCTTTACATTATCAACCTCAGGGGCCCGTTCCACAAAGAGTTAGGCACGATCTTAAGTATGATTTACTATTGGCTTAAGTATGGTGAATCAAACTTAAGATTGTGCGTAACTCTTTGTGGAACGGCACCCAGAAAAACTAAGTGTGGCAGTCACAAAGTGCCCTGCAGGCTGAGGTACAATCAGAACACTCTAAGTGCATACTATGTACAGTAATATGAAAAAGGGCTAGTCTGAATGTTTTGAATTTTCCCACTCTAATATCAATCAATCAGCATGCACCAATTGAGGATTTTGGTTCCCACAACCAAAAAAGTAGTGCTGAAGTTAGCACTATGGGTAATAAATGCTTCTCTTCTCTGTCAGGGGAAGGGGGAGTTCTGATGTAAGCACATTTGTTCTAACAGTGCAAAAATGTTGCATGAGATACATTTTCAAATCCTTACCTTCAATGACAATCATCTGCAAAAATTAGGGAAATATATTCCATTCTACCAAAAAACTTCCCATATTCCACAGTCGACTCACTTCTATTTGCAATCATAAACTATGCTTTTTTAAGTTGTGTTGGAAAACTCTTTTTCCTTAAAAGTTTAATGTTGTACTGTTTCAGTACTCAGTTCTCAGTCCTCCCTCCTGTGCACAAAATATGACTGAATACTGCACAACAACTGTAAGATCACAGGGAGTATTCTGCATGTAGCTTTTTTTTATTACCTTTATTTTAGTTTCCAGCTAAATTAGAAAAGGAGTGGAAACCTCAACACATTTGCTATTTGTGTTAGCCAACTGAGAATTTATTACTTTTATTTTAAATATTGCTCTAGTTCTTTACACTTCCAGGCCTACAGTTTTAGGTTTTCCAGGTGTGCTACAAATCACACTCCTCAGAAACATGTGTGCTACGTGTCCTATTTTATTAAACTTTAATAAATTTTTATAAGCTCTCATTCTTCTTCATCTGGATGTGCAAAAGATCAGATTCCTCACAGTAATTTTAGGTGAGTGACAGTGTGTAATTGCACTCACATGCCTCAAAACTCATTGCCTGCACTTCTAGTTTCTCTTCAGAAGCACAAATTTTATCAACCAAACAGAACAGTAAGTTACATATAGCTATCACATTTTTCATACTTTTCCAATCAAAACCACTTTTAACTATGGTATGCAAAACTTGAAGGCTTTTTCAATCTTATTAGCTTGGCAGCTTCATACAGTCATTCCCTGCCATGCACCTCATAAAGTAGGACGTTGCTTTGACTTAACCCCCTGCTTCCAGCCATTGTCTAAGATTTCATTAGATCTATTCATTCATAAAACTTACATCCACAGTTCCAAACTTTCAATATCTTTTGCCCTGCCATGCTTCTTTGGCCAGCTGTCTGTTCACCTTCTACACAAGGCTAACCAGCTATTAATTCATTTCTCAGCAATTCCAACATTTTCTTGCTGAGAGCAGGCATGCGACCACCCGCACAGCCAAACGATTGTTGAATATGAACTTTCCCTCAACCATCTGATTCCATAATCCAAACAACTCAGTCAAGAGCTGTGAAGCAAAAATTTAACAGCATGAGCAGTCCAACCAACAAGCATGAAAATGTGCCATGTATTGAATGTCCATCATTTTAGATGAAGGATAACAAAGATAATTGCACAAAATTAAGTTGGTTAAAATTCTAATTTACTGTACATTGGAATTGTATATAACTTACAGGCACATGGTGTATGTAAACACTTCCAGTGACCTTCTGTCTGACATAATATTCTGTTTCATTTTGCAAGCAAGGCAATGCAACAGTGTACAAGATAGGAAACATCTACAGAGAGAGACTGTTATATTAAAGTATTATCGTTAATATATTCTTCACATAATGTAAATGACGATTGGTAAAACTTGGGCAACTTCCATATCCTACATTATTGTTTCATGATGGAGGTATTACAATTCAATTCAAATTGAAAAATTCATGATCAGACACTTTTTTTTTTCAAATTATGCACAAAACTTTTACAAGTCAGGATGTAGAAAAAATCCAACTTTTCACATAGCTGTTGTGAATGAAACTTGACTTAACATGCTAACAATGAGCATTGTCATATGTTACCACTAAACACCCTTATTGAGTTATTGAAAACCTCAGTATGCCCCTTTAAGGAGTATAAGACTTGAGGGGTTGAGTTTTAAAACAGATAATTGAAATTTAGCACTGTCCAAGTATTTTTGAAGGGTTAAAAGTTCATCATAGGTGTAACATGTGATAGCTTGAGACATATGGAGGTTGATAGGGTAAGCTAAAATAGGACACAAATTTAAACAGTATTTTGGAGCCACAACTGAATCTCACAATTTCCTTCTTAATTCTCTTCAAACTGTCTTTAATAATAATTTAGGACTTCCATTGATATTGCCTGATCAAGGTAAACCAAGCATTAACTTCTAGCAAACTTTCCTTATTTACTCTGTCCTGAATACAATTACTAGTCAGTAGCTCTTTTGGTTGGATTATGGAATGAGTTGCTTCCCTGTGCTAGACTAAGTTCATGCAGAATATTTACAAAAAATCTAAAAATTTGTCTGATAAATATTGCTTTTTATACTTCCCTCTACTGTGGGCCTTGTCACTGCTCTAAAGCTTTCTGCACATATCTTTTGTAGTTTTCTTTTCTTTTTTTCTGTTTTCCTGACTGTGCTTAATTTGTATGTGATATTTTGCAGTATTTTAAAGTGCTTTTGAATAAGATTTTACTACAGGCACTGTACAAACTTAATAATAATAAATAGTCCACATTTGTTTAATTGGTGTTTCAAAATCAAACAGGCTATTACCAGATTTCCACACCTTGGTTACTGACCATTTCTAGAACTTCAAGTTACATATTACAGCATTTTTAGGAAGAGTCCTGCATATTGTTCTGTCCAGTGTAACCTGAACAAGTTTGGTATGTTGGCAAGTATCTTACCCAGCGATCAAACCCTCAAGACATTTGCTTCACTGTTTAAAAGAGGATTTGCCAAAATTGTCAAATTCTGCACCGCTACTCAAGTTCAGTGGTTAGAATTTTTCATTTTTGCTTATGTTCATGTTTATGGTCTGGCGACATGTGAGGCACAAAAATGAAGACAATTAAAACATTTCTTCTATCGGACATTCACCTTCAATTGTGTTCCTTTTTTGTGGCAATCCTAAAGCGATGTCCTCAACGATGGTAATTCTTAAACAGCTGTGGTGTGAATAAGTCACGACCTTACAGAAATGGGTGCGTGAAAATTCCAGCGACAGTGGTGGTCAAATAGCCTGAGGTCAAACTTAATGGTCAAGAAATATGACCGGTACAAATAAACAGATATTAAAGGTAGAAATCTTGACAAGGTCCTCACTAAGCATAACAGCTCTTAATTTGGCATGCTGTGAAGCATTAAAAAATTTGTGGTCCTTTCCTGACTAAATAGGTACTGGATAGGCAAAGTTCTTTGAGATAAATAACTTATTTTATAGCTTCTGCCTCACGATGGTTCTTGCACGTTTGATGAGTGACCCCCAAATACATTTATTAATTACTGGTAATACATAGCCTGGGTCACATATGGCTTATTTTATAATAAGAGCCAAATTAAGATTTCAGGTCCTTATATTTTCCCTAGGATAGTTTTGAATATTTAAGGTAAATCAAACAGTTACATTGCATGAATTTGGTAAAAATGTTGACACCAGATTGAATTCGAGCCATCAATGGGCAGTATTAAAGATATGTAGGATACCTGGGTATAAATTTTTAATTAGGGTGACTGAGTTTTCCTGCCAAAGTATTTGGGGGGTTTGTCAGGTACTGAATGGCTGAGTTAATGTTCTTTATCATCACTTTTAGTCAAACTTAACATAGACTCCATTCAGAAACTTCTGTTCAATAGATTTCAAGGTTGAATGTGTATATCCACAATTATTTAATTTTTACATTTAGGCCTTGATCAACAGCTCGGCTGAAAATATGAACATACCAAAGGATGGAACACGAACCTGACAGCTACAGCACTCCATGAGAGCTTACCATAGACACCCTATTGAATAGGCTACAGTACCCATGGATTCCAGCAAAAACCCATAAAGAAGGGTATTTATAAAGTCTCCTGCCAAAATCCAAGTCTAAGTTGATGTTGCCTTGACCAAAGTTACCAGTGGGCTCAGGGGAGAAAAAGTTTGCTTCAAAACATCTACAGTTGTAATCTGAAGGGTTTAATAAAGGCTATTTATTTACAGAATTTATAAATACTGTAAGTTCTTACAACCTGAAAATTGTCCTCTTCATATAAATGAAACAAAGATTACTGACATTTTCCTGGGTTTTCTGAAACATATGGGGGGATTTGACCCTCCTTCTGGAAAGGGGGGGAGGCATATCTTCCCCAAGCCCTTGATGGAAACTCCAGTAGGCCTATAAGAGAATAACAAGCAAGCTATATTTACTCTTTATCTGCAGATGACTAGGCCTATGGTTCAAGGGTAAGCCTAGGCTTATATGTATATATCAGGGAGCAATTCGTTCGGGTTTGCATCGCAATTTGCGATGCAAAAACGAGGAAAAATTGATAATTGCGATACATCATTCGACCTTGAATAGCAGACTTGCGATGCAAAATTTCAACAGGTATTGTGACTTTGAATGTTCGCAGAACGAAATAATGTTAGGAGAAAATAAAACCAGAAATTGGAAGTCATGAATACTGATCATGCAAAACGAAAAAATGGCCCCGTTCTTGCTCCACAAACTATGTTTGTTTCCAAACAAAATCACCTTAATTTTCCGCTTTCAAGAGTTTAAATGCATGAACTCGCTCTGCAGGAGATGCATCCTTTACTACGTACATCGGCATTGAAGGCAAAATCCGCGGAAAGCAACTGGTTTTGCCCTTGATTATTCTGGTAATGACAGGAGACTTTTGTCGTCGATCAATCTTTACATTATTCTCAGTCAAACATGCTCTACATTCTCAAATCACTGTTTAAACTCCTAAAAATGGTGAATATTTAAGGCTGTAAACATGGTTTGAAATTATAGATCACTGCATTTAGTGTTTGCACGGGTAACCCGGGTACCTGGGTACCCGCCCGCCATCGTACTACCCGGGTCCAAATCTACTACCCGAATCTTAAAAAAGAAAATGCATGCAAAAAGGATCACTCCATTTACGCCATTGCCCACGGTAATGGACTAAAATATTTTGCCAGTTTGGTAAACATTCTCCGAGACTGAGAATGAAGAGAGCCCGTAGAAATTATGTGTAAGTTTGAAAGTTGTCTGTACTTCGTTTCTGAAGTTGAAATTTTAATCAGCGTGCGGCCCGATCGCGCTATCGTCACGTAGTGGGCTGCTTCTCACACATCACATGTATATCGCTTATAAACTTACACGCAAGCAAGTATCTGACGGCCGATTCAAAATCACATCGTACTGTTTCACACAGACATAGCAAGACATACCTGTAACTGTATCACCCCCGCCCAGCTTGCAAAGACACTAGTGCCCGTAACGTTCGGCATGCTAGGTAAACTGAGCCTTGCATGTATATACGATCTTATTATTAATACGGTATGCCACCTTGAGTATAATCCTCGAATATTTCTTAATGGTTAAAGGTGTCAGTTTTACGGAAATCAACACTTTGCCGCTATCTGCAAAGCAAAACGACTTAAATGTAATAACACCGTTAACATTTACATTTTTTTTTTTCTAAAACAGGCCAGTACATGTTTCGTTATTTTGCCCCAAAATGGCTCCCAGGCTCGAGCAGACTACGAAGTTTATGTGTGAAAGCTATGTTACCGTGCCTGGATGTCAACATGAGGCTAGCTACGTAAGAACGTACATACCCCATTGGTGATAATTCCAACGCACATTGCAAAGTAGTGTGAGGGAAGTTCACAAACATGACGTCGTTTGTTTACAGTCGGTAATTTTTGGCGTGCAAGAGAATACCATAATACAAGGCTCGGATTAGTTGATATTTTTTAATCAGTGTTTTAAAAGGAGAAGCTTCGAGCTCTTAGTATGCTGGCTTTTCGAGTAGGCGTCCCAAAATTCAATATCAAATTGATATAGGCCTTGGGAAGTATAAATTTCTTATTTGACTGTTTTCTGTTACGTTTTTTTTTTACTTGTCATTTTGATTTAAAACAAAACGAGACGATTAAACCTGCTAACAAATCAAATGTTTTTGAACTTGGGAATGTGATCGCTATACCTATCCAATACAGATGTTAATGTTACCATGCATGTCTTATGGAATATGCTTCACAAAATGCTCGTATCTTTTAGTCACCGTAACACCGGGTAACCCGGGTACCCGACGGGTATGGCGATGGGGTACCCGGGTCCTAATTTTTAGTACCCGTGCAAACACTAACTGCGTTAATATGTCATGATTTTGTTCATGATGCATAAACTCACAATTTCGTTCTACTAGATGCGAAGAAACTTTGCGCCACTCACACTCACATTCCAAATCGGCAACTGCCGATCAATGCAAATTTGCCCTTGAGACTAGGCTAGGCTCAGAAATCTTAATGTAAAACCTTGTTAGGATAGCACAGGAGCCAAAACAAGGAACTCTGAAGGAAAACATATCGTACAAGGAAATTGCTGAAGTAAAGTTTTTAAAAATATTAGCAAGGGCTCAGTCTGAGTATTCTACACATGCCATGAAACTATTTAATGAAGTCAATGTCATCTAGATAATTTTGTATGCCTATCAGCTTTTACGTTTTGGGCTGGCTACCTTGAGAAGGGAATACCTGTACAGTAGAATATGCTAGTGTACTGTCTTTAAGTCAGGTTTTAAGGGACACTGAGGAGATCATAGGTTCATGTTTTTGAAAACTTATGAAAGGATTTAAGAAGCCTCAAAACTTGCTCAGATTATCATAAGTTTTAAAGCTACTAAATTAATTAAGCTGATGACCTCGTTTTTCATCTGTTTAAGGTTAATTCTGGTGAAATGTTGGACATTTTGGGGTGAATCTCTGTCCTATAGGATTAGCTTGATTCTTCACATTTGCAGTTACTCAGCTTGGTTGTACATTGTAGGAGATGGAGCTTTGATTCATAAAATTTAATGGGTGTGGGTAGACTAATTGGTTGTCAGTATGTCGTTACAAGTAAATGGTGGCCCAGTTTTAGGTAAGGGAAATCAGTGAAAAAGGAAGAGCCGCCTAGTGACAATTTTGACAGTGATGATGAAGAGGATTAAGGATGGTTGTATCTGATGAATGTCAATAAAAGATGGCACTGTTCTCTGATTGGTTGCTTTCATTTGTCTGTATGTCATACCACTGCTCCTGTTCTAAAATAACGCTTAGCAGCTAGGACTATGAATGGGATAAAGAGGATGCATTTTTTTTTGGCTTTCTAAGACTAGGTACAAACCAATTCAATGAGGGAATTACATTGCTATTAATGAAGTGTCATAGACAATTTATTTTCATGGCTTAATTTTGGTCTTTTAATTGACAAACAAACATTTTCAAATGAAAGGTAGCAAAACAAGAAGTTAAGAAAAATTTTGAAGAGATCCCATAAAGTGTCGTCGAGGGTGCTGTACAGAAATTGCCTTGGAGACATTGAAGGGAAGTTTTTGGCCAGAGTGTAGTTATACTGCATACGTGATACAGGTCGTGGACGCATAAAGCATAATGTTTCATTACCTGTAATATCATACCTACCCTTCAGTCTTGGATTCTGTTGTTTTTTTACAAGCTGCTGTAAAAATATATGCAGCTAGGAAATGTCAATATAAAAAGTTGCTAATCATTTTGGGGGGATTGCTAACCAATTTCGAATAATGAGTAGCAAAACTGCTAATCAAAATTTCAAAAACAAATTGCTCCCTGATATATTTACTTTTCTTTGAGGCCATGAATTACTAGGCCTAGTGGATATATGATAATGAAGTCTCACCTAAGGAGAGTTGAGGCCCATTGAACTACCCAAGCCTAAAGTTAGGCTAGGCCAAACGTGATAGGCTCCTAGCAAGTAGCAATGAAATCAGTTCAAACCCGTTTGCAAAATATGTGACCTCCTGATTCTATTGGGTGGCAAAAATGAAGGACACATGTCAAAGTGTTAGGCCAGTGTTTAATTGGCTTAGTTACTTGCCTAGTCAAAGCTTACCCGAACTGCTTCTAGGCCTAGGCCTAGGTCTGGAACGTTAGGGCTAGGCTAGGCCTCTGTGCCCAGCGATACGACGCGTTAGGCTGTTACTGTAACTTACAAGCCTATACTGTAGGCTTTATATATTTATTTATAATATTTGACAATGATACATTCATTACATCATAAAAAGAACGCAGTCATCATTTAAGGCGTCTCAGGATCTTCTTATGTCACGGAGAATTTGGAAAGCCAACAAGCGACACTTAACTCGGCTGTTCGCGTATCTGGGCTGTTCATTTTAATAACTTCTTGCAATGAGTAGTACATTTGTATTACAAAACCTAATCAGTCGTTCGTACAAACTGCTGCATTGTAAAATGCGCCACCATAATGTGATTTGCCTGTGGCCTGTCTCACAAGAAAAGAGAGCTGGGCACGCAAAGAATCCAGTACAAATAAAGAGGGATATGTTTTTCGTTTTTACCAAAGGAATGAAAGTTACGGAACCTATGATTAACTTTGACTGAATAAATTGCTTTCGTTTTATTCAGTTACAAGCGACTTTTTCAGTTCAGGAAAGCAGCAGAGCGACAGGCGTTGAGTTTAACACACGCAAGCAAGCAAGCGGCTTTCTATCCTGACTGTTAAAGTTAACCTCAGTCAAGTAAAAAAACTCAAAAATATGTATTAAACATCATGAAAGTTCGATTCAAATAGTCTAGCTTCCATCTTCATAGGACATTCTTGAGCCAGGATATAAAATGTTGAAGTTTATTCACTCAAATTAAAATGGTACAAGTGTGCTATAATTTGTGATGTCGTTGTAAGTACTATTTTAATTTTGTACAGCCTCTGTATTTCTTTGTTTTTCTGAAAGTTACTGCACCTTGTTGCAAGGTATGATAGCACTCTTGTTCTCAATGTTCAATTGTTAGAGGTCACAAAAACTTTTCAATTTTAAAGGGAAATAAATCAGGTAGTGTGGTTGTACAACAAGAGATGTGTTAAGTGAATAAATAATTTTCATCATTTAATATCTTGACTCAAGAATGTTCTATGAAGATATGAGTTGGACTATAAATATATATTTTAAAAAATTTTTACTTCCGATGTGGAACACTTTAAGGTGTTCCGGTTTTGAAGACGACAGATTACCATGACAACCCCTGTACTGTCCTGTTTCGAACTTTTAATCGGTCGTCGACCGTTCTTAACTCGACAGAGTGATGCTCACTTCTGCTCATTCGCAGTCCACTTTTTGCTGCGCATTCCGTCCTCTAGCAGTTTTGTTTGCCCTCCCAAAATCGAAATGTCCTTATTAATCGAAGCTCATGGCTCCAATTGTACGATTTCCATACTTGCTTGGGTGTTTTTCCGCCTTCTTATTTATTTTCTTATCTGCCGTATACTAAGATTGACACGCGATCACTCCAGACTGGCAGACGTTTCCACACCACTGAACAACTAGGCAAGGGTTGTGGATTTCTGATATTTTCTTCAGTGTTTCCATATGATGTAAAGGGAATATTCTTCCGAATTTCTCAAATTAAGTTTCTTTATTGCCTGGATTAAATACAATTAATCTTTCCGTAGCTATCTCTGTTTTTTTTTTTTTTTTGGACTAAAGTGTACAAAAATGAAAAGCATACAGTGTTATATTCGCCGCGCCACATAATTCTTTCCTGAAAATTGCCCCACCAACATTGTTTTAAGTGAATTCTACAGTGGAAGGCTACCCTACACGCTGGGTAAAAATGCATAGTGAAAGGGAAAACTAAATTTTCCTCCAATATTTTCATGTTTGAAGAGTATTTCCTCGATCAGCGTCTCATCTACCTTAAATTTCGTATTTACTGTATGGATTTAATGCAATTAACCTTTTCTTACTATCTTTTGAGAGGCTAGCACATTAGAAAATACTTAAAATATCTAGTTTAATCCCTCCAAATGATTCTCTCATGAAAATTTTCCAGCCAGTATTTTTCAAAGTGGAAGTGCTGTCCAATTATTTTTTCAAAATGTCCCTTTTACGGAAACACATATTTGTACAGTTACTGATACTGTCATTAGGCGTACTGCGCATTGCTGTAGGCCTTATATGTAAAAACGTGTGTAATTGAATTGGATAACCTGGCGTGTACGCACAGTTCTTAATCGTACAGGCCATAGGCTTCACAATGCGCTCTAGGTGCTATTTTCTCAGTTAAGTAACTACAGTATTCGGTTAGTCTGTTTTTTAGATAAAATTTTGCGGCTCAGATTCTATGCAATTGGTTTAAGGAGGACTTTTTTCCTACCTTAAGCCCCGCCCCTCTTCCAAAAATATGGTTTATCCTGTAGCTTTCGTAGCCGAATACGAAGTGTAAGTTTGTAAGAGAAATTAAGAAGAAGGTCGAAAATTGACTAAGGAACCCACGAATACCGAAAAAGAAATATTAGGAGGAAAATGTCTATGGCCTTTAGTTGAATGTCTGACTAGATCTTGGTCAAAGTGACGTTATGTTCAGGGATCGTTTTGGCTCCATAAAATATGATGTGTCACCTATTCTACTACACCCTTAAACGGACGATCAGGCAGTTGGCTGATGTGGCGGTTCTAACCTTGGTATTGTGACTTCCTGAAAAGTTCTGAAAGTAAGTTTAAACCAAATATACAATTTATCCATTTTTTGTTTCATTCGGTTTAAGATCCTAACTGACATGCCAGTTACTGCCGTTAACTTGACTTAATGTTGACCAATGGTGGCTTTTTATAGAAGTTGACAAAGTTTTTCTTCTTTTCAAACTCAGCAAGGAACGCCTGGCAATTCAATTTTAGTTTAAAATAAAATAAGCAAACTTTGAATCCAGTTTGTTCGCAAAGCCATATTAATATAATAAGTCAACATGCACTAATTTAACAGGTGACCATTATTAATTTATAACATCGCATTGCCAGAATTTTTCCTTTACGGAAAGAAATGCAATATCCTCCTTGCAAAAGCTCTTAGGCCTACTAAAGAATTGCGAATTGTGCAAAATTTTACTTTAAGCCTAGATTGAATACGTCCTTTTCATATCAAAATATGTTGAATTGAATATTATTTAAAAGCAGGGTCCAATAATCTGATAATATATCTGTCAATGATTGACGCTGTTATACACTGTATACATGAAGTAATGAAATGTGATATGGCTTAGGCGCAATAAGATTCCTATGATCGCCTACTGATCCCGTCACGAGGAGGATAATTATTTCATTTCCTCCTTATAATCCAAAATATTAATAGAAATATTAATCAAAATGAGCAAAATGTGTTAAATAAAAATATGACATATTTTTTTCTTTTTGTTGCCGCTGTTGTCTGATTACTTTCATTTTTTCTTTGTCCTTACTTTTACCTTATAATACGCATTTCTCTTTTCTTTTCTTTTACTTTGCTATCTCTCTCTCTATTTTCTTTTCTTTTTTCGTTCTTTCTTTTTTCTTTTCCCTTTTTTCTTTTCTTCTCATTTTTCTTCTCTATCTTCCCATTTTCTCTACTTTTGCTTTTTTCTTTTCGGTTATTTTCTTTTCGGTTATTTTCTTTTCTTCTCTTTCCTTTGTGCCACTTGGTTTTTGCACCTTTCCACTGAATGTTAAAGCGTTACAAAGCATGATGCTTATCTAAGTGAGCCCATATGGTATAGCCTTTAAATTGCACTTTAAAGAAAGAACTCGTTCTCCTTAGAATCACTTAATTATACCATTGTCTTTTTAATGCATCCGAAGTTCTGAACATAATTGATCAGGTTCTCCTTCCCCCCATAGAAAACATTTCTCCTTTAAGCTATCTCGATTCCTTTAGAACATTGTCTACCAGGGGGTCTGTTTTCTTTATTTAGTTACGAGAGCACATCTATTAACAAATCCTGTCATATTATGTTGAGTTGATGAATGCATCGGACTTGACAAAGACAATAACGTTTCAATAAGTTCAACAATCGTGGATTACTGTTTATATTTACATAAACACCATGGATACCTCTGCATAGAGAATTCTTAAAACGTCATCCGTCACCATGTAACTACCATTTAGTGTCGAGTCTAATTATTTCATCCCCTTAAACCTACCATAAAGAATACAAATACCTCGTCTTTTAACGCCCTTTCAAGAGATAGATTCTTAATTCCCCCAAGCTTAAAAATTTTACCCTAAGTACATCAAAAGACCGAAAGCATTTCAATACAACTGCACATATGGGGCATCCAACTCTTAATAAAACGTTTCTAGATTCAATGTCATGGGGGGAGGTGTACCCATTACAATCTATGATCACTGTACATTAGGACCACCATGTCAATATTGTCATCGAGGCCTAAATTGCCTCTCTCGTTAGCATCCAATTTCGTTCCTTTTTACCTTGAGGCATAGCATAACTGTTCCCTTGACCTCAAATACGGGCCAGTTGGATATTGGTGAACCTTCAAATTTTATTCACAACCTTTGCATGGGACATTTTTATTAGTTTATTGTAGAACTTTCGGTTGCTAAATATCTGAATGTATAAACCAACGTCCCTTCCAGATCAAGATAAAAATATCATTATAACTCACCAAAGACTGGGAAAGATTGGGTTGGGGTAAGGCACTGCTAAGGGCACGGGTAAGGACATGGTAGGATACTTTTAAAAGTAACTGTATGGTATCCTTTTTACTCACGGGTAAATAGCTTTCGAAGTTGTGTAAATATCACCCGCACACAATGAACATTTAATTTTACCAAATACCATTATAACCTTGCCAAGCTTTTCGTTGCGGAAGAACATTTTTAAATCTAATAATTGGAAGTTCATGAAGTCATCCTGCTAGTGATCAAGTCTTGTGAATTTTATTGAAAGTTATTCAATGCAACGGCTTCTTCCTAGCGATTCATTTGGCAGTGTTACAGTAACTCGAGTGAAAATGAGACTAATTTAGTCTGTTTGAGTCGCGGTTCTTAAGTACCGAGTCCCAAACGTAGGTTACGAGTCGAAATTGACTTACATCTCAGAACATAAAGACTGGACTAGACCAGCGTCTTGGCCCTCAATAAATGGAGTAAAATACCATACGATATATTTGATATTTGAAAACATTTACACCGTGCCCCATTTTCAACAAAATGTAAAAACACTTCCTGAAATTTAACTCGATGCTTAGCGAACTCGACGTGACTTGCTCAAAGTGGAAGCACACAAGACTCCGGACTCGACTTGAATCAGTGGCATAGCCACGGGAGGGGGGTTAAGAGTTAGAGCCCCCTCCCTCATGACCCACCTTGCAATGCAAAAACACCTTAGCGGTTTTTCTCTCTATCATTACACTTTTCCCTGTCATGCCCCACCCCCCTCCCCCATGACACAATCCTGGCTACGCGCCTGACTAGGATTCCTAAAGACTGAACATGGCTCGAGACGGACAAAGTCTTGGTCAAGACGTTATTCACCTCTTCCCTACTTAGAAAGCAAAATCTAGGGCCGGCTTTAATCTTGATAATGTTTCAGGGAATTTTGTGTCAGAAATAACAGAATAGAACCGAGAAATTCCGAGTAGTATAGAGGGCTTGCTTGCTCAAACGAGAGTAGCAAATGCTAGCATTCAGGTGCTTTTATAACGCATTAAATAACATTGTCAAACGTGCTTGCAAGAGGTGTAAAAACTGTGTTTGGAAATAGTTCCCGAATAGGTATTTAATTCGCTGTGCGTTGCCTTGCTGCTCTTGGTGTGAAAGCACCATTGAGATCTAGACCAAGACTGGACTCTACTCTTTTGTGGCTCGAGGTGATAAGAGATTTGAAATCAACACGGTGGCGTCGTCAGACTTTTTATTCTAGGAGGCACTGGAGCAAAGGATTGCACAAGGGACACTGCTGGGCATACTCATCACGGCGTCGGAGACGGCACCGAGCGTGAAGTGCGAGGAACTCACGGATAAGGTCCATGGGCGTGTGTTAGGGTCCCTGGTGGAATTTGAGAGCAAAGCCCCTGTGGGGCACAGGGAGAGAAGTCCCCGGAAGGTCCTAGGTTTTAGGATGTTTGTGACGTATTTAAGTCGTCATTCAAGGGTAATTCTGTTAACTAAAAAACGCAGGTTTCAAAAATTAGTTAGGTACCTCAAAGTGAAAGTTTGTTGTTAACAAAACTGCTACAAGAAGAGGATCCTGCAGAATAAGGATAGGGAGCTGCATAATAGAGAAAGCAGTGCCCGGCAGATAGATGTGATTTTTTTATGGAAACATGTAATTATGTTTGAAACGCTAACTGACCGAACTGAGGACCCTCTTCCATTGGGGCAAAGCGTACAGGAAATTTTGAAAAAACGCAAGCCCTCAAAAAGCTAGAAATGACATTTCCTATAGGACTTTTGGGGAACTTTTTCATGTGAAGAAAATTGAAATATACTGCCTTTTCTTTTACAGAGGAAAATCAAATTACATCACGAAGTCTGGTAGTCATACTGTGACAACAGAAGACATTTGTTTTTACAAACCTCATTGGGGTTAAAGGGGGGACGAGGTTTTCCATGGGCCAAGTTGGGGTACGAGTGGGGGACGAGGTTTTCCAGGGGCAAAGTGTCGCCTCTCCACACCCCCTCTTGGCGATGCCACTGTATACCAAATACTTTGATAATGATCCTCACCATAAGAGGAAAAGGTACAAGAAAAGGAGAAAAATGAAAACGGAAAGAAGGGGGAAGATAGAGGAATTGAAACAGTGCCAATACCATCAAATGTAGTACTTTTCTAATCTAGCCTACCATCCGTTAGCCAAAATATTCCAAAGGGGGTGATACCCCTTCCCTTAGGCCATTTACCCAGGAGGGCGATTAGCCATTGTTACATCAGCCCCTTAAATTAAATCCTTGTTCGGCCCTTGGATCCTTGTATGCACCAGCAATTTAACAGCTGTTTTTTTCAGTGTCACACTGGCGGAATTCCTTACGTCCTTATCTTTTCAGCTGGTTAAGAGTAAGACCCGGCCCTTCAAGAATCCCGCGATACCCGAAACAGCTCTTGAAATCTTTTATGTGGACCGTGGTTTCAGTTCATTCCATCTCTATGAGACAACATAAAATTAGGACCGAAATGTACTCTTCATTGCCATCGCAACACAAAAATCGTTCATATCATTAATGGCATAAGAGCACGACACCCACGAATACCATAGAGAATTTAGTTTCTTCGTTAAAGAAAGATCCATCCAATTAAATGAGAAATAAAACAAACAAAATCCCAGCAATAATAATTTCAAGTGTTTTAAGAATGTCATTTGTTCCTGCCTTATAACTAAAGACTTAATTCAAGCAAGTCATTAACCGGATTTAACCCGTGAAGCATTTATTTAATTAGCTCGTTCGACTGAAACAAATACACTACTCGTCTGAAAATGCAACATTTCACATACCTATCTACAATATGTAAATAATCTTTGTTACTTTGCCATAACATCTCATGACGGAGTCCCTAAGGGGACTAATTACTCGAGTTGACACTCTATTGGATCCGACCTAAAAGCCCTCCTCAATCTTCCGATAAAGATCTAACACAAAACGTGCTGACATAAACCTTTCGTCGCATTTTGGCTCTATCAGTTTTCGAAAATGAAATGATACTTTGTGCACCCCTTTATGCGCATGACAGCTATCATCCAATGCTCAAAAACCTCAGACGATCTCGCCCAGTTGGGAAATGATTTGCTTTGTGGAAGGAGAGATGCTGGATTACGAAATTGTGTATGAAATATTCCTCTTGGAACATAGCACATAGCACATAAATTAATACTCTCGTTAAACATGCCCCTTTCAGACAATAGGAAGGATGCCAGGTGTTTCGTTTCTACCGAAAACAATTAAAGACATTCCATAATGTAGTTTGGAAAGAAAATGAAATATGTTGCCGTAACTGCGTCCTGCCATAATGTATTGTGTCATCCCCTGTTGTGTACTGTTAGTTGAAAGAAATATGTAATAGGGTAGCAACAGGCAAGAAAAATGTTCATAAATCAACAATTTCGCTCCAAACCATTAGGGACGAGCAATTACAAGGTACAACTTTTACGAAAGTTTTGAAATCATCCTTGACAACCGGGGGCTTCTGGTTGCCAGTTTGAGTGCAGTGGTAATGGCCTACGTAACAGGCTGCGCGACATATTCCTTGTTTAGTCGTCTGGGCTAAGTGAATATACAGAGGCCGCTTCGCTGGGAAAATGAACCGACTTGCAATCCTTACCGGTTCGTCGTTCGCAGTTTATTCTGGTCCATTTGGGACGTCAAGCTCCTTTGGGGAGCAGAACTCCTCCGGGAGTAATTGTTTGGTTTTCGCCCCTTGGCTCTTCGCCAGAGAGTCGAGGGGACTTTTAAAAAAAGTTTATTCTGGTCTGAATGCCTTGAGGTTGGTCAAGTGTGGTCCTTAAGTGGACGTATAGCTTCTTCGGAAAGTTTGGTTTCGCCGAAAGGCCCTTTGCCAGAGGGTCGGGAGGACTTTAGAAAAAGTTTATTTTGTACGATGAAAGGATATAAACAAATTTTGTCGGACTGGACACAGACAGGACTATAAGACCATTTTGACATATTAGCACTTTCGTATCCATAGTAGATCTACATCTCTATATGGAGCCCCACCCCCTTCCCTCAATGGCTCTACAAGAAAACAATAATTTTTTCTCAGCTGTAGTGCCTGCATGATGATAGAAAGACTACCCCTTCAATAAAAAAAAATCTGTTTTCTCGCTTTGAAAACCTGTAGCCATTGATTGCAATGGTTGCGTAGAATAGTTCGCGTTGCTACCCACTGTATTTACCATCTCTTTTGCCGGTGATTTGCTGTACAAACTTCATTGTTCGCCCTAAGGGATGGGTGGGGGAGTTGCTCGGCACCGGATCATTTCTTCATATTTTATTTCAATTAACTGGTCGAAGCAATAGCTCCCGTTTTTGTCTATCTTTCAGTAGAGATCGTATGCACATGACATCACAGAACAGAAAGGCGTCCTCCCTTAGACGGTACAAGCACTTTCTTCGCCATCATTACGTAACTAATGTAGGCATTTATAATTTATGTAACGGTCGGATTCTCCCCTAAATCGACTACGAAGTTTGAAGTGCATACGTTGTGCTGTTAGTGTACTACGCCGATCTGTCAGACTAGGGGACCGACTGCATAGTCAAGTGTTCAGAGCATTCGGAGCAGTAGGAGTCTGGAGTTTGACTCCTGGCGAGTCACACCGAAGACTGAAAAACGGAACCCATATACTACCACTGTGCTTGGTGCTCTGCATAAATAAATGGACCGGGGAAAGGAGTCAGTGAGCCACAACTGGGAGAAAGACCATGTCAGGCCCCACATAAACCAATTGGCTGGAAACAGGGATACAAAATTATCGTTTAGCCAGAATATATCTGTCAATAAATATGATATATGAATTTACCATGTCAAAGCTTGGCATGTCTGCATGTGCCAGGTAGGTATGTACCAGCTGTGATATATGGATACAATCATGTTTGAAGAAAAAATCATAAGGACAAAATTACACCGCTCTCTTTCTTATTTCTACTGGATGTTTGTATAAGATATATATTTTCCTTCAACCTAATCATCTCGTTTTGTCTCTCCATTGAAAATAAAAAAGTAATTTTCTGTTGGTAGTCATTACTGTGGTGTGGATTGATTCTAATATTATTTCGTGAATGTTCTAAGAAGGGTGTTTGCAAATTACCGTTAAAGATGATCGCAGCTGGAACATTCTATGCAGCTAATTTGACTTTTTGCGGAGATTTAGTAATTTGCTTACTAAAACAAAATGACTACTTAAGTGCTCCTACCCCTTTTAAAACTCATTTATCAGAGGGGTGAAAGGCATTGTACTTCAAAAAAAAAACACACATAAAAGCTACGTATTAAGTAAAGAGTTTACCGGCGGCGGAGAGCTCCAGTCAAATGAGACGAAAGAGAGGCCACAGACGTTTAAGTATGTCGAGTTTTAAGAAAGTAAGAAACAGAGGAAGTGGGTTCTCTACATAAGAATCTTTACTTATAGATGTCCTGTACGTGAGGTCAGAGCGTTTCAGTTCGACAAACTGGATGCCACTGGTCATGCGCAGGTGACGCGTTGTCGATTCGCGCGCACGACCGGAACAATGAATTTTTGCACACTGGTTGCTTGGATAGTAAAATAGAAAGACGCGCAAGGCAGTGAAGTCGGTGCATAACCTCTACAGACAAGCAAACCTTTGAAGGAATGGTTTGAGCCAAGAATGTGGTCAGATCCAAGATACCGTGCTATGGCCAGGGTCCATTTAAAAATGAGATGATTTTCTTTCATTTGTAAACGGTTGAGCCTTTTTTTTTTGCAAGAGGGTGTCGACTGTGATCTTGGCTGACAACATGACGCGGATTGGGGATTCTTGGGGGCCGATCTGGCAATGGGCTTTCTAGCCTGTAACAATTTTTGTCGAAAACCTATAAGCCTATTTGCACAAACAGTCCCGGATCTAGATATTTCGAAAAAAAGGGGAGGGGACTGAAAGTTTATTCACATGATTATTCTAGTAAATTTTCTCGTTATAGTTGTTGATGTGGCAAAAAGCCCCCCCCCCCCCCGCCCCGATCTACACCTAAACAAACCTACTTTGGTTTGCAGTTGCAGTAAATCCTTGCCAAAATAAACATTTTGTACTTGAGCCATTGTTGTGTGATCATTATCGAACTGTAGTTGCATTCGTCAATTCGTCGACCCGCCGATCGTTGTTCTTTGTACTCTAGTAAAAAACCGTTTCAATGTAGTGTATGGTATTTGCTGTTATCGCTATTTTTCCTTGTGTTTTTTTTTTTTTTTCTTTACGTTTTCTAGTTACTTCGGGTGAGCGTTTTCATTCTTTTAGTGAAACAAAAATTCCAATATGAAGGTTCGAAAGGGTCCGATTAATTAAATATACCAAAATTTACCTTTTAGCTTAATTTCCCCTTCCACTCTATGTCACTCCAGGCCCTGTTAAGTTGTAAACATTTGCATAATACGCACTTTTTAACTTGGGTTATGAAAAAGAGGGCTTAGTGGCAAGGTGTTGAATCAACTCCCGCTGTCGTGTACAACTTTTTTCTAACTGTACATTGTTTAACTAGGGTACAATCCAAGTATTCAATGATTATATAGGACGTATCAGGTTGTTTAAGGATTGGAATAAATTGATCACGTGATGTCAACAAAATCCTTTAAAAGTTATGTCAATAATCATAATCTTTCCAGCAAAGGACATTCAAAAGTACCACTTTGGAGCAGAAAAGGGCACCGCAACCTGAATTTTCTGTTATGTCATAATTTCGCTTTTTGTTTTTTTTTTTTTCAGATGATACAACTTTAGATCGTCGAGGTCGTATATATCAGCCCGTGTTTATCAAGAGAACAAATCGCATTTGATAAATATGCAAGGTATATGTTAAAATAAATCGTCAAGTGCCTCACACGTGTTGAATACATGATTTTAATAGTATATATATTATTCCGTCTAAGGTACAGAGTATTTTTCCTAAATCCGGGGCTTTGTATGCCATTAATACAGAAGATCTCTCTAATACCATTTCGCATATTAACTTGAAAAGTTACCAAGTATACAGATTTGCTCTGTCGAATTTCAAAGTCTGTAATATAGTTGCCCCCGGGTTAGCGAGGCAGGACACTCGGCCGGCCTGGTTTTATGTCATTTTCCTTCAAAACGATTTCAAGTGGTGAGTATCTTTGATTTCCACTGGATAATTAAGTCCAAAATAAGATTTTTAATAAATTGGCAGGTTATGAGGAATCAGGTCACCTGAGCATTTCAAGAGGATGATGATTCGTTTTTCTTTTCCATGCCAGTGTTGCGGCAACAGAAACTTAACCATCTTCTGGAACGCAATTCAAAACCATTGGGGCGATTTAAGATCCTTGTGATATCCATTTCGTGTTGTAAAATCGGACAAGAATATTTGAATGAGGCATCTTGGGCGAAGGATTGTAACGAGTTTTTGGAGAATTCATTCTGCATACACTTTTTGAAATATTCACCATCGTTGTTTTGGTCCTCTCGTGCCGTTTAGCCACAAATCTCCACGTTTCTATGGCTAGCATTGTAAGATTGTAGATTCTCAAATGTATAATGCATAGTGATGCAATAATTTGAATGACACGTGTTCTTACCTTACGTCTTTAAATATTGAGAGGCCAGACTTTAAGAGTGTAAAACAAGCTTTCCTTAGTAGTTTGAACGTATTTTCTCCATGTCATATGATTGAAGAAGGGGTCTTAGGAAGGTTAACGATTTTACAACTAGGAAAAAGATAACAAATCACTTTTTGCGACCCACTTAGAAAAAAAAACTGCCCAGTATTTCCGGTTTTAGTGACATTTGTTGATTCTAAAAAATGTTTTGTCTCCGCCCTCTCCCTTTACTATAAACACAAATTAGTCAAGTAGAGTTTGAATTGACTAACCACTATAGTAACTCATATTTGATTCATTTGAGATTATATCTGACCAATTTCGTAATAATGGCTAAAGAATGTTAGTTAAAACTTAGTCATGGTGGCTTAATACTTGAAAGAAACTTATTCAACTGGGTCGAATATTAATCAAATATTAGTCACATATTAGTAATATTTTGACTAACGTGATAAGTCAGTTCAGGCACTGTTTGACTAGTTTGTTCTTACAGCATTCATTGTTTTATTTTGCATCTGGTCTGTTGCTCTATACCTTAACCATGCGGAGTGGAAGAAGTCTTTTCGTTCAGTTCACCGAGGAGAGCGGCAACCCCTTAAGGGAGTATCAGACAAAGAGGTGCAACGCAGGCTACTTACTCTATCTTCTACCATTGAACCTTGTAAGAATGCTAACATGATGAAGATACAGCATCCTGTCTTATAGAGGACCCTGTGAATCAAGCGATAACAAATAGTTTCGAGGGCAGCATTGATAATCCCCGGGTTTTTTCTGTTTGGTCCTCGTCAGGAGGAATTACTTTTCTCTCTCAACGCGCCATTCTGTAGAAATTATTACAATGCGAAGAAATGAAGCAATCTTAGGCAAACTGTGAAATCACTAGCGACAAACCTTCAAAGGACGAATTGTGGAATGAATCGTCAAGCTTCAAGTGAACCGAGCGTCATTTTGTCTAAATGTCTGTCGTCCTGGGCATGACCTTCAAAAGCAGACTACAAGGCATTGTATTGAAATAAAGCGAAAGCCATGCTTGCTCTGATGCCTCAAAACACTTATTGGGCCAGAGGGAATAAAAATGTAAGTGAAGTTTTCAACAAATTTGAGATTAGTTAGTTAGGTAGATGAGGTTTTATTTTTCTCAAGTCCTCCCGACCCTCTGGCAAAGCGCCGTTCGGCGAATCCAAACTTTAAACTGAGATGATATTTTACTTTTTCTAAAGTCTTCCCGACCCTCTGCGACCAAACCAAAACTTTCACTTCTTCCCGAAGAGCTTCCCGAAGAGGCTAATACGTTCACTGAAGGACAGTGCGTGACCAACCTCATGGCCTTCAGACCATTTACATTACGGTTCACTTTCGAAACAATTGGTCTGAGTTGTGGCTCAATGGATTGTTTCCTCTACTCCATTGCTTACACTCACTGCTGAAACCAACCACAGTGGAAGTTGCGTTACCAGTGTCAGTAACAAGAGATTGACCAATTTAAACGATATACCGTATCACGGCATGCGTACCGGTTTGTACCGCGTATTTCTCAGGCGTACTATCCTTTCCGTCCTACATTCTGACTACATGTGATGACTCGTCTGCAGATTTTGCGGTGATGTATTCCATCAGTCTACTGGATTCAAATTCTGTTACTTTAAGAGGAAGAACCGTCTTCTAAATGAAGACATTCACGTGGAGTTTAGCAGCCTACTAGGCCCCATGGTAGATTTGAATGGATTTGCAATTCCGTGAGTCGTGTTCCAAAGGTACCCATTGAGCGAGTTTTTCGGTTTCGGATTTCGACCAGTTTAAATCTAGCTATGCTTTTAATGTCGCCTAGCGCTAAAGAGAGACATTTTCTGCACTTTGGACCACCTTTTAAACTTTTAAATGTATGTCGCCGACCAACGGGTTATAGAAAGCGGTAATTTGTAGCGTTGATTCACGACGGGAAAGTTTTACCTATCAGTACGCACTACAGTACTTATCCGTCATTACTACAAATAATTAGTTCGTTTAGAGCAAGAAAGGAGACGGGACTCTATAAATAAGTATTCCTTTATTATTTCTAAAGTGTAGCTTTACACCTGAAGTATCAGACTATTAGTGATCGAGACTAGGGGAAGCATCTTATTCGGTATACGTAGTAAAGACCTACAATGTTTCTGCTAGCTGGCTTGTGAAGCTCTCAATGTGAAGTTCGAAATGCATGTCGACTTTCTGCCTTAAACAAAACAATTAAAAGAATTAAGAAACTCGATTTTAAAACTTTGGTACTGGCGAAGCTGGCATTTACTTATCATGCTAGCACTGTTGCCTGTACACCGCTTTAAAAAATGAATCTACGTATGCTTGATGTTCAGCATAAGCAATGGAGTAGGGAAAACATGTAATTGAGCCTCAACTGAGAAAAGACCGTGGCCGGTCCGACTGAAAAGGTTGTGCCGTTAAACTCCATATAGACGAATCCGATAAGCGCTTGTTTTTAGTGACTGTAGGCCGCCATTAGTGGGGTCCATCAGCCTAAAACCGTCTATATTTATTGTTTACATGAATTTCAAACCCTCATATTTAGTGAACGTGGAGAAATTGAGATACATATTAGTGTACAACCATGCATGATAGAGGTAAACAAGGAAATCGAAAGATTTAAAGGTGATGGGCCCCAGTTATGGCCGACTGAAATCAGCCTATCACATGCTGTTCGGATTCGTGTATAACTAACTAACTATACACTGCGATAATGATGCCACACTTTGAAGGGCCAATCCTCTCACCCCAAACTACACTCATTGTAGTGGGCAACAGAAACTCTCAATTGGCACAGTCTTTTGATTGACTGCTAATTCAAACAACGTAGAGTAGCGAAGCTTATACTACACACTGTACTGAGAGTGTTTTGATTATACAAACCGAGCTTTTCTATACTCACCTGAAGCAATGTAAACTGAGATTGTGTCTGTATGAGAGTGAATTTCAGACAATTATGGGAGGGGCTAAAGTAAGAAGGTTAGGAGAATTGGTAATGTTTGGGGTGAGAGAATTGTGTCTTTAAACACATTGCCCCACTACATAGCATCCTACCATGATAGTGTACAAAGCAAAAACAGTATACGTGTATAACGATGACGACAGATTTCCTGTTCAAAACAGAATTAATCTAAAATAAACAAATTTTCCTATCTACCTTTATGACAAATTATTTCAAAGGTCTTATCAACAATTTCGTCAACATATAAGTTATAGCTGCAGGTCGAATTTTTAAAGTCTAGTCAAGTCTAATTTTGTTACTTACTTTACAATGATCAATGGTTACAAGGATTTGAAATAATTTGGGATTTCTCCTCGACAAGTTTAGTCGGTTATATTCTCATTAAAAGTCGTTATGTAATATTATCCAATTTCCAAAAAATTATTTTCACTAATTAGGACAGACTTCGCATACTGATCCGAAAATTTTACAGACCGATCTGCTAATGAGTAGAGACGATTACAACCCAGGTTTATTCAGTATGAAGTTTGTTTTAGTTTATATCTCTCTATCTTTTGTTTGAAGTTCAATTAAATCTCCCAAACCGTGACATTGTTGAGATTTTCCCTGGAAGAGTTCACCCGATACTCAATTACGAGTTTCTCTGATACGCAATTATATGCATGTCTTCGTTCAGAATAGTCTTCTCAAATAACGAAACTCTGGTAAATCACTCTCCATTGATCTCTATAATAGATCGAAAGTTTTTTTTTTTTTTTTTTGCCCAGTCCGCCCATTAAGTTCCCGCGTTACCACGTCCTCTCGTAATGGTGGTAATAAAACACAGTTTCAGTGGAGGCGTCAAAGGATCCATTCCGCGCGGATTGGGTGAAAACTGACGCGAAACGGAACCAAGACGTTTCATGGGCTTTTAAGCTCAACAGTTTTCTTCTCTTTCCATTTCTTTATCTTATACGGGTGACTCAATTTGATCCTTCCATTTTGAATATTTTTCTCAAGTGAGAGAAAAAAACAGCCTAATGTAAACTGGGAAACTGCTGGGCATGACAGGTTAAGAGTGAATTTATTTTGACCTCTATAAATATGTGCTGGAGTGATTTCACAGAATATCCCCCTTGGTAAATACTTAAGGTAATTAAAGTAGGTTAAATATCTGGTATAAAAGTGGGATGTATTGTTACCCAATATATTTATTGGATGGTACCGTTTCAAAGAAATGTGGATTGCAAAAGGCTTTCTGGAAGTAACGTTTAATTACAGTTTGCTTTTGACAAGTCAAACAGAGAATGATAAGTGTTTTCAATTAAACACAATCGTGGGAACTTAACTAAACAATAATGTCAGATTGTCCCAGGTTTTTTTCTTGCATTTGTTGAGGTTTATTTTATTTATTTTTTTATTATTTTTTTGTCATTACTTTACCCGAGTTCACTGACCCATCCGTGTTTTTTTTCCAAAATTGTCTTGAATGGGATGATTGCAAATCACCTATAAAACGTTTTGGTCTATGGGGTCCAGCTTGCAAGCAAGGAGATGTTACAGCACTTCCCTGCATACAAATGACCGGAGCTCTTAACAGCCAGTGAGTGAACCACAACAGGATAAGACCGTTGGCTCCTGTATGGATTAAACCAGAGGGTATCCAGGTATCAATGCGATATTGCATGGAAGTTTATTTGCAGAAAATGCAGATTTTACGCCATATATAGGCCATACATACCTATCGACGATTTTCTCGAATGTGCGATTCCGATATTGCCATTTCATTTGTTCTCGTATCTGATTAACAAAGTGTTGTCTAATTTATTTATATGTAATCGAAGTTGTTATCAAATAGCATGTCTACAACCTTGTGTTTTCTGTTTTTTAGCCAGGTCCAATATTATAAATAAAATATCACTTGTAGGACTTGTAAGCTCGGTGCCCTATAATGAAATTGTTAAATAGTACGTTAATTCGTAGAGTTAGAGATAAAGAGTTTCACTTTTCAACTAATGTAACCTTTTGTTTAACTCTAGAGGCGGTCATGATCGCCTTTTACCCAGTTTATGCGGCTGGATTGTTATCCCTTCTCTATTGTTAGCTAATGCGGAGCATCAAGCACAACAACTGTATAGACTCAATGCTTGTTAGTTAGTCTTTGGTATGACGCGACCAGAAAATCGAACCCTGCTTCCCGGGCCCAGCAAATATGCCCAGTTGGGCCCGACTGGGCCCCGGCTGGACTTCTTGCTTGACCCAGCTGGGACCCATTGGTGTTTGTCAGGTGTTCCCACGTGGGGTCCACCTAGATTAGCATTCACCAGCTGAAGCTCAGCTGGAGCCCAGCTGGAGCCCAGCTAGGCTTCAGTTGTTGAAGCTGGGCCCAGCTGGACTTCAACTGGGTATCAGCTGCAAAAGGCTAGCCCAGTTGGGTCCTATGTGGGAACACCTGACAAACACGAATGGGGCCCAGCAAGTAGCCCAGCTGGAGCCCAGTCGGGCCCAACTGGGCATGTTGGCTGGGGTTGAAGTTATATCTAACATGCAGTGACAGTTTATAAGTGCATTATACTGGTATAGACAGACCCCGGGTAAACAAACCTAGTAGCCTACATATATCACGGTTTCACTGATAGCAGCCAAACATGGTGTAGGTACCTTGAAATGATCTAATGATAAGCATGTGTGTCGGCGAATGTTTTCCCCGTTATGTAATTTTAGGAGAAAATTTCTAAACAACCCATTATTAAAAAGTGCAAATAAATTCCGTTATTAATTGTCATTAGGTTTAGGGGTGAAATAGTAACATCCATTTCCCCCTTAAAAATATGAAAATAGTATCATCTCCATCGCAGTTGGGTATATAGGAACCTTTGTAAAGGGAGAATGTCAAAAATGCAAATTAACCCCGGACTGGAAAATATTATGTTGTCACATTGTCTTGGTTTTTATAATCGTCAATTTCAACGGACACTTACAGGTTATGAAAAATGAAGGAGAACTGTACAACGAAAATATAAGTTACGACTTTGGGATGATGCACTTAGTGCGTTGTCATTAATGGCTCACTCCGTCTGCATGGGTAACTCACTGAAACTCTACGTACAGATGAGGAATTAGCCCAGTCTCTTTTAGATTTTATTCAATTGATTATGTTCTCCAATTCAAAATGATCCACACTCACTAAATTGTCTACGTTATTGAATCGATTGAGACTTGATTTAAGACAGACTAAATCTGTGATCATGAATCTAAATTTCTCGACTGATTTATACCCTCTCCATACTCAAATATTTCTCCTGGCTTGACAGATGAAGCCATGGGACTATAAATCGGGGTAAGGAAGAAGAAACGGGTCAAATCATCACCTAACTTCGATTCAGTTGCGCAATAAATTTCACTTGTGCTCACTGATCAACGCAACAAAAAGGCAAGGTACTCAAAAACTGCACCGAAAATAGTTTAGACATGTTTGTCGCGATTTGATCACAGTTATAAATTACAAATTTACAAATCACGAATAGCGATATACTTTTTAGAGACTTTGTGGTCTTTTCGTTAACCAATCAAAATAAAATTGAATAATATTCGGGAATAAACAACCTGAAACAGCCAACTCCACTTAACCCGAATCCGGATCAATGCTTACTCCAGTGGTCAGGATTCCTCATAAATTGTAAGTCCAGCATTTTCCGATGGGAGCAAATTTTCGATTTTTGGCCTCTTAATTAGGAGCCAATCCTGAGTCCGGCCATTTAGCAATATAACACCGATTAGCAAAGCAATGCCTTTTGTACCAGTATCGTACACTCACTATGGATGTCAATGCTGTACAAATAGTACGCCTTGTATGACGGTTATTCAGCGACGTCACTGCGTTGCGCGTCTCTCTTTCTTTTGACGTTCAGGCGTCCACTGTACATACACCTTGTGCATTGACGACAGCCTGACGTCATCCGTGTGTGTGTGGGGGGGGGGGGCAAAACAATGGAACACGTGGCCAAACGCAACGTGCACGTGAAGCAGACTGTGTGCGTATTCGACTGGTTGACATCCGCTGTATGCATTTGTCTGCGTTGGTTTGGGCGTACTTTTTGCTCTGTGACATCATATGCATAAGGTCTTTTGTTACTTAATAAGTGATATAGTGCGCGCGTATCGGTAACACACCCACTGCACATCGTCAGTAACTTTCAGTTTGCCAAAACTGAAATTCGCCGACGTCAGCACGATCTCTATCAAGGAAATCCTTAGCTTTATGAGTTTTATCAACTCTATAGAGGTTTTTCATATGACTCCGTAATACTTTCCGGCGGCCATGTTGGAGTACATGTAGCTACGTAGTAGACCCATAGAAATCCTAAGCTTTACTAGAGCTAAAGCTTAGGATTTCTATGAGTATAGGGATTATGCACGTGACGTGAGCGCGTTTCACCGGGTGGAAATGATCAAAGGCAGTCGTTGTGTTACCAAAACGCGCGCACGACAGCACCGTCCTTAGTAACGACTGTTGTAAAATGGACGCCTGGATTGAAAAACAGAGAGACGTGCAACGCAGCTGTGACGTAGGTACATAAGCCCTATTGGTGACTGTAAGTGGTCATTGGTGTTGAATATGTACTAGTAGCGTTTTAGCGTTTAGGAACGTTAAGTTTTTGTGGATTCGGATGGAATACAGGGCCGAGTCACAGATGAAGACCGTCTTTGGCCGATTCTCCGAATTCGAATCCGAGTTCGCACTCCGACGTTCTGATAGCATATGGAATAATCACCACCTTGTGTTTTTACGGCAGCTTAACTCCAGATAATAAAATAACTTATTGTTTTTTCTTTACATAAATAAATATGTATCATTTTTTTTGGGGGGGGGGGGGATTTGTCTGTGTCTTCTTACTACGTCTTTAGTTAGTCAAAGGAAAAAATAGTTGACTCAAGGTTCCTCATATTGCGGTAGTCACCCTCTGTTGCCTTGCAAATATTAAAATCTTGGCAATTAAATCATGTCAATGGACCGTCGATAGTTATAGATATTATAATCACGTGTTAATGTGCAATTTTGATTACCTCATTATCTATTATCAGCAAACCATTTACAGAAGTAGCAATCACCGATTCTTCTTTTCTCCCCCACTCAAGAAGCACAAACGCCCTCTTACCAAGCTATCTAATCACCATGGTGATAACAGTCGATCGTTTCGCTTTAATTGTGCTGCAAGCCCGCTCTTTGCCCTCGTTAAATACTTGCCGCTGTGGCGGTTATCTTGTAATTTACACGTTTCTTAGATCCATTTTTCCGAGACTTCTTCACCCCCAAAAGGCTGCGGTCACTTTCAACAAAGTGGGGCATTAATTCTCTCGGAATAGGCCGGGCATAACTCTCAACTTAAATGCGGGAGCAATCAGATTCAATTTGGCTGAAATTGCCCATGAGAATCTGTAACTCACTAAAACGCCCATTCAAAAGATCCATAAATCACATTGTGCTGTCAAAAGTGCTTTCGGAGTAAAAAGATCGGTTCGGAACAGATCTCATTACCGCGGAGTAGTTGGCGCATTTATGTGCTGTTATTTTATAGTTCTCTAGAGAGATAAGGGCCAACGTAGGACATTAGTAATCCGTGAGACACAAGACATGGCTCTCCCAGTTAATAGGGCTCTTTTCAACTTCTCCGTATTTTTTACCTGGACGGTTGGTAAAACGCTCGCTGATGTCAAATAAATTCTAATTAAGTTTAAAGAGGCTTCGTGATCATTTCATTTTGGACTTCAATTCCATTCAATTTATTTGCTCAGTCTGCTCATACACGAAACATGTTACAAAAGACAGGCTAGGGATTAAACAGTTAAAGAGACAGACGCACGAGTTTGTTGCTTTTTGTCTGTCGGGAATTTAAAAACAAACTTCGTTTGTAAAATCATTGGCCAATGAATTTGCTCCTTACCTGACGATGTTTACGGTAACAGTAAAGTCATGTTAGTACATTGTAACTGTTTGAAAGCTGTGTTGGGATTACGAAAAAACATTAAGAGTTCATAGGCTCTTTAAGCTAATTAGGATGATAAATTATCGTATGGTTTCCAAACTTGTGTAGAAAATCTCTGACGTGTATGTGTACAAAAGCTCGTATTTTCTTGGGGGAGAAAGGGACTAGCTGAAGTATCTCGTGGGGATTTGTTCAAGGAAATATTAAAAATCGTTAAAATCGGTGTTTCTATAGAGAAAAACAAGTCACCTATATTTTCCGAAATGAAAGAGGTAAAACACTGATACTGCATATTCGAGGTAATGAGATGGGAGTAGTGGAGAAACTGTTGCGTCTGCTAACCAACCTGTCCAAAACTGCTATACTTTTTCTGAGTTTGATAACTTGCAGAATCCGTTTTGAGGTTCAACTCCTTCGTTTGAAAGGGATGTCACGATCCAATAAACGCAGATTAAGACTGCTATGAGGCCAATAGAAACCTGTAGAATTTTGTTGCCCAAATTGGGTTGGCATTGTGACATTTAATGACAGCGAGGGGAATTTTTTAAAGGCTGTATTCGTAAAAATGTAAGCCATAATATGTGCATTTTAGCCCCTAACCCTTTTAACCGTCAAGATGTTGTGTCACTATAGTACAGGTAAAGAAAAAGACAGAATATTCTGGACGGCCTCTGCGTATCCTGTGACGTTTAAATCTTGAGGAGGCGGGTGGGATAGAGTGGGATCAGCAAGATTTTCTGCAATTTTGCTGAGGGATGTATATACGTTGGACTATATTTAGACTTAATTAGAGGCTATGGGGATAGTCGAAATTTGTCTTTGCTTTCATAAAGGTCCAGGTCCTCATAAGTTTTAGAATAATATTCGTTTCGTTTCGATTATTTTCCTTACAAACAAATTGAACAAAATTATCACATGATTCTAAAAAGCCCTCTATATTTAAGAGAGACTACAAGACTAATTCAAACTGGGATGACATCGTTTTCGGGCCCTTTAAAGCAGAGGTCACAGAGGTCGAATTCGGATGGGATCCTATCCGATTTTTGTGAGGTTCAAACTCCGGTCTAGAAGAACTCAAAAGTTGCACATCGAGTAAATATATGACTTGAAACGTACGGCTATGGAAATTAAATATATACTTATTATATCGTAACGTACGTGACATCGAAGGACAAATTTTATTGGACTATACGATGTCTGATAAAAAAAAAATTGTCGGTGACGCACAAATCAATTAACATTTTATTTTCATCGGCATGAAATCACATATTTACACTGATTACACATTTTTTGGCTATTTTCCACCAGAGATGAAGAAGATCTTGACAAAAACTCACAAAAATCGGATCGGAATCTGATCCGACTTTTAGCGTGACCATGGTTTTAAGTATAGAATTACATGGAAGAGCAAAGCTTGAATTAATTAGACACTCCCACCAAAATGCATGTGAAATTTATATATATATATATATATATATATATATATATATATATATATATATATATATATATATATACATACATATATATATATATATATATATATATATATATATATATATATATATATATATACATACATATATATAGAATGGGCATAGGCCTACGAATTCACTGATTTCTATAGGACATCTAAAAATGAGAATGTAGGCCTTCAGAACAACATGATCACGTGGTAAGAGACTTAAATAATTAACAGTAACATTTGACCCATTTTACAAAGTTGCAGCCAATACCGTAATATATAGTGATCATCTAAACACAACACACACAACATTTGAGCAATGTTTTATACAATTTTCCTACAGAATATCTAAAGTATGCTACAACATTTTTTCGTGAAAGATGTTTTTAAATTTGGGTGAGGTTTGTTGTCTCTATTGTCCCGGTACTAAACAAATATCTCCTCTCCATGCACCTTTAAAGGATGAGCTTGTTCCTTTAGTCTCTTTTACATGTTTACAAATGAAACTTCAAATTCGATGGCAAGATATCGCTAAACTTTTTCTTATTTGCACACCCATTCCTATACATATAGGCTTACTAATGATAACCTCCAACTTAACCAAGCAGCGCCCTCAGTAATAAGGTCCCATTTACTCAAAAGCATTTGTTTATGGCCTGCAAGATGTCGTGGTAAAGCATCATAATTTCCCTTCAAAGAATGATAAAGTTTTATAAACAGTCGAGACAAGCTCGATCTAACCTCATTTAGAGAAACATCAGCGGTGTTTAGGATGTCGCCGGCCTCTCGGCCTCGTTTCTATTAGAGGCACACCGTGTGATAATCACTCCTAATGGCTTGTAATCTTCTTCTCAATATCCTCAAATGTTTTCTACTCTCTCGTTTGAACTATATGTTCTTTCGCAATCACATTTTACAGTCACTTGACGGCGGCGTTAATCTCGAGCGCAAACAAGTCAATTCCGATACACCTGAAAATAAATGAATATAGCTTTTCAACGCTACAAATTTCTGTATCCTCATAGCTTTGATTTTTTTAAACGACCGTCCAAATTTCGAGCTTTTAGTCCCTATGTGAAGGAATTGGCTCAAAATCCTGGAAAAGATTTTCTTCACAAGACGAGAGAGTTCACGTTAGACCATTATCAAACTTCAGGTTGCCTCGGAATTGGCGATTCAAAAGAATATTGTTTTGGCGAAAGAAATATATGTGTGTGTGTATGTGTAATATGAAGAAGTGTAAAACACAATGCAGTATTTTTATAATATAATTTGTATGTATAACGTCAAGATAGTTTATACAGAATTAAATGAATATTTTTGACAGTCACGCTGTGTTGTCAACTGACAGACTGATGAAGACGATCAAATTAATTTATTCCTCATTTATTCATCTTTTTATTTGTTTACTAATTTATCTGTTTATTTTTTATTTATTTATTACTGGTGTTGATTGGTGTTCTTATTTGGGGTTATGTATGTTAGGACTACCTCTTTATAAATCGAGAGATCTAAGGTAAGTTATGAAAACATCACGGTCATATTCCTAATCTGGAAGCCAAAAGACCATATTAATCCTCGTTTTGAGAACCACAATAGTCTTAACCGTGACAGTGGTTCAAACATTGAGAAAGAACATGTTAGTTAGTCCCGAATTACACAATTTTTGAAAGCTTTACTTCTCATACATCTCACTTTCGTCACTCCCTGTCCTGGCATGAAACGAAAACTATCGCATTTTCCTGCAATTAGTACGCATTGACTAAAATGACTCATTGTTAATAACATCGCTAGCCTCATTTTGTTTCTCTGTTAAAGTGACAGGTGCAAACCCTTTGTTGACAACAGTTGAGGTTTCTCCTCAACAGATGTTAGTGTCGTATTGTATATTACACTGGGGGTGAGGGGCCTATAACGGGCCTAGAATTGGGAATCACTGTCCCCTTCTCACTCACTTTGGAAATTGGAAAAGGGTTATTCTTTGTTTGCTGGTAAACCTTAGTTAAAAATTTAAGATTTGTCGTCATCATCGCTTCTTTCCGTACCTAACACTTTTTAAAGAGCCAATCCTCTCACCCCAAACTACAATTCTTGTAGGTGATAACCTAAATTCTCAATTGGCTCAGCTCTTTGATTGACAGCCAATTCAAACAATGCAGAGTACCAGCTTGTATTACACAGCATGAACTGAATTAAGAGTGTTTTGAGTAAACACATTCTCACCCGGCTGGGGCAACAAACTGGGATTGTTTCTGGATGAGGATGAATTTCAGACAATTTTTTTTTTTTTGGGGGGGGGGGGGCTGAAGTAAGAAGGTAAGGAGAATTGATACTGTTTGGGGGAAGAGAATCCGGCCTTGAAGACATATTTTTTCCTATGAATGTGTATTGTTTCTAGAGCTTGTGAAATTGTACAGAGAAAATTTTGAAGATATGTGTGGAATGTCCTCATCTGTTCTGTACATCGACCGTTACCAACATTCGTACATATATAACCACTGCGCTTCTTTGATTCAATATCTTACGTCACAGTTTACTCGGTTTGTTACGCTGACTAAAGACACCCTTTAAAATACCGAATTGATGGAAAAAATGTTCTACCCGGCGCTCCACGAAAGAAAAAAAACTTGAACACTCTGTAGGGATCGATGAGAGAAAATGGAAAGTCGAGATTTATTCGCGCGATCAACGCTAATTGTTGTAGCTTTACGAGCAGTTAGCTGACAAGCAAAATGGTCTAGTCATGATAAATTTGTCGTTCGCCCAGTTGACGGAAGCCCGGCATCTTCCCGACAAATTTTCAAATGTCTTTGTTCTTTAACGTATCAAAAGCCATGGATGCAATATACCCCGGTGTCAGATTTGAGCCGGAAGGATTGTTATTTTCGAGCCTCAAATTTGAATGTTTCTCTGTAATTGATAAAGTTCTTTAATGCTTGCAACGGATGGTAGGTAATGGGTGTTTGTTAAGTTGAATTAGTGTTCAATCGGTAAGGGGGAATCCTATTTAACCGGCAATTTAACGCAGTGAGAAGAAACTGCTCCGGCACTTAGCTCAATTCTAATGGGAACATTACCGAAGAAACAGTCTCATCGACCGTGCTAGCTTTAACAAGCTCGTTCCGAGGGGAGTGATAATTTTTCCTTTTCGGGTTCTGTTTTTTCCCTCCCTAAAGCCTTCAGTCTTTTATATTGTCTATCGTTCCTCATTATCCTCTATCGGAAGATGATGTATTTTGAAGAGATTGTATCGTAAACATTTTGGCTTTTAAAAGGTCACATTTTATACAATTGGACGTTATAAATTCATCGCTGCCATCCGCCAATTTGAGGCAACTCAAAAAGAGAGAAAATAGGAAAAGAATAACGGCTGGCGGAAGGTGGAACCCTCCGGAGCATTGAACTACAAGAGTTTTTAATGTTGTTCATAAACACACTACTTGAAGTCTATATATTTATACATTATAAATATTTATTTATTAAGAGATACTTGGGGCCAATTTGGTTGGAAATGATGACTAAGATATATATACACGCCTGATAGGGTATGGATAACGCTCGTTTTTCGGCTAAGGCAGCGCAATAAATAACGTCACCGATAAATATGAGATGAAAATATTATCGCAAGAACTATAGAACCTTCATGGTAAAACAGGCGTCAGTACATGCGAAATAACAGATGGACGCGGGAATGCTACTCGTTGCAATGTGTTGGTGGGTATGGTACTATTGTGTACATAGCCTAACATCGGCTTGTCTACATCAATGGTTTATGACTGTCTCTTTTATATATTATTAAATAGTGACGTAGGAGGGGTTAAACCACTCTTTCGTAGTTTTCACGTTCGTGAAGTACATACCTTTCCAGAGCGCTATTTGTAAATGAGAGTATAACTGTCTGCCAAAAACTTAAAGTCAACACCGTTTAATATGCCATTTTGAAAAAAAAATGCTATGTACCTGTAGAACGGATCAAAGCCTGGTTTACCTCTGAGTTGGAATAGCAAATATGTGTCATTTACAACAATACCCCTTTCTATCGTAAACGTTTGTTCATGAGACTGAGTAGAAAAAACACCAATTCACACATGTAGTCTATACCAAGTAACATACAAGCCTATCTTAGAGAGGTTATATATGGAAGGAGGGATTCTCTCTTTGAACTGAAGTTTGGGTCGTCAAAGTCACACAATTATCTCTTTCTTGTCACTCCCTTAAATTTGTACAAAACTTACAATGGATTAAGTGATTCATACAAAATCCATTTGTCGTCTGCTGCATCTAACGTCAGTCGGAAATTTTGCGCTACTCAGTGCCATAGCATTGTCAGTCGCTGGAAAAAACATCTATGATCAGATCAGTGTATGTTTTTTTTATTTCATCTGGCAATGTAATTACCACGCTATACTGGTCATTTCAGATTTCAGGAAATCTCCGAGTTGAACGAATTGAAAATTAGACTCCCGTCTCTATATGTAGCTCTTTTTGCATTAGGCTCGTTCTTTAGATAATGAGGAAGGGGCAAAACCGATTGGCTAATTTCATTCAACTGTTCGTCCTAATTTTGTAGCACCTGCTTTTAAGTTGGTGACGGTGTCAGCCTACCTATAAATGCATTTTTCGGGAAATCGAATAATGATAGAAGACTTGAATGAGACTTGAATGATGCTCCTATTGTTTTGACATCAAGTAAGGGTAAAGGGATGAAAGGAAGAAATGCTCTCAGCTGAATCAGTAGATTAGCAAGGATAATCTCCTCCGATCTTAGATGATTAGAATGAACAAAAAACCTTCCACTCAGTCTCCCTCCATATAAAAGTTCCCTGCCTAGTTGTACCTCTATCGGGTGTTTCAAAATTATATTCCTCCCCTGTTGTTGCCATGGTAACTTCCTGGTGACTTCAGAATTTTATTTCTCTTCTAGTCGTATGACCAGGCTTTTAAATGCTGATTTCTCACTATGCACAGGCATGTGCATATTTAAATAAATCTTGGGGCTATAGGCTTGCTATAAAACTATAATTCCGCGTAAATATTTAAAAAATGCATATTGGAAGTGAGTGACGCAGTTTGAATTCAGCTTTAAGGTCTATTTAAGTGAAAGAACAATCAAAGAGGGAAAATAAGACCAGCTTAGACCTATAAAATTTTAACGAGCTATAAACCTATATTCACCCCTAACGACACTGTTAAGACATCGTTTACCGATCTGAGGGGTATGCTTTTAAAATGGTTTTCATTAAAGGAAAAATTTTTATAGCTCGTCGGAGGTTCAAAAAGATCTTTTACGATATTCTAAGATTTTAGGGATTTTATCAGTCAGCCTATCAATTCTTCTCAAAAACAAATAAGTGAATTTAATTGCCTTAATACTTCTTAAAATAGATAAAACAGTCGTTTCAATGGTGGTTTAGTTCAACTTACTAGAAAAATTAAGGAAATATAGACATAAAATGAGAGCTGTAAAATCTTAATCTTTTCCCGAATCGATTTAAATTTTAGCTATAAAAGTAATTCTTAAAAGGTATTTTACATTTGTGGGCACTTTTTAGGGAAGGATGTGCCTATGACACAAAGGGATCTGACAGAAATATTTGGTGCTAATTTGGTCCATAAAAGGACAAATATGTTCTTTTATTTGCTATTCAACAGAGGAACAAAAAATGTGCAGTTTCTATTTATAATCTCATAACTAAATAAGTACCGAAATAAATGTTGTAAGGTGTGATTTTTATGTGTCAAATTGCCAAACTGAATAAAGTTTGGCCATTCATACTTTTAGTTGTTCTCAACTTCTGTTGGTCAATAACGATAGGGTGACCGTGCATTATCCCATGTAAACTCAGGATGATGACTATTTCCGGCTTCCGAACCTGTTGCAGCACATTTGGTTATATCATCGAGTCAGCGAGTCAAATGGTTTATTACTTGAAACCCTCAAGTTACTCTTGGACCTCCTCTGAAATTAAAGAAAACCAACCGTCAAAAGCTGAACGAGCGTGACAAGTTTTCAGTCGTATAAACAGTATTCCCTTTTTGCCTTTTGGGGGAGGGGACGTGGGGAGGATAAACCACGTGAATACTTTTGTTCGGTGCATAGTTGACCACATATTGGTCATTTATAGACCAAAGTAGTTTTAGAGTGTGTTTCAAAGTTTCCTTCGGGTTTTTTAGCTGCTTTGCGTAGTCTTCCGACCCCCTTTTCACGGACGTTTTTCATTCCACGTTGACCCAATTAGGCCTGTTTGCTCGTATCTAAAACCGTTGTCGAGCATAAACCGCCCTTCTTTTTGCGGGCTGTAGAAGATATTCAGCCACTAAAATAGTGCTACCTTTCGTACAATCCGTTAATAGTACTTTCGTTCCCCTATTGAATTTGTGACATGAACGTAGTTAGTTACCAACTCCTAAGAGTATTGTCCTCATATGAATAAAACGACTCCCTTCAATTTGAAGTCGTCGTCCCTCTGCTAATACAGAGGGCGTCTTCTCATGCCTGCTATATCTCACAAAGTCTATATTCAGCTGGAGATTTGTTCCCTCGTTAAGATTGTCCTCTGGGAACTCTCTCCGCGGCAGGCAGCGGCTCTAATGATCCACTTAACGGTAACGACGCCACAAGTGACACGCTGCATACATGCTAAGAACCACGTAAATGCTTTGTATGACGTTATTAGCCCCTAATGACTGGGCATTAAATACAGGCCTTTATCAGTTTTTGAGGTGCAGTTATATTCCCCTAACGCACACAGCCCATCGTTTAATATCCTGCTAATTGTCTGAGTATAAGTGCTTGTAGTTTATCCCTTGAAATTCGAAGCGAAATTTATGGAGCCGTTTTCACATACCGACTCGCCACTTGTGGCCGTGATAATGCAGTCGAACCTTGGCTTCCTGCGATCGCTCGTGTTTTGCAGAAAAGTTCATGTCGTCGTGGTGTGTGTCTGCGCATAAGTAGCATTAACTCAAAAGTTTAACGACCGTTGACACCTAAAACTAAAAAAAAAAAAAAAACAAACAATTTTCAAAATTATTTTTTAATTAGAACTGTTAGGCAATTATGAGATTCTTTGTAAATTTATACTCCTATATGAAACTCAACAGCTATTGAAATGCATTAGAGGATGCAGCCGTCATAGTGGGGTAAAATTTTCAATATTCAATTATAAAAAAAACCTCGGAAAGATTTTAAGTTATCAATTTTATGAAAATAACGAATTCGAAGAAAGGAAGTTGTTAACAAAATGTTTATGCTTTTACACTTTAAGTTTCAGTTTGTGACGTCATAAATACCTCCTTGTGAATCATTTGGACCTTGCTTTGACTGTGGGGAAAAAAAGAGATTAATAGTTACACGTATAAAGGTGTTTCCTGCTGTGCTGTTGATAAGCTGTTCTTTCCAGTATGTCAACTTACCAATTTTACAAAAGACTTGGACAGCACAAGAAACGAAACGACGGCTATGCAAGCACAGCACCAAAATTCAAACAATATCTTCCTTCGAAAACTGGTTTGTGAAATGTAGGAGCTTAACAATTGACAATGGAATGCTGCTGAAGACTGCGTTCTATCTTTAAATGTGGATACTGTAACAAAGTCATGATGTGATCTTAGGTAAGGTATGAGAAAAGGAAAGGAATTGGAGGGTAATGGGTTTTTTTTTTGGGGGGGGGGCTGTTTTGGTTTTTATCTGTCAACTATGGATAATGGCATTTTGAGTGACGTGTCCAGGGGAATACTACTATACCACACGCATATATAACCCCTCTTTAGCTCGAAATTTTAATTGACATCTTCGAAATTTGTGGCAAAAGACCATTTTAAATAAAAATTGAAAAGGATTTTGGGACAGCCCTTTGGAATGCGTTGATTTGGGTTTTAGCAAAATGTCGTTGAAGAAAAATGACGCGTACCAAAGATATGTCCCACCATCCCTTGCAATTGCTATTGGAAAATGGCCTGTGAGGGGATAAACACACCATGGGCCATGTAAAGTCGATAAAAGAGTTGACAATCTCCACACCGTAAACACCAATTAGTCAAAACTATTGACTAACTATAGGTTAGTCACTCTTGACTGTAATTTCTGATAATATTGGACTTATTACACAGCAGCAATGACGCTCAACTACTTTTATGACCAATGTAATAATTGTCCAAACAGTGTTTGAGCAGGTTGATTTGACTAACCAAGTAAGTGATTTAATTTCACTCATTCCTCATAATCCCTGACTAATTTCAGTACCAAATAAAACCTATAACATTTATTAGGTACAGTCAGATCATAGTCGATGAAGTCTTACATTTTTCAGAGACTAAGGTAAATATCATATATTGTTGACTGACATGATTCGACTCGTGGGTGAGTCACAAGTTGACTCACAGACTGTTTAGACTAATTTGAGTTTATTAATATTATTTATTAATAGGGGAAAGACGATCCGATCCAGCAGACAACTTTTTCTAAGCTACCAAATGTGCATTTTGTTCCACGCGTTCGCCTTCTAAAATTTGAGAGGATTTCTGAACCCCACTCTCTACGGACAATACACACAAATAATGTGCCAAATTGTCGCTAAAATAAACAAAATGGAGACGTCCAAGACCAGTTTTTCTCGTCATAATGAATTTGGATGAACGAGAACAGATTGAAAAGAAGATTGGTCTTTTAATAAAGGCTATAGAAAAGGATTTGATCACACTCAGCTGGCCATCGCACTACCAAAATCTACTACCCTTCTTCCACTGCATCTAGCCACGCGCGTCAAACCTTCAAAACTCATCTAAACTTACCAGCGGCGTTAAACCACTTTAAAATATTACCCGGTATTATATCCTTAAGCAAACGATTGTCAATTGGTTAATCCATTAACACAATTAAAGGGAAAGAGTTGTCATCCTGAGAAAATATAGTATATTCTGGTATCTTTATTGATGAATTCTTTCTGCTAATCAGATGACAACATTTTCGTCTTCTGAATAGTAGCATTCATGATAAATTACTTAGCTTACTTTTCCATGCAATATTCAAACTCACCAATGTTAAAAATCTGTTACTCCATTTATGTCGCTGTTTTTTTTTTTTTTCAAAATGAAGTGATTTGACCTTGGGAAAAAGCATATTTCTTTTATAGGATAGTGAGGGGAATTTCAATTTTTCAAGAAGTTTTAAATTTGTATCAAAATCATGGTAATGGTTAAAGCCAGCCACCTCTCATCCCAAAACTACAATTTTAGTAGTAGTCCACAGAAATTTTGAACTCTCAGTTTTTGATTGACAGCAACCTCGGAAAATGCATATATTACACAGTATGTTCTGTACTGATAGTATTTTGATCATACATTGGGGCCTCATTTCGGTCTTATATACACTCTAAAAACACCGGGGGTAAAATTTAACCAGGATCGGTGTTCTATTTACTCCAACATAATCCTGGTTAAATTTTAAAGCAACTCCTGGTTAAACTGACTCAAATCCTAGTTATTTTAACAAGAATTTGTGTTATTTTAACCAGAAGTTGTGTTAGTTTAACCAGGATTTGTGTTAAAAGTTAAGCAATGAAGTAGAACTGCGTTTGAAGGATGAGTTTTAGACAGTTGTGGTAGGGACTCAAAATAATAATCCAGAGCCAAATTTATTTTGCTAATGTCTCGTGAATCGAACATAAGAAATGAATCAAAATTCCACCTCAATGCTTATCAAAAATACGTTTAGATTTAGAATATTTTCTAAGTAAGTGGTTAAGATAATTGCAACTGTTTCAGGTGAGAGGATTAGGCCTTTAAGGTAAAGTTAGGGTCACGTGGACATGTATTATTTGACCTAATCTTTCATATACGTTGCATGTCAAAAGTACAACAGTTGGGTCAGAAAGCTAATGTTTTGTAATTAGGGATGTGGCCATAGAAGAAGCCAATTGGTCCGAAGATTGAAAAAGGCTCCTCTTTATCCTACGAAAAACAATTTTCGCCGTCGGGAATGCTAATATTCTTAATAGGAGAAAAATCAGAGTTTGGTAATATTTTAACAGATTTACGGTCCCTGCAGGGCCTCAGTCATCCCAGCCAGAAGCAATTAGTTGCCATTAGTTGTTATTGTTTTAACAAAATTAAAACAAAATTTAGCATCTTCTCTTAATTTGCGCAGAAGGAAGTCCTTTTGAGGTTTTCGGAGAAAATCTTTTTAAATGACAGAAAATCTTAGAGTGATATCGAAATAATAATTTGAACTCTCTAAAAAGATATTTAGAAAGTAAACATTTTTTCCTAAGCACATTTCTGTTCTCACTTTGTAAAGATATTTGGATCTTTAACACGCATGTCAAGTTCCTTAACATTTGGTTTCAAATAGCCAACGTGTTTAACCAGAAGGAGGAAGTAACCGCTCAGTTTTTAACCAATTTTTTTAAAGGTCAACAGTCCCCCTAAGTTATTTTGAAGCAACGGCTAAATTTCAAAATTTTCTCCTTATTTCTCTTCAAAGGATCTTTCAGCATATTTTATTACTTCAATATTGCATATTCAAGGCAACACAAGCAGTTACTTCTAGTAAATTTCACATTTGAAGACAAAAATTGTTGTCACATGACTCACAACAGCCAATCATGAAACAGGACAGTCTACTACACTACCCTATTTGGGGTGACTGCTCTTGCCCTTTAAGTCGGACCGACCATGGCACTGTTCCTGTTGTGGCTCAATGGTTTGTTTTCCCTACTCTACTGTTTTTGTGTGCACCAAGCACAATAACAGTAAGTTTTACTTTAAAGTTTTCGGTATGACCCGGCCAGAAGTTGAACTCCAGCAAGTCTCATGCTCTAACTTCTTGACCATGTTTAGCGACAAGCTCCGGATGAGATGAGATGTTGATTTGAGGCAATCGGGGGGGGGGGGGGAAGGGGGCATGAAAGCGCCTCACGCACAAAGGTAACATTTCATTGATGTAACCTTAGTCTCTCGTTAAAGAAGTATTTCCCTCAAATGCCCTTTATATGCAATACTTTAAGCAACTCAGTATCATTGTCTTATAGTATTTGTATGCCTATACGCAAGAGGTACAGTTTGCAGGGAGGGTAACCAGACCAACCGACCAGACAATGTCCGGTAGGAAATTGTAATGTGCCGAGGACAAAGGGGTGAAGTTTTTTCTGGGGACGGGATGTGTAACGATATGCTGAGAAAAGAATTTCTAAAAAAAAAAATTAGGAGCGAAATTTTGAAAGGGTATTCTCACTCAACCCCACCCCTTAGCCAAATGTTCGTCCAGATCCACCCTACCTCTATATAATAAACGGCTGTTTTTAAACTACTTCTAAACAACTATTGATGTAAACTATGAAACTCTTTTTCTCATAACATTAAAGCTGCCATGTCTCTTTAGACTTTCCACCGAAAGCTCAAGGATAAACTTTTAAAACAATTATCTAAAACTCAGTGACTTCGGTTGTGTAAAGATGATCCTTCACTCAAACCCTTTAATTTTCTGTTCGGTTCTCCTTTCTCTCTCCTGTTTCGTTCTTACTCCTTGTATCCCTTTTGCCTATCTTTACACTCGAAAGACAGAGTGAAAAGTGTAAATTCACTCCAAGAATAGTTAAACTAACTCCAAAAAGAGTGAAATTCACTCCTAGAAGAGTAAAATTCACTCTTTGACCAGTGCCATCAGGGATTATTTTTTGTAAGAGTGGATCCTGCGGCCTTCGCTCTTTCGGAGAGAGTTTCAGTCTTCTTGGAGTAAATTTCCGCTCTGTTGAAGTAAAGTTTCCAACTTCCAATTTTCTAAAGAGTGAAATTTCACACTAATTTTTATAGTATATTAGTCTGTCATTTTTTCATTTTTTTAGTACTATAGATTTAACAGCCTGTAATGTTTTTCTAGTGTCCATCATACGTTATGTGTTAAACTACGTTATGATATTACTGTGAAATCTTGTGACACATCATATGAAAAATAAATTTGAAAATTGAAAAGTAAATTGAAAAGTCTGAAAGTTAAGAATTTGATTTTGAAGGAAAAATTCTTGTCATGTCATGAATTAAACAAATTTTGAGGAACTTTCTAGAGCAATTACCTTCCTGTCCTCCTGTGTGATCCCATGCGTTTATACGAATTGACAGCGCCACCCTACCCAACGGAGAGGGTCATGTTTTCCCGGCTTCTGTTTAAGACTTCCCAAATATGGAACGTGGCTGAAAAGAATAAGTCGTAGAGTTGCCTCCGTTTATTCAAACATAAAAGTTTGGGGTTACTGTTCTTGTTCTATATACGAATCCGGACAGCAAGTGCTGGTCTGATTCAAGTCGGTCAAAACCAGTGGCGGAGCTACCATATAGTCAGTGGGGGTGGTCGCCCCCCTTGACGGACTCAAATTGCCTGCCAGCGCCCTTTTTAGTCTTTTAACCGTATTGAGGCATATGTATATACCTACATAAAAGCGTCCCTACAGCTTATTTTCGCCCCTCTGACCAAATATTCTTGCCGTACAAACTTTGAAGCGCCCATACAGGCCATTCTTGCCCCTTCTGACTGAATTCCCTTCCTCTGTCACCTGGGGTCTATCACCTTTTAATCATTCAATTTCTTTGCTTACCTGTACCATGGATGGTTGTACAATATATTGTAATTTGATTCCCACAACTTCACTGATTTTGAGGGTTAGAAATTCATGTAGGCAATAGGCCTAAATGAAGACGATTTAAGGCTGATGGACACCACTAATGGCTGCCTACAGTCACTAAACACAAACGCTGATCGGATTCGTGTATACCAAACAACACCACCTACATCTAAAGTACGACACTGTTCAACTGCAAGGTGCAAAGTGCTACGTCATGGTTAGGACAAATTGTTTTAATGTTATATTTATAAAATGTAGACCATGATTGTGTTAACAATAAAAAAAAACTGCACAGGTCTTTTCATATAGAAGGATTGATCAACTGTAGCAATTGCTGCTCTAGCCTTTTCTATTTAACATAAAACCTTAAGTTGAAATATTATCTTTGATATGTAGGTTATATTTACCGGGAGGGAAACGCTTGTAAGTTTTTAGTTCCTTTTCCTCCCTTTCTAATGGTACTCATTTTGTTCTCGTGAATCCGTGTGTTGTATTGCATATGTATGCACTGGAAATAAACTGTTGTCATTGTTATTGTCCTTGTCATTATTTAAAACAATATTTGACTAAATGTTTCATACTTGAATTTCATAGCAATATGTTTCTGAGTGGAGGCTTTGCACGAAACGTCTACCGAATTAATTAAAAAGGGATAAATTGTGTTTTTACAGAAAAATTCATATTTATAAGATCTAAGTACTACGGTTTTATTTGTAAGCACATATAACTCTTCTTATGTTACTCTTTGTGAGAAGATAAAGTCATGTATCGTTTTGGTTCACTGCTAAGACAGATTAGTGAAACAGAATGATTTATCAAAAGTTGTTTTATGATTTTGGTGCAATTTAAACTCATTAACAAAACAATTTGTCACACCATTTAAAATGCAATACAAGAACTGGAGTGATAGGTGTGCTAATCCAAATTGGAGAGACTGCATTTGGGCTTTTACATTGCTTCACGTTGAATTGGCAAACAGAGATGTAATATTATTTTCCTAAATAGCTGTCTAGCGACGGGTGGGTGGAAATTACTTTTGGTTGTCCCATCTGTCTTGCTGACTGTGTCGACGGTCATCGCACTCGTTTTGATATCGCTCCTAGGCCAATTATGTAGCTGTATGTGGACAAGGAATTAGCCACCCTTTTTCTGACACGGAGGGGTTTTACATTATAATCTTCCATTTGAAAGCACTCTATTTTCTAGGATGAGTTTTTTTTTTTTTAACTTTGAACAGCGCCGAACTTGGGGGCGGTAGATGTGTCCCTGTTAAGATGAATTGTCAGAGGAGGGTTAAACAAAGAAGGCCTCTCCGTTCGACTGATCTGTATTACGCTTGAACCTATAATGGATACAGTTGTAATATGTTCGTCAAAAGAGAAACATATTGTTCGACACCTCAGTGTAATAAAGGAAAACTCCCTGGCTAGCCCGCGAACCAGAATCTGTCTTCTCAGTTCTTCGGCTTCGACAAAACCACAATGATTGATCAACTAATGTGACATACAGTCTGTTACGCGGGCAACCCCTTACGTCGATCAGCTTGTAGGCAAATATTCAATGGAAACCCATCGCGCTGAGCAAACTCTATTTGCTTGCTCCCTGTCCGTAAGCCTTACTTTTCAGGCCTCCCAAAATATGACTGAAGAACAAGGAGTATCTAATGCAGGCCAACTACGTACGTAAACGGGAGTAATTCCTAAAAAATATCGCCTACATTACGATGTCTTTGTAACAAGTCAAGTTTAGTTCATTGTCTGCAGACTGGCAGAGAAGTTAGCAAAACCAGTTTGACGTTTTGTCATGATGATTGTCAAAGAAACGTCTGTCGACCGTATCACAGGAATGGCCACCAGTCTAACATGATCATGTCCGACTCGACGAGTGATTGATTCCGCTTTGGTTGATAGAATCGTGAAACAGCCGTTTGTAGTGCAGGACTCGAGTTTTGAAAGTAAGGACAATGTCATTTTTTCTTCAATGAAACAGTGGGGTGAGAACAGGGATTTAGGGCACTCATACAACAAGTGAAGGGGCATTCAACAGTGATTAAAAGCACTAAAACATGAAATAAGAGGCACGACATGTACTAGTCATTTAGGGCACTTAAGCAACAACTAAGGGGCTGTAGCAGCCATTTAGGGCACTTAAACACGTTAAGAAGTATTAGCAGTGATTAAGGGCAATAAAACATCAAGTTGGGGACATTTAGTAGTGAGTTAGAGCACTTAAATAACAAGGAAATGGTATTATCAGTGATTTAGGGCACTTAAACAACAAGTTAAGGTTAATTTAGTTTAATTTAATTTAAAGTAATCTGATCTGATCTGATCTGATTAATCTGAATCTGATTGAGGACACTCAGTAAACAACAAGTTATGGGCAGGTAAGAGTGATTTATGGCCTTAAATAACAAGTAAAAGGGAATTTAATAGTTTAAAATCACAGCTGAAAATGGAGTTTTAGAAATTTAGTTATTGAAAGTTATTATTTATTGAAAATTACATATTTTAAAAATTTCATTCAGTTTATAGTTTGCGTAAAAGAGTGCTTTCACTCGGTGACGTCACAGGCCACTCCCGTTTTGACAGTGTCTAATGTAACACACATTTAGTGTAGCTAGTTCTTGTTGTGAATTTCAGCTCTTTTAGAGTGAACCGTACAGCTTCCACTCTTCTAACGAGTTAAATTTTCCCGGTTTTCTCCCTTTTTCTTTTTTTTCTTTTCTTTTTCCCCCTTTAAATCGCAAGTTTTTATTTTATAGCCTTTATACAAAAATAAAATGGGGGATATTTTACTTATGCCTAAAACGTTGAACTTTGACTGATACAACAGGATTAAGTCTGCATTAAGAACTTTTCCCAACTGGAATTAATGCTTTCAACTGTACCTCCGTCATTATACATTGAGTGAGAGATGAATGACTGAGGAGAAATAAGTGGAGATTTACAGGGTCCACCTCGCGTTAGTTTTTTCTAAAGTTTGCTGCATGTAATATAGGATAGATGATATACGGTACGCCCGTAATGCAGTCAAATTACCATGCACGAATAGAATGACGGGGATGGGGGTTTTCCGGCCTCAGTCCCCACCCCTTTCGCGTTTTCGGTACATCAACCACAGCAAACACACGAATAAATTAGCATAATGTAAATCCAGAAGAACATTGCAGGGGGCTGAAACTTCCAGCCCATATTCCTCTGGCCTAATTCTTGTCAATATATACACGTTTACAGTTGTACACGTATTTACTTTGCATTCGCTATCCATTACTTTTGTTTTCGTCAATTTGCCACCAACCTACCGCCAAGATTGTCCCTTAAACATTAAATCACTTCCACTAGAATTTATAAATAAATTAAGAAACATTCCTTCTCTTTCTCCTGTAGAGAGAAACGAAGTGCTCGACCCAGTCAGCCACTCGTACACCGGAATACAAATAAGGGAGATCGGGCTGCAGTGTCTGACGTATTCGTCAGCGCCGACAACGGACGCGAACCGGGGATCTCATTGGTACGCAGCGAGGAGCTGCTTAACCGCCCCCCTTACGGGCATCGCGGTAATGCACCTCTAGTGAATTCCCTTCAACAGTTAAAGGAGAGCTTAGGCTTGCTTAATTACAGTCTCGATTGGACCTGCCCGCCTTCCCACTATCTAAATTGCTGCCTCTCCAAGAAGCCTCTCGAGCAATTCACGTAAGCTCAAGACCCAAATTGTCCGGAAAACCTATCCCTCTATCTTCATCAATTTAGGTAATTGTCCTGGTACTTCTAAAATGGAATTTTAAACGAGGAGTTAAGAGGTTGCGCCGGGGATAGTTGCTCGTACTTGACATAAATTGCTGGGAGCGCAAGTTGAGATAAATGGCAAAACTTGAATAAGATCGAGCACTGAATGTTGAAGATGGGAACGGACACGTACGGGTTTGCGAACGGAACTGCTGGAGATGTAAAAAGAGTAGACTTTACTATACTTTATGTACTTGATATGAAACTAGTCTTAAGTGTGCATTGGATCTGAAAATTGGGTTAAAAGCAAGCTTTGGTACCTGTCAGTGTGTATTTACATAACGGCGTTCGATACTAGTTTACGAGTTTATAAAGCTTTCAACGTCAGCTTGGTTGGAAGTGATGTGGAAACCGTGACCACTTGTACAATCCTTTATCAAGTAATTACCGATTCAATGCTGTTGTGAGAGACCCTTCTTAATCATTTACTTTCGATAAAACTTTACATTTCGAAGCTGAAACCGAGCGTTAAGCAAACGTCAAGTGTATAGTCTTATGTAATTGAATCTAAATAAGATATTATTTCATCGTTGTCTCTGAAGGCTGTTCAACTCTCTTGCAGTTATGGCTCAACGAATTTGTTTCGTCTATCCAAAGAATGCTACTATCCCAAAATAGGAAACGATTACATTTTTCATTTAGATGACAGTTTTGGTGTTGTTTTTGTTGCTTTGTGCTTTTTATTTTAACGTACTATTTTCATTGTCATTAGTATCATTACTATTGTTAGCATTTTTGGTTGGTTTTGTGAACTGTAAAAATAAAAAGTTGAACAAAAAATGAATGAATCATGTTTCAAGTTTTTCATCCTATTAGGATATTTTGTGCAAATTGTGTCGTGAAGTATAAAAAAGAGAAAAGAAGCAGGCTCATGACATTGTTCAAAGTTTGTGAAATAAGATATTGCCTCATTGTTTCTTTAAAGGCTGTTAAACCCTTTTCCTCTTATGATTCAGCAAATTTGTTTCATTCCACCAGAGTATAAATTTATCCAAAATATTACAGGATTTCATATTACTGTCTCAATGAAAACTTGCGTGTGTCTGCCCGAAGGCACTCCATCAAGAGTGAACTTTGCTCCTTTGTAGTGAATGTGCCACTTTTCATTGGAGTGCATTTCTGATCTTCTGTACTGAACTTTTCAACTTTCACTCTTCAAAAGAGTAAAATATTACCCTTTTTTTATTTTAAGAGTGTAATCTGAAACATAGTTAACCAGTTAATTGCAAAAATGTACTTTCGTCGAAACACATTCGAGCCCTTTGCTTTTTGGTGTGAATTTGCGTTTTTCTGGAGTAAACTTTATAATTTTTACTCTTCTAAAGAGTGGAATTTCACTTTTTTGTTTTAAAGTTTATTTTTAAATCATTCCGGTCTTTCATATCATAAGGAAGGGATATGTTATGCCCTAAAGAGAGCTAAAAAACGAAAGTACACGTGTGTAACATTTTCGAAAGTTTGTAGAATTTGTAGAAACGTTATATCAGTTTATAGATTACCATATTTGTCATCTCAAATATCTATAATTATTGGCATATATTTGCTATAAACATTCACATTAAGGTTTAATTGAAAATGAAACTGTAAAACAAAAGGTTTCTTGATTAAGGTGAAGGCAATATGATTGTCTAATAATATAACGACTACAAAACACGTAAGTCTAATTTTGGAAAGGAAGAAAACCACCCACTCACACCGCACACACATACACACACGCACACACACTATCAATCTATCCATTGCCTTTAGTAATGGTAAGTGTCCTTGAATTAATTGTTATAACAAGTTCTTAAAGGGAAATATTGTAACAAAGGGTACAAAGAAAATGGCTCAGACACTGTCCAACAATTCAGTCTTAATCATAAACCCCAGCAATAGCTACATGTCTTCAAATACTATGCAAAAGAAGAGCCATGGACGTTGCATCATTTGAAATTTTGGGAGAACAAATTATTCTTGAACAACAAACAACTGAATTTCTATCCGTGGGAAACTTATTTCTTGAAAAGAAGGCTACCATACTGCCTTATTTTTATGTTAATCTATCAACCTGTGTCAATAAATATTAGTTTTAAAATGATGAATATTTCTTGCAAAACAAGAAACAAGGGCAATATTTCCCTTTAAGGAAAACTTAGCAAGATTTTTTGACATTTGTCTGTTAACTTCGTTTATACATGTCATTTTAGAAATGGCAGTTAAACTCATGCACGGAAATTTGAGTTTGGTTTATCAAACAATACAACAATATTATGATGAATGATTAAGCATTTTGCTTGCCATTGTACATCAACTTTTTAAGGTGAGAAAAGCGGGAAAATGCATGGTGTATCGGTAGATGAGCCAGGCTTTTTCGTATTTCGGGCACCTGGCTTCGAATAACCTGGTTTATCAATCGAAAACCAAGTTATATTAGTCATTTGGTTTACAATATGCCAACACGGGGCTTTCAACATATATTTGACACTTTTGAATATTAAGATGCATGATACTGCACAGTCTGTATGTCGTCAACAGAATCCTTTACATCGTCATTTACGATATTATAAGTATGACTACATCAAGCGGGGACCACAGCAGTGGCAGCCCTTTTTAACGTCAGTGACTGCACTCTGTAATAGAATTTATGGACACAGCTATTTTGTCGTCATTGCCATTCCGTTTGTCGTCTTTGACAAATATCAACATCGTCATGAACATTCATGTCAACATCGACATAAATATTCAATGTTTGGATTTGGGTTTTATGCCAGACCCATACGGCATCTTCTTAACAGGTAGGTTTTGTTTCGAAGAACTGAAATATACGGTCTTCAACGTGTATCGGATGTACTAACCCTTTGAGTTACCGATGCACCATTCTCTCACGATAAGATACGGCTTTTTCCATTAGGATGTGTCTATTTAATGAGTAGCAAGCAAATATTAGTCCAAAAAGTTTGAAGAACTTTCCCCCGTTATCAAAGTTTTCCTTTGGTAGAAATGGCAATTTGAGTTCCACCTGTGTTTGAATATTCATACATGATTTTCTAAAAATTCATTTCACTATTTCCAACATCTCCAAATTTCTGAATTTCAACAATTGGAATCTAATCTGTTAGTAGAATTATTTTGCTAATTTTATTTGTTTCAGTGGGGCGAAGCTTTGGGTTTCTACAATTTGCTTAACTGCTAAGTCGTTTGTCAGTCGACGTACTAGCTTCTTCGGGAAGCAGTTAAAGTTTTGGTTTCGCCGAACGCCTCTTTGCCAAAGGGTCGGGAGGACTTAAGAAAAAGTAAAGTTGTTCCTGAGATAAACTTTACGTCAAACAAAATTTTCTTTCGTCACAAATGTATTATTATTGCCATTGAATAATCGCTTCGACGTTATTTAAGAAAACATTACAAGCAGAATATTTATCACTGTGAAAATGCCATTTTATACAGGACCCAAAACGGCGACGACGTACGTTTCTAACCGTCCGAAATGACAAAAAATGACTCGTATGAATTTACCTATTATAGGCTATTCTATAAAATCCATATGAAAAATTCAAATGGGAGCGAAGTAGAATGTTTTCAAATATCAAACTAGATTAACTATAATGAGTTGAAATATCAGCCATCAATGGCAGCCACTGTTCACACAAAATAAGTCAATATGTTTTTTCTTCCTTTTCTTTACAGACAAACACTGACTATTTCCCCAACTATTTCGGGTTCATGAGACAAAGTCCCACACACTGGTTTACTTAGTATGTTGACGTCATTTCCGTTTAAATGTCCATATACTGATCAGATTCACCGCAAATTTCATTAAAATACTTTCGCAAAATATTCTTACAGTTTGATTTCCTCGTTTCATAAGTCTCCTTAATCGACAGAGTATTAAAAACAAATGCACAATAACTATGCAGTAATTATAACTTATATGGTAATTACGCATATCGAAATGTTGATCTTTCGAGGATATTTCTAAAATTTTGTTTCATCAGAAATCTTGCTTTCCCGCCACGTCGTTTTAGCAAGCAGTATAAAACATCACTCAATTTGAATGTCCCCTTGAGGAAGATGCTAAAACCGTAACCTAAATACACAAAATCCGCTAAACACCTCGTCAAAAGTTTCATATCAAACATCTACAGAACAGATTATTGTATCTTAAATGGTTCTTCATTTTTCTTGATTTTTCTCCACTTTTGGGTTTTAATAGCCTAACCACGAGAAAGACATCGCAATTGCAATTACTGATTAAGTATTATGTCTTCTTTAATTCACCTTCGTTTTGTATTCTGCCCATGCGCACTCCGGGCTTTGTCATTTGAGATTTACAATTATTCTTTAAGGAAAAAGTTACAAAAAGAAGGTCGAAAGAGTAGGAATGGTCATGAAATGAATAAAAACCTTAAATAGAGGCTGCTTTGATCCTCTCAATCCCGGCGTGGGCACGATGGATAAAGATTAATATTCATCTTTCAAAAAGTCGCCTCAAGGATGGAACACGACGACCTTAGATGTCTTCTAACGCACTCGAATATCTTCGAATGCATTACAGTTTGAATACAGACTGGCAAGGGTATTAAACGTCTCTGAATAAATCGAAATTAACCTAAGTAAATTTGTTACAGAATGATTCGTCCAAGATAATCTTCGAATAATGGGCATGCAAGTGCAGTCAAATTTGTCGCAGTAAAAAGTATTCTGTTTAATTAATCGGTGATGCTTCGTTTGAACGATTTGACTCACTTTCGATGACAGTAAACGACTGGGTAGAATTCTGCTCTTTCTAACCCTTTATTTCATTTTTTGTGTTATTTGTTCCCTATGCATGTAAAACAGCTCGAAGTCTACCGTGTTATTTTCAGAATTTACAAATTTATATGGCTGATGTGAGATAACAATATTCTGAAAACTGACGAGCGCATAGTCTTGTGCGTGCTCAAATTGTGCATATCGTTTGTCTCCGGATGTCCCAATAACCAAAAGGAAAGTAAGTTGTACATTTTGTAGCAAAAGTTTGGTTCACTGTTTCAACATGACTCGATAAGTTTGAACTTTCCATGTGAGATATAAAAATGCATTGCAGCAACGGTAATTTTTAATTTTTGTGGGTATTAGTACCTCGCCTCCTTCAATTTATGTACAACACAACTTACCGAAAATATCACTTCCAAGCTGTAGATGGGTAATCACTATAAGGAACCTTGTAACATATATTAGTCAGTTAGTTAGGTGGAGTTTTACGGGCCAGTTTCCAACCAATTGGCTCAAGTCGAGCCGGCCACGAGCAGTTGTGACTCACTGGCTGGTTTTCCCTACTCCATTACCTTTGCTGAACACCAAGCACAAAGGAAGAAATTTAGGTTCCGTTTGTAAAGTGTTCGGTATGACCCGGCCAGGACTTGAACTCCCAACCTCCCGACTGCAAGTCTAATGCTCTAACCACTGGACCATGCAGTCGGCTTGTAACATATGAAACCGTCCGAGAGGGATCTGCAAATATGTCAACACCTTTGCTCACATACCTGAATGTAGCATTCCTTTTCAGTCATATCGCAACGTCTGGCCAAATAAACTCGATATTTATTATTTAGATACTTATCTGCGTAGAGGTTTTGTATTTTGAATGCATATTGGGTCATCATCTCCGGATTAAATTCAAATTATGCAATAGCCGATGCCAGGCGGGTAGCCAGGATTGTGTCATGGGGAGGGTTTTGGTATGGGGCGAGGTTGATTCACCTGTTCACGATATGAGGGAAAAGTCTAAGGATAAAGAGAAATAACCGCTATTTTAGGTGTTTTTTGCATTGCAAGGTTGGGTCATTGGGAGGCGGGTTCTAACCCCCAAAACCCTCCCGTGGCTACGCCGCTGGCCATTGCATCTCACATAACCCTTGAGAATGAGCCCAATACACAGTCGGTCATGCAAGATATTCACTAGTTGAACTATATACCCGCGGAGGGAACGAAATTTTTGGTTGAATTCCTCGCCACGAAGTAACAAAGGGCAGGCAACCTTAGGAGCCAGCCACAGATGTCGGGCCACGCAGCCTTCACCTCAATAAACCAAACTCAGAAATAATGAAACTGATTAAGTAACATTTAAGGATAGTAGCCTACATTTTGGCCAAAACCTAGACGAAATGTTCTTACCTTGGAGGGACGGTGATGGGAAACACTTTCCTCTCCACGGGATAGGCTGGATTATATTTTCAAGATAAATTCGTTACGTTAATTTCCAAAATGGACGAGGTAGTTTTAAGCCAAAGAACGTCATTAAAAGGGGGGGGGGTGATATTTTGATTCAAATTCACCAACATCATATCCTGCATCTGAGATTTCTTGTCGATATCGATAACATACTGATATATGATCATTTGTTTGTGTTTTATGATAAATTATTTGTGATATATGATCAACTGTCTTCGTGTGTCCTTCTGTCCGTTATGAACTACTCAGACGCGGTCTAAACTGCCAAGGTTTAGAAAACACATATGTACATCTAACGAACATGGGTACCAAGCAGCAACTCCTTGATCTTTCGGGGCCCATCATTGGATCATCTAGACATGTCTGTGAAATATTGAGCTGAGCTCTTTTTGGTTGAGTTTGTTGGAGTTTTACGCCCCAACTTCTGACCTTCTGGTTTTATCTAGTAGTGCCCATGACCCCTTTTCAGTTGTGGGGCACTGGGTTCTATCCCCTCTTCCTTGTTTATGCGGAGCATCGTCGACAAAGGTATGACTCGGTTTCAACGGGATAGAAACCGAGCTCTGAACCTCCGGGCTGAACCCTGCATAAGACACTTTTTTACAAAATGGTAGTGTTTTTGGTTGATCGCATGTGGTCAAGGTTTGACTAACGCTTATGAGAGTTGATCGAAGGATTGAGTGTCGAGATTATCAATTCTAAACACAAATCGCAAGTTTACACATTGGACTTAAAAGTATCAGGATTTAAGAGAAATAACATTTACTTACTGCGTCCAAGCACATGCACAGTAAACAAAATCAATATCCTCTTGTGCCTCGTTAATAGAACATTAATAAGAAAAACGTCTCATTAATTGCAAATTGGAGTAAGAAAACTCTCGCCTCTTCATAATTTAGATGAATTATTCTCAAGGGGGAAACGGTCTTGACTTCATTACAGGTTCTGGATCAAAGTGCTGTTAAAACCCCCGTTAATTATAGATATAATATATATTTTTAAGGTAGCTAATCAACAAAATATTTACCGAGATGACTGGATACATGAACACCTATGTTTAAGCAAGAGACAAAAACTGCTCTCCGAAATGTGTAAACAGTGCGCCCCTTTTCTACCTTCAGCCCCTGGAGTGAAGCAATGCGTGATTTCCTTAGGTTGACATAGGCCTAATTGCTAACTTCGAACCGACATATTTTCCTCCTTAAGTCCACAAAGCCATCACCAGAGTGTATCAATGTTAGGTTCCCCATTCACATCTTTACTTGGAGGAAATCAAGGTTGAACTGTTGAAGATAAAGTCGAACAATGAGTATAATACTGTGCTCTGCAATGACTCTTTAAAGATTGTAAAAAACGCAAATCCAGTTAAAGTAGGGGAAGCCTCTTGTTCGACGTCTAGGCTTCGGGCGGCGCTTTACGATACGGAGCCGTTTGTATTAGAATGCAAATCAAAAAAGGGAAAACGCCTGCTAATGATGTTTATACCTCTCCGCCCTCGGTGAGCACAAAGCTGACAAAATGTCTGTCTAAATTGCTCGATAAAGTGCCTTCTACTGCTACAAATCTAGTCCAGTAATCAAATGAATAAATTACAATCTAACTTCGACTTGGCTGTAGGCAGTTGTGTAAGGAACGCCAAGGTCGCAACAAAAAATAAATCGTGAAAGCAATTAGCGTCTGAACTACTTAAAGTTGATCGCTTACATGCAACTTTGCCTCTTTCTTTTCATTTAATCAAGCTTTTTAGCCAATTCTAACATTTTTAAGAATTTCTGATGAGAGTTACGTGTTTCTAGTTTCCCACAATTTAGTGAGCGATGCATTTTAGATGAGCTGGCTATGTGCAATGAGGTCCTGCGGTATTTTACTTTATGGAAGTTTTCAGTTTTATCGACTTGCTAAATAGGCAGAGATAATACTCAATGCGTCCCCATTAAACATAAGGTATAATACTGAAGTCTAAAGTTTGTGAATTTTAGGCCTAATTGCTGAGCGTTAAGTAATCCCATTTCAAGGCTAATTTACTGAGATCTTATGGTACTACTGAAATCCATTTGGATTCATTGTAGTTCTGCCTTGCTTTTCATTTGTATTGTCTGAATGCAAATAACTGCTCACACTTGAAACGTGACATAGTATCTTAAAAGTTAGACAATCTTCTTTTCCCATTTGAGGTCTCGACAACAACAATATATAAGGTATACTTTAAACGTATGACGTATGCACGAGTTTTAATTAAAGATTTAATTTATTACAAGGTATTGCGCAACAATTTCTTGTCTCCTTAAGGTACATTTTTAAAGCACGCTGGTATAACATAGCATATTTCACGTTCAAATACATATAACATATGTTCTAAGTACAAGCCCCATATAAAGACACTGTAAAAGAACCCCAGAAAGGTATTATATATGGTATTACTTTGCTAAAACATAAACAGAAAGAGGTGTAATAGGCCTTCAAACAATAGGTCTTCACCAAAATGAGAACCTATTGCAAATGAAGACCTAATACAGATTTTATTGCATGGAATGTCGACCAAAGGTAGAATCCAGGGAAATATATATATAATTCCCTGGATTCTACCTTTGGTCGACATTTCATATATATATATATATATATATATATATATATATATATATATATATATATATATGTTTATATATTTATATATAGATAAATATATATATGTTTATATATATATATATATATATATATATATATATATATATACCGTATTTACTCTATTGAACGCCCGGGGCGTGAAATTTTCGTTAAGGGGGGCGTTTATTAGAGTCAAATTTATGTGACTTCTGATAAACTGCTACATATGGCATATTTGTCAATTTGGTTGTCAGCTTCACAATCAGCTGTGAGCTCCTCCCCAATGACCGGTAACCAAACTTAATTCCCGATAAATATGGTAGCCACGAACAGCACTCTGAACTTTGCAAGTGTGATCAACTTTCGCCGACATCTTGATATCTAACGTTACACACAGAAGTGCCTTTTTTAAGTGCCCGCGGCATATGCATTCATGCATGCTGTGAACAGTATACAGCCAGGCCTCACGGTACTATACTGACCGGCCGGCTATACGAACGTACATACGGTAATTGCATAATAGTTACCGTGAGTAGTACCATTAGCAGTACATACGCGTTCACAGCATTTCACTGTTAAACAGTTTTCCTGTGTTGAATTTGGATTTTCATGTTAGGCTGTTCGGATAGGCTAGCGAATATTTGTATACCTACTGTATGTACAGTACCACTTTCGAACCGCAAACGAAGCAGTACAGGTTCGCGGTATGTGATAGCGTGATGGATATCAACAGAAATTAGTTGCAGAAACATGCCTTTTACTTCAGGATACAGTATGGGACTTTAGGAGATTTTGTAGCTTCAAGGCAGGACTATTTCATTTTCCTTTTAGCATATTGTCTTTGGAATTAACAGTTTCACTTTATGCAATGTGACGAAAAAGTTGGGGGGGGGGCGTTTATTAGAGAGGGGGCGTTTAATAGAGTAAATACGGTATAAGATGAAAACATATAAAAAACAACTCATAATTGACGTAATAGGAATACTGGTTAAGACATTCATTAAACAGTATTCCTTTTCCGTCAATTTTGACTTGTTTTTTACATGTTTCCATCTTTTTATTGGAAGACACGTGGACGATATTTCAATTATATGTACATTATATGTGTGTGTGTGTGTGTGTGTGTGTTTATGTTTGTGGATATCTCTGTATAGCAATACTTGCTTCGTTAATGGATTTGTCAGAGGTCATCTAAAGTTACCAAAGGTGAAAACTAATAACTCGAAAAATGATCATTCTGAGATAGTTACTATAGTTTTTTCATTACTGGCATGCCGTCAGAAGGTACAGCCTATTGCTTTTTAAAGGATTTTTTAAAGTCATGTGGTAATACCTTGTCAGGCGGTTACAAACTATGGTAGCCTTTATCAAGGGGAGGATAAGCACGATTGAACCTATGCCCAGAATATGGATGCCCTCATATGAGTACAAATACATGTTTTTTTTTTTTGTTTTTTTTTTTTTTTATAGAGGTCAAAGGCCCTTTGAAATCACAAGAGGTCAAACGATAAAATCTTGTAGGTTCACTCTCAATGAGAGTAAATTTGAGGGAGTAGTGATGCTCTCTTCCTACCTCTCAAATAGCCCCTGTTGACAAGAAGTTAAAAATATGCTCGCGATATTCTTCGCCTGTCGTAAGAGACGTATTTGGACTGTATTTGAAAACCGAACTTGAACTTGAACCGTCTCTTAATTTATTTGAACTTATTTTTACATCTAGCTGACAACGTTATGTTACATATTTGTGGTGTGTCGTTAAATCCCACCTAACAAACCTGTCACGTATTATACCTGAATAATCGTCAGAGCGTGAACAGGTGAAAGTTGGTTCCGGTTCTGATCTGGAGTACCGTAGTATCGTTTGGAAAACAAATGAATCTGTGAATTATTTTAGTTTTTCTGTTCAAAACAAATTTTCGTAACACTCTTTTGCTACTTCAAGGTTATTGCATTGTTTTTTCTTAAGTTTTGTTTTTAGTTAGAGTTGTTACTCCTTTTAAACATTATTTCAGGTATTTTGCGTGAAGCTGGAGGTAGCCAACATATAGCTTCTTTGAAGCATGCGGTGAATAATCTCTTTCAATTGACAGATTGGAAACTACGAAAATCTGTGGAAGTATTTTTCAAGACAAAGTTACTAACTCTTTGATACCACTCTCTTGTTAAAAGACTAAATCCTCTCACCCCGGCCACAACGTCTGTAGTATTCTAGAGATATCCTCAATTGGCCCAGCCCTTTGATTGACAGCAAGTTTGAAAATGCAGAGTTATGGAGCTCATATTACACATGTAGCATGTACTGAGTGTTGTGATTTCACATTGTGGGTCTTGTACACTCTACCTGAAGCAAAAAAAAAAGCTGATATTGTGTCTTCATGGTGATGAATTTTAGACAGTTGTGGGAGGGGCATAAGTAAGTAGGTTAGAGAGAGTTGGAACTGTTTGGGCTAAGGGAATTATGCATTTCAGTTAAACCATGCAGTCCAACCAATAAAGAGAGACCGCTTTCTTTCCTTAACACAAAATATTATTTGAAACAAAGGAAATAAAAAATTAAATGTTGTATTTTAACGTGTGTTGAACAAATTACTCCTGAGCAACAGCAAACACCTGTGTGGAAGTCTGTCTGTAGAACGTTACTTCTAGAATAATAACGATGCACAACTCTCGACCTGTTCATTAGAACGGGATTAGCACAATTGGGGTTAATACTATCTCTCAGTGGATGAACTTAGGACATAAGCAGTCCTGGCCGTCCGGGGGGCAAGACTAAAGAGGTTTCCCGATTTTGTACAAGTTTCCCCTTCTTTCCTCCCTTTCCTGCCCTTCATCCCTTCCCGACTTTTTGCCCCTTCCCGTTTGGGGGCAGATCCGGGGAGGGGGGGAGCCGCCCTGGCCACCCCACTGGTTACACCCCTAGATGTTCGCGACCTACTGCCTAGTGTTCCTTTTGCATTATATCACTATCGTGTATTATCGTGTGATTGTGTCTGGATGAGGATGAATTTTAGACAGCATGGGACAGATATTGTTTAAAAAAACGTTCATTAACACAGAACAATACCATGATTAAAAAGACAGGTATGGGGACATTCCGTTTGTAAATTACGACATGAAAGTACCCCAAAGAAAAATGGAGTAGCCCAAAACGAATGCGTTATTCATTACCGTGAGAAAATGGCGGAAAAAACACTGATCCACATTGAAAAACTAAGAGTTGTTACAGATCGTTCCATTTATGTACATGAATTTTATGAAAGTATTAAAAAGAAACAATATTTTTCGAACCACCGGTTCGAAAAAACTGTTACGCACTGCAGGTGACGTAACTTTCCGGGGGGCAAAACATTTGAACTATTTACATCTCTCCCTGGGCACCTAGGAAGGAATGTTCCCCCTTCCTCGCCCCTCCCCTTCCTCAATGTTGTAGTACTCGAGACCGGTTTTGCCCGGTCTCGGACCCTGGCGGTCTCGGAAATTGTTCTGGTCTCGCTTCTGAGGCCAGCGAAAAATTTTGTAGTTTTTATTTTGTCTTTAAATTAAACGAAAAATGTTTCAAAATGAAAAAGTGTTTCGCACATTGCTAGATGCCTAGACAACTTGATTAATTTATTCATTCTTTTCAAGTGAGATGTTTGTTGTATTTTGACATTTTGTGATAGATATCAATTAATTTTATCTAACCTCACTTTACCTTTGTAAACTCATAATTTACTTTTTATGAAACATCAATTGCTTTGAGAAATAGGCTTAATCAATGAGAAAAAAGTATTGATCTTATGAGTCCACAGACTATCTCTATGAGGTAAACTTTTTTCTGTCAGTTGTGAAAGGGTCTTTAACTTGGTCACTGGGGTGATATAACACAGTCAGGTGTATGCAAGGGAGCACTGGGCCATGCTCCTTTCACGGAAGCCATTTTTTGAGATCTTAGAAATACTTACTTTAAAAACACAATTTTTCCTTCAAAAGGTAGCATATGTGGCACCAGATTGCATGTAAGGACACCACCCAAGTTCTCAAAAGTTTTCAAAAGGGAAGGATTCTCCCATAGCCACCCCCGCCCGTGTCAGTCATGCCATTTTTTAATTTCTAAAAATATACAAATTTTGTCAAATTCCAAATTTTACTTCAAAAGGAAGCATCTGTGGCACTACATTGCATGCAAGGACACCTGCCCTTTTAAAACTTTTCAAAGGAGAGGGGCCCATCCCTTAGACCCCTTCCGTGGCCGGCAAGACGTACGAGACGGGGCAGGCGAGAAGAGGGTGGTCAGGTGCGGTGAGCAATAGTTTGCCATTTATCATGCAAAATATGTTAAGAGTAAAATCTCTTATAGTGAGGAGTTTTGGCGGTGATATCAACAATTCCATCAGTTCTGTGGATCTTGGATTTAGTCAAGGGTCACAACAGAGAAACTTTAGCACATTTTCAAGTAAATTGTATATACCCCTTTCCCCGAAAAGATTCAAAATCATTTAATCAAAAGTAGGGGTACATTTTATGTGGCAACTTTGTGATCACTTAGAAAGTTGCTGATTTTTATTATTGCAAACGAAAGCTAGAAATAAAGACTGTTAAGATTCTCTATAATACAAACGTGAAAACGCAAATTTCGGTCATTTTAGGGGTTGCGACTTTTTAAAATTTTCTCTATGCTCCGCGCCAATAGTGACGCTCTGCAAAGATACTCTTTTGGGCAATATTACATTCTTTGAATAACTGTCTGATCACTTCGCAAACTTATTTTGGAGTGATCCTTTTATTGCAGTCGAAAGAAAAGGTGACCTGATTCAATTTTATGTATAAGTTTGGGAAATGCCTTTTCTGAGGTTCCAAGTTTTCGAATATTTTTGCACACTCTGCGCTAACTGAGCGTGGGGCTCCGCTTAGATAGTCCTAATGGCAGAAAATTTTCGTTGGGGGCAAGATAAACCCAAAACTAAAATGCTCCCGCACGTCTATGCCGATCGCAGATGCTCTTTTATTTTTTACTCCTAAAAGTGAGCAATTTTAAAAACAACTTTAACCTCGAAAGGTAGCGTACATGGCTTTGGTTGCATGTAAAGACACAAAAGTTCCAGTTTCCCCTTTTATCACCACACGTCAACTTTGCACACTGTTTCTGTCAAAGTCGAAAATCTTGCACCATTTCACATCCGTTTTAGACTTGTTGAAAAGGCCAAAAATTTCAAAGGAGGGGAAATATCTCCCATAAGACACCTCCACCTGGCCAACTATCAGTCAACACACTGCTTTCTCCCCCCTACCCACGCCCCCTTTGAGAGGAAACCTGCGTACTCCACTGAACACAGTGCTACATTGGATATCACACAGGTTAGGTTACTCGGTGTAATCAGAAGTGGCAGTAGTGCACTGCATTGCGTGTGTGTTGAATGCTTAGTCTTAGTCTTCATGGCTAGCCATATTTGGCTATTATAGATTTTAATCAATCCGGTTACTAATAACCTTTAATTTGGCGAAACTGAAAAAACAGGATGAACAAATGAACCAGTTCTAATGACGATACACTCTTGGTGGTACATGTCATTCTTAGAGCATAAGGTAAAAGAGTTTAGTAAAAAGTGTTCAAAATTTTGGACAGTCTATTTTGCTATGCAGCAAGTACATTCGGTCTCGGTCTCGTTCTCTCTCGGTCTCGGACTCCAATTCTGCCCCTTTTCTCATTTTCGGTCTCGACACCCTCTGGTCTCGGTCTCGGATGTGCCGGTCTCGACTATAACACTGCCCCCTCCTCTGTAACTACACCTGTTTCGAACACGTCCCCCCTTTAATTGTGTATTTTACGATCGGAGACATTCGTAGCCTCGCAGTAACAGAAAGGTTTTTTTTTTGCAATGAATCACTTTTCGCGTATTGAGTAACACAATGATTGGCTTCGGGAGACCTCTGAAAGTCAAAATTAACGCATATTATCTCCAAAAGATCACATGAAAATTCTTTCTTTTTCAGATTTCTTCGGTTCCTCTTAGATATCGTATCTACAAGTAATTTTAACCTACATGGTAAAGGCAACTTCTGTCAAGACTACAAAATAAAGTCATAACTCAGTAGCAAAGGTTGTACTCTATTAGTTGAATACACCGTGACCCTCTGTCGGAAGATTTGAATTCTTATCCTCTATGCCATTGGTAAGTGTTAAGGTATTTTAAGCATCGAAACAACCGTCAAACTTGCGATACTTGTACCCGATAAGACTTACTTAACTACACCCCAACATCGCATCCACTTGAGTTTTATCTCTGTCAATTTCTGTTGGGGTGACAACCATTAAGACACTTCCAATGCGATAAACGATGAGGAGATGGCGTACTGGCATATAGTGGCCTACAAATGACCAATATACAAGCAAGGAGGCGACAATGATGACTGTGATGGGGGCTGGGGGCTTGGGACTTTTCAAGGATATTATTCAAATATGGCTTTTGCTGTCAATGCCGGTCTATCTTAAAATCGATGGGGTATCTGATGCTCTGCAAGACGGGATGCTTCAGCCTTGAAATATTAGAGATACAAAATCAAAATTTATCAGTTCATTCTTACACTTAGGTGAAATTGTAAGCTCAAATACGAATATACTATATACAGAACTTTAGTTAAATGTTCTTATTTGGTGAAATACTTTCATCTGGTTTCTAAGAACTCCAAACTTGAATTTATCTTTACTCACACTTCCTCTAAAGTTAAATCTGACATGTTTGAGAAGTCAGTTACAAGCCTCAAGACTTTTTACTTTAACTCATTCTCTCACTTGCTGGTTAATTCAAGATACAAAGCATGCAGACATTAGAATAAAGTCATTACCATCTTTAAGCAATTTGGATCAAAAACCATTATCCCAAACTCATCAACAATATTTTTGCTCTTACGAAACGACCCCCAATTGTAAAGGTTTGCCCTAGTTCATTCTCTTGATGGGCATTTTAATCAGGAATATGTAATAATCACTTTTAATTGCTGTTACAGTAGACACGACAATGGAAAAAAGAACGATGTATAATTCTTTGAGCCCCGTTTTCTTGTAAATTTATTCCCCCTGATCACGGACTAAATGCTTTTTCCTGACAAAATGGGTTCACCAAAAGCGGGTATCTAAAAGGATAGAACTGTCAGACGTGTGATGGATTTCTCTCAATGTAGAAGGGCACCAATTTGACTCCCTTATCGTTTTATATATCGCATCATTTTCGCCGATAATCATGGCATCGTACAGTTCAACACTTAACTCAAGGTAAGACATGTTAGAATAATGTAAGCGAGGCCGTTCGTTAATGAAAGAAAAAGATCGCAAAAATGTTAATCAAATCGGCTACTCGCTTGTGGTAATTACTCATAATAGGTGCTTCCACCCACATATGACAAGAGAAAGCAGTACAAGTAACGTATGTAAGTTAATCACATTGTTTCAAATTGATGCAGCAGAGAGTTTTGCTGTTCAGAACAGGGGCTTATATAGCTCCTGGGCACAAAATGTTCGTGCGTTGTATATGAATACCGTCTTCGGCTTAACATGCATTTTGAAATTCATCTAATGACAGTTTCACTTGAAAAATGAAAGCTTTTTCACAAGGATTAGGGAAATTATTTCTCATTTTGACAAATTGTTCATCCGAAGGGAAGTAATAACGGTTTTTGGCAACCAGATTTGACTGTCACTTTTACTGACTTTTCTGCGAGAGAAATTTTTAGATAATACCGGAATGACGTCACTGCTGTGCACTTTTATCCAAAAGTTACGAATAAATTACCGATTAATAAAGGCTTAGTGTTTTGTACGGAAATGAAAGATATTTTGTGGCAAGAAAAAATAAAAGCAAATTGGAAACATGCAGATAATATTTCTAGCCACCAGCTTTAAACAAAATGAGATGCATGATCTTCCCCCTCTAACTAGTGACGTAATGAAGAGTTAACAGTTCTCTAATGCGAGCTGTTTTTAGTGCGACAAAATGGAGGTTATAAGAAAAGTTATCATTTAATTGCATTGGCCTAACCCGCGAAGCAAACGTCCAGCTGTGAAAATGTTAAAAACTTGCCTTTAACATGCATGTCTCACGTGAATTCAGCGTAGCTGAGAAGGGCAAGCGTTTCAGAGATTAAAGTTATCTAATATGGACTGCACAACTCTCCACGTAGTTTCGTCACATCCTTCGCTCATAAATCGATTTCCCTTTTTTCTGCTCTGCAACTTGACAAACCCAGATTAAGATATTTATTACTTTTTACGTTACAAAAGAGAAGTTCCAAAATTTCGATAAACTATCAATTTATAATTACCTACATTAATCTACATTTTATCTGAGTTTACATGAATAATAAGCAATAAATTCGATCCTTATCTCCTTTTACCGATGCAACAATTGGGTTGACGATTCACTAAGTTGACAGGCGTAATCATAGTGCAACAAGGTCATTCGTAATAACTACGGCCTCTGTCTCCAAATTGCGATGGCACCGCTGAGCGAATGCCGGTTTCCTTCGTACCATATACCACACTGCACAGCCTTTGACTGCACAAGACCGAACAGTCAACTACGCAGCTTACATATCTATCTGACGCAGTATTACGGAACTTTCGTATAAAGATGTCGTTGTTACCTCAAATCCCACGACATCTCTCTTCTTGGTACGACGCACCCACGTCAACATAAAAAAGGCGATTTATGGTGAACAAAAATCGTTTCGAACGATCAGTTGATTCAAAAGTTTCGATAAGGTTTCGTGGGAATGATGACGATTGTCTGAGGGTTTTCAATGACCAGAAGTATGACTCAGAACTGACCCCTTTTAAAGGTCAATAATCATAAACCTTGTTAATGACATCACCGAACTATGTCTACACCACCCCAAGGGGGATCTCGCGTAGGGGTACGGGAGTTAAATGAAATTTTCATTTCAATTATTTATGGCTTCTTTTCATATTAAAATAAAAGTTACCTTTCAACTTTTCACATTATGTATTAGGCCTTTATGATTCAATGGAGGATTTAGCTACTTTTGTACGAAAAGTATATACAGTTTTGGAACCAACAACAGGATATGTGGGGAATATATGGGGGAAAATATTCGTTTTATTGACATTTAATATTTAAAAAAAGTTTCAATGTTTTTATGAAGAGCAAAGAGATGGTACTGTAGCTTCTCTTTTTATATTCTTTAGAAATGATTCTTTTGTTTTCAGTTTTTTATTCAATTAATTATCTTTAAAGGGAAAATCCATCCTTTTGAAACCAATATTTATTGGCAAAGAGTGATAAATAATTACAAGTAAGGCAGTATGGAAGCTTTCTTTTCAAGAAACTAGTGTTCCTTAGATAGAAATTCAGTTGTTTGTTGCTCAAGAAAAATTTGTTCACCCAAACTTTCAACATTTCAAAAGATGCAACTTCCATAACTCTTCTTGTGCATAATTTTTTGAGGAGATGGAAGTCATTGCTGGGGTTTATTGTTGAGACCGAATGATTTGAGAATGACTGGAACTATTTACTTTCAATGCTATGTTGAAGCATATTAAACGCAATACTCCCCTTTAAGGAAAGGAGTAACTAATGTTGAACTTGTTAGTCAAGGTAAAGTGCCCACACTCTACCCTCCCTTCCAACTAAACGCAGTGGCGTATCCACGGGGGGGGGGGGCTGGATTTTCTTCAGGCCCCCCCCCCCCAGATTTTTTGCGTCCTGATAAAGTAATTGAAAAAAATAAAAATAGAAAAATGTGTAAAAATTAAAAAAAAAAAAAAATGGATGAATGTGTGTAAAACACATTTTGTCCGCACGTATGAGATCAAGCAATAACTTCAAAATGCCTACTTTCACTAAATTAGATACCGTCTGTGATCTGCACTGTAGTTTATTGCATTTCACTTCGAAGATGAAACGAAAGTCTCGACGACAAACTTTAATGCGACTTTGTTAGGTTAAGACCCTTTCTCCCTTTCGGATGGCTGATTGATTTACTGAAAATAAGGCAATCGTACACTGGAGACCACTCTTACACGACCCTTCCTATACTTAATTATACACAAAATATGGGGTAAGCAGATAAGGGTAAGGTACTGCCTTCGGATAATTCTTCCCTTCCATCCTTAACAAGTAGGCCTATGTCGTGCCTCACTCCTGCCCATGACAAGTGCCACTGTAAAACGATTTTTTTCGACAAGTCCTCTTTTTAGTAGTTGGCACTGGCGTCCGGGGGATTTGTAAAATGTCCACAAGGTCCGGATTCCATGTGTTTCCCACATGATCCATACTTCTGCTTTGAGGTTCAATTATTTTGAGGGATTTATTCGTAGTATTTTAATGTTGACCACGTAATGTACCGATGAACAAATACTGCACCATTTTGCACATTGTTTCGTTGGTAGTATGTATGTCTCTTGTAAAATCTCTACAAAAACTTAAAATATTTTTATATTTTTCATGCTCCCCAAAAAGGGAAAATCCGAAAACTCAGGCCTATAATCAGTTCAAAGTTTTGCCAAACATAGCACCATTTTGCATCTAGGAAATCTAACGCAAAGAAAGTTCCTCAGAGGGGGACACAACTACTTTTGGTTTTCCTGTTAAAGGGTGAGGTACTGCCTTAGGTAAGCTGAAATCCATTCAAATATTGCCGAATTTGCGGCTGGGTACATCCAATTTAAAACACGTGGGAAGTGCCGTTTCCGGCCATCTGGAGGGGTTTTAAAGCCCAAATTTTTCTTGTACGCTCCGCGCCAACCGATGGTGGCGCTCGGCTTAGATTCAAATATTGCCGCATTTACGATCTACGTGCTTCTGAAGTTTACAATTTTTCCCAAGGGAAAGGGAGATGCCGGCTCCCTTTAGTCTCATCCCCCAGGCCACAGATCAGAAAGTGCCCAGTTTAGAGGTCCCTTAAAAGTGTATGTATTACCATTTTTCATAGACTGATTTTATATTCTCATTATTTGAGACATCGCAGACATGAGATTTGTATTTCAAGGCTGGGTACATCCAGCTTAAAACACATGGGAAGTGCCGTTTCCGGCCATCTGGAGGGGTTTTAAAACCCAAAATTTTCTTGTACGCTCCGCGCCAACCGATGGTTGCGCTCCGCTTAGATAGTCTTGTCGTGCCTGACCCTAGGAGGTACCAGCCCCCCACTTGTTACCTAGCCCCCCCCCCATAAAAAACATCCTGGCTACGCCACTGACTAAACGTGGTCAAGTAGTAGGTTAACTAAATAATTTTCAAGTTAAAAGATTAGCGTCGTTTGAAATTTTTCATTTCAAATAAGAAGGGGGTGGTTAACTTTGAACTATTGAACTTTGAACCCCCAATTATTTAGAACATCAGTTTTGCAGTCGAGAGGTCGGGGGTTCGAGTCCTGGCCGGAACTTTCTGGCATTGTGCTTGGTGCTGAGTTTATACCATGGAGTAAGGAAAACAGCATGGAGCCACAACTGAAAAAAGACGGTCGCCGGCTCAGCTTCAACTTATTGGTTAGAAACTGGGCCTCAAGACTCCATTTAACTAACCTAAACCCCAAAACACTTGACGGTACTTAAAAAAAAAGCTAGAGAGTTGTTACATTAGAAAATTCTAAATGACAAATATAGTGGCAAAGTTAAATTTGGAATGAGTAGGTTTCAACTTGAAAAAGGGGTTTTTTAGATGAAATATCTTTGTTTCTAAAAGACTAGAGTGCTTCTGTAACAAGAAATTTATTCATAGGTTGAAAAAGTGTGATTTACTACAGATAAATAGTAACAATAATACATTCATTAGAGATTTGTAGGAAAGATTAGGGGGATAAAACCTCGATCGTCACACTGTTGTAAGCTTTGTTATGAAGATGTGCATAGGCAGATATTTAAAGTGACATTGCTTCTCAATGAACGCTGGGAATTATTATTCCTCAAAGTACCGAAAACAGGGCTAACACATACCATTTACTTTGCAGGTACCTCTTTCCCTTTTAACACACACGCACAAACACACACATACGCACACATTTCCTGAACTGATACCAAGCTACGACCTCATCCTTCTCCGGACTGAGTGCATGGTCAAGTGGTTAGAGAATCAGACTTGCAGACGGGAAGTCGGGGGTTCGAGTCCAAGCCGGGTCATACCGAAAAGTTTAAAAACGGTACCTACTGCCATAGTGCTTTGTGCTCAACATAAGCAGTGGAGTCGGGAAAACAAGTCAGGTGATTCATTTGGAAAAAATCGGTGGACGACTCGAACCGTTTGGTTTGAAAATGGGCCGTAAAACTCCATCTCACCTAACCTAACCTAACCTTCTCTTCCCAAGTTTATCAGATCCGTTTCTATATGTATTCATCGTCTTCATTTGGTGTGTAAACTTCAGCAGAATCGCTGTCTTCTAGTTCACTGCTTTGCCGTATCGATATAAACAAGACCGATCCATGGGGAATCTATGAGCGATTCCACCTTGACCAATAAGGCTCCCCAATACAAGGAAAATGAGCCCTCAAACCTTCTAAGAAATCAAGTGAAACTATCTCTTGCTTTTTGTATTCTTCGCAAATTTAATGACTGAATGATTGATTAGATTCCACTTGCAAGAACGAGACATGCTACTTTCAAACCTCTCTGTACTCTCGGCGTCTACAGATGGTTGCGTTCTGTTTATGTCGGCGGGAAGCAAAACGGTTTTGGAGCCTCGTGACCCTCCTTTCAAATTGCCCCTTCCCATAAGATAGAGCCTGAATCCGCTCTTGAAACTGACTTCAATTTGTAGCTGTTTGCTCGTTAAAGACAGCACTCTAAAGTTATTACAACTCTTTTAATTCTACAAACAAGTTAAACTCCTGACATTGATTTTAAAGACTACAATAAAGTTTACATAGATTGTTTAAAATCACTGTGTATTTGATACGACAGTCAAGTTATAATTGATATCACACATTATGTTGCAGGCACTTTATTTACAATAACGTAAGTACAATTATTTTTATTAACATTACAACACGTGCTTTTACAAAGAAGACAGGTTCATTTTGAACACGTTTTACAATGAAGACGGGGCTTTTAAAAACGCGTGTTTTACAAGAAAGGTGGACCATTCAGAACACGAGTTTTACAGTTTATACCGGCCTTTTAGACCACGTGCCGTATAGTAAAGGCGCAGACTCCTAGAATATGTGTTTTACAATTAAGACGGGGTCTTTTTGGATTTCCATTGGTTATTCTTAGAGACGTAAACCTTCTCACATACACAACATGAAACGGGGGCACCAACAGCTGCAAAACCAGACATTGTCTCATTTTGCCTCGTTTTTTAATTCCCTACCATCGTAAGGTACACTTGGTCCATTTCTTTATTTTGTATGGTAAATATGGTTATGACTCTATATGGACTCAGTTCACGTGACGTCAGAGAGGTTTTCTTCCGGTAGGTACGAGCAGACTGGCTCTTAGACATGCTAATCCCTAGCTGTGACGTCACCGATAACTATTTATCAGCAGATATTAACCATAAGTGTGTAAATGCACATGTATGAACAAGTTCTGGTGAATGGCGTCAAATTCTAATACGCCTGTGACCTGCATGGACTCAAGGCATTTATGTACGAGACGTCAACTTGATTCAGAGGCAATTCAAAGAAGCCACAATGCCGTCGCGATGTAGATTTTGAGCGCAAAAGGAATATACGTGTGCCCGGCACAGCCTCAAATGCACAACTCAGCTGCCTGTACTTGTTAGCGGAAGTTGAAATGATACGCGCTTGTCTCAATGAGAAAACTCTCGGTGACGTCACAACTGAGCATTGACACCACCATGCTTGAGGGGCAGCCGTGTACGTACATAAAGGAGTTGCCCTCAAACATGGCTGAAATTCTCCTATGACGTCAGGAAAACTACCTGTAAATACACCTTTCCTATGTCGTGACGTCATATACATAAGATCTCCATGCCTTTTGGCACTTGCGCATGCATTTTTGTATAGATGAATACGGACAGCAAGTGACGGTTTGATTTCAGTCGGCCATAACTGGGGTCTATCAACTTTTAATCTTCCAGTTTCTTTGGTTACCTGTATCATGGATGGTTGTGCTCTTCAATTTCACATGAGGGTTTGAAATTTATGAAGACAATAAATGAAGACGATTTTAGGCTGATGGATCCCACTAATGGCTGCCTACAGTCACTAAACACAAGCGCTGATCGGATTGTCTATACTTTGGAGAATGACATAGGCCTATACTTGAAGTATGATTGTACTGTCAGTGGTCTTTAACACCATTTCTACTAGCTCGTCTAACGGTATTTCATTTGCCACCCACCCACCTACCCGTGACACCACACTTCCTCACATCTCTTGTGCATAACACAGCATTAATCAATTTTAATTTTCGTTCTTCTCATCCCATTATACATTCCAAAATGTTATGAGTCACTTAATGTCAACTCTCTTTGTGTAAGTATTCCATCAAGAGTCGACGTAACTTTCTAAATTCTATTATTTATTTTTTCAATAAAACATCAGCCTTCTCTCGCTTCGTATGTAAGCGGTGTAGGCTCGGTTTGGTCCAAAGAGTCCTTCGTTGTAGAAACAGTGTTGGTTTCAGTATCAATTAAATGGTGAAAAGCCTTTTCATTCTTCACAACTGAGGTTTCGAAAGTGTTACATAAAGATGGCTTCATTGGATGGACACAATCCCTTTCAATATCTTCGCTCTCTGTCTGGTTATTGGCATCCAGGCGAATCACAGACATTCGTGACGAACCTGACACAACCTCAACTTCACTGCTGGGATTTTCTCTTAAAGCCAACACATCTTTTGTCGGGGAAGGGTGATCCCTACTTACAATGTTACCCTGTACGTAACCGTTTGTTTCTTTCAAATCCCCCTTCGATGCATCTCGACAAGGACCTTGACAGACTACTTCGCTACTACCACCACTACTACTACTACTTACAACAACTGGTGGCAGCGGTGGGACCGGACATTCCTGCCTTTCTTTAATAGTCGAACTCAACACGGACAAGTCATCCCGTACTGCCTGGTTAGGTTTAGGCTTACAAATGGCGGAGTTTTTGTCAGTCACACCGCCCTGGGGTGGATGAACATTTTTACTCTGTTCTGGGTTTTTAGTCTGTTTCTGTCTAATTGTATCGATGTGTTTTGGTCCTCCTATTTTATGTTCTGCTGCTTCCGCGTTTGATATTCCTTCCATCTTCTTCCATTTTGTTCTCCGATTCTGGAACCAAATTTTTACCTGTCAAGAAAAAAAGGAAGATGAAACGTTTTATTGTAGATGAAATATCCATAAATATACGAGAGGGCAATTCTGCATTCTTGAAACGATGGTAGTAAGATGAAATTGAGCCCAGTTTCCCCCACGATTAATATTAGGAGGCTTACTTACCAAGAATTTATTATGTAGTCTAATACAAGTAAGTTTCATTCAAAACTTCGTCACGCAGATTTCACTTCAGGTGAAAATCTTTACAAAAGAGATGTGGCAGTACCATACCTACACGTATCGTAATCAGACAGAATTTACTCAGTTTCTCAAAGAATGACAACTTATGTTTTTAATAGGCAAGAAATTGCATGACAAACAATGAATTTTATATTACTTGTTGTGTATATAAAATGCGGGAAACATTGGTTGCTCATATCACAGGTTGGGGTTTCGCGTTTCTTCTAGAGGCGATGCGTACTGTTTAACAAGAAATTCCTTACCCTTCTTTTACTGAGTGGTGGAGTCGACAAATAACAAACAAATAAATTTATGGGCAATTTTACATATGACCATGATGTCAGTTTCCTTGGTTGCCAGGTTACCATGGTTACAATTAAGTCATGTGATTTATCATTAACAAATCAATTGACAAATTGTTAATCACAAAGTTAATTATTTTATGGTATATTTGCTAAATCAGGAGGATTTTACTGGATTCCAAGCTGTAGGAATCTCTTGAAATCATTTATTCTGTCTGGCGCCTGCGTGAGTGGTAACTAAAGATAAGAAATAACCTTCACGGGGTCCTTCATTGTATATACAGACCCGTTGAATTAGTGACGCTTCTCAACAGCGAGTGACGTATATTTTATTTCAAACTTCTTGAATATACAATGATAACTTGTATATTGGACGGAGTATTCTCCACCCTTCCGTCAAACGTACAGACCTCAAGGTTGAGTGCAGTGCCCTCGCCTTAAAATCGAGCCGTTATGACTAAAAACCCATTGCTTCGATTTTAATAGCAATCTTTCCAAAAACACACACGTATCCATCCGACAAGCGTCGCCCGACTTGTCCACTTCAAAATTTTATACACTTTCCACGCCAAGATAGACTTCGCCAAACTTGAGAACTTAAAAGGCAACCCGACACCTCTTGGAAATGGCTACTTTGTGCAAATTAATTCAATACCAATGAGAAAAATCTTCCAACTTTTCCAGCCTTTATGAAACAATTATTTTTATGACGATGCAAGAGACTGGTATCGCGTAGATAGGGTGTCTCATTCAAGAGGACGCGTTGCATTGATTATTTGTTGAAGAGCTACTTCTGAAGACTTAAGTGGAGAAATTAACCGCCGTTGTAACACAATGTGATCAATTTATAAGGGGAGAAGTTAAAATTTATTCATTCCTGTGTGTCAGTTTAACAGCAAAAAAATCTCTTAGTATTGATAATGTACTTTACACGAAACTCTTACGGTCGGTTTTGTTGTAAGAATAGGTTTTTAATATTTGTCGGAAGAATATGAAATTTCATATCAAAAAACCATCTAGTGCCTGAAAGTTTGATCCAAAATTGTATGTTTTTTTTATCTCACAGAGATGAAATGAAACTTGTAAAGCGACAAAGTGATGAGTCTACTTACTTAATTTCTTTTGTGTTGAATTATTTTTCGTCAAAAGGATACATACTTGAATTCCAAACAAGACATCTGTCAATTGCTTATCAAACAGTCACGGACAGCTTCATTTCCACTTCTGACGAAAAATTTGGGCCAAGAGTTTGTTGCCCAATTACTCAGGATTTCATGGGATTTTACATTTGATATATTGATATTTTTTTTGAGTTGCACTTTATGGGCAGTAGGTGTATAAGTGACGCACGTTCCACGTGGAATGTACAAGAGCATGCCGTTAAAAAAATTGAAGACGACGTCGTCATCGCTCTCTTATATCTCTGAGTAATCTGTAATTTCAGTAGCTATGGTGTTATAAATGCGCAGTGTTGTAAAGCGCTGGGTAGGTCACGTGCCAAGCAACCAAGTTTCTATTAGACAACATTTAGTACATGTTGTCTAATTTTAATCTTTTCGTGGGTAGAGAAGGGAAATAATAGTGATACAAAATTTACTTCACACTAACTTAAAAGTCGAGGCAAATCGAAGGTTTACTAATAGCAATGTCATTGTGTACACGAGAAAGATACTAGGACCTGAGGCTGCTGTCATTGCCCCTCTCCCTAAACGTGGCTATACGTTTGTCAGCGGATACTTGCAAACAATTGGACATTTTGATGGACAGAAAAAAGTTTTCATGGTCGAAACAGCTAAACGCCAGAAATACAACTTATGCATGGGGTTTGCAATTTGCCACTCATTACGTAAGCTTGTTTTTCAAGAGTGGATGCTTTAACTGAGCAATTGTGTCAAAACTGCTTCCTCTCTAACGAAGGAAGGCTACCCGGAAAGACCAAGAAGGAGGGGGAATTTCGGATAAATTTACGTTTGGTGTTCTACTCGAAAAATCGTGATTACAAACACATCATACTAATATCCAATTACCAAAGTAAGTTGTACCCGGACTGACCGTCAGGCGTGGCGAGCAATTTAGAGATTAATGTTTGATATTGTAAACTTCAAGGAAGGGGAAATCCTTTGGAAAAATAAGCAAGATTAAACATTTATTATTGCCTTTTGCATTTTGGTATACCTTTCCCCTTCCTCAATTTTAGTCCCCCTCCCCGTCAATACCCTGTCTGCCTTCCATACCCCACATATCTTTCCTCTGACCCACTACCTTTTTTCAATCCATTTCTACCTTGTATATCATCGAAATAAAGCTGATGCTCCGCTTTGTATACACTGCCTGCAGATTCCCAAACGACTTGACTCTAGTTTAGAGATTAATACACAAAACGAAGCAAACGGTTACAATGTCTCTGCTTCTTGTAATGACTGTTAAATGTCGCCGAAACTTCGACACAAATCCCGGACTGATTGACGATATCTCTTCACACTTCTAATTGGTCTCGTCTCGTCTCAACGCGTACTTCGGGGGTTGCAGACTTTCCCGTCGTGTCCTTACCCTTTCTTTCATATTTCCGATTATTGGGGTAATGCGATTTCGAAACCTTATAAATACGACATACGTTGGTTGGGTATCAAAGGAACGTGCCACCAATTTGACGAGCTGAGGAGGTTATTATAAGATATTCCTTGTGTTTGAATTTTGCGTGGTTTATTATTATGCTTGATGACAAGTTGGTTACGGAGTTAGCCGCCGGGTAAATTTGGGATTTAAAGGTGAATGTATTTTACCCATTTAGTAAAAAGTAATGATAATTGAGATCTAGTTATGTGGAGTCAATCCATAATCGGTGACATCATCGTAATGAGAAAGTTTTTATAAAAATAAGATCATTCAGAGGGACATGTAAATTTAAATTTGTCCAATCAGAGTCAATCAAAAGCAATGAAACTCCCATTCGTGTTTTGTGGCAGATCTATCAACTCCGTGAAGTGAAACGGTAAAAGGAAAAGCTTTTAGTTATAAAAACGTTTGCAATTAATGGATACTTTGGAATGATTAACCTCCAAAATAGTGTGACTAAAGAGGGAAAATTTTTTAAAAATTGCAATTTTAAAAAGTAGTTTCTTTTATCGGCAAAGTTTTTGTGATGGCTAAACAAGTAGGTCGGGATCAAGCTTAAAGTTGGACTCAATTCAGTCACAATTTAATGACCTAGGCAAGGCCACGTTTTTAGGAACTGTCCCATACAGCTGTTGTTAGAGCAAGTGAGTGTGACCTTTGTCCTTGACTACGTCATCAAAGTTATTTATATTAAGCTTGATGATAATTTAGTTGTGCGATATACTGCAATAAACACGTGACTAAGGTCGTGATGTTAAACTCGACGTCTTTAAATAGAAAAGGTACGTTATTTCAGTCAACTTCAGGTTTGAAATGTGCCGTAAAAGACTAACTGCACTTGGAAAGTTATTAAAGGGGAATATTGAGTTTTAAATGCACCATCAAAGCATGCAAAGAAAATATCTCTAAATGTCGTTATCAAAACATTCAGTCTTTAACAATAGTCTGACGAAAATCTTCATTTCCTAAAAACATCGTTTTGGAGTTGCATCATTTGAAGTTTTGAAAGTTTCCATGAACAAATTGATCTGGATTAACAAATACTTTAAATTCTTTCTTTTCAGGTTTTCTTGAAAACATGGCTGCATGGCTCCCCATTCCCTACGCATTGCAGCAATGAGCAGAACGAAAAACTTCGCCAGCTGCCCTGGTTTTCCTGTCAATCGAAGTCACTTGCCTCTTTGTCCAATCACTTACCTGCGTATCTGTGACGTTAAGAAGATTAGCTAGTTCTGCTCTCTCATTGGCCGAGAGATACTTCTTCACTTCGAATTGCTTTTCAAGTTCAAATATCTGTCTACCACTAAATGTGGTCCTCGCTTTCTTCTTTTTCTCCTTTGCTTCTTGGTTAGTGACGTCATCAGATGGAGACTTCCGTTTTAGTAGATGATGATCAGAGTTCACGTCAGAAGAACCATTCTCTGATGATCCTGACGGTGAAAAGAAATAAACTTTCACTGAAAACCGGTTATAACATTAACACCGTCTGGCACCGGTTTCGATAACTAGAGAAACAAACACACTGAAAAATAAGACTTGTAAGAAAAACTGCAAATCGTCGTGAAAATTGTGGTGGAAACTGAAATAGAAAATCCCCCAAATATAAACGAAAGAAGCAGAAAACAGCATAAAACTAAAATTATATCATTACGTGACACCAGCCACTTACCCTACACATTAAGTAAAACTTCGTACAGCCGACCATGAACACAAGTATATAAGAATGGGGCGTTGGGGTGAATTTTTCGTTATTTTAAGATCATTTTTAAAAAGGACGGTTAAAATAGAATCTGTATACTAGCTGTTCGATTACACGGGTAGGTTTTTCTATTTTATACAATACCGTGAACTATGAGGGTACAAGTGTGTTAAAACATAGCAAACTTTTTTTTTTTGAATTTGCAAATGAAAACTGCTTTCGAATTTTTGTTTCTCAGTTTCAATCTGAGACGGCCAATTTTGGTAGCCACTGTTTCCAATTTATTCAGACCTCTGTAGACTAGTTATCACGATCGAGGACAAATATTACACTTAAATTCAATGAATTTCCTTGAAAACAATTTGAGTAGTGAAACAATGACATCACATCACACATAATTGCGAAATGTACCTACCATTTTTAAATTGAGTGAATAGACTCCAACATTTCATATCTTAGGAATGTCCTATAAAGATGGGAGCTGGATTGATTGAATTCATTTTTTCATGCTTTTTAATATATAGTTTGGAAATTTTAGACTTGAGGAACACTTTAAGTCACCTCGTCATCAAAAATCGAAGAGTATAATTTCTTATCAAAAAATGTGTTCCTACCACCTGTGACATGATTTTAATTTGACGAGCATCACGTACGGCACCTAAATCATCAGGAGTATTATTGAGACCTCAATTTTGCTTCAAATTAAAGACAAAGGGTTCGTTACAATCTTCTAGTTGTGTAAATCACAATACCTCGTCACAGTTCTACATCTGTCAGTGCAAAAAATTAAATCATTGATTTCAGAAAAATCTTGTTTTTTTTCTAAGTTCGTTTTTTCTTTTCCTTTCCGTTAATTTTGGCGAATTAAAAATCAATTCTGTTCCGGTATCCATGGTTGTTCAACTAGAAAGTATGGAGAAACGCAGAACATACAAGCGCTCTAAGTGGCAAAATTTTATCAAAAACCGCTAACTGTTTCCACTTCCAACCAATAGAATTTTAATTAAGTGATAAGAAAAAAAACGAAACCTCAAATGACTGTTTAAGTCTTACTCGATCTAACGTCTTAATGCAATCTGTTTTGTGTACCGCACTTGTAGATCCATCAAGTGCTAATTATTCAATCACGTTACTCAACACGTAATAGCAGCAATGACGCTTATTTCCACGTGACAAAGCCTTCGGCATAGGTGACGAAGAAATTTTTGACAAGGGAGGGAGATGGATTTTAACAAATGTTTAATGGCGCGTGCCTAGCGTGAATGGTCACCTTTAGCCCTTATGTTGCGCATTGAATTATCTATTCAGCGTCGTGGCACCCTGGATCTGTGTCTTTGGATGAAGCACTTTTCTCGGACAATTATACGAATGCCACACGTTGTTAAAAACATTTCAATTTCACAGAAAAAGTGGCACAATTAACGGAGCTGCAAGCTCTACACACCGCAATGGCTTTTCACCAGTATGCGTATTTTGATATTTTTCTACGAAGGGATTAAATTCGAAACAGTTCATGCATACCTTATACCATAAAACTCGTGACAACTTCGTCGCACGAGATGGTGCTTCGTTGAGTTTATATCAGCGTGACTTTTCACATTATCGTCTGTTTAAGTATCTTGATATTCGGCCCGCTGGGACTGAAAGAAGTATACACCCGTTTAAGTTCCCTCGGGCGACCGCAGCGTCACACCATTAAAATAGCCCCGTCGACGACGGCAGGATTGCCAGCTTTCGACTGCTTTATGTTTCTCTTGTTTTTATCTAGTTTTGCTTAAACACTTGGCTTTATTCGACTTCCCCTTTGCGTCCAATTACAGCCTACCGTGTAATCGTGTTAAATGGCAACTATAACCGAATCCAATTACCCACGTGACCTTAGGCCGATCCGAGCTGTTGGAACTGTAATCTAACTTCGAGCCGAAGAATCTAAACGGAGTCATCTGTGGGGTTTAATTGTTCTCTAATTGATGTCGTTGGATCAACACAGGTCTCAAAATCCACGCATACGTGACAATGATGTGTTTCATAAACATAATGTTGTGCTACGATCGATTGGGAGGCATACCCTAAGGCTTAAATGGAGCACGGCATGTTGGCACTGCTCACACCATGACCTAGTATATAGGCTACGATATATCATCCAACGAACGAGATTTATGAAACTGGTCATGAGACCGAGCCTTTTATTAAACATCGAGACTAATCTAAACCTGATAGAACATATACTATTTTGAATAATTAATGCTGCCTTAGAACACACTAAGGAAATTGTGTTTTTTTTTTTTTTTTTAATTTAAAGAGGGTGGAGGTTGAAACAGAAATTAGCTTAATTGTCTTTGACGTCATAAATTACCATTGATTTCAAAATATTAAATTTAAAATAACTGTGCAAAAATAAAGCGTGCCTTAAACATCATAAAATATTCAACTAACGTTTTTTAAAGATTGTATTGATTTATCATTTATTAATTTATTAAATGGAGGGAGGGGGTTGGTAGGACTATAATCTGCTGAGCTGTTTTTTTTATTTTAGCGGTGCTTGAATCCATCCCCTAGCTAAGTTGTAAGTTCATTTTAAGATATTTATCTCTTGAAATTGAGCTAACTGTTCACATGTCACAATGGTGAGACCAGTTACGACAATGATCTCACAAAACGTCTTGTATTTGCCTTCTAGGGAATTAGTCTAGAAAAACCGCTGACAGATAAACAGTTGACCAAATTCATGTAACATGTGGATTGTGGAAGCATTTTATTGAGCACTGTTTCCAATTGCATCATTCTTTGAAGGGAAATATCAATTATTTTTCCACATTTTTGTAGGATTTATGGCATCCCATATCTCTTGAAACCGTGCAATCCTAAAAAAACAATAGCATGTCATCTTTTGGAATAAAACCTCATAAATTGAAAAAAAATTCAGACACCGGTTTCAAATTTCTTAACAATTTGTGGATGTCTTGGTGGTTTCGTGGTTCGCGTCTTTAAAACATTTTGTATTTTTGTTTCAGTTTATACTCTGAAAATCAGAGAAAAAAATTGCTGACAACTGATGGCTGGTCAATGACCGATAACTGACAATACAACAAATAACAATAGAAATCAATTACAATGAAATGACACGTCACGAGATTTTTCCCTATAGGTAAAGTTCTATCAGTGTGTTGTGTGGGTAGCGTCATTGACAGCTATTAAAATAATGGCTATTTCAACAGTCACAGTTTTTCATGTAAACATTTCTGTACCAGACTTGACTAAAATGACTCATATCGAATAAAGAATAGAAAATAAAACGTATAAAAAATCAGTCTTCGATATCTTGATTTTCCTGTGCTATACAAACTTGTGATCACAGAAGAAGTTCGCTGAGGGGGAAAATGGTTGTTTCTTCTAACTTTGCCAAGCATGGTTTCGATTCAAAGTAAAGGACTTGCAATAAGAGACCATTATGGTGAAATAAAAAAAATTCAAACTTTTGACAGCTCCATTCTTTACATCTCATCTATGAACCTTTGATTGTACCTGACCACAGATCAAAAATAATAATCATATTTTGCAAAAATCTTGACATCCTGTATGTTACCCTCTCTCTTTTCCCTAAAAAGGATTAATGGGAATGGCTGTTCGGAGTTTTGAAAATTTAAAAGGTCTAAAATCGATTTGAATGAAGATGTCCATTTGTGCAGTTTGCAGTCGAGGCAAATTTATACCTCAAATGGGTACACCTATATTTTCCAAACCAGCTATGTTGAGGTGATATATCGATATATTCAATATTTTTGGATATTCTATAACGATGATATTGCCTTATCTCACAAATGATCGTTGCTGAATCACAAAACCGCTTTCCTGCCTTAGGAATATTTTGAATTAGTTTCGGTATTTTTTCCTTAAGTTCAAAACAACTGATTCCATTGTAAGCAATGGCGTCCTTACATTTATGCGAGCGAATTAACTGTAAACAAAGAATCAGATAAAAGATAAATGACTGTAGTATAAAATGCACGATTCAGGGTAACCCCCCCCCCCCCCCCGCCTGTTCAATGTTTTAAAATTTGCAAAAGAGGAACCATTCTGTGAGCAATGTATGCTGCCGCCAAACTTGAAAAGCAGTACTATTTTAAACGGCAAAATGAGGAGTTCAGATACAGCTCATAATGTATAAAGGATAGTTTTCTGCACATTTTGAAACCATATTGGTAAACAATTTGCTAAAGAATATTTTTGCTTAATAAATCATAATAATATAGTTACAGGGCCCAGGCTGTATTGTTAAAGTACAGAAGTAAGTCTTATTCCATACTCGAGTAAGTTGCAATTGTCTTCTCTGTGTTAAAAGTTTTACTCTTTCAGTCTTTTTTATTCCCAGCGTAACACGTCTATGAATCGGAATTGGTTCAGAATGGGCTAGCTGCGAGTTAACTTAAATTTGGAGTTCACTTCAGTGGAGGTCTTTAGAAATTAAATTTGAATGAACATTCCATGATCCTTCAGCTAAATAGTGCACTCCAATAAACTAATGTAAATTGAATGATGCGCCAGATAAGTTTAAATAACTTCTGAAAATAAATAAGCAAACAAATGTGTACAATGGTTTGACTCGGAGTTGTTCCGGAACTAAAGCAAATGGAACCAAAGTTATCTCGGAATGGTTCAAGCGGACTCCAATACACCCTTGACACAAGGTGACTGAATTTTATTCTTGTAGATACCAATCATGAAAAATTTTATGTTTATATATTTCCTTAGTTGCGATAGCTGATAAAGGCATATACGGTAATGAAGTGGTGCTTTTATTGGTTGGCTGGGGAGCAGACCTATATGGAAAGCTATTGGCCATATATATACCCCTCCTCTCCTTAAAGGGGATATGTAGCACCTCAAGTAGAAGAAGTGTAATACACTGCCCTGTTTCCTGATTGGCCCTCGAGAGTCATATGACAATATTTTTCTTCTCAAATGTAAAAATTACCTGGAGTAAGTGTTTAGTTTACCTTGAACATGCAATAATGAAGTCCTAAATATATTGAATTAAGATACTTTGAAAAGAAATGAGAAAATTTTCAGATTTAGCTGATGCGTCAAACTAAGTTTGAGGGGACTGCTCTTGCACAAGTTAAGCGAGGAAGTGACACCTTTTGGCTCTTATCCTCATCTCCTGGAAGCAATCATCCCCCGAAAAAGTTATAAAAATAATATAATTTTTATACTATTTATTCAGAATCAAGACGTAACTACCTTGTCTACTGTTGGTTTCTTTCCAGCGAAGAGCAACCGAACACTCCACCCCACCCCTCCAATATCCAACATGAAAATTCTCGGATACAGCTTAAAGAATTATATTAATCATCCTACAGGAGAATATTTGACATTACCCAGGCTTTAAATCAAATGCAAAATATTCATGACACTTTATAATATTGTTGTACTTTTGGTTTGCTTTCTGTTTCCCATATGACCAAACTAGAACAAAAAAAGATATAAAATCATTTACTGAATATCAAATGTTATTACTGGAAGACTTAAGAAAGACTTCAATTGATATCTTATTCACTTTTTCAGTTATTTGTTTCACAACTGCTGTTTTTTCAAATGGCTCCTGATAAACTACAAAAATGCTAAACTTAAGGAAATCATAGATTCTCCTCTTTTTAACCGGGGATTATTTCTTTCTATTGCATTGCTAAAACAATAAATATTAAAAGCGCATATCCTGTACGGTTTTTTTTTTCTCCTTTTTTGTACTTTTTTGTCCTGATTTAAATTGCTTCATTTATAAATCTTCCTATCAGCCGAGTCTTATTCTAAAAATATTTGGAGTAATAAAATCATATTTGCAAACATTACAGATTTCATAAGTTACTTTAGTGGCGCACTAATCTAACTGGCCTCTTAAAACAACAATATAAGCTTGGTTATCCCTTGTGCAAATATATTTTCCCTACGATCAGAAGATGACCGCAAGAGTGATAGGTGTTCTGGTTTAGGCACGCGGAGGTATTCGGTGGTTTCACGGTGCAGGAGGCTATTTTTATTTGTGAAGAAATGTCATGCAGTGTGTCCATATTGCAGTATGTACTTATTTAGCCGCTGGCAGTAACAGTATCACATACACTGTACGAGTTACACTTTAGTGGCAAGGGTAAAACTCAATGAAAGAAGAATTAACGGACATGAGACGGGCTCAAACAACTCAGGAGCCCAAAAGTTCCCCCAGTGCTGAAGGGGGGACAAAACGACCTGATGAGACAAACAATCCCAGCCCCCACCTCAGCCGCCGGCACGATTAACTCAAATGCTATGCATGGATGTAATAAAGTGTTTAAAGTCGTCGTTTTTAAACATTACTTGAAATGTTTTTCTTTAATCAACGAGGAAACTTTCCCCAAAATGAAAAGAATTACCGAAATTTGATTTTTTCCCCTTCTTTTTAGAAAAGTACGTTGCAAGATTAAATTAACGTGCCCTATGTATTATTTTCATATGACTCAAAATCATTGCATGCCTCTGCAGAATTTATTTTGATATTTAAAGAATAAGACTCCCTTTTTGGGTGGGGTGAGGGTTAGGTAATTTTTGTCGTTTAGTAAAATAATTACTTTGGTATGCAAGGCCCTATTCTATTCTCGTGCTTAAGTTATAACCAGGAATGTGATTTTATAAAATGATATTTAAATGGAGTTTCGAAAATTAGTTGTTACTTCAGGAAATAAGTTCAGAGTTGTCAGATTGCTTAACAAGTGGTACCGTATACTTAAACTTTTTGCTCACGGCAAGTTTGTTAGTCCTACAAAAGCTGTTTCATCGGCTAAATTGATCTTTGCTGTACGGGTATGTTTGCGTTCTTTGAAATACTGCAAAGCACCTTTTCTATATTCTCGGGTTTATATTTCAAGGAAACGAAAATAAGCTTGATCATGAGTGTCAATTTTGCGGAAAATATTTTTCAAATTGTTACAATAAGCTACAATAAGGCATGTTATTAATCCCTTTTTATGATACGATTTAATTTGATTACTACATGTTTCATTTCACAAATGAAAAGTGATTCTGCCGCGATAAAAGTTTGTCTGTGAAGTTATTTTATTTTGCATGTAATGCAAATAAACTGTTTGAAATCATCAGTGTATTTACCACAATAAAGTAGATACTACTGCATTGGTTAAACAATTGTGTTGTTGTTTTATGTAGACCCTATGTTGATTCTGTCGAAGTTGCCTAAAATGGTACGAATTCTTTGATAATTTTGCGTCATAATTTGGCCTTCGTTGAACCCAAAGTAGAAGAGTGAAATGGCAGAAACAATACTGACTCTCGAAGTGTAAAAAAGTATTCTATCACGATGGTTTCTTGGTAATTCCACACTAAGACAAAGCGAATCTGAGGAACAGCATGTTTATATCCTCGCACTGAAGGAATTTTGGTGAAACATTTCCTGCAGGCAAGTTAGCAAGGGATCAGTTTCTATGAGTATATTTCGATTTGATTAATCCCCAAAAATTTGGCTATTCCCTCCACTCCCCCTCCCCTAAACCTCCCCCAAAAATAATCAAATTTGACTTAATGTAGGGAAGGAAAGAGTTGGGATGAGGGATACGGTGTAGCAAGAATGCGTATTTCGCAACTTGATTGCATTAACCCTTTGAAATTATCAGTTAAAACGGAGGGGAGGGGAAGTAAATAAATTTCCATAACAAATCTCATTTGATTGGTTTTGTGCTTTCTAATTTTTGAGACGCAATTTTTAAATGTAGCTTGTGAAAGTCATTATGAAGTTTGTCACCGTTGTAACGAGGAGACTGTTGTTCACAGTGTAATAAAAATTTTATATTATGTTTAATAGTACGATTAGTGGCATAGGATACAACTTGCCCATATAAGGATGCATTGTTGATCCATTAACGACTTCATCATTACATTACATGATACTTAAGTCCTACATTTCTACTGGAGTATAAATTGAGTTCTCTTCTTCATTCTTACATTATATCATGATGTACAAAGCTACTGATTTGTTTTCAAGAGGGGAAAGGTTTTGTTCAAAACAAGATCCTGTTCCTACCATCATTTATGCCCACCATCTTTCCTTGTATTCTACCAAAAAGTGTTAATCATAAGGTTATTCTCATCAAATGTCTTCAGAATTTTCTGAGTTCGGGTGGCAATGCTCCATTATTGATTATACTTAGTGCTGTTTCCACAACTGTTTAGAGTGGTTACGTGATTGAAGATTTGAGTATTTCAATAATACTCCTTGCTAATCCAGGTGAGTTAAGCATCATCTATACTAGAGGACAGATCTAGGTAATTCAAGCAAAAAGATTGAAAAGAAAGTTTGTTAAGAGTGCGTCAAAACCTCTACATCAAAATTGTATCAGTTTTTAGTGGAAATCTATAAAAAAAGAAAATGTAAATTTCTACAAATTTTTGGACTTTTAATAAATGATTAATTTGTATTCATATGAAGATAAGATTAAGTCCTACCGGCAACCATTTTCCAGTAAATCCCTCTTCTTCGCATAGTTGATTTTATGTTGGACCAAAGATTCATAAAATTATAGTTTTGAGAGAATTACCCATCCGGAATCTTATTTCAGAGGTGTTACGTTATCATCTTCACCTTACAGGGAAATCTTTGTTTAAAAACTATTCTTATTTTTAAAAGCAATATTTACAGATACAGAATGAGGTATAATTTCATTACAGCTGCAAGGTAGCTTTCCGTTCTTATAAGGAAATACAGTTGTCACAGAAACAAATAATTATATTTCTTGTTGCTCAAGAATAATTTTGGGGTCTAAACTTTCAAAACCTTAAAAGATACAACTTATACAATACTAGTGTAGGGTATCTCATAGTTACGTAGAAATAACAATATTGCTGGAGTTTATTGGCGAGACTAAATGATTTAAAAATAATGAAGCATTGTTCCCTTTGTTATGCTGTGAATACAATATTTCTCTTGGTAAGTCAAGCCACATGTTATGAGGGATTTTCTCTTGATGTGGAAACGAATGTGAACGAAGTTGTTAATGAAACTTTTTTAGTCTTGATGAGAGTCGATTTTAATAAATACATAAAATGGCAATTGACAACCATTTTATGCAACAACAGAAATTTGAGCAGACTGTTAACAAAGAATCACATTTATCGAAAACTGTTGAACAAAAGAATCATACATTCCATTAAAAGGAGTAAGGGGTCCCAACAATCTGAATGAAGGGTTCACTCTCCAAAATAACCTTGAGAAAATTATTTGAAAATATTTACCCGTAAAGATTGTATGTGTATGGCTGTAAGTATGTCATCCAGGAAGTTTGATAACTCCCTGGATGAAATTTGGATGGGCAAGCCAACTAGAGCACATACCTGCCCGAAAAATCCCAGTCAGTATCGGCAAGAGAAACAGTAAACGGTTAAAATAAAACGCCTATTTTCACAGATGGGCAGTCAAGTGGCAGAGTGTCATTCATTCACTTGTTGTGGAAGCCTTCCCCTTATTGCCTCGACCCCCCACCTCCCGTAAGACGACAGCTCATCTTTCAATTGTTTATTGTTTCAGATAAAGGGTTCAATCTCCTTCTTGCATCTCATTGTGGTACTCAAAATTTTTAAACAAAATCGTTTAAATATTTTTCTTTTGGAGTAACTCTGTTCCCATCTGCCTCCCCTAATTTCTGTTCACAATTTAACTCAAATTTGTCGAAGAGTCTGGAATTAGTTCATTATAGGATGACCAGATGGGAGACACCTCCCCCCCCCCCACCCCCACCCCAACCTTTGCACAAAGATCCGTCACACATTGGAAAATCTATATTTCAAATTTAGGGTGTAACAGTTTTTAAATATGATTTTCAAGGCGTGTCTGTCAGCATTTTCTGAACGACTGATCGATAAAATAACTATAATTAAGATCCCTTTTCTTCTTTGTAACTGATGGTCCATTCAGGCCTTTTTAATTTCTGCAGTGATGGTTCAATTTTATTTTTTCTCACTAAATTTAAGATATTTTAACAGCAGTAACCACTTTCACCTCAGATTTATCTTGGAAATTCAATATTTTCTTATGATTCTCGTAAACTTTGAATTTTATACAAGAAGAAGTAAACCCTATAAGTGTAATTTTAATCATCACATTGATTAATCCTCTTTGAACTTTTAAAACGGGAAATTTACTCTCAAATTTTATGTGGACCAATAAAAACGTTCAATTCAAAACAGATTCATTCTTATTCTTTTGGTGTGAATTTCAGTCTTCATTTTAGGTCGGTCTTCTCACTCTTTTGGATTAAGAGAGGAAGTTCACCCCCCCCCCTCCCACTTCCTGATAATTTAAGTAAATTTTGGTTGCATTGTCTACCTAAAACTATAGTTTGGTTTAAGTTTCATCGCCTACACGGTATAATAGTGAGTGTAACCTAAGACTAATGACTGGTGTCTTGTGATGATGCCTAAAACTTATGGTCACGTTAGTTTATTATTCGTTCCTGCCACAATGACCATCCATTTCTTATCGAATGGACCGAATTAAATTCCGCTGAAGTGGTAATTTACTTTAAAGGGGGTGAAAATGTCACTCAACGGAGAGTGGAAACTGGAATATCACCAGAAACAGAGTGATAACTGTACTGCTTTTGGCCGATTCTCACTCTTTACATCCTAAGATCTTCTCTTCTTGCTAACTATTGGCAAAATATCCCACCCCGACCGCAATTTGTTGTTTTTGTAAGAATTTTCAAACATTTATGTCAGTTTTTTCATGCCGTGGTACTTTTAGTTAGTTTGTCTGGCAAGTAAAGAAAAAAGTCGACAAAAGTACACAAGTCAAGGAAACCTACCTTTACTTTTTAAATCTTTACCGTCCAAGGAATCCAGGCCATCGGCTTCGGAGGGTTCGCATATCACATGTCTATATGTATTGTCTGGGTGGAGTTCACATTCACAATTTCCTGAGCATGAATTTCTATCATTTGTAAAGTCCTTCTCATCAAGCGAGTCCCCCTTGGCGTAACCATTAAGATACCCATGATGGAGTTCTCGAGGGTGTAGTTCCCTTCCCGGCCATACAGGACCGTCATAATTATCGAACGGATGTCTCATCAGAATGGAGCCAGCTCTCTCGTGGTTGGGGTCCCCTAGAATGTCTTTTATAGAGTATGGTGTTGGCCTTTTTACCGATGGACGGTAGGTATGAGGGTGCCAAGTCCCAACCGCCATAAGGGTTGGTAACGATAGGTACGGGGATGAAATTGTGGCTGCCAATGGTGACGTATGATGGTGATGATGGAAGTGGTGGTGATGCAATCCCAGAGATTGGTTTTTAAAAAGTGGTGGAGAGAAAGATAAGAAATCACTTCTGTTGTGCGAAAACATTTTTTCCAATCGGAGAGCTTATTTAATTTAAAAAAAAAATCAAGAAATTGGAAGGAGATTGGAGCAAAGGACAGCAGTTGATGGCCTTAGTAAAATGTAAAAATGTCCTTGGTTCTGAACCCTTTAAATGGTCAAAAGGAAACTCACTAGTTTACACTGGAGAAAGCGTAATCTATACCGAAAGTTTTTTCTTTTACTTTTCTTTTTTTAAAGTTGAGGAAAGTTCCAATATATTTTTTCCGCTCTGTCCCAAAATAGGAATATGACTTTAGATCACTGCTTTTTTGTCCAATTAAGTGTCAAAAGAAAAAAATCCATGTTACACAGGAAAAGTGAGAGGAACTAGTCCACTTTGCCCGAATTTAACTTGCTGAAAACGAATGAAGCTACGAATCTTCTTGGATCAAGCGGCTACATGGTTTGGTTGACCAAGTAGTTCTCAGTTGAACCAAATCAGAGATTTGTATTCACTAAATTATGATAACGTGTCGAAGTGCCAAACTTTTGCTACAATCCAAAGTGTTTTCCTTTCTTCGCAAAATGACAGTTGCCTTTGGGGTCCATTCAACAAGGAGCTACACCGAATCTTTCAAGTTCAATCGAATAAAACACCCGAGAAATGTATAACAGATTGGTAAAATTTAACTGTTGCAAATAAACACCAGACCACGGGAGAACACATTGCTGTCTCCTCGCCGCTTAGTGAGTCGAGGTGCTGCGTAAATTCTATTAATGACTTTCAAACGAATCGCTATTTAACACTGTGCTCACAAATTATCTTTCTCTTAAAACATCGCCCGACCTCTGTTAGATGACTTTTGTCAAATCCGGCAGGAGTTCGAATTGACCAATTGCGAGACCTCACTGCTGAAAGTAGACGTCTTTTAAAGAGATTGCCTAATCTTTGGTAGAGTGAGTCTCATAAAAACTGGGGATGCCTCTGCTTTTTGACAAGGCATCTCCAGGTCTTTCTTCTTTGCATTTTTTGTGTTTTTTTTTTTGTTCCCTTCGCTAATTAGCTGGAGAGTTCACAAATGAGAATAATTTGACACCTCGGATAAAAGGATTTCTTCTTGTCGTTTCGTCATTAACGAAGAGTCGCTGATAGTGAGTGAACAACTATAAAGTGTATCCTATTTTTTCTGGAGCGCATGGATTAATTGACTTATTTAATTCAACATTTCTTTTCAAGGCCGTTCGGTGTTGGAGTTTTATTATTTAATATGAACACATGGTGCAGGTGACGTTGCATCCCGCTGGTTACCTTCTGTGTTAAGCCGTGCTTGGCCAGTAAAGCGAGAACAACTGCATCCGACAATCAGTGAGTTGCTAGCCCACTAAAAGATTCGATCGGAAACGGTTACCGCCCGAGCCGAGCGGGATTCTAACGAAACGATGTAGAGGAAAGCTTTTTGCCGTTTGATGTAAATAGTTCCGATCCAGTTTTAAATGGATGGGAGGTTATTAACGCCTGTTAACTTTTCAGTTCCCTCATTATACGGGTTTTTGGCCCAAGAGCAAGGTGTTCCACTTCTCTGTTAAACACAAGATTGCATGAATTACCAGCTTTCGAAAACAAAGGTGTACTGAATTAAGGTCAAAACAATCACAAGTCAACAGAACACAAATAAATAAAAACTTCTTTGTTGTGGGAAGAAACTAAGACGGATCCGTCAATCAAAGCTACTAAGTATACGAAACATCCTTTAATGGCTGACTTGAGCCTTTCGGCTGCAACAATCTTTTAGGCTCCGGTCTATTTTTCGTTATCCTTCAAACCAATCTTAGTGTTAACCAGTTGACTGAAGAAGATAAACTGTTTGTCAAACGCTGGTAATTAAGCTGATTTAAATCGATGGACTTCTTCTTTTGCAATTCTTCCGTCTGTGTTCGATACATTGACAATAAACGATTTAACACCGTTAGACTGGGTTTATTCATTCAACACAGAGAGCAAATAAACGAGACAAGAATGGCATGTTGCAACAGTATCTTGTATACTTTTATGGGACTTCTGAGTCACGAAGTAGCGACAGGGGAATAACAGTTAGAAAGACAATTTCCCAAGAAAAGAGAGAAATTTGGGCACACAACGATTCGGCGAAACATTCAAACACAAATGGATTGGTTAGTATAAGCACTCAATAATAGTCCAATAACTCTAAATATTTTGAAGTTTATTGAAATGATATCATCCACGAACTCAATACTTCTTGTTACTTTTGGAGAAAAATTTAATTATGCGATTCGTATTAAAACAAAGGTGGTTCATCCTTTGGTATTTAATATGAAATTTCTGACTTCAAATTTCAACTTAAAACTTCGTTGAGGTAAAAAAAGATGACTATGCGCACACATAAATTTAATTAATTTGAGCAAAAATGTATTTAGACCGAATTAGTAAATTGATGATCTTCAAACACAATATCCACTTTAAGGTAAAAATATTTTTCACACTTTTCCAAAATCAAACTCCTTTCACCTGGGCAGGGCATATCACCGGTGAAATTATATGCGCAGGCTCACTTTATGTAAACACTAGCTAGTCTCGCAATGCTGACGCTTTTGTGTTTCAGCAATATTGTAGGTCGCAGCGGTCGATCAGAAGTCTCCGCCCCTTTTCTCGATCAATTACGCCTCGTTTCTTTTGAGATGACGAATTAAACCAGCTAATTTGTCTTTGTGTGCTGTCAATCATTGGGGTAGAATTAGTGTTTTGTCGTGCCGCGTGTGCGATGGTTTGTTTAACTCGGGTCGAATAGGATCGAAGAAGCGTTCAGCCGATCTGAAAAATTTCATCTCGGGAAGAATGGAGGGGATCCTGATTGGAAAGACAGGTGACAATAGCTATTGAAATTGGGAGGGAGGCAAAGGGGATTAAAAGAATAACGGACCTTTTAAAAGCTTCTTTCTGTTTTCAATCTCTCTCTTACTTTCTTTTTCCTCTGAGAATGTCAGAGGGACAGTGGAGATGGTTGAACAAAGAACAAAGAATGAATCTTCTTCCCTTTATGAATGAGAATGTTCGAGGCATCCAAGCGTCAAAGATGAACTAAATTTGAAGATAATTCATCCTACTCGATCAGTTAAAAGGTTCAGACAAATTTCAAATAGGGTTGAAAGATCCGAGCGTTTAAGAGGCATGAATGAGCGAGAAACGTTTTGCCCATCATTTCCGCTTGAAATGACCGCATTTATAGAGCATTAATGAAGCTCAATGCGTCTTTAAGTAGGCACCGTCCCGGAGAGAAAAGCTCTTCGGACAAGATAAAGAATATGAATTGTCGTGTCATCCGGTAGTTCGAAGCAATTCCACCGTGTTGAGGAGAGGAATAACTACGATTAATTCCACTTACTAAATCGATGGTAGGGAATTGGCCATAAAATTTTTTTCCACCCGGCAATCACGAAATTGTTTTAAACCTGAGATTGTTCAACTCTGTGGGGTCGTTGACTCACAAAAAAATACTGTAGACTAAGACTGAAGAGTTTCATACCAGAAATACATAGAAGAGGCAGGTTCAACTCATTACCATGTAGCACAGGTATGGTAGGCTACCGGTACTCACTGAATAAACCATACTCACGAGCCTTTTATTTTGTAAAGTATTCACCAACTAAAATTGCTAATTTTGCCACTGAGAAATCGATGAACCATGGGTAAGCTGATCGTAAAACTCGGTAAATAAATGATGACGATTGACAAGGATGAAAATGAAGTTTTTCGTCGTGATAGATGTTTAATTACCACACGATACGACAACAGGGCCGTAACCTGGGCAGAAATTCTAGGCAGCTAGTGGGGACACTAGTTCAAACAACACTCTATATCCTTTAGTACGGTACGTGGTGTATTTACGGTTTGAACTTCCCAGGAGGAAAGACTGCCCGGAAGCTACGACCCTGGATGATATGTTCTAAGTTCACAAATGTTTAATTCCATACTGATTTTATTGAATGTCAGCATCTCTTCTAGTACCGTCTCACCTCTATCCTTAATCATAAATTGATGAACATTTTTATTCTAAATTTCCGAGAAATATAAACGAAGACAGACAGGCCTATATTAGAACACGCAAGAACTGCAAAATAACTACTTAATGTTACGCACACTGTCTGTCAGTATAAATATTCCAGTATTCTAGAATTACCCCTTCACGCCCCCTCTCCCTCACCTTCTTACCCTATATGTTACTATTCATCTTTTTGTCACTGTTCAATCGTATCAAAATGAAATTCTCTGTTGTCTACCATCACTAGGCTGACGTAAGCAGAAATTTTGTCTGTGGGCTGACCAACTGCATCGTTTAATCGCTGGCCTAGGGGTCTAGGAGCAGGGATACCCCTTCATTTTGAGGAATTTCTGAATTTCTGAATTCTGATTGTTGAGGAATCTACACTCTATAGATACTCACTCTTTGATCGAGTGAAAAGTGTAAATTCACTCTTAGAGAGATATTTCACTCTAAGACGAGTGAAGCTCCCTCCAAAAAAGAGTGAAGTTCACTCCAAAAAGAGTGAAATTCACTAGGGGAAGAGGGAAATTCACTCTTCCACGAGTGCCTGCAATGATCGCTCTTTTTTAAGAGCGATCACCGTGGGCACTCCATCAAGAGTGAAACTTCGCTCGTTTTAAGGGAATCTCACTCTTTTTGGAGGGAACTTCACTCCTCTTGGAGTGAATTATCACTCTAATGGAGTGAATTTACACTTTTCACTCGATCAAAGGGTGAATAAGTTCACTATAGAGTGTAGATTCCTCAACAACATACACATGAAAACGCAAAGCATTGGACATATAATAAATATGTACTTTTTCTCAAGATACAGAACAATCATTTTAATTTCGGAAAATTTTCACCGATATCTATAGGCCTGTATACATATCCAATCTGTTCACAAATTCCAGTTTTAAGTCGCTGTTTTTCCGACTCTCAGAAAGAAATCGGGCGAGTAAAATGTGATCAGGACAGTAGTAACCGCTTAATCCCCGTAAATTGACTGTTTGATATCAGTCATGCATAACAGGATAAACAACGTTGAAAAAGAAGGAGAACAGAAAGTTAAAGGGGGGGGGGACTTTTAGGAAGATCGATCCCATCTAAAATATAACAGACAAAAACACTTTGTTCTTACATACACAGGTAAAACAATTTCTCGTTTCGCCAAATCAGGGAACTTGAATGATTCGAACGATAGGAGTAAATTTGTGTCTCTTTGCCTATCTGCCGGTCTTCATGGAAAGCCAACACGGTAACAGGCCAAGTATGTTTTCTTAGCTCTTCACATGAACTTTTCGTATCACTATGTTTTCTCAAATTTGAAGATGAAGATCATAACCCTGTAGCTAGTGAAAAACAATATCAATTATTACTTCTTGACTAAACAAATGGGCTTTGCCTTCCTTTGCATCATTTATATTAAAAGAGAACCAAATTTCAAGTACATCCATCCAAACAGCGAGCCAGGTAAATTCGCGTTCGAAATCAATCATCCCGCGCAATGAAAACTAGCAGCCGTTGCCTAGCAACGTTTATAGTCAACTCATAGGGGAACAGTTTCAAATAAACATATCTTACAAATCTTCGCCGGTTGACAGGCAGACAAGATCGGCCATTCTAATTCCCAAGATCGAAGAGAAAAATCTTCCAAAACCTGGCACGTGTCGAATCATAAAAATAAATATGGTGACCCCAAGTTCAAGCGCTGGCAACGGCAGCCCGCAGTCAGCGGTCGGTTGGATATATTTATTTACCTGGGTAACGGGAGGCACTTAACACCCGCCCACTCTTTGCTCTCTGGGAGAATAGTAACACTTTTGAGAAGTTCTGTTTAAAGTGATAGCAGATTTAATATGGCTCAGTTGGGATAACCTTGAAAATTATACATTTTCTTTTAATGTGTTCATTTCACTTTTTCACTTAAACAGAGGGAGAGTTCGAATTTATGTTGACAAAGAGTGCGAAAAGAATGTACATGCATGCCAGCTAGGGTGTATATCCTAGGGGGTCAGGGGTCGCGTGGTCATGGTGGGTGGGGGTGTAAAGGAGGTAACTCCTTATTTCAGGGATTGGTCCATTCCGTTTCAAAAAAATTACATGGGGATATTATTGCTTTATTATTGTGAAGTCCTGTAACCAGCAGACAAGGTACTAAAGTGAGAAAACTTTCTTCTAGGGGCGGGGCGATTTTTCTTTTCAAGAAGCCAGACATGTACAAAAGCTTATTGCTTCAATGATAAATCCTCTATGGGGGAAAAACCCCTTCTAGATGGGATTTTTAGGGGAAGGCCCACCCCCTTGGGGCTAAGTCAATGTTTTCAAGGTTTGATGTTCCCTAATCTTGGGAACATCCGCACTTCTGAGAACATCAAACCACTGGAATAACGAACCTCAGTCGTAATTATCGTCAAATCATCAAGAAATACGAAAACTCGGGACATCGAACCTTGGGAACAATGAACGGGAAAGTCAAGAAAAAAAAATAATTAATGTTAAGCACAGCTTGGAGAGGTTGAATGTTCTCGTCATCAAAGGTTTAGTGACATTACTTCACAACAACTTGTGTTTTCTTTGTCTTTTGTAAATCGGGGGGAGGGGGAGCTGGGGGAAGAGAATGACCTATTTTCCCACGTTTAAGACGTTCTATAACTTACTATCTTTATTGCCTAGGTACTAAGATAGTTTATATAGAAGGAGGATAGAAGAATTCTAATTCTTGTCGAAATTTCAAAAGATCTGATCAGTTTCGAATCTGCCGTTGAATATTTTCTTGGTTTTAACATGTTTTTATTTTAATTTAATTTTCCAGGGAAAGGGTCAACTATACTTCTACACACGAACAAAAACTACGTTCTCCTCTCGTGTACGAATGGATCGTGAAAAAAATGATTTTATAGTTATGTGTAATAATTTATTCATTAGATTTTATAATCATATTCCTCACCTGAAATTAGTTCCAGTCTTGTATTGTGAGTATACCACACGAAATATCCATTACCATTACGTGTCTGATCTGCATTGGTAACAATTTAGGACACCCACGCCCGTCTTATATTTTACAGGAACTGGAACTTGCTTTGTGTCCGAAGGCAAGTGACCTGGGACTCGTAATATTTCGGTCAATTTTAGGCAGGCTGGTACCAAATTTCTAGCCCTGCTCTTTACTAAGTATCAATGTGTATAGACCGGCTTAACACATAAAAAATAAATATGACTAGTTGATATGGTACAGGCATATTTTATTGAATTATATTGTCTCTGAGTAATGCTTAAAACTTGTCTCATATTTTAAATGAAAGTGTCCAGCTTTCGTAAAGGAGATGAGTCCTGTCAACTTAATTTGTGCAGTTATGCCACCATCGTTGCCAGAGACAAATTCTGGCTTTTAATTTTGAGTTAACATTTGTGTTATGATATAGCTCTCAAATTTAAAGAACCATAAAATATTTTAATATTTTTCTCCAGTCGTTTCTTTGAATTTCATTAAATTGTTTCGACCTCATGTCGTTTGGTAAACGTTATTACTTTAGCATAAGTGTGTTGTCACGATTGTCAAGTGACATGGCTTACGTCACGCCACGTTTACCGAGACTTTCGAAAGGGGTGCATGAAGCATTCTTTGAAAATTAACTTTGAGAATAGTAGCGTAAAAGTTATTAATCATGGGTCTATGAATAGACGAGATTAAGTTGTGCGTGGTTTCGAATATTAGACTTTGGCATAACCATGTCACCGTGTCAAAACCAGACCAGGTATTAAGAATACTGTTCCCATGGTAACAAACAGCTGGGACTACAGCAACAAATCAAGGCAATTGCGCTTCACAATAGGGACCGCTACTATTAGGACGGTGAAGAGCACAGTGTTTTTGGATGGTGTAAAAAAATTGTGGAATGAAGGAAAGGTGGGGTAGGAGTGAGATAGGGGAGGGGGGTTGGTGTTGAACGTTGAGATAAGTTACTATGTGAACGCACACACATCTAATGTATATAATAACTCCTAAAAATGCTGCAGCCCACGAGACCGAATGTTTACTAGGTCGAATGTCCGCGAGACTGAAAACCGAAAAGGGAAAAGTACGCTAGACCAAATGCTCCCTTTTAAAATTAGGAAGAGGATAAGACCAGCTTTTATACGTTAGTCACCTATCAAAATGCTTCATTCCATAAATAAAGTTGGGGTTGTCCTAAGATGAGTAGGTCGACCATTTTGTTATGAAGCGTTTTTTCAACACAATTTATCACCAAACTTTTAAATAATATTACATGGAAAAGTCGAACGCTCTCCGTAGGGTAGGGGAATCGTAAAGTCGCAAAAGAGTTACAGAAATGCAACAGTTTTGGCCCTATTGCTTCTGTTTGAAACAATTGATCCCAAGTTATAACCTTCTCAACTTTTGACGTAGGCTTTCGGATAGGAGACCTAGTATCACCTAGCTAACAGACTGATCACATGGGAGCCTCACTATTGTTGATTGCTAACATCTTTTTGTCCTAAACATTTCTAAGATCACGTAACTTTAAAATAAATATTATTGGCTGATTTGAGGATTTAATATCTTTAGCATTTGAAATATACTATGTAGAGAAGGATGTTAAAAAGTTTACATTGAAATTTAACTGAATGAGAATCTTTTAAAGTTCTTCTCACGGACTTCCTATACATGGACAGAGCATACTGCACGGTAGATTGTCGGTGCCGTACGTACGAGAAAAAACGCACCAAGATGGCCGTCTGCTATGGTTTTATTAAAAAAAAAATTGGACTTGCTCAAGTCAATTCCCAGATTTTGCAAGAAAGTTGAATTATTTTCGAAATACGGCAAGGTAAAGTCAAAATCACTTCACGTATTGCATGAATATGATATTCTTCCCCATTCAAGTTTAACTTTTGTTCAAAATATAACAGATTCGTCGTCAAATCAGACGATTTATAGCTTCACGGCGGCCATCTTGGTGCGCCTTTTTTGTCTCAGCCCTTGGCGACCATCTACGGATAGGACGTACGTGTTACATGCTCTGTCCATGTATATAAGTCCGTGGTTCTTCTACTAAAGTATCATTTTAAGCTCCTTCCACGACACATGCGCGAGGAGAGACGAGACAAACAACAAAGTTGAAAACAATTGTGGCTTGTATAGCGGAACCACGCGATATGATGCGGTACATCTTGAGTTGAGTTGAGAGGTTAGAGGTAGGTATTGGGGGCGCACTGGTCAAAAATGACACGGCCTAGCCGTGTAGAAAACGCATACAAGTGCAAAAATATAGATAAAACCATGAGAGACTTGGCCAAGTCTATTTTGAATACTTTTGAAATCTACCGTAACAATCAGCCAAAGAGGAACATCGAGAGAACACAAAAAGGGAACGAACGAGAAAAAAAGAGAAGGGACTGGGACCGGAAGCTGGTTAAAAGTGGGAGTGGCCACTAAACATTTTTTGACTATTTTGAGGCTAGTACAACAACCCCCTCCACAGTTTCATGAAATCTAACCCAAACAAGGTGTTAGACAGTTAAAAACTAAGAACTATTTCACTTAAAAGAAGGGTTTAAAGTCACGACAGGATTTGATATGTTAGAGGGGTACTTACTTTAAGCATTTCGGTGAAATTTGCATTGAGATCTGACGCGTGGTTCTCAAGATATGAACACAAACTTTTCACATTTTCAACAAAAGTGAACTTGAAGCAAGCACACATGACATCATATCCCCACATTTGTGCACAGTCTTTTTGTTATTCGTCTGAGATTTTTTAGGATATTACAGCGAAATACCCCCCCCCCCCCCAATCACGGAAGTTTACAGAGACGTGTTTATAAGTAGGCTAGATTGATTGTTACACACCTATAAAATTAAATGTAATCCCTCTGCCGTTCCACGAACTAATTAGCCAACTTCCTTGCACCATCCAAAATCGAGAACACGTAAAATCTTATCTCATCACATCACTTTAAATTCTTCGCTTTGAGCTAAGCACCATCACTCTTCGACATGACCAGGCCAAGTTGCGTCCCCTCGGGGATGTTTAAAAAGGTGAACCGCGGTTTGTACGAAAGAGCTGTCTTCTGTCAAGCTATCATTTTGAGATTTGACGAGCTCAAGCTAATTGCTGCCTAGGAGACCCTCTTGAAGAGCCTAACAAGCGTTCGGTATGCAACACTTCAAGCCTAATCGCTCCCATGTGGACAAGGTTTTGACCGCGATTTAGCAGATTACTACATTGGATAACGATCGGAGAAACTAGAGGTAGGAGATTGTGAGAGTAGAGGGCAGATATGGAGATTTCGGATCTATCAGTACCTCTTTGGAATTTGCAATTTGCATTCATTACTACCAAAAAGTGGCCTACACGACCACTTACGAGCATTGATTGGTCGTATCGGTGACTTTCGAGCCAATTATGGGTCAATTAGTCAGAGTTTGATATATCAAACCGCAAACTCATTTACTTTGATCTGTACAACCAAGGTGACGTCAAGATGTCCCATGGGCCTCTTCAAAATAAAGAGAATTAACGAAACCAGACAACTACAACGAATTCAATGGTGCCCTGATTACGAGTTAGACCTGAGTTGAAATACATGGGCTGTTACAACTGATTTTCTGTGAAATGTAGCAACATGCCTTTGAAGGTCATAAAGCTTCCCAGGTTTTTTTTCAATAAAAAAGCCGTTAAACCTTACAAATTTCTTCTGATTTCACTTGTATGTATCTTTTATAAATTTCAATTCGGTACTTTCGACTGTAATTGTACTTTAGCTTCCTTTTCGTCTGTGCACGCATGCGCATGGCATTCTGCCCTTCCGATATGCGTTTAGTGTGTCTACTAACGCTTTCAATAAATGCGGTGAAGGCTAGTGGGGCACTTAACAACATTTGAGTCCTCCAAATGCTTTCCGAACAAACGTTTGCGAATTTGTTATAACATAGTTTTTCATAGTCATAGACCTACCAATTCTCCTCAAAAATTCACAAGTCATAGAGAAAATTATTGTCACATGATTCTCACGGAAAATTACTACACTTATCCAAATTGGAGTGGTTGCACTTTTAAATGTTAAATATAGATAAACTTGGATTTAGCTCCCTAAAAACTTGGTCATAGCGAAGTCCAGGCCATGAAGACCTTATGCATTATCATGACGTAACAGAACAGATAAGCCCGCCCTCATTAATGTAAGCGCGTACCGTTGCAAGTTACACCTATTTCAAATGTAGGTAGCTGGTTTGTTTAGGGGTAGGAATAGATATGCGCGTAAAAGCAGTATAGCAAGATGAGAAATTCACACGTTTATTTTTTCGACTATTGCGTTTTGGGGCGCAAAAAAGTCGCAAAAATAAGCGTGTGAATTTTTCATCTTAGGTAAAATTACAACTTTACAGAGATTAGTTCGGACGTTTGTTTTTGCGATTCTTTCATTTCTAAACACGCCGTAGTCGCAAAAGTTAAACATGCAAATTAAGTGGGTATGCTTAGTCACATGAAGATAAGAACGCCAAAGCCACGCCAAAGGATCGTCACTATCAGCACTAACTTCAACGGCCAATTATCAGCACGTACTAACTCAGTCTAATGTCTTGAAGAAGCCCAGGGGTCATTTTTCTAAGGAAGGATTCTCTAAAACGCACGGCTTTGGGTCTACATTAGTGCTACATTAGTGCACTAATTTTATGTATCATTATTTGGCGTTCTATTTTCACAAATATGTCCCGCAATATTTTCAAAAATGTTCAAAACTACTGGCGATGACTTTGCGATCCTTGCGGATTCCGGCGACATTTCTACGAATTTAGGCGACAGTATTGCCACTCTTTTGCTAATATTTGGTGAATTTGCTCAATTTTAGTAGCAAACCGTAAGCAAATGAAATTTTTTCTTCGTGAGATACCGTACTGACCTCCTGTCTACTTCGCGCTCTTTGAAGTTTACTTCGCGAAAGCATTGTTTGTCCTCGAGCATGACGTAATGTTTTTATCTCATTCATTGTATTGGGTCTATTGTGCAAATTGTGTGATTCACAAATTGCTTGCACCAAACTTGGAAACCTGATATAAAAGGAAGTTTTAACTGCTGAACTTCTCCTACCACTGGAAAAAAAATTGCGTCAATGCCAACCCAATTTAGACAAGGAGCTACGGCACCCGACTAAAATATTGCATTAAAAATACTCAAAATGTTGGTTCATTTCCTCTGGATTCCAGATTCTTTAAATGTATTAAAATAAAAGACATAGGCAAATACACGGATAAATACGTATCCCTTTGTCTCTATAGAAAATGCGTCTTCGGGGTTTTCTTTTGACAAGTATGCATCAGTCAGTGAAACAATTCAGTTGAAGAGATTCTATTAAGGCTGTCATATGGAACTCAAAGAGGGCCCATACTGTGCTAAACATCCTATTGTTAGAGCGATGAATATTACTACTGACACTTAATAGTCTATGGGCCAATAATCGAAATCATCCCCCCCCCCTTAGCCACAATTATTCACTGTGTTTTTCTGTTAGGTGGGATCCTTAGGCATCATATTCTGCTTGTTTGCCATTACACAAGTGGTGGGTGTGGCCAGGAAATCCAAAATGGCCGCCAAAATGGCCGCCATTTTGGATTTTCAGGTTTAAGGAGCTGTTTCTCTGTCACATACCCCCAAATAAGGTGTCATATGAAAGCTGATAAAATTTACTCTCTAGTGATGTATAATTTTAGGGGGTTTGGTGTAATATGAATGCCTAAAAATAGCAAAAAGTGTTATTTTTTGCAAATTTTTACCGAAAATTGAAATTTTAATAAAATGTTCACTTCAGTATCTCATGATAGCTTCCATAGATGCATTTGATTTTTTCCACAAATTAGCTCTTATGTAATATGTTTAAGACCTGCAAAACGCAGATGGATAGCATATCTAATTCATGAGTTATGACCGTCCAAACATTCCAACCCTCGATTTCAGAATTTACCCAAAATGTGTTCTTCCATTGACTTACTGTACAAATTGGCTATTAACCGTGAATTCTATGACCCTTTGTAATTGTCTGGCCCCAGCTGTCCCTCAGAAACTCTTATCCACTGTGTTTCCCTTTCAGTCTATCATAACCTGAAAATCTGTCTTTAAAAAAGTGGTGAGCATGGCCATAAAGTCCAAAATGGCCGCCAAAATGGCCGCCATTTTGGATTCTCATGTTTAAGAAGCTGTCTTCCTGTCGGAGTGTCACATGCTGCTAAACAAGGTGTCATATGAAAGCTGGTTAGATAGTCTTTCCAGTGATATACAGTTATAGGGGATTTGCAATCACATAGATGTCTAAAAATAACAAAAAATATGATTTTTGCTATTTTTTACAAAAAAAGAATCGACATTTTAATATAAAGGTATCTCAATATCTTATAATAGTTTTCATTGCTTCATATCATTTTCTCCACAGGTTTGCTCCTGTATAATAAATGCAATACCGGCAAAACTCTGACAGATAGCACACATAATTTGTGAGTTTTGACCATTAAAAGGTTTAGACCCCCAGTTTCACTAGTTACTAAAAATGTTTCTTCTATGGACTAACTGTACAAATGGGAAATAAATTATGTAGATAATGAGCCTGTGTATTTCGCTCTCCTCTTTGCCTTAGACGTTCTTACCCACTTCTGTTTAATGGTACTCAACGTTTTCAGCTATCAGTTTCAAAATGTATGCCATCAAATGAAATGTTGGTGACTTGGTGTGGCCATGAAATTGTTCAAAATGGCGGCCATTTCGGCTTTTTCAGTAACGAGGAGTTATGCACATTTTATTAGTTCACACATTGTCAGAGGCGGCGCCAGAATTTCAAAATTGGTTTGGGGTAAATGAAAATCATAGAAGAATGATGAGGCAACAGTTTTGGGGTACAGCACGAAACAAAGCCAGAAGCACCCGTTCCTGCGGGTGAGTCCACTTGGTCGAAACCCTGGCAAGCTTTGAAATGTTATCATGTGTCTGGAAAAAATTAAATCTCAGGAGCAATTTATTACTTACTTTTTCCATTCACCTGACCCCTAACTGATCTAATTGATGGGGCAAGGATGAAATTCCCCCTCTTGCACCACTGTAGCACGGAATGCATACCATTGAGAACCTCAAATAGGATATAATGATACACATCGCAAGAACTAGGAAGAAACTGAAATCCTATTAAATAATTCATTTCTATCCAATAAAAATAGAAAGATTACAAACTTCCCATAATTTCCCAATCAAGATCTGAATCATTTGGATCATCGATCACGCGAAGTGGGGTCGTTATTATTGCAATACAATGAAGGAATCAAAATTAAAGTAATGATTGTTTCCCGAAAGGGTATTCTGTTTGTCTGTTTGAGAAATATTTGAAGTTATGAAAGTGAAGAATAGTTGAGTGTTGCTTTGTTTGTGGGAAGCTACTGAGAAAAAGCATGTTACTGCTTCCGATCTGGAAGGATTCACATGCCTGTTATACGGTGCGAAGTCAGGTATCAAGAACATCAACAAGCTTCGCTTCACTATGTTTATGACACGCTACACACCTCAAAACCAGCTACTATCTAGTGAGAGTGGCATCGACCTAAGCTTACTTCCACCCTGCAGATCATCGTTGCGAATGCCAGCATGTTTTACGTGCCAATTATCAGGCTTTCATCTGGAACCAAGCAAATCTGGCATTCCCGGAACTACCAAAACCATACAATGGTCATGGCTGGGTTTTAAAAGATGAAAAATTGCAGTACCAATGGACAGAAGAAGAACTCCTCGGCTTCAATACCTTGAATTAAACCAAATGAAGATATCGCTACCTAAAAGTGCGTAGACGGTTTAAAAACCGTTTGACTTCGATGGGTATTCTTCAAATTTTTGATAACTATTACTGAGACTCGAATGGAGGGAAATATGGGATCGGGAAGTTTTCCCTGACAACTCCCTGATGGGATCTGGTCGGGAAAGAGGGATCCGTTATTTCTCAGACCATTCTTAAACGTACACAAAGGGATGAGATCAAAACTCTATACACGAGTGACAACGTCAGACGAGTCAAAAAGAGATATGCCTATGAAACTCAAAATTCAGCGCGTTTCTCGCGCTTTCGTCATGGTTCACCCCATCTTTTGACTACTACTGCAGTAGTACAGCTCAAAAGTTTTCCAAAGTTATCGCTTTCTCTCGTCTAGGCCACCTCACCTAAGCAAAAATCTCAAAGAGGGAGGGGTTTGGGCAGATGCACTGAGAAAACAGAGCCCGCTCCCGGAGGAGGGGGCTGATTCCGAGGAGAGGATATGTATAATTTTCTTCTTGAAATTTTGTAAGCTATATCACAAGTGCTATATACAATGACCCTTCACAATTTTTCTCGAGCAGCATGCAAAAAGATTTGATTACAATCTTCGGACAAGTCGTTATAGCGCCCCCTAATTCAAATCATGATCCTCTTTGATTGGCATGGGGACACTGGCAAGTACGTTAACTCAAAAATTACGAACGATATCGCACATGTTGTTTTATAGCCAAATGACACGGTGTACTTATCAGAAACATGACACACCAAACTGAACATAGTGACGAGAGTAGCGTGAAGGGACCGAGGAACTGCACAAGTTTGATGTTGAAAACCTAGACGAAACGGCTTAACAGAAAAACGGTGGGCGGTGGTCAAGATTGAGGACTATGAGTTTACTTTGCGCCCCTACAATAAATAATGGTAATGCTCATGCATTGAATCTGGTATTTTCGGCCTTTTTTCACTTGCTCATCTTTTATTTATTTGCAAAGGGGACTCAAAATAGCGAAGGCTTAGATTGTACTTATGAGCCCAGGAAGAGCTATTTCCGGCTACCTGGGATCGCTGTTTCGCAAAATGTAAGCTCTGCGCTACCTTATCGCGGCGCTTTGTTTAGATATAGTCTTTTGAACAAGGTTTATAAAGGACACATATTAGTGAAACGTGATTGAAACCCTTGGCAAAACTAGGCGTACGGCCTGTATAGGATTATAGGTATGAATGGAAGTTCTCTATATACTGAAAATAATTTTAATTTTCATTAAAATAAATTCATTTCTCCTTACGAAAATTGGAGTACATGAGTAAATATCATTACATTCTTTCGAGATAGAACCATGACACAAAGAATTACACCTCGTAAGTATGAAAAATATGGTTTAATGTACAAAAACAAATTAAGAGGCAAACTTTTCAAAAGTGAAAGAAATGACGTCATTATCTGTAAAACTGTGGAAATAAATCCAACGAAACATGTATGTAGTAATATCAATCTGATGAAAATATTGTTTAAACCCAAATAGGACAGACCACAAATACGCTTTGTACTGACGTGTATATAGCTGACATAAACGTATATCAGTCTCACTATCACACATTAAAACATTCCTGTGTGATTAAGCCCACCGATTTAATGAAGTGTTTTTTAGCACTCAGCCCTGCTAATCAATTGCAGAATGGCCAACTGCAGTTGTCGACAAGCGTCAATATTTAAAGCTATATACAAAAAATCGTTATAGCTAAGGTCATTACCACTAGAAGATCGCATATTTTCCGCGAGTTATTTTCGTAACAACTTTATAACTATTTCTTTCTAATTGAAATGGCACAATTTCTCATCGAAGGCAATTATTTGAAATTATTTGTCGGATTACAGGGAAACAAATTGCTCGTTTAAAACGACGCAAGCAATTTTAAACCAAACGTAATTATTTGACGTCAAAACCGTTTTCAGCTGTAAAAGAATCAGTGAAGCTAGTACTCATGGAAGAACATAACAAAAAATATTTTATGACCGGTATCCTTACTGCCTGTAAAACATGAGATTGATCTCTACTATTGATACTCGAATTTATAAACAGTTGCAGGAATTTTTTTTCGCCGTCGCAGGTTGGCGTTATTTTATGCTTGGAATTTTGCCTCATAGTTGTACTGTCATGCAATTCTTCTCCGTCTGCATGGGGTAGTGTGACGTCCAAACATGCATAAAGTGATTAATTCAGGCCAGCGTGCAACAGGTGAACTTCTCCCCCATTGAAAGTTAAAATTTGCTTAAAATGTTCCAAATATTTAGATAGCAACAATTTCCCTTTCTGCACTGTTTCAAAAGCAAACAGTCCTTATAGCACCAATCCTCACACCCCAAACTACAATTCTTGTAGGAGTGTACCGAAATACTCAATTGACTTATCTCTTTTATTGACAGCTAATTCAAACAATGCAGAGTATCAAAGCGTATATTACACAGCATGACCTGTACTGAGACTGTTTAGATTACACACATTAAGCTTTTTTAAATGCTCCCTGAAGCAATAAACTGAGATCAGGGAGTAATCTGTGTCTGGATAAGAATGAATTTCAGACAATTGTGGGAGGTTTGGAGAATTGGTACTGTTTGGGGTGAGAGAACTGAGCCTATAAAGGGGGAATCTGCGCCCCACTGTTGAAACTTCCTGAACGTGCAACTGGTTTTCTCTGAGTTCCCTTCTTTTGGTTTGTCTTAACAACGAAGAGAAAATTTGAAAGTCCAATAGGCCCATTGAAAATTGTGTGAAATGTACCTCTAGTCTTCGTGGCAGTTGTAAACTCGGTGGACTTTAAAGGCATATTTTCATCATCCCAAACAGTTCCAATTCTCCCAACCTACTTACTTCTAGCCCCTCCCACATTTATCTAAAACTCATCTTTATCCAGACACAATCCTAGTTTATTGCTTCATGGCTTGTCCCAGTGGCCATACAAGTCCATAATGTCTAATCAAGACACTCTCAGTGCCCATGCTGTGTAATTTAGCTATGACGCATTGTTTGAATGTAATGCCAATCAAAGAGCTGTACCAATTGAGAGTTTTGATATATGTATACTGAAACTGTGGTTTGGGGTGACGAATGACTGCCTTTAACTGAAGGCAGTCCAGAGCAATGGGAATGAACTTTCACTGTGGCAGATATATCTATGCTCATAATTGAAATATAAAAAAGGGTGGTATCTTTATAGCAACGAAAATAATCGCTTCTCGGCCTTTTGGCTAAAATCATGTGTAGTATCTGTCCTTTTCATCCAGTCTAGAATGGAGCCATACATGACAGACCAATAATGTAAATGTTCTGAAGGCACTGAGGTTGGTCACGTATTTTCCTTCAATGGACGTAATAGCTTCTTCGGAAAGCAGTTTATAGATTGGTTTCGCCGAACAGCCCTTTGCCAGGGGGTGGGGAGGACTTTAGAAAAAGGAACGAAAAATACTAAAATTCACTTAAATAAAATGCTAATTTTGTATCTTCGACGGGATTGCCGCACCCTCCACTTAGCTGCGGAACTCGAAGGTATGTAACCCATGACTCTTCGAAGGTCAAGTACAAATTTAACAGTTTCATGTCATGTTATGTAATGTCATTTATTCTCTACTCGCTTAACAATTTCGTATTAATATTTCTATTAAGAGGCCAGATCAGTTACTATGGTTTCACGTGTTATGCATGAAATGAGAACTTGAGAACAATGAACCTAGTTTTAAAACAATATCTTGTTGTCAACAACTTATAAATACAAAATTGGAAATATATAATGCAAGTCGACGTATGAAAGCGGCTGCCTTTCGTCGACCCTTTATTTAGCCTACACGTTAATGTTTTAGTGTAAGAATTGGTATTGTTCATATTGTTGAACGAAGGGGTATACTTTATAGCTCACAATGAATATCTGTTTACGTTTACGCGACGTCACTAAGTTATTTCGACAAGAAAATGCATAAACAAAAAAAGAAAAAAGGAAAAAAATGTGAAAAAAGGGTATACATATATTATCATGACATTATTACTTGGTGACAAAGCCACCTCGTTTTCGTAGACGCAAATTAAAGTTTGGATGTTGGGGGGACAGAGTGTTTGTTTAGTTTCTCATCTAGGTTTCGGGGCCGTAATCACCGCCTCTACCTTTGCTCGATGTCATTGATTTATAGAAAGCCTACCTAAGAAATGGTTCTTGTGTTCAGATAGTTTTTGCACAAATGGAGGGAGAACTCAAGTAATTCTAACGTCGTCACAATTTTTTTAATGAAATGTTGTGTTGTCTTGGAATTCAATCAAATAGATGTTACATTATTACTTATTTAAGTATGAAATACGTCAAATGAAAATACGGTTAATAATTAGTTGATAAATGTGTATACAGTCTTAGTTATCGAGTGCGCTTTCACTGACGTCATAAGCTCCGCCCCTTTCTTTGACTGCCCTGCAAAAACTAAAGGGTAGGACAATATCCTTCTCTATTGCCTATGAGTATATATAGCAAGCTGATAAGCAGCCGACAACAGCCAATTTATTGTGTTTCCGGCAGTGACAGGGGTTAACCAATTATGACGTCACGTGAATATACTCTATAGCAGTTATGATTAAGTCGGAAGAACCCGGCTGAATTTTATTTCAAGGATATCGTAAAACAAATGGAAATCTGTTGGTTGTATCCAAACTTTGCTTTTTCACTTTACCATTTCTTCCAAAATTCTTCCAAAATGATAACTTTGTCTTAAAATATAAAAAAAAAACTTGCGTCAAAAAATGTTACACAATCCAGGAGTTGAGTTTTCAGTCATCCCCTAAATTTGAAAAATTTCGACAGTTCTGAATTTCTTAACAAGAAAATTACCTGGTTGAAAATAACCTACAGTGCATGCATGGCATTGTCCTCAGCGTTACAGACACACTCTGACTGGATAAGTGTTTTCCGGAACTATAACTTCTTGCAGTTGCGTCGAAAATACCAGTTTTGAATTTTGGCTTACCTGAGTTCTTTAGCTGAAGAAAAGCTTTTTAAATTATTTAGGCCTAGAGTCATTTATAGTCTCTTATCAAGAGTTTTCATTCCAGCGTGTAATTATACTGTCAAATGTGTAAAGTATTTAATATCCTGCATGCAACGTTATCAATATTGGTTTGACTTTTATTATATAATGCAAACTTAAAAAGATTTAAAGTTACATTTTTTATGATTCGATCGAGTTCATACCCGATTCTCTCCCTCAAAATACAACACATAAATTAGCACATTGACAATAATCTCACGTGTTTTTTATGGTCAAGGAAATTGAAACATTATTCTCAAGTGGTAATTTTTCTACCTCAGCTAATAAGACTTACAATCATAAACTCCTTTTCTCTTAGTGATTTCCACTCAATCACTTCCTTTGTACAAATAAAAGATTCCCGCCACTCTTTCCCCGCTATTTTCATTGTCTTTATGCGATACTCCAATTAACACGTATAACATCGCGTTGCTTTAATTTGGAAGCTCTCGAGTTGGGGAACTTTTTATTAATAGTTGTAATTTCTCCTTGATAACATCTATAGATCTCTTCAAGTCTGTGTAGCAACTCCTCAACTGACGTCCATGTACACGGGTTGACTTCGCGCTGAAATGGCGATAAATGCAGACAGTTTTCTGCATCCGGGCAACGGAGTGCGCTAGTATTATTCGAAAACTGAATTTTTATGAATTGGTTTCATGCTAGAGATTTTGCACTGATATTAGTTTTTAGCTTATTTGAGTGCATCTTTTGAAGAGAGACAGAATTTTACAGTTTAGCCAATCAATGTCGGAGAAACACTTAACAAAAGATGAGGAAACCAAAGCGACTAAACTTCCCGTTGTAAATGATTGAAGTGAAGGAGTATATTCAGCAAAGATTTATGAAGTTAATTAGCGCAGGACATACAATTTCACTTCTTACAATTGACTGACGAGCCAAGAACAAGATGAGAACACTCGACTTAGAGCAAAGAATTAAGAATACCCACAAAAGAAACAGGAAAGGATAAGTTTATAAATTTTATTTCTTATTCAGCTTAAGTGTGCATGGTGTGAACTCAAGAAGTGTCAGGTCCAGTTCTTGAAAAAAAAAAAAAACTTTCTGGTTCCAAAAGGGTATTTGTGCTTTGACTTCATACAGGTGCAGTTAGAACCTCATTTTTTCTCCTTTTCTGTCATTATTCTCTAACCAAATGCAACAAGAGTTAAAATAGTGACGAAGTTACAGTAAGTCTCAGAATTCACTCCAAAAGAGTGCAAATAACTTTTTCTTATTGATTTCTTTTTAGTCCACATGTATAGATTCGTATCTTATTCCCCTCTGAAGCGATTTCTCACTACAACAGGAGTACCCCGTGAAATTACCTGTGAAGCTCCTTAGAAAAGTTTAACAAAGAAGTAAAAGCTTTCTTGTACAACTCACACAACCTGCTTTGTTTTCCTTTAAAATTAAAAATGATCTTATGACCTTGAACACTTCCTTTTTGCTTGCATAGCATGTTGCACAGAGATGGGCTTAACTAATTACATCACCCAATGAGAGTAAGAGTGCTATCGCACCTTGGTCAAGGTGCAGTAACTGTCATAAAAAAGCAACACAAAGATTGTAATTTGAGTAGTACAACAATGACATCACAAATTATTGCGCAATACACTATTTTAACTTGAGTGAATAAACTTCAACATTTTATATCTCACTTCAGGAATGTCCTATGAAGATGGGATTTGGACTGCTATAACTCCTTTTTCATGCTCTTAAACATATTTTTTTGAATTTTTTGACTTGAGGTACACTTTATTAATCTGTTTAACGCCTTGGGCGACACTTTCTAAAGGGAAAGAGGTTGAGGGTTAAAACGCGGGTTGATTGCCCACTAGAAATCAAGTACACTTTGTCAAAAAGGATTATCGCATGGTTCCATTTGTGGTGCTAAAGCACCGTTGGTCATGACCGGTTGATGGCGCTACATTACCTTTTCAAATGTCACACCAATTCGATTCTTCCAACTGTTAGGTTCTATAAATGAGAGTTTGTCAGGACCAATAGATGAATCCGGCAGTCAAGTAATCATGGCCGCGCACCGGGAAGGTGGGCCGGGCCGGGGATGCAGCCTTATCCCATTGGCCAAAACCTGAACAAATCGAGCAAACTTTGGTGCCTCTGTCGGGCAGAGATTACGCCTGGTTGGCCGGGGATCTGAAGTCTAGCAAAAAGTTACCCCCTAGAGGATGAGTACCGCACGGCCATGCAAGTGATGGTATAAGAAATGGCTGGCGTCTGTATCAATTTTCCACCTGATAAAAAATAGAGTGAAAGATCCAGGCTGTATCTTATTTATCAGGCAACATCTGATGGTTAACTGCAAAAATAAGGTTCCGATCATTTCTCATAAACATCATTAAGGTATGACATAGTGTTCACGATAACATGATGTCACAATTTTTACGACACGGAAAGAACGCGATAATGCGAACGGGATGTAAAAGATTAGACTTCTTTCGTTAGAAAATGAACAGCCTACATAGGTGGGTCAGTAATGTGTTGAGTGTGTGTTGATGTTGTACACATTGTAGTATAGTGATTTACTCGCGAACATATGCGACTGGAGTCATTACCATATCAGCTGTCAATTCAGTTCAAAAGCATTACTGACTGGTCGTCTTTGAAGTGAGTGTGCATATGGTTAATACTTAATACGAAAAAGTGTCTGGTCACGAATTTTTAGTAAGTTGAAATAATTGTTAATTACCGGTACTCTCTAATTAACGTTACGGTTGTATAAAAGACGTGGCGAATCTCTTAGTTTGTCCATTTACCATCGAAGTGTGAGTAAAATTAAACAAGTATGACAAAAATCTACAGAATCTATGAACCAACTCAATGAGTCTCTTTAAACCTGCTTAAATCTTTATGACAAGCCCGCCGGATGTCCTGAGATGGCCCGACATTGCGGTATGCCCCTTAAACGTTAAACGGTATAGGCCTACGCATCGTAGTCGTCACGTCGCATGTTGTACTAATATTGTATATTAAAATATTATTCAAAAAATCATACTTGTGTGATTGTTAGGTTTGCACAAGACCTCTTTCTCAAGAATGGTGAGGACTGACTTCTTCGAAGGGTACGTAAGCGGATATATTCTATCAGCCAATTGCATAAATGATGCGCTATACCTATCGGTTTTGTACAGTACATAAAAATTGCAGTATACATATTTGTCTCTCCGTCGCATGCAACCATTTAAGGTTAAAATTTTACCTAAGAGTATTTTCTGTGCTTATATTGTTTTAATTATCACCTCTTAGTCCTATCTGGAGCGCAACCGCTAGCCATATGTTTTTAATACCTACAGGAACGCCGCTGCCTAGTCTTTACCCAGTCGTTGAGATTAAAGAGAGCTCTTGAATTAATTACATCCTATCAACTTCTCGAAGTTGCCTTGATCTTGCTCAGGACTATCTCTTTGATTAGAAATCAATTAGTTCTTAACAAGACAATCTTGGTTTAACTTTCAGAACAAGAGGCGCGTATAAAAAACACATATTTTAAAGATTTAAAAAGAACAATAATGAAAGGCTGTTTTACTTAATTCATAGAACTTGGGTTGCGTTAATTATGCTATCTGCAAAATGGAGTCAAATTTGTCTGCATCGTTTTAGGCAACAACTATGAGAATTTTGTTTTAATCTACGTAGAGAAAAGTTATATTGTGGATGACATTTTAAAAAAAAAAGAATACAAGTTTTGCATTGAAGATGCCTACGGGTGTTGTGTGAAGTGAATATTTTGTATTCGAAGAAGCCATTGACATTGGTTATCGGAAATAGTACCTAAATATTTCACATATAACAAGCAACCAAAGCTTGATAAACTAATATAAGATGATGAAATCATTTACGATTCTAAAGCTGGTGGCCAGAAAATGAGATTGTCTTACTTTCAGACTTTTAAAGCCATCAAATCTTCAACTTCAGCCAGAAATACAGTCGGCAGTATATAGCAGCTCTCTTTAGCTGTATCGAGAATCATCGTTACAGAAATGTCGGCTAATAATGAAAAGACATTTAGAGGGCGTTATTTTCAACATGTATGTGGTCAGTAGACACTGACGGAATCTAAAGTTAACAGAACTGGACCGGCGCAGACATCTGGTGAAAGCATGACTTTTGTTCGGGTGTCCAACCTCAGTCTGGCAAGATCTAAGGGTGGGGGGGGGGGAGGTCCATACTCTGAGTAAATTTTGAATATGTAAGTACGAATCGAGAATTTGACGTAACCTTCCTGTTACTTTTAAAATCTCCTCTAAGTATAAAGGCGTATAACTCAATTCAAAGCCTTGCTCTGAACGCCAAATTTAAACCTTAAAACTGAAAATGAAATGCGAAGATCGGGTACGAGAACATTTTACAGATCATATTGACCGGTGGTTCTGTTATTTATCGCAGAAATCATATCACATCGAATATTTAACAACCTGAACGAAAAGGAAGCGACGTCATATTGCAAAGACGGCGTCACTCTTCGCTTGTCAACATGGTAAATAACCGCTTGTTACCGGAGTTGACTTTTTTCTTCGGCAAAGTTTTGGACCCCAGGATTAAAAGATACAAAAGTATTTTTTCATCGTAAAAGCACTTTTCGGGTCTTACCTGGATGTTCATGTATAGACGAATTCAAGCGATGGTCTGGTTTAGTTGGGCAAAATTGGGGTATATCAGCTTTCATCTTCCAATCCTTTGCTTACCTTCATGTGTTCTGGATTATTTTTAAACATTAAAATACATTTTGATTCCCTTAATTTCACTTTTAGAATTACAAATCGACAATAAAATTCAGATGATTTAAGGTTGATGGACCCCACTAATGGAGGACATTTCGAGCTAAACCTGTTATAGATCAAATGAAAATTGGATGATATTTAAAACCGAAGTAAATATCTCCTCATATCTCCACTATCCCCTCCTACATGGCGCATTTGGTTAGGGGTACCGCCCTGCAGACTGTCCGCTTCAGTTTAAACTAATTAGAAACTTTATAACCAAGCGCCACAAGCATAAGAAGCTCCACTTAAAGGACCAATCCTGTCACCCCAAACTTCAATTCTTGTAGAGGTTTACCGAAATTCTTCATTGGCTTAGCTTTTTGATTGACAGCTAATTCAAACAGTTCAGAGTACCAAAGCTTATATTACACAGTACGAGCTGCACTGAGAGCGTTTTAATTACACACATTGAGCTTGATGAGGATGAATTTTTGACAATTGTGGGAGGGGCTAATTAAGAAGGTTAGGAGAAATGGTACTGCGTGCAGTGAGAGAATTGGGCCTTTAAACATTTATACCAAACCATTACACGTTAGAGTCATCTGAAATTTGACGCACACGCCCAAGATTGGGTGTCCATTGCGGATCAGTGGATTTTTATTTGTTGCTACAAATAAAGAACGGTTTAGCAAATGAAGAATTGTTGGAGAGTGAAAAATGACAATGCCGGATTTTTCTACAGTATTAAGCTTTGTTTGATATTATGAGAACGCACGTTAAAGTGTCACTATTTTGAGTCACGGTAAGCAGTCAGTAATTCGATCAGTGAGTACCGTCCGTACGTCTGTGATCGTCGTCTATCGCGGGTTAATCAAGTAAGTCACTCGATTACAATCCTAAAAATGGGTAAGATGTAATGGTTGCTTGGGTTTCTTAAAGGGTTACCAACGTCTCCTCCTTGGGAACAGTTGTAACATTTAATATGTCGTTCAGTATTTATAAACCTTTCACTACTTTTTCATCTTATTTTCGACATCACTACTTTTCAAAAATGATTCCAGTTAAAAAAGAAGTAAATATATACCTTAAATCCAGAGAAATTATAGCATATCCGACCCCCTCCCCCCAACGACAAATACCGTTTTCATGCACACCTCCACGCTTATAGATCCTCATCGTATAATATACTCGCCTAATGGATTTATTAGATAACAATCACGTTTATGTCCTCTTCAGACAGAAAAAAATATTCAAAAACTCTTCTAAAAGGTTTTCAAAAAGCGATTTCGTCAATCTCCCCGAATTTTAAATGGGCAAAATCATCTAAGACGCTCAGTAAGATAGGTCACAATCAGCCATCCGTGTAACATGCGTTGCTGGACTGACAAATTACGATTCCCTTGTGTTTGTTGGCCTAGTACCATTAAATCTGATTTAATTGGGTGAGGTCCTATACTTAGCGCAGGTATTGCAGGCAACTAATAGTACCATTGTTATGTTTTATTTCTTTACCAACGATTGCATTACGTGAGTTACTGTCACAAAACCCACTCCTTTCACAAAAGCATCGTTTAAAACTATTTACGTTTACTCGATAGCATCAAGAAGGCATAAATACAGCGTGACATGCTGGGAAATACTGGCGGGAAGCCTTTCGTTTCTTTCTCTGTAAAAGCTCGCAAAATTACAGATAGGAGGTATCTTACTACTTAAAAATTCATATCGCGGTTGTATGCACTTTCGGCGCCCCATTCATGTAGCGTACCGCAATTCCGTTAGAGGTACGATGAAAATCTTTTGCATATTCGAGTTTGGTAAATGCGTATTTTGTTCACATGTTTTAATCCTCGAACAGAGTAAAAGTCATGTCGGTGGACAATTTGCAAACTGAAGAAATTTGTAGGAACGTGACATTGTATTAGCACTGCACTAGGTGTAGGCTATTTGCCTGTAATTCTGACGGGCACGTCTAATATGGAAGAGGGACAGTATTAACATGCTTCATCAACAGGTTGTTAACAGATATTGTATGCGCATGGATCATAAACCGATAGAGGGACGGGAAATGTCAATTGACACAAAAGTGTATTAAAGGCTCGAAATCGATGGATGGTTATACTTTTCAGCTCAGATGAGGGCGGTATACAAAGCTGTGAAAGGTGTTAATAAACAGATAACTCAGCTGAATGTAGCTAAATATAAGCGTAACTTAGAATGTCTATAGGTTACTAGGTAAGTTGGAAATACAGTTATACTGTTTTATTACTTAGAAAGCAAACTGAGAAGAAAACAGAAAAAGGATCAAAGCGCGCTAAGCTCGCCCAAATGATTATGTTTGTTTTGAGACCTTTTCTCTCCCTGGGTGCAGTAAATGGTAAACGGCAATTGATCCTAATCGGGATGTTCCTCTTATCACACCCACTGTGATGACTATGGATTGAGTACGGACCAAGTAACAAAACCCCTGTATAGCGAAGCCTGCATGTAGTGGCATAGGGAAACCACATTCCCTTTTCATTGTAGTACAGCCCCTTTTTAAACTTTTCTTCTTTATTCTATTCATTCCTGTTTTTGTGCCAAATACCCCAAAACTTTTCTGTCATAAGCCCAGCTGTTAAACATATATAAACAGCCCCTGTAGTTTAATCCAATCAGAAGCTGTTATAATGACATCGATACCACTAGGCCCCGCTTTAGCTTACCCCTGGGCCCCAAGCCTTGGTGTGTGTTTCTTAATTTCCCCCTTTTTTAGAGAAGTCTAACGCGCAACTCCTCTTTTTAAGAAGTCTTAGGCTCATCCGTGGTAGTAGAATGATTCGCAGGTCCTTTAAAAACCAGACTAACAAGACGCATACTACGGTCGGGTGCTAAAATTGCAAATTTTGAATTTAGTCGTGATTTTTTCTCGAAAGTGATTGACCACTTACGATTTCATCTGCACGGTTTGCATCAGACACACTAAGTTACACTTATCGTTCCTTTGATCTTTATGTGCAATGTGCAGGGAATTATCTTGAATATATTTAAAAGAATTACATTTATGAGCTCTCTGATCTTGTTTGAGTAGACTTGGCGTGGATATTGATTGAAATGGATACACGACCGATAGAGGGCAGACCAGTTGTCACATTCATGGAGAGATGGCATTGGACATCCACCAAAATTGGGAGAAAAGGGACTGCAGTCTCCATTAAGTATATCCCAGTATACCCTTTATGTAGCCTATATGCAGCCTAAAGTGTCCGGTGTAAAGCTCTGTAGATGTGTAGAAAAGTGGCATATCGAGGAATGTTTTACATGACGATGACATTAAATTAGAATAAATTAAGGGTTTAACATGGTTAAAGGGTCGATGCACTGATGCAAGAAATGCATGAGGGCGTAGCCTGAGTGCTCGCAGCGATAAGCATTAACCTCCAAGATTATTATAAACATTGTATTTTTTATGAAGGTGGATTAAAATATGTCTGAATCTAAGGTTCCACCTGAAGAGTTTATTCTTTCCAATGCCCCTTGCCCTTGTCCCATTCATCGTCCAAATGCCTTTGTTTCACTTCGTAGCACCTCCGTGCCTGTCGCTCCTCCGGCTGAAGCCCCCATATTTTTTCAGGGCGACGAACTGAACGATAAATCTGGTTCGTTCAGCGGGAAACCGCGAAAACACTGTAGACTTTTCCCAAGACGCTTTGGGTGTCCTCTGGTTCCTCTGTGCATAGACGCTTATTCCCTATTCGGTTTATTAGTTGACACACCCTCTAAAGGCTGCACGTTTGCATCTCCTTCCACCATGGAAGTACTACTCTCTAACATTTAAAAGAGTAAAATTTCACTCGTTTGACGAGTGAAAGTTATAAATTCACTCCAAAAGAGCGAAAATTCACTCCAAGAAGAGTTACATTCACTCCAAAAAGAGTGAAATTCACTTCAAAAGAGCGAAGTTTCACTGTTGGGATGTTTACAAGGACCACTCTAAAAAAGGTTATCACTGAAGAAACTCGTTGAAAAGTGAATGTCACTCTTCCTGGAGTGAATTACCACGCTAATGGAGTGAATTGACACCTTTCACCCTATTAGAGAGTGACTAAGTTTACCTCGCTGGTAATAATTTCATGCTTCCACTATATGCTTATTGCATCACACTGAATGAACCAAACTCGCTTTTCCAAGACTGAAGAGGAGGGTGGTGTACAGTATATTTCAAATTATTGACTAAAGAAGGAAGTGGAAGAAGGTATTGGTTAAAAGGCCAATGAGAATTAATAATGATTTACAAGTGTGTCACATGATTGTTATCCAAGAATTTGATTGGTCGTTATTGACTATACGCCCTGTACAAACATGACACGGTTTTATTCTCGGTAGCATCCTAAATGTCACCAACTGAAACAGATTCAAACAGTGCGTGAGACTTTTGTATTTGGAATCCAAAATACGTTTCATTTTTTCATAAATCGAACGAAATTTATGCCATCTTCAGGTTTTTTACAACTTTGAAAACAAATTACCGTAAAACCGGCAACCCGTAATCTATCGACCTACAAAACTCCCACAAGATAACCGCTGTGATAAACCTATATGAGGCATTTTTCATAGACTGCATGTCTGCATAATTGCATACATAATTTTTCGGGCAATCTATTCGAGGAGATAAATGCTAGGCATTTTAAAGAGATTTGCTTGAGCAAGAATTATTATCCATTTTAGTCAGTTTTCAGTTTCTGCTAAAAGGTCAGATAATGGACGATCATTAGTTGCGGGTAAAAGCTATTGTAGTAATAGCATGCAGCACAGGCAAGAATTCCGTTCAGTGTCAAGTGGGTATGTCTTGGTACTGGGGGAGGGGAGCAGTGCAAAATACTTTTGGGGCAACGATTGGAAGAGGGCGCAAAACCTTAAATATATACGCGACCACGTACTGATTCATTAATGCAGGTTACATTGCAATCATGATTGTAATTGTGACTGTTCTAAGTGCATTGTTGTATGATCTATTTTATAACAATCCAAAGCAAGCTGCGCTTTAAAGCAGCTATTCACCACCAAGGGCAGTTCTAATTTTCACAGCCTTCTTACTTTTAGCCCCTCCAACAACTGCCTTAAAGTCATTCTTTTAAAGACATAATCCTACTGTATATCCTCATGGCATATTTTGGGAAGCCTGAATGTCCTCAAGTGTAATCAGAACACTCTCAGTACGTGATGGGTAATATGAGCTACCTTTCATCTATTGAATTTAATGTCAGTGCTGGGCCGATTGAGAATCTCTAACAGTAAAAGTATAATTTGGACTGATAAATGACTGCCTCTAAATGACACTTTATTACTCAGACCCGTCGGAAGGTGTTTAAAAGTGGTACGGTATGGGGGGGGGGGGGGGACGGGTGACAATCTAAGTGGAGCGCCACCATCAGTTGGCGCGGGGCGGCCCAGAAAATTTTGAGATTTTAGCATACCCCAGATGGCCGGAAATCGCATTTGCCAGTTTAGAATGACCTCAAATCTGGTTGTAGCAATTGATAATTTTTCGTGAGTTGTCCTAACCTGCTATGCATTTTGGAGACACGTAGACCTACGTGAGACATTGCTGAGCGATTAATGCACCATCGGTTGGTGAGAACGCCAATAATCGCAATATAGAACCTGTGTATTATCTACTACACCTCCGGTCGACAGGGATCTGCCAAATAAGATTTCCCATCAATGTAGAACGCCGTGGCACAATCAGTCGGTGAGAATGCTGAGAAACGAAGTATGGAATCCAGCTGGCGCACCTCCGATCAACGATACTTATATAGAATGCTAGAATTCAATTAGAAATCCACTGCCCTGCCCCTTTTCTTCTCCTCTCTCTCCCTATCTATCTATCTATCTATCTATCTATCTATCTATCTATCTATCTATCTATCTATCTATCTATCTATCTATCTATCTATCTATCTATCTATCTATCTATCTATCTATCTATCTATCTATCTATCTATCTATCTGTCTGTCTGTCTGTCTGTCTGTCTGTCTGTCTGTCTGTCTGTCTGTCTATCTATCTATCTGTCTATCTATCTATCTCACACACACCCTTTTTCTAACTGAGAAGTGGTACGGTAAATACCGTACTTACCGTAGCGGGTGCTACGGGCCTGTTATTACTGACAGCTGCCGTTTATATTCCGGGAGATGCACACTGTTTTACAAGAAATTTTCTAACTGGCTAACGATAACCGTAATCCCTAACCCGAACAAAGAATACAAACAATACAGTACAATGCCGGAAGCAGCCAATCAAGAAACACCTTATTTAACAGTGCGCATCTACCCGGGGATATATTAAGGTCGAAATATGCCCGTACTGCAACCCAAACAATTTACAGGCATGTGATCTCTTCTTCCCCTACTAGCACGAAAAAAGAGCACAGTTCACCCGGACTTCTAAATTCACCGGGCCCCGCGTCGACCCTGAACGCATGCATTTCCACGATGGCAAGTTATCGCCATTGCTGACGTGATGTTACGTCACATGTTCAATTATCGAAAAAGATGAAGAGAAATATTTGAATCTATATTCCATGCAAGACCTCTTGGCTTTGAACGCTATCCGAATAAAAGTGTAGTCACAAGACCTTGTCATTAAAAACAGACACTACATTGGGATATTGAGATCTTTATCGGTATTCCGCCAGAACAAAGAATTACGGCCACATTTCACTTACAATATTTTTCTACATCAGACCCGTCTAGCCCACAGTCACCCTCTCCCCCTCTGAAAAAAAAAAAACAACCCATCCATCTGGTCACCTAATTAATTACGGGCTCGACCTTGTTCATACTCTCCCCCTAGAGTACTATGCACAACACGGTACCTCACTGTTGTCGTGCAGGTAGTATATCCGGATGATTTTTATTTTTCTATGTCGAGATGTTCACCTTTTCCTAGATCACGAAAGATGAGATATCAAGAGCTGTTTACTGAAATCTTGTACTAGGAATAAACTAAACCACTTACGTTCTTAAGTGCTTTGCATCTCTGCAATACATTAATTGTACATTTAACATCCACTCAATGTCGAAGAGCGCCATGACAGAGAGTGATGGAATGTAAGCATCGAAACATTGAAACGACTTGAATGTTACATTCTCCTAGCAAACGTTGGGGCTGGTGTGTCCTTATCTTACCTCAAGTTGAGGTTCACTAAAGGAGAACCCGACCACAAGTACGAAACTCGGGTAGCACATTTGGGGCCGTTACAAATGTCAAGGACATCCTGAAGAAAATAAGCAGACGGAAGAATTTTCTGTAATATTGGCAAACCACTTCAGTGTGAATAAGCATTGCCGGGAAGAAACCAAGCGCAATGACTTTACTTTTTTTTTTATCATAATTCCGATCCTTTGTTGGCTGTAATCTAGGTGATAAACCTTAAACCCTGCAAGTATTTCCAATTTCAAAGAGCTACCTTGGTATATATTTTCCACATTGTGCAAATAAAATAACAGGACATTTTCCATTCACTCTAAAGGGCATATTGAGCTTGTCTCACGTAAAAGGAATATTTTTAAAAGCAACATTGATGTTCCAAAAATGATGTATTACTCAACATAGGGCAGTTCATTAGCCCTTTTTTGGAGACAAATTTCCCACAGATGGAAATTCCGGTTTGTCACTGTGGTCATTTTTAACTGGCTGAAAAGGCAAATACTGCACATGATCTTAGGCACAAGCCCACTTTACTACCGTTTAGAACTATCAAACAAGCTAATTAGATAAAATGGCTTTATTTTAACACAAGTCTGTTCAGATGGGAGAATGCAAGTGAGCAAGTCTGTCTCTGAATGACTTCTAGAATTTTAGACCATTTGTGGTACTGAAGGAAGAGTTAAAGAACGAAAAAGAGACAAAAGATAGTTACCCTTTAAGCGACCGTTACTTCTGAGCTGTTGTGATTCCTTGCGATTTCGAGAAGTCGCCTACACTGTGAAAATCTTAATGTAGACCCACAGAATAGAAAATAAAGGCAAACCTTACCAAAACGGAATAATTCTGTAAATTTGTTTCAAAAGTTTGACAACAGTTTTTTCCTCATCCGCTTTGTACTTCTTTAATACCCTTTTCAATTTTTCTGAATTAGTTCTATAACTCCTGTGGCACTCTGTGCTGTTTTTACAGTGTATAGTGTCGATTATTTGTTCGCAACTGGTCGCAGGAGCTTGCAAGAGGTCGTAGGTCCTTAGCCATTATTGCGAGACGTTGTAAACGCCCGTCCAAAATATGCGACCTGATGTGAGACAACTCCTAGCGACGGGATTATTCAGATGCGAGTTTAAGTGTAAAAGTCGTTACAACTAGTCGCTAAGCAGTCGCGCAACCAGTTGCAACCCCTTGATAAAAGCCAACATGTTTGGTTTCATGAAACTGAACGTGTAACGACAATAGTTACAGACTTCTGGAATGACGCCCGCGACGATCAGTAATCGAAGTATGGAGAACGTTAGCCTGCGTAGCGCCTCTGTTGCTCCCTTCCCCTAATAATGTACCTCATTTAAAAAAAATCAAAATTAGGTATCTCACACCATGAAAAATGAATGCTAACAGTTCAACTTCCATCTCCATAAGACATTCTTGAGCTGAGATATAAAATGTTGAAGTTTATTCACTCAGATTAAAATGGTACTTTGCACAATAATTCGTGATGTCTTTGTTGTACTGCTCAAATTATAATCTTTGTATTTCTTTGTTTTTTTTCTGAAAGTTACTGAACCTTGTACCAAGATGTGATAGCACTCCAACTCTTATGCAGTGATGTAATTAATTAAGCCGTCTCTGTGCATCGTGATGTGCAAGCAAACAGAAACCCGCGGTCATAAAAACAATTAAATTTTAAAGGGAAACAAAGCAGGTAGTGTGAGTTGTACAACAAGAAAGTCACAAATTTTGGCCCAATGGGCCAATTCGTTTTAAGTGAACAAACTTCATCATTTTTTGTCTCAGCTCAGGAATGTTCTATGAAGATGGGATTTAGTGTGTTATAATTCATTTTTCATGCTCTTTACTACATGTTTTTAATTTTTTAACTTGAGGTACACCTTAAGCTGCCGTCCCTCAGCCATGAACTAACCGAAAAACTTCGTCTGCTCCGCAGGTTAGGAGACCGTACCCTTGTTTCTTCAGTATGACAGATAAGAACTATATTACACATCAGACTTTCGGATACATCACATCTTAGAACTACTACAGATGCGTAGTATTGACACCTAACACTAGTTAGCACGAGCTAGTCGTTAGTCACACCGCGACAAGACAGTCTCGTCGGTCGTCGCAGTAAGTCGCATGGCAGAGAGTACACCGAGGCGTAAGGTTTAAAATCTTGTCGCTAAGTGAGCAACCAGCTTAACTGAATTCATAAACTTCTGGAGACAAAAAGTGATGTTTTGAAAGTAGGTGGGCGACGGACGTTACAGAATGATGCATTTGAAAGATACATATCTTTGAAGAAGTGCTCCTTTCCGGCTGGCGTAATGCATGATGGGAAATCCGTGATGTCATTTGAGAAAATTGATCGGTCATACCTCTTGTATTTTTATGTATGTTCACAACCCCTTTGTGGAATAATTATTAAGTTTGCCTTTCACACCATTGAAATTGGAAAGGTTATTTGTACACTTAGATCTAAATATATTCGCAGCTATACGGAGAAATATATCTAAACAGTCCACTAATATCAAATTTTAAGGACAGGCAGAGTATTTTAGTGTAAACGAATTTGGAGGAAATTTCCGCAATTGACATCACACCATCATGGCGTAGCCAAAACGGCTGAGTTGAAATCCGTCTTGGGTTCTGAACAATTTTGTTAATGGAAGAAAACAATTGCCTTCAAAAGATGCTAAACGTTGCACCAGGCAGCATATTGATCAAATTAATATTATTCAAAGACGTTTGAAATAGCAAATGAGAAGGGAAAACCCTCCCCTTAAACCTCTCCCAGAATGGTCATTAAGCTCCTCAGTTTCCAACTTCAAACAAACCAGAATGCAAAGCTGCATTGAGGTTTCGATTATACACAAATGTTCCATTTCAAATAATCCCATCATGTACCATTATCTTCCCATTCAAATGTTATTCTAACATGATCAAGAAATAATTAAGATGTGTTAACACAATACAACACAAACTTCTCAGTTTAGGGAGCTAGACACTTTGAGTTTTCAATTCTTCTCAAAGTCAAGAATTGTCACTGTAGAATACCATCAATTTACTTTTCCACCCATATACAAATTACATGGTGAACTTTTTTAAGATTTTCCATTGTGGAAATTTGGGGGATCCTCTTGCAAGCAATACACACTAAAACTGAATGTGTCCCGAGGTGTGATTGGCCGAAAGTATGTAATCACTGGTGCATGGAACCAATCACAAGGTTTTAAAAGAGATTTGTCAAAGTTCACCTAGTCTTTTTAGCAGGTATCAAGTGTGTACTATCCTTTGTTATTAGGTAATGCGAAATATACGAGCACCGTGCAAGTACTTGCGCAAAATACGTCCCCCAGCAGGCTATGTTTCAGCATGCATCTGTTAAAATCTTTTAAACTTTTCACAATGTTGAGTGTTCGACAAAGGTCCTTAACATGTGAAAAGGGGAACTTTTGAAGGATTTTTGTAATTGCGGATTAGAGGGTGGAATGGTAAATTGGTAATTACTCTACCTAAATCTGGATAACTGGCATCTTTGTAGGGACCATCTCCAGATTCTAACCCAACCACAAACGTACCAAATATGACATCTTTTCAAGTTCCCTACCTTGAGATATTGTGTTAACCGGATTTTCACACTTTGAACCCTGTGACCCCAGATGACCTTTGACCTCTGCCAAAAACAATAGGGACCATCTCCTGACTATAATACATCACCATGCCAAATATGAAATCTATCCAAGTTTCCTATCTTGAGATATCATGTTAACCAGATTTCCAGACTGTGACCCCTGCTGACCCCAGATGACCTTTGACCTCTTCCAAAAACAATAAGGACCATCTTCTGACCATAACGCATCCACATACCAAATATGATATCTATCCAAGTTTCCTATCTTGAGATATTGTGCTAAGTTTTTCAGCCTTTGACCCCCGGTGACCCCAGATGACTTTTGACCTCCACCAAAAACAATAGGGACCATCTTCTGACCATAACGCATCCACATACCAAATATGAAATCTATCCACGTTTCCTATCTTGAGATATCGTGCGAACAAGATTTTCAGCCTTTGACCCCGGTGACCCCAGATGACCTTTGACCTCCATCAAAAACGATAGGGACCATCTTCCAACCATAACGCATCCACATACCAAATATGAAATCTATCCAAGTTTCCTAACTTGAGATATCGTGCTAACAAAGTTTTCAGAAATTGAACCCCGGTGACCCCATATGACCTTTGACCTCCGTCAAAAACAATAGGGTTCTTCCTCTCAATATGGCGAATCCATGTACCAAGTGTGAAAACAGACATTCCTATCTTGAGATATTGTGCTAACAAGCAAAGTGTCACAAACACAAACACACACACACATACACACATACATACACATGCCATCATGATCATGAAACCAAAAACTGGTTACTGCAACACATCACAGTTTCTGATCTCAAAGGGGAAGTTTAAGCAAAAGTTCAATTTTCACATGTGAAAAAAAGAACTAAATGTACCCAGTGTGGTGAAATTTCCATTGAAATCCGACATGTATTTCTCGAGATATCACCAAATAAAGTTACTAGATTTGTGTTCCAAAGTGAGATTGAGGGCAGTATAGTCTACACCACTTCCTCACATTGACAAGTAGTGCTTTGTTTCCCTTTGTTTTTTCAGACTGTTGTGTTGACCTTGACGTTAACAGGAATACGACCTCCACACGAGCATTGCAAAGTTTGAAAAGTTGTCATGTCACTTGGGCAACCACATTTTGATAATATGGGACTGTTGTAGAGAAAATAGGCTGTAAGGTTAAAGAAAACTAAAGACTGTTCATCAATGTGGGGATATGATATCATCTGTGCTTGCTTCAAGTTCACTGTTTGTTGAAAGTGTGACAACTTTACTTGCTCATATCTTGAGAACCACACATCGCCCGGATTTCAATCCAAATTTCACCAAAATGCTTAGAATAAGTACCCCTGTGACATTTAAAACTTGATATGACCCTTAACCTTTCTTTCAAGGAAAACTGGGAGAATGTTGTGACCACATGGATAAAGGTGGAAGCTTTGAAAGTGATGAAGCCTAGCAATGGGAAGGTTCTGGGATCAATTCCTGGCTGGGTCACAGTATGGTGACTTTTTCAGTTTAGGAATAGTTAGACTACAGTTTTTCTATCTGAAGTGACCTTTCAAAGCAAATCAAATTTGACCTAAGTTGTTAAATTATGGGTTGGCATGAAGTTGTCATTCATAAGCAATACAGGCTCCTCCCATATTTGTGCTCCTCTATGTCCTAAAACAACTGCCATTCAAGACATGAATTAATACAAAATGCAACCACTCTTCTATAAGGAATATCTTGGCTCACTTTGAAAGGTGGTTTTAATTCAGACTTTGCAATGTTTTCTCTTTCAAAAGAATGCCATGAGGCAATGCCTTTAAGCAATCTATGCCCTTTCACCGAGCACTACCTTCCACAGTGACACCAGTAAAAAGTACACCAACTAAAATTATCATTGTTTCCAAACAAAATTTTTTAATGTACTTCTTCTTTTCATAATGAAGTCATGAAAACATCCTTTTTTTTTTCCTTTCACACTTTTTTCTCACTTTTAATAATGAAACACACATGAGCACACAATGCTTCCGCATTTAAAACAAATGAGTAAGGTCAAACTAGATGGGTATGTGGTTTGATGTTATTGAGAACCACTTGAATTCTATCCTTAAATCTCAACAATAAAAAAAAAACAAAGACAGATTAACTGTCATCAACTCTTCTCAAATTCAGGATGAATTTTAAGTGCATTATGCATACAGTATTAATGCACTTGAACATTTCCTCTGAATGGCATGCAACAATTTTTTTTTATTTTTATTGTACTCAAGTGTATATCTTATCTGTTATAAACACTTTAATATTGCTCAAAGCTAAGTCTCCTTGTTAATGCAGACAAAATACTCTTGTAAGATAATAGAACACGTCACTATCTTAAAAGAAAAAAAAAATATAACAAATTCATCTTGTATAATGTAGCAACCTTTTTCTCAAAAGTTCATGTTAAGCCTTGTATGATAAATGGCCTCCATTCCACTTTATAGTATATTTTCCCCCTCCTTAGCCTGTCCCCTTCCAATTTAAATTTAATTTATTCACTAAGCCCCTACAATGATCTGGAAGCGATTAAGAATTATTTCACCCTTCCACAATTATTCATTCAGTGAGGATACTAGAGTAAGTCACCCAGGGCACTAACAACAAACAATTCAGACTACCTAGAAAAATAAGATCTCTAATCTGCAAAGTACCTCTTTACAAATTTGGACTCCATTAACAAAAGGTTTTTAACCTCATATATTGTGGACATCATCAGTTTAATAAGGAACACCTTTTATTAAGTATTCATTCTACAAATTTTTTAAACATGTTCACCACAATCAGTCATTATGCCCCTGAACTCTAAAGGGGGATCAAGAGGGGGGGGGGGGCAGTTCCTTGTGGCAATAGCACAAAGCAGTTGCTTGTTCCTGCCATGTCCCCCAATATCTGAAACTGATCAACAGCACTGTTGAGTACTGCAACTTTCTATTTTTACCCTTCGGTACATTTTCATCAATTTTCTTTGAAGTATTTCAATCATTTTCCAAATTGGATCTAATCTGATCTGATCCATATATTTTGATCATTTTTAGCCATTCCTATAGATTGCTGTAATATACTTTGGTTTTTTACCTTTCCATATGTTTTGATAAATTTGCCCATTTATATAGGTTACTCCCTTACCCAATAGTACACTCATTTTTTACCCTTCCATATGTTTTGATCATTTACTCATTTCTATAGTTTGCTGTAATATAATTTGATTTTTTACCTTTGCATGTATTTTGATAAATTTGCATATTTACAAAGGTTACTCACTTACTCAATAGTACACTCATTTTTTACCCTTCCATATGTTTTGATCATTTACTCATTTCTACAGTCTGCTGTAATGTACTTTGATTTGTTACCTTTCCACATGTTTTTATCTTTTATCCATTCATACGATTAGCTCACTAGCCCTATTATACAATTCAATTTTTTCCCCTGCTTACATTTTTTATCAATACTCAACAATATCTTTTCATTGTTTCCTCTCCTTGTGTATCTTCATGTCCCAACCATTGAATTTGCCCTTCTTATTTTTGCATTACTGTTGTTGTCAATGTTCACATATAATAGATCATAACATGCTGCTAGAATTGAATAGAATGTTTTAGCCAATGTTACCCGAGAAAAAGGGTATTTCCTCGGGTGAAGACTGTCTCTGTAAGGAGAAAGTTAAGCCTGTTTACACCAACCTTGCTGCTCTATTGAGCAAATGGTCTTCAAATGGGGCAAACCCCTTTCACTTCATTGATCTCAAGATACCTGGACAGCAAGTTCTCTAATAGATTCTGGATTGTTAGTTACCAACTTGAGATGGCTAAAACTTGCTATTCCCTTCTAGCAACATGACATAACTGAAAAATTAGCCATTTTGCATATTTTATTGCAAATCATAGAGGTGTGTATGATAAGTATTTATTCATTATGGGCCTATTATGGTTGTGTGTTATTAAACCCCACAATCAAACACTCATATCAAATTTCTTTTTTGCACACAAGTATGCCAACAGTCTAAAATTACAAAACTTACAATAGGTTAAAACATGGCCTACATCTCATTGGGCCAACACCCATCTTAAAGCTTATAATATGTAGCTGCCGAGACGGAATATCAACATGAGCAATTAAGTACTTTAAAATGTACTTCTTGTGAAACTCACATTACTGTACCTGCTTTAATTTTCTGATAAAGTAAATTGCTGTCATGACCTTGAATAAATCACAAAGTTCTTTAATGGTGTCATGTGACAGCTAATACATGCATACATTTATAACAGCAAAACTTTGATTACTTTGAATCATGTTGTAATCACTTTACAGCTCAAATCATCCCATCCCAAATAGTTTCAATTCTCTAAACTAAAATATTTTTTTTCCGTTTAAAGACGGTCTTAAACTGGGTTTATATTTAACACTTTCCCAAGGTTCTTATTCCTGGCCCCTCCCACAGCTTTCTACAACTCATCATTATCTAAACACACTCCTAGTTTATTGCTTCAGGGTATAACTTGGTTAGCAAACAAGTCCCTAATGTGTTGTTAGAACACTCTCAGTGCATGCTGCGTAATACGAGTTATTTTGCATTTTTTAACTTGATGTCAATAAAAGACCTTTGCCAACTGAGAAGGTTGGTAGGCTTCAGGTAAAATTTTGGGTTGGGGCGACAAATGACACCCTTTCAGCTCCTCCTTGTGACAGCATGACCAAGTGATTAGATCTTGCATCCTCATGGTCTGGAGTTGCTGGCTTGTTTTCTCTACTCCATAGCTGATGCTGAGTACCACACACGATGGAAGTAGGTTCCTTTTTTAGAGTCTTTGGTATGACCCAGCCAGGACTTGAACTCCAGACCTCTCTACTGCAAGTCAGATGCTCTAACCACTAGACCATGTAGTCTGTTCTTATTGTCATCGAAACACTATCTGTGAATGTTGTGTAATGTGTGAAATGTTGCTTTGTTTGCTTTTGATATCAATTAAAGAACAGTCCTCTAATGCTTTCCCATCTACCAAAAATATTTTTGGGGTGTTGAGTGAAAAGTAAACATCTTGTCCCAAAAATTTTCCAGTAAAAAGGTCTGCACTGAAACATAGAAGTTATTACCACAATACACTACTGCAACTAAAATTTCATGTGACTAATTCTGTCAAAGTGAAAAATAATGTACCATTTTGCATCAATGTGGGTTTCCTTTCCCAATAGATCCTTTCCCACTGGTCAGTAGAACTCGTACAATGGTGCGTACCTCACATTTATTAACTGTAGCTATGGACCTGCTTATTAACTCTAAAATTCTCTTAAAAGGTGAGGCAATTTTTCGACCTAGCCACTGCAAATTACACAGAAAAATGACAGCAGACATATTTACACATGTTACCTTGTCATCCAATTAAAACACTTGACTGCATTAATGCCTCTTAAATTTTGATGCAAATTCCCAAAAAGAAGGAAATAAAACCTGTTTGCAAATTGCTGCACTTAAGCAAAATAGTGCATACCAGGAGAAAGTTATAAAATAGAAAGAAAATGACACACACTTAGAATCAAAATTCAACACGGTAAAAACAAAAATTGAAGATTTGTTAACATAAAGAAAATGTTAATTCAATACAGGCCACATTCATTGTAGCATAGGACATATTTCCCATTAGCAGTAATAGACCGTTTAATAATTATGACTTAAAATATAAAAAGCCATCGGAAAAATTTTTTTGGAATGTATACTGAAAGTATCAAGGTGTATAAATGCTGGTTAATTTGGACGGAATATAAGGCAGTTAATTCAAGATCCCTTGACATCGGGGAAAAGACATTTTCCTCCTGTGTTCCCAGTTTGCATGAATGATTAAAAATCAGGTACCTGCCATTAACAAAGACCTTGCATTTCACCCTTATTTGGCATGCTAAAATGAAAGCCTATTGGCATCTTGACTCAACCTCAATTAAAGCTACTTTGGGGCTTTTAAACGATTCAAAGCCAAGCCATTGAAGACAAGCTGTAAAAGTCAATGATACACTTCAACACAATAACTGTCTTTTTTTGTTAGTTTTTCACCTCTTTATTTCTAAGAACCACAACCATTACTTCAGCCTCCTTCATAAAGGATTCTGGAATTATTGGCAATTAAAAATACAATTTGGCATTTGTATCTCCGCAGTTTCGAGAGAGAATGTGACAAGCCTTGCCAAGGAAGTTTAATAATTTTTTTCAAACAAATCAGGATACTTCTCTGAATCAATGCGGTTGTTGGCATCTTGTATTTTCTCGTTTGTAAAGTTGAGGTACTCCTCTACAAACGAGTCCATGCCTGATGAGGAAGAAATAAAAATGAAGCCACATGCTGATTAAATATGACGAGAAGTGATAAAATCAACCAGATATGTAGACATTTTGATAACGTAATTAGCCATACTGATTTATCTTCTAACATTATTACCCTCAGGTTTGGTTTGGAAGAAATCTTTTTAAGTAGAGAGATCACACCAGAATAAGACACAATTAAGGAGTTGGTGGAAAAAATTGGAGCTAAGATGAAAGTGAACTCTAAATGTTAATTGATCTCAGTCTTGTATAGCACTCACTTCAGATGTTATTTAGAGAAAAACATGCTACGTGTGGTTCAGACTGTGGTGCACAGTCTGAGTAAACATTTCAAGCGTGTGACCAGGATTGTGTCATGGGAACGGCTTTTAGAATGTGACAGGATGGATTCATTGGATTGTTTGATGGAATGACTTGTAGGTCTCCGGATGCAAAAAGGTGCAATATTTGTTCTTTAACTATACTGAGTCTATAGTAATTACCCCACTCCCTCAGCTTTGAGACTGAAATATTATCTCAATGCATTTGTAACAAACTAAAGTGTCTTTCCACGGAACTGTGAACCCAAGTAATTTGTGAACTAACAATGCTTCATATTTCTTTCTAAAATACACAAAGTTTACATTTTAATTGTAATGTCACATTCAGAAGTTAATGATAAATATAAGTAGAGGCGTGAAAAATACACAATGGAGTACCAATATGGTGCAATGTTGCACTGAACGGTAACCTTAAGTGATTTCCCAACTAATGATGCTTCACATTTCTTTTAGTTTACACAGAATGTAAATTTTAATTGTAATTTCAAATTCTAAATTTAGTGATACACTATAAATGAGTGAGCAAAGAATAACAATGAATTACTATAGTGGTGCACTGTTGATGTATGTATGTATGTGTGCATGAGTACATGAACTGTGACACACAGCTGACATTAATGCACTGATTACTGGAGGGTAAAACAGAATAAGCACTACAATCCATAATTTGTACCATTTAAGCAATACCACATGTCTAGCAAACTCTTAAGTACACCATAAATCATATGACAGGGGTAAAGTTTCCAACGAAATTCTGTCATATGCAAGGGGTACATTATATGGCAGGGGTACATCATATGGCAGGGGTACGACATATGGCAGGGGTACATCATATGCAAGGGATACATCATATGACAGGGGTAAGTCATATGGCAGGGGTACGACATATGCAAGGGGTACATCATATGACAGGGGCAAGTCATATGGCAGGGGTACATCATATGGCAGGGGTATGACATATGGCAGGGGTACATCATATGCAAGGAGTACATCATATGACAGGGGTAAGTCATATGGCAGGGGTACATCATATGGCAGGGGTACGACATATGGCAGGGGTACATCATATGCAAGGGGTACATCATATGACAGGGGTAAGTCATATGGCAGGGGTACGTCATATGCAAGAGGTACGTCATATGCAAGGGGTATGTCATATGCAAGGGGTACACTATATGGCAGGGGTACACCATATGGAAGGGGTACATCATATGACGTACCCCTGCCATCATATGCAAGGGTACATCATATGGCAGGGGTACAACAGGGGTACATCATATGACAGGGGTACATCATAAGGCAGAGGTACATCATATGAAAGAGGTACAATTTTAAAAGAAAATTGAACAAATTGCACTGGATTGTTAATGAGGCTAATAGCTAACTGGCGTAAGTGATCCACTTGTGTATATAAAGATGTTTGTATGAGTTTGTAATGCTGTGTAAACAATGTGCCTATGGTGTATCATTACCCATGCATGGCATGAGGGCATCATCAGTCACTCAATCCGCACTTGAAAGATGCCCTCTTCCTCTTTTCAGCAACTAGTTTAACTGTTAATTCTTAAAGGCCAATTGTTATCCACTTGTTGAGTTTGCATTTGCCTCTCCATTATCTTTATCCCAGAGAGGATATCAATTCTCAACATTTCAGTCAAGGATAACCCTTATCCTAATCATTGCTCCACCCTGGGAAGGGGAGGGGGGTTTGAAAAATGACTTGTTCCCCATGCAAGATTTAACAGAATTTGAAAAACACCTAATATTACCCAGTTTCCTCTCACAGCACTACACATTACTAACGTATAAGAGAAGAAAGGATACTCATCAAAGACCACTGCTGGTTTCAGAAACAACCAGCTATGAGTAACCATCCTAATAAGAAAAGAAATCACAGGAAGAAAAATCCAAAAGGAAATTCCATTGTTAAAGTTGGCCAAAATTTTTGGTGGTAATTAGGTTGAGGATGCAAGGCTTGATTTTCATGGTTGTCAGAATGTCCGTGACAACCAAAATTCCATGGGGACAACCAAAAGTTAAAGCTTGGTGGACAACTACTTTTCTCAGTGATTGAAGAAGTGTACTGCTGACTAATCAACTCTTTCAACTTTTTCCATCTTGCAATATTTCAGACTTCAAGTGTGTTTGTCTCTCAAACACATCTTTTTCCTTTAAGACATACAGTACTGTACATGAACACAATTACTGTTTTCTAACTGAGTGGAAAATGTTTTGGACATCCAAATTTACTTGTGGACAACCAAAATTAGTGAAAATGAAGGACAACAATAAATTTTTCTGAAAATCAAGGCCTGGGATGGTTGCCTGCATAGAGAGAGGGGCTTTCATTTCAACCGTGCTATTTTTTTTTATCAGGATCTAACTGTGGGCAGGTGTGCATAGGGTAACAAGTGCAATAAGAAGTAAGTACAGGGGTGAAGTAACTTGGGTTTATACTTACATGGATGGTGAAGTTGTTTCTCCCCGGTGAGGCTGACATACTGAGATCCATTGTAAAACCATCCCTGAGGTAGGGATTCCAGGTGGTGCTTCTCCTATACCATTAAGAAAAGCAAAATTGAAAACCTTCAAATGTGAAGAATTACTTGCAGAAATTTTCAATATTGCAGATGCATAACTAATCTTGTTAGGACCGTGCCATATGTTTTTATTCTTTATAAATTTCCAAAGAGATGCATAAAACTGAATACCTCCTAAATGGGAAAAACAGTTGTCCCAATCTTGCTTTGAAACAACAGTTAAACATCAAAGACTTAAAAGATGGAACCCACTGCAATTGTGCTTGGTGATCAGCATAAGCAACGTAGAATGGAAAACAGCCAGTGAGCCACAACTGGAAAAAAGCTGGGCCCTACTTAAATCAACTGGGTAGAAACTGAGCTATAAAATTTTATCTAAATTATAAAGTGTACAAAGTATATTTTTCATACTTCTTTTCTAAAAATCTCTCATGACACATAAGGATGTGAGTTTCACATGTTCTAGGTAAAGCAAGCAGTTACACCTCACAAATTTCAAAAGTGGGGAAGACAAATTGTCACAAGATATTGTCACATGTCTCTTGAGACTCATTTCTTAAACAGGGGTCTACTAGATTATTCAAGTTGGGGTGACTGCACTAAATATCCCTGATTAATTGTGTCGAATTCTTCAGCTTTGGTAACTATGCAACTTAAAGGGAAATCCACCCATCATCATAGTATACCCTCCATGACCCTCAGGCACACAACTAGGTTGGTAAAAGACCACTGCAGTCTGTGAAGAAACAGCAGTGTAACTTAACCCATATAAAGATATGCACCAAAATCCAAATGGGCTAATTTCACAAAAGAAATTATGCTGGGAAAAGCCCCCAAGCCACTCTTCAAATTTGTTACCTAGGAGCAATGGAGTAAGTGTGCAGTGATCCTTAAAGCTACTCAGGAATCGTCCAGTGATCAGCACAATAGAGGCATTATGATTTCAATCTTCTCTGAACATGTTGAACACTAAAGCAGCAATCGCTGTCAGGATTTTTTTTTTTTTCTGCTAGGATACTTTAAACTTTCAAATGAGCTAAGGATAGTTTCCTCTCATGATTGAAATTAAATGCTACACTCCACTCCTACTTAGACACTCCATTAACACAAAATGTTTACCCTTCCTACCCACCTCCTAACACTTCATACTGCAACCTGTATCAACTCTAAAAATTATAGAAGCAGGACAGGATTTTTCTGCTAATCACTCAAGTGGGAAGAAGAGTACAAAATGCAATAAAAGCTGACAATTGTTTAAAGGGATGGATTTGGGAAAAATTAAATATATCAAGTTCAGAGAGCAAATAACTGTTTTGAGCAAGACCCTTAATGCATAAAAAACAAAGCTAGTATGAAACAAAACAAGTAGAACCTTTTTTAATAAAATTTTTATTTTAAACTACCTTGTGGAAAGTAACAAAAAAATGCTCAACTCTCAAAAAACAAAACAACTTACATGAATCAACTGCATTTCTTTCTCATCAAGTGATTTCCTGGTCTTGAGGGGTAACTTTGAAGGTTTCTGTGAAGTGTAAACACAACCAGCATATCGCAATTAGAAGTTAAACAGTGATGGACAGTGCATTAATACAGGATAATGCACAAACTGATGGTTAATGCAAATGATGCAAGAGGGTGAAGCCAGCATCCATCCAGCAACAGTACTAACCCTCAAGAGTGCATAATATTGTTTTTATGCACAGGTCCCTAATTGTTGAACCTTGTTCATTCATAAACAATAATACTGCCATTTATTAAAAAAAATGTTTTAAGAATATAAGAATATGACGTTTATATTTGTGTTTGAATTCAATGGTAATGTTTAAACTTTGAGGGGGGGGGGGGGAATCTTAAGAAGAAATCTGGTTCCTTTGCCCCCAGTATGGGCCATGGTTGACACACAAATACATGAAGGATGTAAAAGTGCCATAATTCATTTAAAACTCACACTCATCCACTCCATCTTAACAAATTTAAAAACAAAGATATTTAGCCTAATTAACCCTACAACAATCCCATTTAGCCTTTCCAAGAGACAATTAATTTTCCTAGTAATTTGGCTTTTGGCTTCTCCCCCCCCAAAAAAAAAAAAATGAGCATATCATGGTTTGAACCTACAAGCTTCCATCCTTGTTTGTTGTGACCTTTAGTAACTGTTACGCAGAGTTCTTAAATACTTCAACAACATGTCTTAATACAACATTGATGAATCATTTCAATCTCACTTAATGCAAACTGTTAAACCTATGTAATGATTCATCATTGAATCATGAATGGCAATGAGGCACCACATTTTTTACGCAATCTTTTCCCTCATAAGAAGCAATAATCAAATTTTCTCAGAAGAAAAAGCTCTTAAATTTCAAACAAGGTCTAAACTTAGTGGACCACTGAAGAAAATATTCCTACAACAGTTGTAAGATGACGTTAACAAAAAATCTAAATACAGCATGGAACCAATGTTTTTGCTTTAAAAGCACAAATCTCAATGAATTTGATAAATTAAAGAAAAGTCAAGCTTTGAGTACAAACAAAAAATCTGATAAGCTCTGCAGGTAGTGAGGTTGTTTTGTGAACTCATCTAGTATAAAACTGCAAGAGTTGAATGACTTTAGAAGGTAAGAAATAATTAGAAGCTAAACAAGAATGTATGGAAGATAATGTGAATAAATTAAATAAACAAAGACAAGAAAAAACAAAGCCACGGCAACATGATATTTACCACATGCAGTTTTTCTTTAAAAAAAATTAGAGAGATATTTCTGTGCAATGACATTCTATGGAGGATTGTGATATACGGATTTTGCAGGAGGGTTGTGAACAAGGATTATCCATTTCCCATGACGACAGTATTACAAATCCTTTGGGGGGAGGTCTTCTATCAATTTCATTAATTTCTTGAATTTTTTTCTTTTGACTGGTTAATCTCCCAGGAATATTTAAGTTCCATTTCCTTTTACTGCCAATATTGATCATGAGCCCATACCATCTGTGGTTTTATCAGATAAAATCTTTTAGCTTCCAACTCTTGTAGTTCATGATGCAACTTTTGAGGAAGATAGAAGGTGAACTTTTACTTTGACAAGGATAAACTTTGTAGGGAGGATCAATTATTGGTTGTATGTATTTACACACCAATTATATTATCCATACCTCTTTCTCTATGCACTATTTATATAATCTTGTACATGAAGAAAAAGTGTGTTGAAATATAAAATCATAATGATTGTGGAAAACAAAATAAACAGAGGAAAAGAAAAGTATTGGTCCTATATATCTGGTTAACTTTTCTCCACAGAAATGTAAATATTTATCTTACCACTTCTAAAAGATTAGAATCTTTTCAAAAAAGTATTCTTGCAAAGTAAATGAATAAAGAGTCACATATTCTCAAGTTAACGATGGGGTATGAGACTCTAAGTACCCCATGGGGGTACCAGAAAACATCGGGCAAGTCACATATTCTCTAGTTACCGACAGGGTATGAGACTATAAGTGCCCTGTGGGGGTACTAGCAAACATCACAGGGGATACCTAAGAAATCTCATATAAAATCTTCAAAAATGCAGTGTTTTATTTTAATCAAAAGTAGTAGCAGCAGCACTTTGAGGATAATTTTGGGAATATGGTTTTACATTTAAAGCTAGTTGAAATTTCAAATTTAGCTATATCCTACACTTACAAAATAACTGGCTATACACGAATCCGGAAAGCAAGTGATGGTCTGATTTCAGTTGGCCATAACTGGGGTCCGTCACCTTTAAATCCTTTGATTTCCTTGCTTACCTCTATCATACATGGTTGTACACGAATTTATATCTTGAATTCTCCAATTCCACTTAATATGAGGGTTTGAAATTCATGTAAACAATAAATAGAGATGATTTAAGGCTGATGGACCCCACTAATGGCGGCCTACAGTAACGAAAAACAAGCGCTTATCGGATTCATCTATACTTTTTTTTAGTTAGGGTGTACCACAAGAAGGTGTAAAAAGTTAATGGACCAGGAGTCCAAAAAAATGGGAACCACTGCTGCGGTTCATTTGAAGTTGATATTCTATAAGACTGTACTTTCTTGGCCACCAAAAGATGGCACTGACTGTTACCCATAATGCTTTCCTACCATAAAAGGACAATGGCAAAGAGCCTTGAAGAACAAACCTGTCTAGCACAAGTCCTCAACCAAGCCCTCAAAGACCCCTCCTCCAAATCGGTACCAACAAAGAGAAGACTGTATGTGCCATGGTTGTCACCAGCGCCATTTGGTTGACCAACCTCTCGTGGAGAAGCCTGGGGTGGAACAGGAGATTTAGGAGGCACTGAAGATGGTGGGCGTGCAATGGGTAGCTCTGGTACAGACATCAGCCCCAGGTATCCACTGAGTTTTGTAAAATATACTTCAGTCAGATCATCTGAGTCTAAATTGAAAATAAACGTGAGATAAAGATTGGGAACGTTGGATGTTGATGCTCAACACTTGGGGAGTGTAATTTCAGTTCTATCAATAGCTCTTTTTGCAGTAAGATTAGGTTTTTTATCCAAGATAATTTTGTCCTTCAACTTTTCAAATGACCTTTTGCTGGAAAACTGTTCAAATTTGATTGATATTGATGTGTTATAGCCACAAAATATATTAAGTGGATGGTTACATGAAATGGTTTTGCTCTGCATTTGTGGCTGTCTAGTGTGGAAAACATACTTCTCTCAGAGCCTAAATTGTTAAAAAACTAAAATTAATTCAAGATGAAAAGGCAAGCCCTTTTATGATGTAAGAAAACAACTTGTACATAAAATTACTTTAAATAAAACACCATAACCAGTTAGGTACCAGCTGCTATAAAAGCTACTTCAAGTAGCACAGCACGGAAAATAGGTTTCAAGTTACTGGGTACCAATGTGTTTCACATTTGCATGAGTTCAAATCCCCTTCAATGTAGGTAGGTTTTCTCCCAGGCACTCTGACTTTCCTCCCACTTGGCATAGGGTTGTCACTAAAATTGTTTCCCCAGTCTACAAAGTGGGTTGAGTGCTGGACTGAAGCACCTTTGGGTGGCCCAGTTAACTAGCGGACTTTGCCTTTTGCATAGCACGGTCATGACAACACCTTCAAAACTTGACAATATTATCTGCTTATGTGCTTGACATAATCAATATATCACCATTCTGATTGGTCAACTATGACTTGTAAAAGCAGTTGTTTCATACACAACTGTGTGTAAATATGGCCTTGAGCAAGTAAAACTTGGTTTGGGGTGCAGTTTCTTACATGATTTGTGCACTGAAATGACCTATGCTTTCATTGGGTTCATGCTGCAAGAAAAGCAATTAACACATGCTTGACTGGCCTGTTAGCTAACCCCAAATGTTACCTGACTTTTTGTGTATTTTAATACATCTGTAACTGTCAATCAGTAAACCAGATTTGAAACCTGACTATATCAAGTATGCGTGTAGTGAGCTTCATTTCCTCCTTGAAGCAATAAGAGGTAATCAGGCAGAGATGTAGAATGTTTCAAAAAGTAAGAGGGAAAGTTTCATCATGGAGTATGAGATAATAGTAGCACACCAGGGATCAATACTGATCTGATAACATTAAGACAGGTAATCCTCATCTGTGCATAGCAGCGCTCTAAGTTATCTACCATCATCATCCATATTCCTCAATCAGTGCCCTAGTCAAAATTTGCAGTCAAGACTTTATACCTAACCCATGTCTTTTTGCTCCACAGAGATAAGAGACCTTCTTGTATCCTTTGTAATTATTTTGTCACTACCAGTCACATTTGTTTATATTTTTGCATATATTCCCACCTTTGCTAGAAGTACTTTACCATGTCAAACGTGAAGATGTTATTTGAGCACATAGACAGGGGTGCAATATATTTTTAGAAGGCTTACTGACACCGGCCCACACCCTTCTGCTTCAAACATTCCTTTTTCCATTTTCTTCACCTGTGAATTTAGTACTTCCTCTAATGTGATAAACATTTCCTGCCAGAGATTCTTTAGCCATGGAAGTGTGAATAGCTCTCATGTTAGTTATAAGTCGGTTCCTGTCAAGAGGCTGGAAAAACTGCAAACAGACCTTGTTGAAGGCTGGATATAAATGGTCGATGCTATCAACACCTTTCCACCTATCGTAAAGAAAACAAAGGTAATTCAGTATTGCAGTGAGACTATATGAATAAATTTGGTAAATATGTCTATAGGGATCATCCTCTCACCAATAATACATTTACATACCAAGAATGACATCTATCCAAATAATTAGCTTGGGAAATCATGTTAACAACGTTTGCAGACTGAGACTGACTTTGACCCCAGATGACCTTTGACCTCTACCAGAATGATAGGTTTAGATAAGGTTTCACATTTCAGTTTCCAACTAATTGGTTAAATTCATGCTTCCCGTGGCCCTGGCCTTTTTTTCCAGTTGTAGCTAATTGCTTTGTTTTCCCTATTTCACTGCTTACACTGGGCAACAAGCACAATGGTTGTATAGTTTAAAGGGCAAATCCTCTCACCCAAAACTACACTTCTTGAATGGGGTAAGAGAAACTCTCAATTGGCTCAACTCTTTCATTGACAGCTAATTCAAACAATGCAGAGTACCAAAGCTTATATTACACAGCATGAACTGTACTGAGAGTGTTTTGAATATACACATTGAGCTTTTCTATACTCACCCTGAAGCATTTAACTAAGATTGTGTTTGGATGAGGATGAATTTCAGACAATTGTGAGAGGGGCATAAGTAAAAAGCTTAGGAGAATTGATACTGTTTGGGATGAGAGAAATGGGCCCTTAAGTATACAACCATTTGGGATCATCTCTTTACCACATGGCATCTGCATACCAAGAAGTTGGGTTTAGGCTCACAGTTATGCAGTCAAAATGTACTGGCAGTGTTATATACACTAAAATATATTGCAGTATTTTTGAAGCTTTCAATTTCCAAGATCACATTCAAACTACATTTTCTAACACACTAAACCCAATGACACCCTGATGGCCTGACATGTATGTAGGTTGTCTTGTGTATGTAAAATACACACCAAGAAGCTGAGCAGCATACTATGGTCAATTTTTTTTCATACCTACACAATATCACAGTATATATATATATATATAGGTCCCAGTTTCAAAAAAATTAATGGTTGTCCTTCAGGCAACCATTTGACTATTTTTAGTAGTCTGCTAGGAAACCTGGTCGTCCCCAAAATTTTCGAAATAGTGTGTGTGTTCACAATACTGGTCTTGCTGGTCTTGTTTGAGGGACAACAACACTGAAATCTGAAATCTGATTTGAAATGTTAACATTAGAGTCTTTGTGTTGGATGCGGTTAATAACAAAAGACAAAAAGGAGAGTGTGCATTCAGATCCAACTGAATTATTTATTGAAACAGAAATATTCGCCCTCTCCTGAAGGCTTTGTCAACTTTAGTGTGAAATCCAACCGTTACAAACAAATACATTTTACTTACAAGCGCAAGTCAATGCATGCACAAAATAAGACACATTTAAAGCGTTTTCAATGTACCCAATAGTGATCATGCACGTTACATCAGCGCGTTTTACTGGATAGGAATGATCAAAGGCAGTTGTATTGCTACCGCAACGAGTGTGCACAACATGACCCCAGTAACAATTATAGTAAAATGGACGCCTGGATGGAAAAACAGATATAAGTCCAATGCAGTGACGTAGGCGCATAGCCCCCATTGACGTAACAAACAAAATTCTAGTTGCATAGGAGAGTGACAGTAAGTTGTTAAAAGTGACTTTAATACTACAATATGAGAAGATGAACATAATGAGTGGCCACTTGAAAAAAACTGTATCCCGACAGATACGATAAGTCCCTGTTTAAGCCTTGTCTGTGACTATTAAAGCGTTTATGACGTTTACAATCTTCATTAGGCCCAAACCCCCCTAAGGGCAATGACACACCTCAAGTCGTCAGTTGTGTGTTCCCTATCAATGAAAAATGTTGAAATACTTGATCAGTAAGAAGTACATCTTCCATCACATAAAAGCAAGAACTATTAATTCTTTCTGAGAAAAAAATGGTTACCTTCACTGTTTTCACTAAGAAATTACACATTTGGCCATTTCATTCAGTATGAGAAAATTTGACTAAGTGGAAATATCAGTTTTGTAGAACTGTACGCACGTCAAATTGGGAAAAATTAAACCCTCTTTATTCATCTTTTCCCACATACATCAGTGCATCAAATTCACTAGCCATTGTGTTGAAACGGCACTGTAGCAGCTTAGTGTATACACTGGTTGTCTGTCAGGCAGCCAGTTTTAAACGTTCCGGTGTCTGTATGAAATTTCACAGACAGACATGAACTCGGAGCCTGGACATACAAGGTCATTCTTCTCATGTACCCATAAAGAGACTTATTGTTGCATATATTAAATATATTAGAGGTAAATATTGTCTTTGTTTTAGAGAGAGTGACAAAAATATTATTGACATTCAGTGACAGATCATTCAAAATTATGTAATATGAAGGCATTCTTCCCTGGAATAAAGAATGTAACAAAAAGAAACTCAGTTGGTTGCTGCTATAGAATAATTTGCTCACTGAAACTTTCAAAAAATTTAAATAAAGAAACTTTCTTAACTCTTCTAAAGCATATCATTCTGAGCAGACAAAGCTATTTTTACAGTTGTTAGTAACCTTTTACATTATTTCATATTAAAACCCAATTAGACAACATTTTCACAAATAAGGTTCTGCACCACATTTTAACATCAACATAAAACTTACAAAAAAAGCATCAGTGATCATGGTTTAGCATCATAATTGGTTAGGCTGTCTAGTCTTGCATCTGTATGGATTTTTTTACCCAACAAATATTCAGAACAGTAACAAATGTAACATTAACATTTCTTCTAACCTGAAAGACCTATTCAATGTTTTTCCATTCTAATAAACAATCAGTTCAGAAGGAAAACAAGATGCTGGAACAAGATTCTCTGTCAAACTATCGTTGCCCGTTTGAATGAGGGGAGGGGACAAGGAAGGTGTGATTACTTACCATCCTGGAATTGAAAGATGACGAGCTCTAATCATTTCTGGTTCCATGAAAGATGTCTCTGAAACAATCAGCTCGGCATCTGTGCTCCTGTAATGGTTTGGGTACAATCAAAAAGGAGTTAATTCTGAGGAGGTGTACTACCAAAGACCTCGACAAGAACAATTATGGGGTATCCTTACAAAGAACTGCACACGAGGGATATTCTAAGAAAATTTACAAAAGAGATGGTCTTCTCACAAAGAACTGTAAAGAGGGACCCCTATAAATAGGGAAGTCTAAAGTTGACTATAAACAGAGAACTGGAAATAATACAGTGCTACACTGCACATGCATAAATTAGCGTGCACCCTTTCTTGTTGTACTGTGTTCAATGGGTACATTTCGTTCAAGCTAACAGTCACCCTCTAGACCTTCTGAAATCACTTTCTCAATGGATATAAGTCAACAAGTATTAACAATAGATTCAATAAGAGCAAAAATTTCAGTCAAATTTAACTGAAGATATGATGGAAAATAAAGATGTGTATATTCAACAAAGTTTTATGTAGAATTGTCGAAACTTCTTTAACCAACCTTCGGATTTCTCCCTTTTCTGCTAAGATAAAAGCGACATCAGGATTTGTCTTCCTGATCAAATTTTTACAAAATTCCAAATCTGGACTCTGTAAAATAATGATTATGAATGTAAAAACTCATTTACAAGTCAGAAATAGGAAGAGAGAAGAAGTATAGCAATAGTATTCTAAAAACAAGATAATCTGTTTCAACAATTTTCAACAAATTTTCTCCTCACAATTATAGATTCAGCTGCAAGAAATTAACATCTTTGCTGCAACATTCAATGGCTCTCAGCAAAAATATACTTTATTTTATCTTTTTGGGGCATTGCACTAAAATTCCATGGTTTTTTCACACATGCAGAAAAGGCTGTGGAATTGAAACTGTCTAGGGTTAGAAGATTTGGTTTTAAATATTTGCATAACAAATTCACATTTTGTTCTTTACATGTAATTTCTACAATACTGTAAACATGTTAACATCAATAAAACACATCTGAAATATTGAAATTCAAGATTTTTTCCAGACATTTGTATTCCAAAAATGGAAATAATTAGTTCTGAAAAATAGAGAATTCTCCATGAAGCAGCCTTGATTGGAGACACATTCTAAACATGATCACAAACTACAAAAAGAGTAAGGTTTCAATTTTCAAGACCTTATGGAAATTTTTCTACACCAAACAACCAAAATTTAAGTACTCTCAAGACCATGATAGTTTCAGACTGTTTGAACACTTTTCCAATTTTCCATACTGAGTTGGAATTCTGGAGACATGACCACTATTAGTAAACATACATTATGATCACTTTAAATCTCCCAGTAATAAATTATGTTCATCTTTCTGTAGAGAAATCTTATCAGCTGTTCAAAGGGTCCTTCAGTCTCAAATCTTCTTAATTTTATTGTCTATACATGCAATTTCCAAACCTAATATTTAGGGATGAAGAGGAGCTGTCAGTTTACAATCACCCATCATGCACATACAAATATTTGTAAAGATTAAGGCTGACGGACCCATGTAATGGCCCATTTCTTTTCATGATGATTTGCCTATTCAGACTCATCGATACAACAAAAGCTTAACATATATTCATTTGACAATGTGTCTCCTTTCAATTACCTTTGTTTCTGTAGATCCTGTAAACAGCACATTATTTACCCATCCTCTACCAACCTGGTCCTGCAACAATGGGAAAGTCATTCTGAAGACAAAAAAAAAACACACATATGACAGGAAAACTTATAAAGTAAGGCAATTTTTGCAAAAGCATGCTGCTTGAATTGAATAGGACGTTTTAGCCAATGTTACCAGAGAAAAAGGTGTTTTCTCGGGTGAAGCTTGTCTCTGTAATTGCTGCAGTTATCCCTGTCAAACTAACATTGTTGCTCTATTAAGCAAATAGTCTTTGAAGGGGGCAAACGCCTTTAACTTTATTGATCTCAAAATACCTGAACAGGAAGTTCTCTGATAAATTCTGGACTATTAGTTGCCAGCTTCAGATGGCTAAAACTTGCTATTCGCTTCTAGTGTCATGTAAAAGTAAAAGTACAAATTTTCACTTCTTATATCAAATGGAATCCAGGAAATATTCTTTATAATTGTCAGAAAATATGATGACAAATTTATATAAATTATTTGGACAAATATTTAAATATAGAGAACTTAAAGTTGTATAGAAAAAAAAGGATGGCTGCAGAATGGCTGAGGGAGATAAAGTTTCGCTTTTTCGACATGGTTCATACTTGTCCTTTGTTCTCAAAGAGCTAAACCAAAGATAAACCTGAATACTTTGAAAATCCACTTATCTTAATTAAACTGAATAATGTCACTAATCAAAGATTTCCCACATTTCTAGATCAAATAATTTATTATTGTACATACCCACTCACCTTGTTTCCCTTAACCATAACTTTCCCTCCCCCCCCCCTTCTCCAATGTAAGAACTGCTCTTATGAAACCAAACTCTGAAACTTATATAACGAGCTATCATTACCAAAGAAGGAGGTTGTTCACACATAATTCCTGTTTACAAAAAACAATACTTTTGCAAGTTCTTGATGCAAGAGTCCCATTCCAAGTTTTGCCCTCAGCACCCACGTTAAAATCAAAAGATGCACTTATCTCCAAACAATCAATAAAAAAGACATAATTAGTAAGATTCCTGTTGTCAAAACATAAAGCTGACCAAGTCACTGCAATTTTGACTGGAATTTGCTTAGTTCCAAAACTTAATTATTACTTTATTAGATTCACAGCAGTAAAACTATTCAAAAATATTATTTTGCATTTTCAATATATAAAAAGTCAAAAATGTAATCTGATTTTATGGCAATGATGAGAAAAGAGCAATGATATTATTTAAGAGACATATTCATACATATTAAAAAGAGTTACAAATTTATGCATAGGTTGATTAATACACTGATAATATCTAGAGGAGGTAAGCCTATCTCTTCTACAGCATAATCCTCCTTCTTGTGACGTGAACATGTACCTTCTTGTGAGGAATGTATTTAGAGGATCGACACAGCAGGTGATGGCTCCAATACAGAGATGTCGTGCTACGTCCGCTGATGGGTGGTTAAGAATTGTGTAAACCACCTCTGCTGTCTTTGTAAATCTGCAAGTAGATAGTCATGTGATCACAAAAAGTCTAAAAGCTTCCAGTTTATGTACCAACACATTTTTTCTATAAATTATTATTTTTTTTTTTTTTGGGGGGGGGGGGATGGCAGGGAAACAGTCCCCTTTTTTGGATTGCACAAACACTAGCGAGATTTCTCTCAGTTAACCACACGAGTAGCATATTTAATCTATTCCATAACCTAAATATATGTAACATTTTCAAAGGGTTCATCTCCTCTCTTTAAAGTTTATTCTTCAGAAAATGTTACATAATTCAATCAGTTTAAACAATGTTTTCACTGAAAGTCTATTAACCCTTGCCATGTACTCACAATACATAGACTTTTAAATAGTTCAAAAAGATTTCTTTAAGCATGTTTTAACACACCCTTCCACTGATCTTACAAAATCTGCAATAGCAAACCAAAAATATTATATTTTGCACAGTTTTATTATTTTTGAAGTTCTGAATAATTTTAAGACATTTTCAAGAAATTTTGCAAAGTAAAATGGAAAAATTAATTACTAAATAATACACAAATTTGAAAAAAAATTTCCCAGAAATAGACCCATGCACTAAACATAACCACTACTACCAAAAGTAGACAATTTCAAATTTCAAGACAACATGGCACTAAACACCCCAAAATTTCAGTCTTTTTGTAGACTGATTCCATTTTCCGCTACTACAAGGGAAACATATATTTTGACATAGCAAATAAATGATTTTCACTTCAACAACCATATCAACTTACCCTGGCACTACTAACAGCGCCCTCATTTTCTTCCTACCACCAGTGGCTGCCCTTACTGACTGCCTCTGTTTACGTGCTGCATTACAAACTGCAGTCAATGCATTATGGATGATGGAAGGATCAAAAAATATACCTGACTTCAATGGGGGTTTAAGAACCATCCACCTAAAAAAAAAAAAAAAGAAGAAAATGCTTTGCAGTTTAGCTTAAAATCACAATCTATTGTTTGCAAACTCAATTTAAATTATATAATAATCAGGGCTGGAAAAAATGTAAATTTCCCTGCAAGCAAAGCAAATTTCCCAGCAAGCAAATCGAAATTTCCCACAGACGTCACATGTTTACATGTACAAAAGTAGTCAAATTTCCCTCCAAATACCAAAATTTCCCTGCAATGACATTCCCAAATTGCTGGTTTTTTCCAGCCATGATAATAATAACACCTTGGATATATATAGTGCACATATCCATAGTAATCAAGGCGCTGTACATAAATCTTTCACACTTCAAAACTCCTCAGGCCCCTGGGGACCATATAAACCTGGCTGCCATTTCAGTCTTCACTGTTTTAACACTCGATATGTATTATTACCATGCTCCCACCTCTTATGCTGAGCACCAAGCTAAAAGGCAAAAAGGTCCCATTTTAAAATCTTTGGTATGATTTGACCAGGATTTGAACCCTGGACTTCCAGGCTGAGAGGCAGATGCTCTAACCACTAGGCCAAACAATCGGTTTTAAATTTAAAGCACATTCCTTACCACTAAACTGTTAGACAACTGACCATCAACCTATCACATTTACCAGATATTGGAAGTGATTTAAGTTAACATTTCTTTAAAAGAACATTCATGTGATTTTTTCATTCCTCCCCACAAAAGTTAAAAGCTGACGGTGTATTCATGCAATATAAATATTTTACTAAAGGTTTAATCTCTCTCAAAACTCATTTCCATAATCATGACATGTTAAAGATCTTTTATGAACAAGATTAGCCAGCATGGTGAGGTGAAGTATGCATTTTTGTAGAACATTATCGACTTCTTATAAAGTTCCTCAGCTAAGCTTGATATTATGCGATAGGGCTGTCAGCAATTAATGGCAAAATGATTGCAAGTAGATTAACAGTGAATAAAAAGCTACTAGCTATTAACTGCATATCCCGGTTTTTTATCCTTTTGAACTTCTGCAAATTTCTCTGTCTCTTTTGTTGATTTTCAGTCTGTCTAAACCTTTTACTTTGTTCAATTGACAGTGTTTGAATCACTGTCTGTCTTGTCATTCTTTCCCACTCATATTCACATCATAAGGAACGGCTGAAAAATGAAATTTTACAACAAAGATATACTGTAACGAGTCGAACAAGGCATGTTATTATAACTTTTCTTCAAATGACTCAATGCAGGCCAACTAAGTGGGGAAGTCTTGCAATGAAAGAAAATTGCATTTACAGTACTATACATGCCATACCTTACCCTAAGGGATATTCTCAAAATACTGTATGACGAAACAACTGTATTTGACTAATCACAATTAAACACTAAACCATTGCAAAATTATGCAATTATTTAACCTTTAGTAATTTTACTAAATGTTCACAGCCCTATTACGTGCTACAAGAGTACAAGAGGAAGGAGTGTGATTGAAGCATTTACATAGAAAAAATGTATTCATTTCTGTCCATACACTGAATTTCTGGAACAGACAAGTATGGCTTATTTGAAAATTCTGAACCAGAAAATTACTGGCACAACAGCCTGTCAAGATCTCATTTGGCAAGAATTATTCAATGGATTAGGCCAACGTTATCCAGTTGGCCAACCAATTTCAACAAAAACAGAAACAAATAATTCCCCAACTAACCAGGTCACCATACGGTACATCCAAATGCAGACATTTTCAACATGGAAAAATGTTTAACAACACAAAACAAGCAAAAGCAACCCTTGAATTACATTAACAACTCAAAATTTATATTAAACCCATTTCCCTTCAATTTTCCTTTCTGAGACATTCTGCTACGGCATGGCATTTAATTTCTTGTCCAAATAAAATGCTGACATGATTAAGGCTTCGAAAAAGGAAAACACTCAATAAACAAGGACTTTTTTTGTAAAACCTGTTCTTCTTTTACAAATCTGCAACCTCTCTTTTTGCAAAACTCACACTTAATGATCAATTTATTTTTAACGAGCTTTTGGCTTTTAGTTTTCAACAACTGATATAAAAGCAAAAGAAAGCATTAAGGAGCTCAATTAATTAGAGACAAACAGCTCTCATTAATGTCGATGGGTGGATTCCATTAGCATCTCCTTACAATCAGCACAGTTGCTTTTATCACGCCTTTTCAAGTGCAACAAGGATGTATTCAATTTGTTAGCACATTTTTAACTTTTATTTTGATGTTTTTTCTAATACTTTTAACACTCTTCCCTTTTCCTTAATTTATCGCAAGTACTTACTTTTCTCAATGATGAGTCGTTTTACATGCCTCCCTAATTTTAATTTGTGCCATTAAAATAAGTACTGGAAGATTTAATGTTAGAAATAGCAGAACAGATCTGATAATTAAATGTCATTTTCAGTTGGCTTCATATTTTCAAATGATGCAGAAGTTTATTGAGAGGCAAATCCTGCGGGTAGGACTAGGGTACTAACTCTATGAGGGCAGAGTTGGCACCTAGCTAAGAGCATCACATATGAAAAGCCTAAATTAGTTAGGCTCTGAAATGTTGACTCTCAATGGTATTTCCTGGCATCTGACAGTTAAAAGATTAAGGACCAATACCCACCAAAAAAAAAAAAAAAAAAAACCAGAAGGAATGCTGGGGAGGGAATGTGACAGAAAAGGGAATGCCCCTTCAGGGCCCTCACCTGCATATTGTATACATGAGTCACAAAGGTATAACTTTTTGCTAATTCATTTTGGGAAGGCTAGAAGGCTAGATGTTCACCTGATAAGGTCAGGTGAACGTCCAATCACCTGCCTCCACCTCCATCAGCCTTCTCTTAATTTGCAAAGATGTTTTTTAAATGTTTAATTTTTTATTGTTCTTTTTATTTTAGTGTATTTCATATTGTTTCAGATCACTGTTCTGTCAAAATGTGTGCCTTTCTTCCCACCATCTTATGAGGAAGAAGTCAGAGTGTATTCACCCTAAAAATCTCACGTTCTATCATATTATGGTGATGTGACTTTTCTCTTCACTTGGTTGCTCAGCCTCAAAAGGCTGGATCTTACCTCCCATTAATCAAGTCTTATTTCAATATCCTTTATAAAAAAAAATGAAAAAATAAAATCACATAGGTTCTAATGCATATTTTGTCAGGAACACGACAATTAACCTGTTTGGTCTTGGCCATATTGACCAGTATATTACATAACCAGCATGGTTTGCTCTTTGACCGTATCTTCTAGTGTAGGTCTATTACAGATACAGAGCCAACCTATTTTTTGGCCATATTACCAACCTATGTTTTGCCCATTTAGACAGTGTATTATATAAATATCATGTTTTGCTCTTTGGCAATACTGGCAAGTGTATTACTTGGCCAAATTGGACAATGTACTGTCATATTTTGTTCTTTGGCCATATTCTCCAGTGCATTATATAAGAACCATATTTTGGACCATAGTAGTGAATTACTTACCATTTTTAGCACTTTGACCATATTTAACAATTATTACATAACCACCCTGTTTCCTTTGGTCATATTGACCAGTGTATTACAGAACTGCCCTATATTGGGGCCATTTTGTAAATGTTTGTAAATTATTCTTGCTGGCAGTAACGTTCAGTCTTTTCTACTTCTGACATATATATCTTATATCCTCTTGGAGCTTGCATATCTTACCTCTTCCTTCATGGCTCGCCTCTCAGTCCATGGTTTCTAGTAAGTATATTACATAATCATTCCCTACATACGTTCGATGAACATATCAAATAGTTGTTTAACTTTAAATGCCTCTAAGCTTAATGATCTTTTCTCTGAAAGTAACATTTCAGATATTCCTGATGATAATGAATACAACACCTGCAATCATGACATCATTGATTCTGCATATAATGATACTGACCAACTCTCCAATATCCTTAAAAGTGATTTAAAGTGTCCTAAATTTAATGTAGCCCACATAAATAGTCGTAGTCTATGGAAGAACCATGATAATATCCTTACTTTATTAAACTGTGTTACTAGTAATAATTTTGATGTGGTTGGTGTTACCGAGACCTGGTTACGTCCTAATACTCCTACTCATATGATTTCTATTCCCAACTATATCTTTATTCATAACGATCGACATGATCGACGTGGCGGTGGTGTAGGTTTTTAAATACGAAATGACACAAAATTTACAATAAGGGATGATCTAAAGATAGTTTCCAGTTCTTTTGAGTCCATGTTCATAGAAGTTATGAATAATCATAGGCCGACCATTATTGGTGTTATTTATCGTCCTCCTAGTACCTCACTTCGTACTTTTATTGAAGATCTTAGTAACCAGATTGATATAATTTTAAGTACTAAAAATATGTGTTTCCTGTTGGGTGATTTTAACATTGATATATTGAAGTATGGGGAAGACCTCTATGCCACAGATTTTTTAGACCTCATGTACTCATCTTTTGTGCCTCTTATTTGTAAACCTACAAGAATAACTGATTCCTCTTTGTCGCTGATTGACAATATTTTTTGTAATGATATTACTCTCTTCTCCTCAGCTGGTATAATTGTTACAGATGTAAGTGATCACCTACCTATTTATTGCATTCATCATATCAAGAGGCCGGGTACGTTTACAAATTCATTATATCATAATCGGGACCTGAGTCCTCGTTGTATTACAAGTTTTTTCCACGCTTTAAATAATGTTAACTGGGACTGGCTTTATGTAATTTCAGACGTTAACAAGGCTTATGATAGTCTTATTCAGGCCGTGTCTTATTTATTTGATTATCATTGTCCTGTACAAAATGTGAAACGCACCCGACCTAAACATCGCACACCGTGGATAACTGGTGGAATTCTTACTTCAGTGAACACTAAAAATAGACTATATAGAGCTTACATTAGTAACCCTACTCCACATCGTAAACAAAAATATTCAGTATACAAAAACAAGCTTATAAATATTATTAGGGTGGCTAAGACGTCTTACTATAAACGTAAATTTGAAAGTTGCAAATCAAATATAACAACCAGAATGCAAAAATGCATTGAGGTTTCGATGATACATATATGCTCTTTTGAATAAAATGCTACATTTCTTGTAACAACTGGTGACCCAAAGTGACCTTTGACTCCACCTGTAAGTAACTGGTTTTTCTTTTAACCAAAACACTTCTATATTCCAAAAGCCAAATTTCATACTGTGTGTTAAGATATTCTGCAAACAAGGTTTTCAGAGTTTGATGCCAGGTGATACCAGATGACCACTGACCTCCACCAAAAACAACAGGTACAGTACTTTCAACTCACCATAACACATCCACATACTAATTAGGAAATCCATCCCAGTTTCCTACCTTGAGATATCCCATTTTGAAAAGGTTTTCAAAGTTTGACCGATCATGACCCCAGATGTCCTTTCACCTCCACAAAAAAACCTTATACAGACCATCTTCTCACCATAGCTCATCCTTATACTAATTATGAAATCCATCCATGTTTCGTACCTTGAGCTATACTAAACAAGGTTTTCTGAGTTTGACCCCCTATGACCCCAAATGACCTTAGACCTCTACCAAAATCAAAAGGGTTCTTCCTTACATCATAATGCATCAACATATCAAGTTTGAAATCAATCCAAGCTTCCTACCTTGAGATATTGTGTTAAAAAGGTTTTCAGGATTTGTCCCTTTCTGACCCCAAATGACCTTTGACCTCCACCAAAATAAATAGGGTTCTTCTTTACATCATAACACATCAACATATCAAGTTAGAAATGAATCCAAATTTCCTACCATAATGTACAGTATCATGTAAACAAGGATTTCAGGGTTTGACCCCGCGTGACCCCAAATGACCTTTGACCTGCACCAAAATCAATACGGTTCTTCCTTACATCATAATGCATCAACATATCACGTTTGAAATTAATCCAAGTTTCCTACCATGAGATATTGTGTAAACAAGGATTTTGGGTTTTGACCCCCTGTGACCCCAGATGACCTTTGACCTCCACCAAAATAATTAGGGTTCTTCCTCTCAGTATGGGGTATCTGTGTACCAAGTTTGAGAACTGTCAGATCTTCCCTTCTCAAGATATCGTGTAAACAAGCAAAGTGTTACAAACACACGCACATACATACACACACACGCCATCATGAATGCATAGGTTTCTCTTTTCATCGAAACCAAAAACCTGGCAAAATATCAATGCTATCATTAAACCCACAAGTCAAAGTAATGTTATATCTTCTATAAATTATCTTGAAGAAACTTTAAGTGATAGTACTGGTATTGCACATGCATTCTCAAGTTACTACTCAACGGTTGCATCTAAGCTTGCAGACAGTATCCCTGCTGGATCATGTTCGTTTCATAATTACCTTCAAGAAAACTCTCCACCCGACTCTCTCTTTTTGTATCCAACTTGTCCCTCTGAAATTTTTAAAGTAATAAAGGCTATGAGACCTACCTCATCTAGCGGTGTTGATAAAATCCCCATGTATGTATTGAAGGAAGTGTCAATTGTTCTATGTAATCCTATTTCATATGTTTTTAACTTGTCTTTGTCTAATGGAGTAGTCCCTGATGGTACAAAGGTTGCTAGGATTATTCCCGTATTCAAATCTGGAAACAGCAGCTTACCTTCTAACTATAGACCAATCTCCATATTACCGTGTTTTTCCAAAATTCTTGAAAAACTTGTGTATAACCGACTTATTGAATTTATTGATAAACATAACGTTATCTCTTCAAGTCAATTTGGGTTCCGTAAAAATTATACTACTTCTATGGCAGCTATTGATGTAGTTAATTACATAATTGAAGGTTTCAATAATAAAAAGTACACCCTAGGTTTATTTTTAGATCTCTCAAAGGCCTTTGACACAGTCAATCATTGTATTCTTCTTCATAAACTTTCACATTATGGTATTTGTGGTATTGCTCACGATTGGTTTTGTAGCTACCTGAGTAACCGTAAGCACTTTGTGCATGTCAATGGCGTTGCCTCTACTTGTAATGATGTAACGTGGTGTTCCACAAGGTTCTATCCTAGGTCCTTTATTATTTTTAATTTATATTAATGATCTCCCTAAGTTTTGCCTTTTTGCTGATGATACCAGTATTTTGTTTAAGTCTGAAGACCCGACCTATTCTGCACAAATTATCAACAAAGACATGGAAATAGTTTGTGATTGGTTTAATGTAAACAAATTATCTCTTAATACCAGTAAGACCCATTTTGTATTTTTTCATCCTTGCCAATACCGTTGTAACAAAACAATTGACATCATTATTAACTATGTTAATATTATTCAAAAACAATCTGTAAAATTCTTAGGCCTCTATCTTGATTCCCAATTAAATTGGAAGGATCATGTTAATGTTATTTGCGGGAGAGTAGGTAAAGCTGTTGGAGTTCTATACAAGATAAAAAATATTGTTCCTAGGTCAGTCCTTATAACTCTGTATTATTCACTGATTTATTCTCAACTGTCATATTGTAACATTATCTGGGGTAATGCCTCTTCACACTGCACCAATAAGCTGTATGTTATGCAAAAGAAAGCAGTTCGCATTATCACCAATTCAAATTTCTTAGCTCATACTTCACCACTTTTCTCCCAGTTGCAGATTCTCAAAATCCATGATATTTTTAAGTATCAGCTTGGTAGCTTCATGTACAAGTACTCCAATCAGTTGCTCCCCGACATATTTTGTACCTTCTTTTCTCTCAATTCTAATGTCCATCCCTATCCTACCAGAAGCAATGCTTTCATTCACATTCCTAAAGCAAACACTTTAAGCTATTGTAAGTCCCTCCTATTTACTGGTGCTACTCTTTGGAACGGTCTCCCAAATATATTAAAAGCCTGCTCGTCAACTAGTAGATTTTCTAAGTGCTTTAAGGATCATCTGCTTAACACAGCCAAGGATTAACCTGATGAGATGGTGTTATATGCTCAGTAGTGATGTATGATTAACTTGTTGATTTTCTTCTTATTATTCTCTTATTTCTTCTTAAGTAATCCTTTTGCAATATTTATATATATATATATATTTTTTTTTTTGTACCCTTAAGGTACCCGATACAGGGGGTCTGCCTGTACAAGCTTTTAAGCTTTTTTCAGACCTCCCCCACAATTTAGTGTCTAATGTAAATATTGTATCATAAGTATGTATATATTATTGTGGAAATCTTCTCAATACAATACAATACAATACAATACAATACAATACAATACAATACAATACAATACAATACAATACAATACAATACAATACAATACAATATAATATAATACAATACATTTTGACCAATGCCTTACAAAATCACTTTATTTTGTTCTTGGATATATGGAATGGTCCATTACAAAACCAGTCAACTTTTGACCTTTATTAACCATATTACAAAACCAACCTGCTTTGCTTTTGCCCATATTGACCACTGCATTATTAAACTAACCTGTTTTGCTCTTTGGCCATATTGACCAGGGCATTACAGAGTTCCTCCTGATGACTGCCTGGTACCCCTGTCAGCAAACTGACCACAATCTAAAGATAAACATTACAAACTTGTGATCACTTGCGTTATCAATAATGAGGGTTAGGAAAGTTCTGCTTACAAGTTTATCCATTTCTTTTCAAAAAAATTTCTTCTTAAGTTTTTTATAAAATCCAATCTATGCATTGATTTTCAACAGTCCAAGATTAAGCCCTCATTTTTCATACTAATCATAAAGTATGAATATTGTTGATTTCCTTCATATTTTACACTAAGTTTATAAAGAGGTGTAATGCTGAAATATTTTCCATGCACCATCATGATGTGAAATTAAATTGCTAATATATGATATGAAATCACGAGTTAAGAAGTGGTGGCACAAAAAAGGGAGAGCAAAAATAGCTATGTTGGTTTCAAAGTACAGGTATAAGAAACCTTATGAAGACTTTGGTATGACTTCATTGGGGAATTGACCAAGACTTAAGGAAGCAGAGCTTTTTCTAGTCCTCAGCAGTCGGCAGGCTACTTACTACTCCATCCATTGTGCTCCTACTGAATATTTTGAATAGCTTAGTGACCACAAGAAGTCCACCAGGCAAGTTTATGAAGCAGCTTTGGGTAGAGACTAAAGCAGGGAAAAATAAACCTTTCATTCCTGCACAACTGTAGAGCTCATTTCACACTCTGTGCCCATAGTTACAAGTGGCTATTGCTCCCTTGTCTGCAGACTGCTGGGGACTAGAATAATCTATGCTCCCTTGACAATCAAGAGATGGAAAATGATTATGTTGGAGTTTTACCAAAAATGTTGAACTCATAAGAAATTTGGATTCAAGAGTGACTGCAAAGACCATTTAAAACCTGCCCCCCAAAAATTACATGAGACATCAAACTGGACAAATTCAGAAAGAGGGGGGATGTCCTTAGCAAACTCTTAAACAAAAAATTTGGCAAACTGAAATTTTTCACACTTGCATCCCTGAGCCACCAATCAGGCTAGATGAATGTCTACCAAACAAAATTTTCCCAGGCCATTTGAAGCACATTTGGACAGTTTTGGTACTGAAATAAATGGAGTATTCCATCCAGTTCAACAAGACAGAGCAAAAAAGGCAATCAAGTTTTGTTGCATTGATTTAAAATGATAGCAAATTTATTGTGTGCAATTATTTGAACAAGTAGTCAGTCTATTTGTTGCCAGTGGAAATATCTGGTACAAAATGAACAATTGAAAACAAAATTATGTTAGAGCAATAATTACTGCAATGTTTTTTTGAAGCTGGCACATGACACATGGTCAAATGAGTAAATTACTAGTTAATTTCCATGTTTTGCATGCAAAAATGTGCAAAATCAATGCATGTTATTTTTCTTTTTTTTTGGGGGGGGGGGGGAAGGGAGTGGGAGGGGTTCATACACCAATGAAGGAATTTGAGAATATAGCTAATGAAAATGACCATATCTCCATAAAGCAACAGTTCTGTACATTTCTGAAATAAATGTACAGGAAGAGGGGAGCATTGCTCTGGAAGAGTCTATATTTTGAAAATAGAAAACTGATAAAAAGAATGGACCTTAGGCAAGTTAAATAGAATAAAAACATTGATATATGACTGCCATACAATATTATCATGTTGTTATATTATCATATTACCATATTATCCTCCATGGTGTCATTCACTTCTGCACCAGGTTCTGTCAGCAACACTGCTAAATCACTCTCTGGGACAGTCACTTCTTTCAAGATACTGCTAGCTTTCAAGTGATTTAAAAACCTGACAAAGATATTAAAATCACAGTTATCTTAAAATATCTTTTACAAGTCTGTGGCCAGGGCAAAATCCAAATCCCTAGGAGAACAGTCTCGTCCCCCTGCCACCACCCCCATCCCCACCAATCCTACAAGGCTTTGTTGTGAAATGGGGGGAAAAAATAAAAACTCTGCTAAATATTTACATAACACACTTTTATGATGTATATTTACATTACAATGATAATACTTGTTTCTTATTTGTTCTTTTACGATGGTTAACTTTGATTGCAACTTCCTCGAGCCTTACTTATTGCCAAAGATAATCATTATGCTACACTACCTTACATGATAACATCTGTCAAGATTTTAACCACAAAAGAAAAACAATTCCCATAAATACCACACTCAATTCAGATATGAATACAATAATGAAAAAAGAATAGAGGGCAGCAAGCAATATTAATTTTCAGTACTTTTTCAAATGTTCTGAAATAGGGGGCAGCCTTTTACTAGCATTATTATATTTTCACTTTAAACATTCATGTAATTCCCAACACTTTTCATTTCAAACCATGATGGGTTGTCCCCATAATTTTTAGTTCCTGCCCTCTGACAATAAGCACAAAGCCCTATGGTAACTTTGGAACGAAAGTGAATGGGATACATCTTAATATTCTTGAAATGAGGTGGGGGTGGCCTAGTGGTTCCGAGAACTGACTTGCACACAGGGCTAGGCTCCCAGATAAAATCCTGGTGGAACCAGTTCTGGTGGCAAAACTCCACATGCTCAGCATAGCTGTTCACAAGCATGCTACGGCAATTCAAATTGGTGAAATATAGTTTGGAATTTTGATTGTCTGTTTCAGAAAGTTGTGCAATGCAGGAAGTTGACCAATTCAGAAAGTCATCCACTTTGCTCCACTTAGCTGTCAAGCAGTGGTGCAGAGCAAGGTACCGTTCACCCTCCCCTTCCCTGACTCAAGGTACCGTCCACCCTCCCCTTCCCTGCCTAAAGGTACGGTCCACCCTCCCCTTCCCTGACTCAAGGTACCGTCCAGCCTCCCTTTCCCTGCCTCAAGGTACCGTCCATCCTCCCTTTCCCTGCCTAAAGGTACCGTCCATCCTCCCTTTCCCTGCCTCAAGGTACCATCCACCCTCCCCCTCCCTGAATAAAGGTACCATCCACCCTCCCCTTCCCTGCCTCAAGGTACTGTCCACCCTCCCTTTCCCAGCCTTTTGGAAAAGTGGCTAAAGACTTTGGATACACTCATGTCCATTGGATTGGAAAGTTAAATGACAGACCAGGAAGCAATTAGTACACGCCTGCCTAACTAACTAATGCTTGGACACTAGGTAAAAAAGAAGACAAATTTGTTGTTCATTCACACTTACTCTGGAGCAGGACCCTAGATGGGCTAATAGGCTTTGTGATCCTCAGAATTTAAGTATTAAATTTTTTTGTGCAAGAATTTCAGCACTACAAGCCAACATGTTCACAAAAATATCTCTAGCGATATTCTAGGTTTCCACCTCACTGGGCTAGCTTCCCAATAAAAGTGGCCATTCTAGTTGATAAATTGTACTGCAATCAAAACCCTCTCCCAGCAGGGGTTCATTTCTTCTCTTACTTTAAATTTCCCTTAACTTGGTTTCCTTATATATTGAGTCTAACATGCAATATGGAACCCTGGTGTTGTTTACATGCAATTGGACAGAATTGTTTCCAGTAGATTTTGTTTCTTTGTTTTAGTTTCCTTTTTAATGCATCAATTTCAAAAAGCCCAGTAAAGTAAAACTGTGCCATGACCAAGCACATAGCCAATGGGTTAGCCACAAGTCTTTTGCCCTCCCCAAGAGGGAATCTCACTGCCTTCATTACATTATTTGGCTACAGGCATAGACATGACATTGAGATTAGAATAAAGAATTTAAAAAATTGTCACAACATTTCTAATGATACTGGATAAGGATCTACCAGAGCTCTAAAAATATCCATTTAAGAATGTTTTCCTTGAAAATTGAAAATGACAACGGAAATCAAATTTAATTCATATATCACATGAATTTAAAAATAATTCAATTTCTAAAACCTACAAAATGAACATATTCTGGGTTTATGTCAATAAGGGGAATTGATACGATGCTCATTATTTACCTTTCAAAACCCTCTAAGTTTGCCGAGGCCAGCTGTATGTCTTTCACTTTTGTTAGTTGCTTGCTGGAAACTGCATGCTTCAATTGCTGACTTGCATAACTGAAAATAGACAGATGTTGATGAGTCATAATCAAAATAAATTTCCTCTTAACCCTTCCCTGTGCAAATTGCAATCAAAATAGTAAAATGAAACCACAGTTGGGGAACTTGAAGAATTTGGGGTGCCATGTTCCAAAAGTTTGACAATGAAATAGTGATGAATGTTAATTACTACATCAGTAGTCTAGTGTACATGGCGCATTAGCATACACAGATATGAGGAAGTTAATGCTGAAACAGTTTGGAAACACATATGTGTAAAACTATTCACTAACTATTCAGAGTAGTTCATGCTAAAACACTTGAGAAACAACACAAGAAATTTGCAAATTCTTTTGACAAAAAATTATTTTAAGTTATATTGCCATGGAAACGAGCATCACATGATTTCTGTATGGTCTATTTGGTGTATCTGATTCTTACTTGGATAGTTTGGGGCTTGATTCCCACGTCATACCACAATCACTTTAAAAATAAAACAAACTGCCATTGTTAATAATACTTCTCGTAAGCAGTTGAGTGGGGAAAACAAGTCAGTGTCCCACAACTAGAAAAGCCATGGGCAATGCTGGGTTGAACAAGAAAGTTGTAAGTTCAGGGGTAAAACTGTATTTAACCTAACCTTATCTACTAGAAACACTGTGAATTACTGCAATGTTCACAAATGGACCTGTCAAATCTTTGTTTGACAGAAGTGTAACCTTCTTTAATTTTTTATTTTAATAAACTTAAAGGCCTACCCTGACCTAATTTTTTGGTGTAACTTTTAAGTGAATGATCCTCAATTATGCACAATCCCAGTGAACTTGGCCACAGATTATGAAAGGTTTACAAGCGGGTCAGTCACTTTATAGAAATATTGTTCTGATTATGATCTGATTTGGTGCATTTAAGTTAAAATCTTCTCCATCTCTGGTCAGAAGGAACCTAAAATGTGCCAATTTCTGTTACTTTTGGTTTGCATTGCAGGGCTATTAAAACTGTGAAATCATACTAATTATTTTGTGACATCCTATTGACAGAATGCTTTTATTAGACATGTTTAGACTGATAATAGCTGTCTGTTGATGTAACCTCACAACGTAATTGGAATAAGTTTGATTTTTCCTGCAGTACAAATCATATATATACAAAGGTCAGCAAATTTTGGGATCTTTCCAGTCAGATACGGAGTTGATTTTACCTAAAACTAACAAAAATCAGATCATAATTCAATTTTAAACATAATCCAAAAGGAAATTGCTTCTGCCTGATAGAGCTTGTAGATTGGTCCAAAGTGATTGAGGCATTTATAAACATGGCAACATATTTTTAAATTTAAAAAAACAAAAATTTGATAGGAAGCTAGTTATTAAGCTTTTCCATCATCATACTTTCTACTAGGAAGTTAAATGACATGAATACATTCCAAATTTCTACTTGTCTGCCTATTCCATTTATCCTGACCCCACCGGAGCACCCTCAGAATCATGAGGTTTTCCTGCATTTAGCTAAATTTCAAGAGATTCAGCTACTACCTGACCACAACCCATCTTTTGTTCAACATCTGATCTTTAGGTCCACACATGGGTGGAAAAAGTTGGGAAGCTGGGAGGCTCCTTCCCTGGAAATTGGCCATTTGGAGGGAAATTAAGGCAATTGGAAGGAAGTTTCCCTTTTCTGTACATGAGATTATAAGGAGAACTGCAGGAAAGTTTACTTCATTCCAGAGAAATAATTTTGCTCCCTTCCTGGGTCCACAAACCATGATCATCCCAACAGGTTTCTGACACAAACTTCCCGCTTTACTCATGGAGAGTAAACACCACCAACTGTATTGTGTTCACAGTAGTAATGGCTTCAATGGCACACGGCATACCACAATGCCATATAGAACATGCTTGTTTGTACTGGCCTAGCACAGAGTTAGTAAGTTAGAGTAAAACCCAGTTTCCAACCAATTGGTTCAAGTCAAGCTGGCCACAGCCTTTTTTCCTGTTGTGGCTCACTAGCTTGTTTTTCCTACGCCATTGCTTATGCTGAGCACCAAGCCCAATGACAGTAGGTTTTGTTTTAAAAGACTAGCACTGAGATAGAGGTAAAAGCAAAATCACAGATGCACAGTTTCCACCAGGTTTGCTCATCAATTTCCTCTGCGCTGTGGGGTTTGATTCGGGGATGGAATTCTAGGACAGTTTCATAACATGATCTCATGACAATGTTTTTCTGATGAAAAAAGTGATAGGGTACAAATATGTGTGTTTGTTAGAGTGAATCTTAGAAATGAACTGAATGTTTTCAAACATCCCAGAAGAAACAGTCTCAACAGATGCACTCACAATTCACTCAGGCTGTCAGGTGCTGAATCCAGAAATTTCAGTACAGGATCAGTTTTTCTATTTTGCCATTTTGAGAGTACCTGAAGTAAAGGTAAAGAAGTCACTTTTTTATTTTTTGTGAAAGATTTTCAAACATTCAAGAATTTCAGAATATAACACTCAAACCTATATGAATAGGGAGTAAAGCTGACTTTATAAGCCACAGAAGGGGAAGTAAAAATATGCCATATTAACAATATATTCTGAAATCAAACACAAAGTTTTTGGATGAAGGATCTCAGATGGGCAATATAAGCAGCTTCACAAATCTCCTTGTCAAATGCTCCCAATCCAACCTTTAGGAAAAAAAAGGTATGTCTGTTTTATCTAAATTCACAGGTCTTCACATGTTTCTGTCACTGGTTTTTTTCAAGGAATAACATGAAAGCCTGTTCTTGTGAATTGACAAGGTTTTACCATGTGCCTCACTCTGCTGCAGGTTTGCCAAAATTTTGACTTGCAAAACCCGTTGCAATTTAAAACTAATATTAATAAGGAATTTTGAAACAAAAACTGTGGCTTCAAATTGAAGGCAAGAAAAGATGTGTGAATCTGTGCCGAAGTTGTGTCCAGAGGGTTCCCAAAACACAGGTTTTTAACCTGGCAACATGCATGAATCCCTTTGTTTATGTGATCATGCACAGTAGCTGACACAAGTTGACACGCTCTTTTCTGTAAGAGCTGAGTATCAAGTCATGCTTCCTGTCACCATCCTGGAAAAGCAAAATGTCTGAAAAAAATATCTCAAAACATTTACCAACTGATGTTATCTACCTTGCTTTGTGAATCTATGATCCCTACTTACTTCACCTGTTACTAACTTGGAACAAAGGGAAGTTGGTGTTGTTGGTGATATTTCCACAGCAGACGACCTATCAAATGGTAGTGATAGGAGAGGTGAGTAGGAGCAATTTAAAGAATACAGAATAAAAAGAATAAAACTTTACCTCAGAATAAAACAATCTAAAAGCTTCTGTCCTTGGGGTGAGAACAAAGACTACTACATCCTCCTGACAATGGTATGTGAGAGGCAGGTATTGTTGGAGGGAGTGTCTATAGGTAATGCATAGAATGGCCACAGAACTGTATGAATCCTGGAATAACAATAAAACAGATATGACAAATAATCATTCATCCCTCATAAACTCCATCTGCATTGTTCAAATCTTTATTATACATCTGCATGACAATGGTCATGAACAGGGCTCTAGCTAGAGCACATTTAGTTCGAGTTATGAAATACCATCTGTGGGAAGGATCTAGGGGGACATGTGTGCCCTCCTCTTGAGAAAGTTTTGTTTCTTTAAGGGGACTTAGATTCAAATTAGTACTACGTTTTGGACATTTTGAGTTGGTTGCATGTGCAATTTAATTTTTTGAAATTCATTTTTGGCTGATGTTGAATCCCCTTTCCTCTTATTCACTTTTCCACTTTCCATCTCACAAAATTACAACACATTACAATTTAGTTTGCGGAGGATCTGTTAAGGATGGGGCAGCACATTTCATCATATAAAGTGAGATATGCAAATAAGAAGTGCTGGGTACAGCCTCACCCTTCATCCATCAAAGCTAGCATCCTGGACATGAACAAATGTATGATTGCATAGATGGGCTTTCCCAATAAAGTTGAACAATATCCAACATGTATGAAAATGTTCAAATTTTCAGCTGCATGTTTCATTTTTCCACCAAATATTTAAAACATTTGAAAACACTTTGATCAGTTCTCATCATTTGAATCATTACATACCCCTACAGAAGGAACTTAATTAGAAAGAGATTCAGCAAAACTTTGCAATATAGGACAAATCAAGCTTTGAAAGTTTGGGACCCCAACTCTTCTTACCCCCCACCCCATCAACTGACTAGAGTTCGTCCTTGTACAGGAGCGAACTCCCCCCCCCCCCCAACTGACTAGAGCCCTTCCTTGTACATTATATGGTGCATAACCATTGCGCATATTTTTTCACTGCAGAACAATGTACTTTGTACACTGGATTCTGGTAGCAATGTCACACATTTGCATGACAATGCTCACAAATGAAAGTATGACAGTATAGGCAGGCCCTTAGATTATCTGTGTAGGATATATGTAATATTAAACACATCACATGCAACTGAAGTCAAGCTGGGTACAAGATATATACAAATATATCTATTTATAGTGGAAAAAACAAACAGTTGGTCAAATTTTTGTAGCATTCCTTTAAACAGACTTGTATAAAGTGACATAACATGAAAATTGAAGTAAAGGGTAAGGAATCAATTTGGTTATTTATTTTCAATATGTAGGAGCCTTAATGTGCAGTAATTTATTTTGTAATTCATTTTTTCTTTGGGGGGGGGGGGTATATTCAGGAACACTCTCATAATGAAATGCTGACAAACCAAATAATTTCAAAATGTGATCAATAAGTCAAAATAAGCACAGACTGGTAATGTCACTTTGCAATGTTTTCAGAAAAAAATCTTTAAAAAGTGCAGTTAAACAAAGCTCAAGTTGTTTACCCCATCAAAAGCTGTTAGTTCTTCAGTGTAGGACAATGGAAAGATAGCCAGGTTGTTTCCAGTATCAACGAACAAAACTCCTTCCTCGCAAATGTACAAAGTTCCTGAATGGTACGCAAACAGACAAACATAACAAAGAAACATAAAGTTCAAAGGTTAGTTTGTGGGACTTAGGACTGTCACTACATTTCTTATTAAACATGACTTTGAAAAGGTGCAAAATAATTATGAAAGCCAGCACTGTAGGGTGCACCATACTAAAAGAAGAGAACATGCAGTTCACACCTGAAATTTATATACTCACCCTCCAATATTATTATAATCATGACCAGACCCTCTAATATCATAACTGTGACCAGACCCTCCAACATTATAATCATGACCAGACCCTTCACTTTACAACAGTGAGGATAATATTCTCTGAGAGAAAATGTTAACATATTACTTTCCTAACAAAAAGAAAGTTCCACTCAAGAAAAAAGACACTGCCTTTTAAACAGTTTATAATATAACATGAATCTATACATTTTGTCCTTTACAAGCCTTCCTTCTTTGAAGACATAATAGTATTGGCATTTTCATGATATAAATAAAATTTAAGACAAGAAAGACTTTGTTGAGGGTAATTTCTCAATGCTCTGACCCCTCCCCCTGAAAGCTCTCGACATAAAAGGTGAAATAGAAAAATTTGCCAAAGGGTCAAAAGAAAAGGTAGATACTGTCATTTTTACATGTCAATATGTCGCCAAATGCTACTCAGCACCTCAATGTCACACCAGTCAATACTGTCCAACTTCATAAAGCTACATTTGTACAGCAGGAGTGTACTGACTCCCTCATACTGAAGACCGCTTGTTTGGTCTAACGGTAGAGCATCCGCCTCTCACGCAGAAGGCCTGGGTTTGCTCCCCAGGTTGAGTCATACAAAAGACTCTAAAAAAGGAACCTACTGCCGTTTTGTGTGATGCTCCGCATAAGCAATGGGGTAGGGAAATCAAGCCAGTGAGCCACAACTGGAAAAAAGGCTGTGGCCAGCTTGACTTCAACCAATAGGATGGAAACTGGGCCGTAAAACTCCATCTAACTAACCCTCATAGGGCATACACTGTGATATTCAAATATATGGAAATTACCAATATTGTAGCTACTGACAGTATAGATGTTCACACAAAGGTGCAATCTTACCATGCTATTGCATCTTGATTGCACTTGAATGACACTCGTGGGAAATTTCTGACTTGCGCCATGGGCACTACTTAGTAGCTTAACATTATGCTTCATGGATCAATCATTAGTAAAACAAATTTGTACATTAAAACTGCTAAATTGGATCTTCTAATTTCCTGTCACTGTATCACAACATCATGACAGTAAAGTTTGTGTTGTGACACTTTGTAATGACATATTGATATATTGACCCTCCCTAGTGCAGTCAGCCTCTCTTCTAGACACTCATAATATTCAACTTTTTGCAATAAACCCCTTCCTAGAAAAAAATTTTTGCCCTTCAATTTGTAATGACCAACAAATCAGGATATGAAAGGTACAAAGTATTGCAGTCTGCTATTGTATTTTGGGGGATGTAAGCTTGGTCTATTGTCTCACATCTAGACCCACATATAGATGCGGACAAAGCTAGACAAAACCTGAAGGTTATAAGTTGAGATGATAAAACAAACCAACCAAACTTACAAACTATACCCTGGCTGAGGCAGGCAGGACTGGGCTACCACTGGTGGCCTGTACTGTGTAAGTTGAGGCGTAAAAACAAACCAACCAAACTTACCAACTTTACACTGGCTGAGGCAGGCAGGAGTGGTTCTACAGTGGTAGCCTGCACTGTGCTTATTGTTAACCTGATACCAAAACACACAGCTTGCAACCAAACGCATTAATGAATTGAACTTTGCTGAAGTGGAACAAATCTTGAAAGCCAGTTTCTTCACTGAATCATTTTTTTTTTTCATTTTAAAATTTTACATTGAAATAATTCATTAACAGAAATGGTAAATCTGGGGAGGGGGGGGGTAGGGGATGCTGTAGGAAAGTTTTTTTTAAGGTTAGGGGGTTGCTGTAGGAAAAAATTGTTAAGTTACTAGCTTGACAAAAATGGGAAGCAGTGAAACTAGAATCCCTGAAGACTAACATAAAAATTGAAATGACCATACAAACATACCTTCAGTTACTGAGCCCAGTTCTTTACTACCAAGAGCTCTACAAGACACACCGTCCACCAAGACATCTCCAAGAGGCTTCTCTACTGACTGTTACAAAATAAAGGTCAAGTCACTTTTGTCAAATCAGGCATAATATCAGGAAAGAATAACAAAAGGAAAATGGTGTTTTATATCATAAACTTTCAAAGATGTAACTGGAATCAGAGAAGGGCAATTTCTCTCTCCTATTTTATGATACCTTCATGTTTCTATCATAAATTTGTGTGCCTCTTTTACATGTTAAATATTCATTCATTTTTTTTCAAGGTAGATTTTAGTCTCTCATTCGTTCCAATTTTGGGGGAGGGGGTGCAGGTGGGGATGATGGTTATATTTTGTATGGTGCAATTGATGCTCTCAAACTGCATGATGATGAGACAAGAGAGCAAGGAAAAAGACTTTTACCAAAGAAATTTATTTATTTATGGTACAATATTCTAAGAGCTCAGTTGTTTCCCTCTAACATTCAGGAGAAACAGCTAATCGAGACCAAACAGGACGATGGGTTTGTTTGCTCTCTGCCACAAACTTCAACCCTTATTTCACTAACATATTCTACAGAAAATACATTTAATTCCTTTTCATTCAAAGGCTTTTGGACTATTCTACATTCATGAGAAATTACCCGCAACTAGACTGATATCACTAAATGGCATTTTCCATGTAATGATCCAATGTGTTTGTATAAACATTTGTATAACCTTTGCCAATACAAGGAACATTAGATTACTTACATGTACAAACAGCTTCACAGTATTTGCAACATTTTCTTTGCTCCGACTGATCTAAATGTACCAAAAAAAAAAAGTATAAATTACCAAGTACAAGCAAATCGAAATGCTATCATGTGAGATACTTTCAAGAGTCAGGAAAAAGGATATTGTTACAAGGTTTGTAAGACGGTTTGGAATATCTGAATCTTTCATACAAGACCCTAGTAAAATGCCACACGACTGCCTTCAAAGACGTCAAAATTAGCAGCTGTCCGCGATACAAGTGATTTTTGCCTGGGACAACCAAAATTTAATTCATAGTTTTCTGTAAGACAATGACTAACACCTTTACCTGTACATACACTTAATGTCAGCGAGCTACTTTTATGTTTGAAGAAAAGTTCCCCTTGGCACACTTCTATTAAAATGTACATGTATGCAACTCCCTACTGACTATACCATACAACTAAACTGTGAGTTCCATGGACTTCCTCTATACATGGCCAGAGTATTTAATGGGTACGTCCTATCCGTAGGTTGTCGCCAATGACTGGGGCAAAAAATAAGCACAAAGATGCCGCCAAGAAGCAATAATTTGTGTGATTTGTCAACAACTCTGTAATATTTTAAACAAAAGTTGAACTTGAATGAGAAACAATATCATATTCCTGCAATACGTGTAGTGATTTTGACCTTACCTTGTATTATTTCGAAAATATTTTTAGTTTCTTCCAAACTCTGTTTGGAACTACTTGAGCAAGTCCAAACTTTCATACACACAAAACCATGGCAGACAGCCATCTTGCTAAGCCTATACTCACAGGTACAGTAGTGACAATCTACAGATAGTATGCTCTGTCCATGTATAGGAAGTCTGTGGTCAGTTGCCACCATCTTCATGGAAACCTTAAACCAATATTACTTTATAGTGGGCCAACCTTAAATTTGGAGAAAGAACCAAAGGACAAATGATTCTTTACTATAGTATCAATTCCTGCTTGAAAAGTTCCTGTGGGAACAATACAACTGTTGAAACATACCTCCCATGTCATACATCTTGGGATTGCACTGGTTAATATCAGCTTGCTTTGGTTAAGCTTAACATCACCTGGAAACAAAACAAGTAAAAGAAGTTGTAGCAAGGTCAAATATTCAATGGTTTCTCATAATAAGGTTGATATAGTTACTGATCAAATGTCAAAATGTGTATATTAAAGTCAAAAAAATTAAAAATATGTATATGTATGAGTGTTTCATGCAGCATGTAAAATGAATTCTAACAGTCCAACTGCCATCTTCATATGACATTCCTGAGCTGAGATATAAAATGTTGAAGTTTATTCACTCAAATTAAAATAGTACATTGTGCAATAATTTGTAATGTCATTGCAGTACTACTTCGATTACAATCTTTGTGTTTCTTTGTTTTTTTGAAAGTTATTGAACCTTGTACCGAGGTGTGATAGCACTCTTACTCATATGGGGTGATGTAACTAATTATTGCCTTTTTACTCTATCTGTGCAACATACCATGCAAGCAAACAGGAAGTGTTCAAGGTCATAATATCATTTTTAATTTTCAACGGAAACAAAGCAGGTAATGGGAGTTGCACAACAAGAAAATCACAAATTATTGTCCAATGGACTTATTTCTTTTAAGTAAGGAAATTTCGAAATGTTACATCTCGGCTGAAGAATTTCCAATGAAGATGGAAGTTGGATTATTAGAATTCATTTTTCATGCTGTTTAATGAATAAATTTGAATTTTTTGACTTGAGGTACACTTTAATTTAAACTTAATAATAATGCTCTACTTCTACTCCTCTAGTTATAAAGATAGATAGAGTTTTATCACCCAGTTTCCAACTTATTCCTTCAAGTCGAGCCGGCCATGGCTTTTTTTCAGTTGTGGCTCACTGGCTTGTTTTCCTTTCTCCATTGCTTACGTAGAGCATCACGCACAACGGCAGCAGGTTCCATTTTTAGAGTCTTTGGTATGACTAGACCTGGGAATTGAACCTGGGCCTTCCACGTGAGAGGCAGATGCTCTACCGTTAGACCAAACACCTACTCCTCTAATATGGTCAGGTGACCATGTTTTATCCCAGGATAACAGATAGACTAGCTCACCTTAGGCTACTCCATTTTACTTAAAAGAAGGGTCTAAGGTCATGTCAAGTGTTGATATTTTAAAGAGGTACATACTCTAAGCATTTTGGTGAAATTTACATTGAAAACATATGTGTGGTTATTAAGATATCAGCAAGTAAAGTTGTCACATTTTCAGCATGAAGTGAACTTGAAGCAAGCACATGTGACATCCCATTCTCACATTCATGGGCAGTCTTTTGTTTTTCTTTAAACTTTACTGTCAATTTCCTCCTCAGCAATCCCATATTAAGAAAATGTGATTGTACAAGTGGCATGAGAACTTTACAACCTTTGGATTCTCCAAAGGGAGGTCCTATTCCCTTTAATTTCAAGGTCATTACAACAGTGCAAATAAAAGAAACAAAGGGAAAAAAGCATTCCTTGTCAATGTGAGAAAGTGATATAACCTCTGCTGCCCTCAAGATGACTTTGGAACACAAATCTGGTAACTGCATTTATTGATATCTCTAGAAATACATCTCTGATTTGAATGGAAATTTTGCCATACTGTGTAGATTTAGTTCCTCTTTCACACTAAGTTTTTGCTTTGACTTCCCATAATTTATATCTGAACTAACATTTATATTGGCAAAACAGAGATGTAATCACATGGAGGGGGGGGGGCAAGTTTGGTTGAAAATTATTTTGCCCATACTATAAATATTCTATGAAGTGCATGTAAGTCCCTGTAAGTCCATGCAAGGACCCAACCTGATTTTTCCAGGAACTTATAAACTGTCAGATCCCATATTTCTGTCTTTTTTCCACAAAAGAATTTATCTGAATGTTAAAAGAATCTGAACAACAAACCTACTACCAAAAGTTCCCTGACTTTTGTAGGAACTTTTCAAAAAAATTCTCAGTTTCCCTAAGGGGTCATTTCAAAACTCACCACTGCGGTGAGCACTGACCAGCCGAGTTGCAACCGATGTCATGAATATTCTATATGACTAAACTGTCCAATCTCCGAAGTATCCAGAAGATTAAGTAGCAGCCAACTGCGGGGCTTTTGTCCACTTGCACAAAAAAACGTCTGCACTGGATAGAATGGCTTATCATGCAATGAATGAGCCCTCTTAGCCTACGCCTATTGAGTTCAGTGAGACTAAATCCGGTTTTGCTAAGCAATTAGTTTCTCGGCCAGGAAATTCAAATTTAAGTTTCTGATGACTTTTCAGAGTTAATGGTAAAGAGCAGTCCCCCAAAACTTATTTTGAAGAAACAGCTACATAGCACAATTTTTGTCTCATTTCTCTTCAAAGTATCATTCATTGCATTTTATAATTAAACTATTGCATATTCAAGGTAAACCAAGCAGTTATTTCCAGTAAATTTCAAATCTGAACAGAAAAAATGTTGTCACATGACTCCCAACAGCCAATCATGAAACTGGACAGTATACTACAATACTTTAATTTGGGATGACTGCTCCTGCCCTTTAAGAGGAACTGTAGGCACCCTGCCACTCTAAAGGGAGAAGAATGGACAAAGAGCCGCCCTTGAATATACTTCTCTGTTGAATTGCAGCCTCCCTTGAGAGCTATGTACTAACCAGAAGGCTTGGTGTTCCAAAGGGGAATCATCGCTGCCTTCACCTGGAATTGAAACAATGCATTTGGTCCCTTCCCTCACTCTCCCTCCCTTCCATTATCCTTTCTGTTTCCCTACAACCACATCACCAATTGCAACCACATCACCAATTGCAACCTGTTCTGGATATTCCGAACCACAACACCTTACATCTTCATAGATGAATCCGGACAGGAAGTAATGGTCTAATTTCAGTCTGCCATAACTGGGGACTATCACCTTTTAATCTTTCAGTTTCCTAGCTTACCTGTGTCACAGATGGTTGAAAACTAAACTGTAACTTGATTCCTTTAGTTTCACTGAATATGAAGGTTTAAAATCCATGTAGTTAATAAATGAAGATGATTTCAGGCTGATAGACCCCACTAATGACTGCCAACAGTCAGTAAAAACAAGTGCTAATCGGATTCGTCTATAGGGTCATACTGATAACTTAGCAAGAGTGTTGGAGGGTACTTCCATATCACAAAGCTAATATTAGCATAGCTGATATGTTTTACATCCAGTAGCTATGTAAAGAAATTATATTTCTGATCTTCTTTTTTGTGTTCTGGCTTGTAATGGCTTTGTGCACAATTTGAAGATGTGACTGGGTTCAAATTTTTTAAAACAAAATAAAGTCCTAAAGAAATCACTTTTAAACATTTATTTGTAGGAAGGATATGGGGATTGTCTAAGTTTGACCATTTGTCATTAGTCTGTTCAGAAAAATTTTTAAGGGAAGTATTGTATTTAAAGCAGCTTATGCTGTTTGATGGAAAAAAAATAACCTTCATCGTTAATCTTCAATCTTGCTCTTCCATTTGATACCAACCCGATAGATCCCGACCCGATAAATCTTTCACGCCAGGTTTTTTCCGGTGAAATTTCACTAATTAGAGCGCTAATTACAATAGCAAAAAACTTTTTTCGGCTAAACTCTTATGTAAAGACAACGGGCTCTTATCTCAATTTGACCAATCACAATGCAAGAAATGAATGACGTAAAATTATGCCTACCCTTTGACACAAGGATGTACGTATTGCCAATATATCACACATGTTGTGTACATGCATTACAGGAGTCAATTCACAACCGTTCGGGCCCAACACAGAATGACAGTTAGTTTCACACATATGTAACCCAAAGATTGTTTTTGAATGCCAAGCCACACCATCAAATCAAAGAGAAAACAAACATTATCTTGAAACTTGAGACGGATTCAAATAGCACAATCAGCGACAAAATTAAAAACTGAACGATGGATTCGAAACAAGTGAGTAGGAATTTGTCACTGAATCTGGGTTCACAAATGAAACGAACGAATTGCGCAGCCGGTTCGATGCGATGTGCAAATTGGACACGTAAAGGCCATTTAAATAACATATGTATCAATTGAACGAAATTTCACTGTCTGTTTTGTTTACGTTTTGCTTGACTCCTTCTTAAAATGACCTTCTGAATATGCATCAAATTCATTGGGTGGAGCTAGAGCAAGATAATAAGGCAGAATAGCGTTTGGAAACCGTTGAATTCTTTTCGAATTTTTTCGAATTTTTGCTCATTTTCAGAGAAAAGACTAAAGTACGTTAGTTTTTAAAGCTTTTTACATTTGTATGGAGTACAGCCCATACATTTGATGAACACTGGAAACGTAAAAATAACAGCATAAGCTGCTTTAAAATGCTCCAACAACGGGTACAACGAAAATGGCTAAGACATTATCCAACAATTCAGTCTAATCATAAACCCCAGCAAAAGCTACATCTCTTCAAAATACTATGCGCAAGAAGAGCCATGGACGTTGCATCATTTAAAATGTTGAAATTTTGGGTGAACAAATTATTCTGAGCAACAAACAACTGAATTTCTATTTGTGGGAAACTTATTTCTTGGAAAGAAGGCTACCGTAATGCCTTATTTTTGATAATCTATCACCCTGTGTCAATGAATACTAGTTTTAAAAGGTTAAATTTTTCTTGCAAAACAAATGCAGTATTTCCCTTTAAGTTTGTGAAAATTTGGTGAAGTCCACAAACCAACTCAGTGTACCACTTTAAATCTCTACTCATTTCAAAATATCACCAACATAAAAGGACAACCAACATTTTACTTCCTGGTTAAAATATTTTTGGGAGTCCACCTACACATAGTTTACAGTACTGTATTTCAAACTCGACCTTGATGCTCAAATTACACAAAACAAATAAGTCTAGCAAACTTGATTAGCAGTTTAGTTTGAAACTTTCATTTTACTAGATCAGGAAACATTAAGACAAAAAAATAATGTAAATCAATGCAAATGTTGAAAATTATCGGCAAGGTGTCAACCAGATGAAAAAGAAAGGGGCGACTATGGTTTCCAATATGGTACAAGTTCAAGGTTGGTTTGAAATACAGTTCAAACACTATGTAAGTCCTTTCATTTAGTCACCTCTTATGACAGGAAGGAAATACTGTGGGCATATTCTACAACCCCCAGCCCACTGGGGTGAGTCCAATGAAGGGGACATGTACTGGCTTATGTTTCCCATGTGAAACTCCAAACTTACCCTGGGACCCTCATCTATGTTAAGGGCTCTGCTTATGTTACAATGCAAGTGCCACCTGTGGGCTGGGGGCTTCAGAATATGCCCACGATATTTACCACCTGTTGTAAGAGGGGACTAAAGGGAAACTTACACTTGCACTTGAACCATACTTGAAAACTAATTTAACTTACAACTTTTTATTGAGTTGACAACACTAAAACATTTGTGTTGGTGTATCATTAAATCTCATCTAACTCACTACTATGCAAGTATGCATACAGTTTAATAGATGCTGATGAATGGAAAAATGTGAACGTGAGGGAGAGATTTACTTTCATCTGACATACGAATTAATGGTTTCACAACAACGTACATTGGTTGGCCCATGCGATGTGGGACAAATAGTGGGAAGGGGCTGAAACTGACTTGATCCTAGACCCTTCAAAGGCAATGCACAGTTGCAGACACAGCCACGAGTAAAAGTTTTGGGGGTCCCTGACAAATACTGGGAGTTAGACATAATTTCACAAACCGAAATAATGAAGATGAAAATAACTGACATAATGAAGCCAACATCTTGGGATGAAGGCCCTAATATAGGGACCTTATCATCATATCCCTTATATAGGGACCCTATCAATCATATCTAAAAAGTGTCCATCAGGCACTTATTAAAATTACCAACTCCTTTTAAAGCACAACACCTCTGTCTGACATAGGCATCTCTCTTATAAGTCTAGAGCCCTATCTCACATGAAAGACCATCAACGAACCTAGCACATAGGACATATTGGTAACATGGAAACATTGGTTACATTGGAAATGCAAACCAGTGAAAATTTTACCATCATCCTCAACCACAATCTTCGAGTTGATGAAAGTCTCTGAGAATTCCACTGATCCTAAATTTTCACCGGAATGTTCTATGCTTGGAATGTCCAGCAACTTTAACCCTACCTGTGAAAAACACAAACAAACAAACTTGAATTAAAACTGATACCAGCATTTTAATAAAAAAAAACCTTATCTTCAAGGTGAACTTCAGAACAACCAGGACATTTTTGTGCACAGCTTACCTACCCACAAGGAAGTATTGGCCCTGTCTACATTAACTCTAATAGACAATTTGCTGTCAGGCTAACTTTTATGACAGCTATTTCCATCTGGTAAATCAATTCAAGGATCTCCAGTATTTTCTCCTCCCAACATCTTTCTAAAGACTTTTCAGCTGCTATGAGGGTTAGGTAACATTAGATCAAGTTTTACAGCCCAGTCTCTCACCAATCGTTTTAAGTAGAGCAGCCACAGACTTAAGTTGTGGCTCACTGGCTTGTTTTCCCTACTCCATTGCTTATGCTGAACACCAAGCACGATGGTAGTAGGTCCTGTCTTTTAAAAGTCTTCAGTGGCTATGAGGGAACCACTGTCAAGTGTAAACACTGAAAATTTTGAATAAAACTCAAGCTTCACAAATTTTTCTCCTGGGAAAATCTATTTCAAATCTTCCCCCTACCCCCTCCCCCCCCATCCCTCTTGGAAGACTTGCCATCAAGAGTGGGTACTTTGTTGATTATAAGACCGAAGCTACATCTGAGGGACTAGCTGAGGAAACCAACATAATTTTTCTCTTTGCTGACATAACACACATCCACTTACAGTTTCAAGCATTAAGCCAGTGCTAGTTCTAAGAGGTCAACATACTAGGTGAATCCACACTTCAAGCTTTGCATTCTAATCTCAAGAAGAACAAAAAGCCGTTTTGTAGTTCTTGCCTTCAATTACATAGTTGTTATATAACAAAATTCATGCACTTCTGAGGCTTTGAAAATGGCCAATTCAAATTCAAGCACTGTAAATTTTTTGAAGGCCATACAAGCCCTACTTTAAAACTAATCAAACACATAAAAGTAACAATGAATAGGGGGATTACTTCTCTAGAAAAGAGCAAAGACACAAAGGAATCCAATTCACCCACAAGAGGTTTCATTTTTCAACTCTAACATGTTTTAGAATTCACCAATCTCTTTTTTTTACTATTCCAAAGGTGCCATCCATGTTTAGGGAAAAAATCAACTGATATAAGAAGAGCGCCCTCATTTAAGTAATACAAATGTACCATGACCTTCACTGCACTTTTCCTTTCTGGTGATATCCTAGCTAGGTAACATTGTAAAATGATAGTTATTTGTGATCTTTTGATGTATAAAATATTAACGACCACTAAAATAAAGTCAAGGCTAAAAACTTGTCTGGAGTTCATGCAACCCTTATTATTTAATAAACCAACCTGCACTGATGTAATGTAATACAATGCCAATCTTATGTAGAAATTTAATGCTCTAGTCAGTTAATTGTCAGTTAAATGGGATTTGACAACATACTAACACCAGTGATGGTAAAAATGTCAGCTAGGTGAAACCTTTACATTGAAATATGGTTTCAAATATGGCTCAAATTTGGTTCAAACATGAATCAAATAGGTTTAATTCTTCCCCTTTAACCACTGCTTATGACAGGTGGGGAATCCTGTGGGTTCATTTTACAACCTATGGCTATCCCACAATGAGAAATACATTAGTCAGAAAAATCGATACCGTTCTTTGCCTCCTTTTGCAACAATGTGTTCCCCTAAATTCCTTGCTTTGGGAGCCTTCGAGTTCCCATACTTTCCTATTACTTATCTTTGTATATCCCTATTGCCTGCAACAAACATCCTGTAATTTTAACTGAGAGCACCTCTAACACTAAAGAGTGCCAAAAGCTCAAAGTACAAACTATGTTCTTCTATGTTTTAGCAAGATGGTTTATTGCATGCAATAAAGATACATAAAAGTAAATAGGAGTATTGAGAGACAACATAAACACCAGTATTCTTTTGACTGAATAGATACATTCACAAAAGGACACTCACTTCAGACAGCAAACCAAAAAAGGTCACGTAACAATATGGCACTACAAAGCATTCTTAATTCCACCATTATTTTACAAAGACCTGCCTGCATGATCATGTACATAACTGGTCCATAGGTATTGTCATGCAAATGTATAACATTGTTTGAATCTCACTTTGGACATTCAGTACCATGTACTTTATGTTCATGAGACACGGTAATGCCAAAAAGACCAGCGCATTTTTAACTCAGCAATGTGAGTTTGACGTTAGTTGACCCACAGCCATTGATCAACTAGCAAATTCATTGCCGACTTCAATAGAACTATGTGAACAAGTCAATCACATCAATTCAGGACGGTTCCTTAATCCTGAAGTAGTTGACCAACTTGACTCATTCATTGCGTCCCTAATCCTTGATTAAGTGTTTGATGAATGTAGTTCCTCCCTTTCACAGAGGATTAATCTTGTTATAAGAAGGGTAAAGTGCAGGTTACAATATTACAGCTCTATTGGATTCAAATATAGTCCAATTGTTGTGAGTTTTAGATAAAATCTTGACAGTCTTGGGTCAAAAAGAGCAAAAATTTGCTAACCTAGGTAAATTTACATGATTTGTATCAAGAGACTATGAAGATGAACATCCCATTCATACAATAGCAATAAATTCTTTCTAGCATAGAAGCTTCAGGTATGATACATTAAAGGTAACAAGCTTGATTCATACATATCATAATTTAGAAATACATTCTTCTTAGCTAATGTGCAGCAAATCTGACACTAGCATGCACAAAGTGGAATGGACATAAAGTGATTAATTTCTGATTAAACAAATGTATTCTAAATTTGTCTTGCATGGAATATGTAACTTCACAAGCTGTCAGATATACAACATATGGTGTCTAGGTTCTGTTAAATAAAGAGGTTTAATACACTTCATGCTTGATTTCATAGGATGTTTTATGTTATTAGAGATTAAAAATTACTATTATCTCCCCGATAAATCTATACGAAACAAATGCCCAAGTGTTTGAAAAAGAATATTTGGTACACAAAACTGAACTAAACTATCACTTTTGGTGTTTATTCCCTAATGTCAATGAGATATTTACAACATTTAGACCAGATGGCATCATGTCATTAATTACTTGACACAGCTGGCAGAGCTATACAGCATGTCATTTGCAAGGAGAGAGTTACAAGTATTCCTTGTACTTTTTTGGATGAGTGAAGGATGGTCCAAAGAAAGAGGGTACTGGCACTGTCCATACATATTTCTTTAGGTGAGGGGTAGGAAGAGGCAGAAATGGGGGATGGAGAAAGGTAAAGCATTTTCTAATCCTTGCTTGAACTTTGTTTCCATATTCTTTTCTTTCACATTTTTTTCAAGGATGACATACCAAGAGGGTGGTGACTATCCTAAGTGTCCAGCTTGATGGATCACTACTGGTTTGAATTGTACCCAGTTCATATCGTGGTGGCCTATCAGTTTAGGTGTTGGACTTGTAGTCCAAGGATGTGCCTATTCGAATCCTGCCTAAGCCATTAAGTTGGGTCCCTCAACATGATGCTTTACTTCAATTTGCCACTCTCCCACTCGGATGTAAAACAGGTACTAGTGAGGTAAACTGTCATCGGACATGTCATTACAGCTGTGCTACATTAATAATAATAATAATGATAATGCTATTTATAAAGCGCTTTTCAAAAACACTCAAAGCGCTGTACAAAGAAAAGGGTTAAAAATTACACAGATAAAATCAAAACTTAAAGCACAGAAAAGAACAAAAAAGCTTAAAAAACAAAAACAGTGATCAGTTAAGACAATTAAAAAAATAAGTTTTCAAATTCTTTTTAAAATGATTAAAATTAGTTAAAGAACGCACATTAGCAGGAAGGCTGTTCCAAACCTCAGGGGCAGCAACAGTAAAAGATCTGGCCCCATAACACTTAGTTTTAGAAATTGGAGGATGGGAAAGAAAAAATTCAGATGCTGATCGTAAGCAGCGACTTGGTGAGTATTTGGTGATGAGACTTGAAATGTAATCCGGGGCCATGCCATGTAATGATTTGAAGGTAAGTATAGCTATTTTATAAATAATACGATAATATACCGGTAGCCAGTGCAACTCACGGAGGATTGGAGTAATATGATCATGCTTCTTAGAACGTGTTACTAGTCTCGCGTCGGAGTTTTGTATATGTTGTAACTTTGAAATATGGTTTGATGGAAGCCCATACAGGAGACTATTGCAGTAGTCTAGACGTGACGTTACAAAAGCATGAACAAGACGCTCCGTGGATTTACGATCAAGATAGTTGCTTAACTGACCAATCTTATAAATAGCAAAAGAAGCAGCAGAAACGATATTGTTCACATGATCTTTCAATTGCAGGGTGCTATCCATAGTGACACCAAGACTCTTAGCAGTACTAGTAATGTCAACAAAAGTGTCATCAATTGAAATTCTTGGAAAAGAAGGGCAATTCAGAAATTTAGAAGAAATATGTAGGACTTCTGTCTTAGAATCATTAAACATTAGCTTATTATGTATACTCCATGATTTAATATCACGAATGCAAAGCTCAAGACGGAAACTGCAACATGACTCTCAGTTTGTTTCAAAGTGAAATAAATCTGAGTGTCGTCAGCATAAGACATATAACTGATACCATGAGCAGTAATAATGTCACCTAGTGGGGCTACATACATAGAGAAAAGGGATGGACCAAGTACAGAGCCTTGCGGTACTCCTTCATCCAGGCTACATGGGTCAGATAAAATTCCACCTATATTCACAAATTGAGTGCGTCCTTTTAAATAAGAATCGAACCACTTTAATGGTGTGCCATTAATACCATAACGAGCCTGCAACCGTTCAAGAGTAATATCATGAGCTATAGTATCGAACGCCGCTGAGAAGTCTAGTAGTACTAATACAGCTTCTTGGTGTTGATCCACAGCTTTTAGTAGATCATTGTGAATTCTTAGCATTGCGGTTTCGGTGCTATGAAATTTACGATACGCCGATTGCATAGGGGCAAATAGACCATTCTGGTGAAGATAATCATAAAGCTGGCCTGCAGCAGCTCGCTCTAAAACTTTAAAAATAAATTTGAGGTTTGATATAGGTCTATAATTTTTAAAATCATTCTGGTTAAGGCCTTGTTTTTTCAGAAGTGGAATGACTTGCGCTGTTTTCAAGGATTTGGGAACAATTCCAGATGACAAGGAAGAGGAACTGACCCCTGTGTTAGGTTAGGTTAAATTTTAAGCCTCAATTTATGACCCCCTGTTTATTTATCAGTACCCACAGTCTTTTGCCAGTTGTAAGTCACTGGACTGTTTTTCCTATTTCATTGCTTATGTGGAGCATCAAGCATCCAGGTTTCCCACTCCTACATAATTTTTCCATGCCATTTTCAAGACTTGTGACTTTTGAGGACCCCAGACGTTTTATGAAATTTAAGTACTTATCATTCCTGCATTTTGGTGAATCAAAATTTAAGCAATGTCCAGGTTTTTAAGGACCTGTTGCAGCCCTGACAATTGCAGTAGGTTCCATTTTTAAAGTCTTTGGTTGACCATGTCTGGAAATCAAACCCCAGGCCTTTATAGTGTGAGTCACATGCTCTACCAACTAAAGGACACACTTGGTCTCTAGAATGAGGGCTTTAGCTTATGTTGTACCTTTGCATTGAATTGCCTTGATCAAGGGTTCACATCTTTGTCCTTGAGGTGACCCCATGTCAGGTAACAACTTCAGATCCCAACCCAACCAATGTATTCTTAAAAGAATAAAAAATAATTTCACCTCCACATTTACTTTTTCTAGAATGAAAATATGTTGCACCCTTGACACTGTGCTGTGACTGCATTTGCTACCTCATCAAGTTGCCTAACCATTGTGTTTAGTTCATGACTGGTTTAGTTAGTCAGTCATCTCTGGCAATACTGAATTGCTCCACAAGTCATGTCTCCTTCTTTTGATTTGGAGTGAAAAATTTTTAAAAACACTTGAACAAGTTAGTGAGCTAGGATTTGAAATGCCTGCAACCATAAGGATGGGAAACCATGGCATAGATATTGGTGCATTAAAATTGCAAATAATATTATTGTGTCTTCTATTTGTCCCATCTAATATTAGAAGCAATGCTACTAGTGTAATTTCACAAACTTTGGATCTAATAATGTTCACTTCAAAATGTTTGTTTCTTGTTGCAATTAATTATAAAAGGTGTAGATTGAATCAATCCAATAAAAAACTGATTAAAAACTGCAAACTGTAAACTGTATCTGAACCTTGACCAAATTAGTGTCATTCTCTTAATATTCCGGTGAACAGATTACTTTGGAATAACATCTTCATGCTGCAGGTACACTTGAAACAAGGTTGAGGGCAATGTAAGAGTGGCTTCAAGTTTCTAAAATACATTTCCCTACCCTCACATTTTGCTTCAAGAAAACAGGAAACTATTAAACAAGCAGATCAGATCCCACAGAACCTACCTGCTTCATAATTCCAGGATCCTTTTCATTGTCAAAATATACCAAGCTACCAGAGCTGTCCATACCATGCAGGAAGAAGCAAACATGTCCACTGAAAAAAAAGAAATAACAGGAAACAAATGAAATCACTTTGCATTAGCAATTCATAATCAGGTCTTTAAAGCAGTTTTTTCATGACTTTGCAGGTTTCATACTCTCACCCCAAACAGCGCCAATTCTCCTAACCTACTGACTTATAAGAGTGTACCTCAAGTCAAAAAAATTCAAAAATAGATGTTAAAGAGCAGGAAAAATGAATTCTAGCAGTCCAACTTCCATTTTCATAGGATATTCCTGAGCTGAGATATAAAATGTTGAAGCTTTGTTACCCTTTAAAATGAAAAATGTTTTCATGGCCTTGAACACTTCCTGTTTGCTTAAATCGTATGTTGCATAGAGAGGGCATAATTAATTACATCGCCCCATTAGAGTAAAAGTGATATCACACCTTGTTACAAGATGCAGTACCTTTCAGAAATGCAAAGATTGTAATGTGAGTAGTACAACAATGACATCACAAATTATTGTGCAATATACCATTTTCAGTTGAGTGAATGAACTTCAACCTTTCATATCTCAGCTCAGGAATGTCCTATGAAGATGGGAGTTGGGACTGTTAGGAACAATTTTTCATGCTGTTTAAAAATATATTTTTAAATTTTTTTACTAGAGGTTCACTTAAAGCCCCTCCCCCACAACTGTCTAAAATTGTCCCTCATGGAGACACAATATCAGTCAGTTGCATCAGGGTGAGTGTACAAGACCCTGATGTGTAATCAAAACACTCTCAGAACAGTACATGCTATTCAACATGAGCTTGAATACTCCAATACTGAACCAATTGAGAATTTCGGTTGACTAATCCAAAAATTGTAGTTTGGGGTGAGAGGATCAGCCCTTTCTGCAACCACAAATATGGGAGAAGCCTCGGGCTTATAAATTATAAATTCACATAAGGTAGCAACCAACTCAACAATTTAGATCAAATCTGGTATTGGTATTTTTTTTGCAAACCTAGTTTAGATGGAAAAAACATATATGACTCTTGCAGGAAAAACCAACCTTTCTTTGACCTGAAAAGGAAATGAACTCTACACTTGTAGTAGGTTGCTAATCTTCATCGCTTCGGATGTCATCCCATTTATCCCCTCACCCAGTCTACAGCAATTACAAGTAGCCTATGGGAGGGTGGGTTTTGTTGTTCTTGGAGCAGAGGAGTGAGCTTGTTAATAAGGTGCAATATGTGAACATATAGGTTCTTTAGGTGATCATGTTTAAATAGGGGAGATATTGCACAGTTAAGCTCAGTAAAGTTTTTGAAATCATCCACTTCCTTAATTGCAGTTGTTAATATCTATCTAGCTATTGCATAACTGAGTTGTACTACTTTGTAAATATTGAAGGCAGTCTTTAAGTGTCTTTCAATCTTCAGTTCAAATTAGATTCATTCAATTTATATCTTTCATGTATTCTAATGTACTGTACATATGTATACAAAATAGAGCAGACATTATCTGCAACAAAGGCAAATGAGATTTAAAAGCAAATTAATAAACCACAACTTTTCAGTCCGATGGAAGATCATGAAAAGATCTAACACAAGCATGCATGATTCCAGCATTTGTAATTCATGCTTACAATGAAAACCTAGAAATAATGCTAAGGAAAAAAACAGAACATCAACAGAAAGTCAGAGCTCATTTTGACTTGCTGCAACAGATACAAGCCACTAAACTGTACTAAAACAGAAAGGGGAATACAACATGTCAAACCTGTTGCATTTGGACATTTGGCCGAATATTGAGTAGTGTGAATCCCAGGGTTCCAGCATCCAATTGTATCTATTATGTGTATTTATGTATATAAAATACAGTTTTGTCAAAATTGTGGAAGAATCAAACTAACCAGGTAAAATGAAGTGAAAATCATGGATTGAGAATGTTGAATTTCCAGAAATTTTAATCACAGAACCCCTTCCACTTGCCAAAACAAGTCAAATTAAATAATTTTCATGAAAAATGCAGATATCATGAAAACATAAATTCATCATACCTCACTTTTGCTTTGAATATGCCTCATTTTAAAATATCTTAATATTTTCTCTCCAACCATAAAAATTTGTATTTCAGAAGAATTCTCAAAATTAAGTCTTGGCTTCGTGTAACAGTTGTTCATGTGTGCACTACTGAGATCAAAGTATATGCAAGTAAAAGGGGGAGGGGGCCACACAGAGTCATGATGTAGGCAAAATATTTCAAAATACATTTAAAGACTGAAGTTTCATACCTTGACCTGAGTAAGTCTAATCCAATAGGAATGATGTTTTCTGTACAGTATTCCTTCAATGATTCCAAACAACTTTCTTCCGCCTACAAAAAAAAACATTTCCAAGAAAAGTGTATTAAAAACTTCAATTTTAAAATCTTTGCAGGATCACCAGATTGTTCTAAAAAATTGAAAGTCAGAGTTATTTTTTTTCAGGCTGTCAGATTTCATGGGAATGATTGTTCCCCATCGCGTGGTGGTCCCGTGGTGATGGAATCACGGAACCCAAAACTGGTTACCACCAATCAGTTACCACTCACGCATTTTTTAACAGAACCCAAAAGTGGATTCCCATGAGTTACCATGGTGAAAAATGATGGAACCTACAAATGGGTTCCTGTGATTTTTGAAATCCAACGGCTTGCTTTTTGATTGGCCATACATGCTCTTAATTTTAGACTACCCTGAGACATCGCATCCTTAAAGAAGGTTGCAGAAGAAACATTTTATTCTACAAATGCACAAGGTATGATATATTCCATCAAACAAGTGCCAAACCTCAAAGAACTCAATGGTCTGGGAAGGGGAGTGAGTGGGGGAGGGGTAGAATACTCCACTTTTCTTCTCTATATGTTCACAATATATGTGGACATCACTTAAAACTGAATAAAAAATTGACATTATTTTTGTCAATCTATTGCTTTAAAATTTTAAGAATTCCGAAAATCAGAACATTCTTATTCTGATAGGTTTAAAAACTCCCAAAATAGAACAGTTCCACTTAATACACAACAGTTTGCAAGTATACTGTTTGTATACCATTAGAATTACAGTCAGACTAACAGAAGTAATTTCATAACTAAAATAATAAGAGTATAGAAATATTTTGCACTGCTAAATAACTCCTACCAACTGTCACATTTAGGCCAAAAAGTTCCTAATTTACAAAACTTTCTATTTCCAGTGTACATTTAAAGATGACATCAATACAAAAGCATTCTGTAATGAGGCCTATTTCTTATAACCATGATGCTCTAAAATGGTACTAAGTTTTAGCCATCCCTGGTTGACAAATCCAGATTTAACCAGTAGTCTCTTCTTCAGATATCTTGATGTCAATTAAGGTAAATGGGTTTGTTGTTGTATTGCATTTAGACATGGATGAATAGTGATAAACTGTACGCTGAAGAAGACCCTCTTAACAATATCTGGCTTAAAACCCACGAAAAGGGCCTTTTCATTGGGTAATTTTGGCTAAAATCTCCTATTGAAACATAGCAACATGTTGTGTTCAGATTTTGAACTAGAAACTGTTTAACAGGGTATCTCTATAAATTACTCTTGACTGGGCCTAGTATTGTCTGTAGGTAAATCTTGAAACATAAAAACAACTTCAAATCCTGTGAGAGGTGTTTAAATAATAGATAATAGCAATCACTTTTGTGACAGAACGAGTGTTGGTGTATGTTTCTACGGATTCCATCACACTGAAGATGACACCTTTGTAAAGCTTTTCCAATAACCTGAAAAAATAAGACGAACATCTATCACTTGAGGTCGCTTGGATGAGAAAAGGTACATTTTTATAAAAAAAAAAAAAAAAGAGGAAATTGCAAGAATGTTTTCATAAATAATTGATAATTCACTTTGTTGATTTAATATCAACCAGGTGATTGGTCCAGTAATAGAGCCTCTCACCTGCAAAGTGATTGGTCCAGTGGTGAAGCCTCTCACCTGCATCTGACATTCCATTTTCACATTTGAGTCATACCAAAAACTTGGACTGACTGCATGGTCAGTGGTTAGAGCATCAGACTTTCAGTCGGGAGGTTGGGAGTTCAAATCCCAGCCAGGTCATAGCAAAGGCTTTAAAAACGAAACTTGCTGCCATTGTGCCTGGTGCTCAGCATATGCAGTGGAGTAGGGAAAACAAGCCAGTGAGCAACAACTGAAAAAACAGCCATGGCTGGCTAGAGATGAACCAATAAGTTGGAAACTAAGCTGCAAAGCTCCACCTAACTAATTAACATACCAGAAACTTTTAAAAATGGAATCCAAAGCCTACCTGTATATACACAATGCTCTAATTAACAAATGCAGTACGAAAAATAATTCAATGGCCCACAAGAGGCATGAATATTCACTAATAGATTAAACCCAAGAAGGCTAGAATGTGAGCAGAATGAAGCAAATCAATAAGTACCAACATATTTTTGAACTGTTGAAAAAACTTCTCATATAGTTATCTTCAAAGTTTTAAAGATTGTTTAAAGATTGAAGTGTGATAGTTGGAACTCCACAAACCCTATAGGTTTTTTAGAGTGCTTCCCTTCACAATATTTTGATATCATGTAATATTCTACTTTTATTTTTGTACATTGTACCAATCACTATCAAACATTGTGGAAAAACAAATAAATGAAATGAAATTTCTAAATCTTTAAAAACCAATAAAACAAGTTAAATAATGTATATTAAAACCTCAAACATTTGGTCTGGAACCTTTCAACTTCTTAAATAAAGGGTGCTGGCAACAGTTTTTACACAGCATTCACTCAATTCTTGTATTTCCTCCAAAGTTGCTTAGTTAGCGCAGTAAGAAAAAATTTTTCTCCCTACCTTTCTTTCAGACTAAACATTACTGAGCCAAATAAGTATGGGACTTTACAATCACAGTGAAGGTTAAAACCTTTTTATAAGTCTCCATCTATTTTGTTTGAGCAAAACAATCTTAAGAAATAGAAAATTTGATGTAAAACTTGCATTGTCCTTGAAAGTGCTATTTTGGCAAAAGCCTCTTTGTAAGCTACTATCAAACACAGCTTTAAGCAATATTTGACACTTCTTCCTGAGATGGTTTAAGTAAGGCATGGGTAACCAAACAAAATTTGAAAACAAGGCGAGTAACAAGGTCCACAATGTGTTTCACCAAAAGAAAGTTGAACACTATTCTCTTCAATTCATCCTTCCCCCCTTCGTACCCTTCCCTTTCTGAAAAATTTACAACAATCTCTGATGACAAGCCAATTTTCAGCAATTATGACTGTAATAAATTAACAATGTAAAATACTTAGTTGATTTACTATGTTTAACACTCCAATCAAGTTCATTTTATCAGAGGTCAAGGGGATATTTAAATCAAGCAGAATCACAGACACAAACATCTATTTCCTTGAGAAAGAAACTTGAGAAGTAGAGAGACTTTTCATTTCCCTCTTATTATATGTATAATATGTAACCAGATCTTCCAAAGAGCAACTTAAATGAAACAACATCCTGTATTAAAGGGAAAATGCTACAAAGAGATGGAATGATATAAGAATTTTGGATATACAACATTGTCTCTAGGAAAACTAGGAATATATACGAAAATATATGTGTTTAGGGAAATGGTGAAATGGGGGCAGGGGCCACCACTACCTGACATAACCTGTTCTATGAACTGTCATTATTTTTAGGGAAAGTCATGGATGATCAAATTTGAACTTGTCGGAAGAGTTTCACAGACCACTATTTTGCATACTGTGTTATGCTCGATACGGAGCTAGTAAAGACTGCCGAGCGACTGTCTTTTGATGTACACAATACTGAGTCAAACGCTGCAGTGCTAGATAATGGCACTTTGATCCTGTCTGCTTGGTCACACCAGCTCATCTCTTCTCAGATGTTGTTCTCACCAAGACAAAAGGCTATTCTTTAATAAACTGATGCAGCATAGGTGCTTATTCTTTGCCAAGTGAACTGTGGGCTACATATGCTTGATAAGATAGTTTTGTGAAGACAAGCGGAAAGTGCAAACTCATTGCCCTTTGGAGAGAATGTGTCATGGGTGAAAAATGGTGAGAAAAGTGTCATTCTCACAATGACATTTAGACTGTTCAAAACCACCTGTTACTCCTGAAAATAATCAGGGTAAAAACTAACATTTTATATAAAAATCTGTAAGAAATATAGCAGAGATGTAAGCAAAACATAGACTAATTTCCTAAAACCTCATTATTCAGGATTGTCAGTCCTGGGAGGAGGATTCTGTTTTGAGAAAACCTCACATCAGGGGGCTAAGGTGCAAAATGTGGGCTATCTTTTTCTGTTTTGGAATATGTGTATGCAGCAAAGATTCCAAGTAACCCTACAATTGTAATCCCACCCTTGGCAATTACAACCATAGTGACTACAGCACACCTTTTTGTCTAGCAAAACAAACTTCCAGAGAATTTTGATCAAAAACTGAAATTTCCTGATCTCTTACATCTTTGATTTAAGATATTTGGGAGTCTTGATACTACATATCTCTCTTGGATGAAAGTATCAACACAGTTTCTGTAATGAGGACATCAAGAAGGAAACGCAACAGCATTGACAGACAGTAATAAAATTTGCAACCTCACTCACATTAAGGACTAATGTCTGGAACAAACCAAATTACCACATTACCTGAAGTCTTGCAACTGTTGGCATAGCACCTGGGTGGGCTAGTTAGTTAGTTAGTCTGATGGAGTTTTGCGGCCCAGTTTCCAACTAATTAGTTCAATTCGAGTCAGCCACAGTCTTTTTTTTTCCAGTTGTGACTCACTGGCTTGTTTTCCCTACTCCCCTGCTTATACTGAGCACCAGCTGAGTAGGTTCCATTTTTTTTAAAGTCTTCGGTATGACACAACCAGGACTTGAAATCCCGACCTCCTGACTGCAAGTCTGATGTTCTAACCACTTGAACATGCAGTTGGTGGGACAAACCTTTTAATGATGCATATTATAAATAGCATGAATATTCAAGAATGATATCATCATCCTGGTATTTTATACAGAATCAATATCAGTGTAAAAATAAGGAATTGGGGAGGGAGGGGTAACTGAAAAGCTTCTGTAGCTGTTAGTGTGTGATACACAGAGCAGATGTTTTGCAGTAGGGGGTCTCACCTATTGGCTAGGGCATTGGATTAGCATTATGCTACAAACTTCAAACACAGCTATGGAAAATTGCTGCAAACATAGCAAATTGGCATCCCAGGTAGATGTGATACAGAACTAAGGACAGACTTGCAGAAAATAATATCGAAACAGAATTATCTTGTGTCTTTTTGTATCAACTGCATACCAATATAAAACATATTACAAACTGACTGCAAGGGAAGTTTATGTCAGTTCTATGACGGAATATCTGAGTGATGTATAAAGCACATTGTAACAGAAAACAAGTTGAAGACTTTGCCTTCTATTTGGGATTTTACTATTTACTTAATCAAGAACCAGAACACATGCAAGGCATCCAATCTTCCTACATTGAGATCCCCCTTGCCCGTTGTGAACCCAAATGACATTTGACCTCCACCAAAAACTTCTGGGACCATGTATTCACTATGTGCCATCTACATGACAAGTTACAGCACCCTACAAGTGACCTTTCTTGAAAGACTGTGCAGGAATGCTTGTCAGGCTTTGAACATGCTGACTTCAAATGAACTTTGACCTTTGGGAAAATCAATAGGGATCATCTACTCAATATGAACAATCCACACACTAAATATGAGCATAGTCACATGTACCGTTCTTGAGATATGGTGTTTCAGAAGTTTTGACCTTTTGACCTCTCATGACCCCAAATGACCTTTGATCTCCACCAAAAACAATAGTGATCATCTACTCAATATGGCCAATGCACACACCAAATAGGAGATTAGTCACACTCTTCTTGAGATACTGTGTTTACAAGCAATTTCTAAGGAATTTACCTATTGACCTCTTGTGACCCCAAATGACCTTTGACCTCCACAAAAATGGATAGGGATCATCTACTCAATATGATCAACCCCCACACCAAATATGAGCATACTCACATGTACCATTCTGGAGATATCATGTTTAAGAAGTTTTGACCTCTCGTGACCCCAAATGACCTTTGACCTCCACCAAAAACTATACAGACCATCTACTCAATATGGCCAACCCACACACCAAATATGAGCATAGTCACATGTACCATTCTCGAGATATCATGTTTAAGAAGTTTTGACATTTTGACCTCTTGTGACCTCAAATGACCTTTGATCTCCACCAAAAACAATAGGGATCATCTTACTTAATATGGCCAATGCACACACCAAATATGAGATTAGTCACACTTACTGTTCTTGAGATACCGTGTTTACAAGCAATTTCTAAGGAATTTATCTATTGACCTCTTGTGACCCCAAATGACCTTTGACCTCCACGAAAATGGATAGGGATCATCTACTCAATATGACCAACCCACACACCAAATATGAGCATACTCACATGTACCACTCTGGAGATATCATGTTTAAGAAGTTTTGACCTCTCATGACCCCAAATGACCTTTGACTTCCACCAAAAACTATACGGACCATCTACTGAATATGGCCAACCCACACACCAAATATAAGCATAGTCACATGTACCATTCTCGAGATATCATGTTTAAGAAGTTTTGACCTTTTGACCTCTCGTGACCTCAAATGACCTTTGATCTCCACCAAAAACAATAGGGATCATCTACTTAATATGGCCAATGCACACACCAAATATGAGATTAGTCACACTTACTGTTCTTGAGATACCGTGTTTACAAGCAATTTCTAAGGAATTTACCTATTGACCTCTCGTGACCTCAAATGAACTTTGACCTCCACGAAAATGGATAGGGATCATCTACTCAATATGATCAACCCACACTAAATATGAGCATAGTCACATGTACCAGTCTCCAGATATTGTGTTTCAGAAGTTTTGACCTTTTGACCTCTCGTGACCCCAATTGACCTTTGATCTCCACCAAAAACAATAGGGATCATCTACTTAATATGGCCAATGCACACACCAAATATGAGTTAAGTCACACTTACTCTTCTTGAGATACCGTGTTTACAAGCAATTTCTAAGGAATTTACCTTTTGACCTCTCGTGACCCCAGATGACCTTTGACCTCCACGAAAATCGATAGGGATCATCTACTCAATATGACCAACCCACACACCAAACATGAGCATAGTCACATGTACCGTTCTCGAGATATCGTGTTTACAAAGTTTTGACCTTTTGACCTCTCGTGACCCTTAATGACCTTTGACGTCCACCAAAAACGATAGGGATCATCTACTCAATATGACCAACCCACACACCAAATATGAGGTTAGTTACACTTCTTGAGATATCTTGTTTACAAGCCAAAGCGTCACATATGCATACACACACACACATACACACGACATCACCATTGCATAGATTCCTTGCCTGCCTATGGCAAGGAATCAACAATATACCAGCTTCAGTATCTACATTCTGTTAGCAATCGTTACCTGAAAGTACCACCCAACCCCATCCCAAATGTTGCTACAAACAGCAAAAGTCAACAATAATTTAAATTCCAATTGTTTGTTAATATTAAGCGATACCTATTCCATACTGTTATTCTGTCACACAACCAGTTCTTAGTTCATAACCTCTATTCAACTTTCATTATCTTGCTATATCATCCCATTGTTTCTCATCCTTTCTTTCAAACATTTCTAACTTCTCTAACAATACACTCTTCTTTTGGATACCTTCTACATTTTCTATTCCAATTGTGCCCAATAACAATTATGTTTTAAATGAAACTTGCAGTTTCTGATTTAACAATTTAAGACCCAATTCTCTCACCCCAGTAGCCATTCTCCAAACTTTCTTAAGTTAGCCCCTCTCACACCGTCTTAAATTCACCCTCATCCAGACACAATCTCAGTTTATTACTTCAGGGTGAGTATAGAAAAGCTCAATGTGTATAATCAAAACACTCTCAGTACAGTTCATGCTGTGCAATATCAGCTTTGGTACTCTGCATTGTTTGAATTAGCAGTCAATCAAAAAACTGAACCAATTGGGAGTTTCTGTTACCCTATACTAGAAGTGTAGTTTGGGGTGAGAGGATTGGCCCTTTAATGTAAAGTCAAACCATAGACTCCTTTTCCAGGTTTCCTGGAACACTTGAAACTGACATACCACTGAATCACTCAACACAGAAGCCATTTCTAAAAGAACCATTTTTCTTACCTTCAAGAGGTTCAAATGACATCAGAAGGTCAAATATTTTAATGCCTATGAGTAGTTTCAGATTAATGTAGGTATTAAGTTTGATGGGATTTAATGACACACCAATGTGAAGGTGTTCTACAGTGTCAGCTATATAAAAAAAAAAGTTTCAAATACAGTTCATGTCCTCCACTTAAGTCGCCTCTTACGGCAGACGGGAAATACCTTCAGCATATTCTTCAAACCCCAACACACAGGAGTATTATTAAAGATCAATGTATCATCCATACTGCTTTTATAGACAATTCACAGGCATATGCCAGTGCAGGTACAATATATGCACATGACAGGTTTTCCCCATTAACCACTTTTACCTGACCTGCCAATGGCAACTCGGGTAAGGAGGCTCAGGCCACCTTACTGATTTGTTGGAAGGGCAGGCCTTTACTGGCCAAGCACAGCTTTTATTGTCTCATGCATGGGTAACTTTCAACAATAAAAGTTTCCGGGAATCCAGATGAGGGTCACGTCTGTCAGAAATTTGAGCTGCACAGAGGTACAGAGAATCAGTTATGGTGGACTTCTGGCTAATGGTTATTTCCTGTAATGCAGGTACAGATATTTATTGTATGCTGAAACTTATTCATGTATATCCCTATTTGGCTCCTCCAATAACTTTCAAAGTCTATCCTCATAAGCAATGGTGTAGGGAAAACAAGCCAGTGAGCTGCAAGTGGAAACTACAAAGTCTATCCTCATACCCAATGGTGTAGGGAAAACAAGCCATTGAGCCGCAAGTGGAAACTACAAAGTCTATCCTCATACCCAATGGTGTAGGGAAAACAAGCCATTGAGCCGCAAGTGGAAACTACAACAGCAATGCCATTGTGAAGCTCACACAACTTGTTTTGTCTGTTAAAAACAGGAACTCAAAGTTCAATCAAATTTTATCTGTTATCCGTTTCCTAAACCTCCTTACATTAAAATATTAAATGCAAGGAAGTAAAAAATAGTGGAGGTAAAACATTTTGTGATTTTGCTGCATATAAATCTACATCTGATATAGTTTTATGATAGATCTAAATATCACTGAATATTTTCTCAAATCATGAAAGCCTGGACTGTGTATTCTTATAGGCAGAAGGCAGTAAGATAAAATTAATAACTTATGTATGGTGTACCTGTAAACTGCTCAGGTATTTCAAAGTACATTCAGTTACACCTACAGTACAAATCCATAAGCAAACACTGCATGGCTCTGTACTGATCAAAATAAAACACAGAGACTCAAGAAGTTCATACTATACTGTGCTTATTGAACTCAAACAGTTATGTTGGTATTGCTTGGCTTGGCCAATTCATGATAAATTGAACAGAAAAGAATGAAAGGTATCTCCACAATAGATAAGTTACAACAGAGTCTGTTGTAACTCCCTAGTTACAGCCTAATTCTCTCCACACTAGCTGACCACAGCTTATTATGAGACCACCTTAGACCAGCATACAGTGACAGTACTGTTAATGCTTTCTTCGACCAGCTGTAACATAAAGAACCAGGTTAAACAGCCATATGTGCAAGATAAGAACTGAACACACAACCAAGCACACTACTATTAATGCAATAAATAAACAACTAACCGCTCAGCAGGCAAAATGAACTCAGCCCCCCAAATCAGCTTTCAAAACACTACTTACATTTTCCGTATCAGAATGCAAGTAGGTAGGTATCAATGCTCTCCTCCAAAGCAATCATTAACCAAAATTTAAGTCTTTAAATCTCCAAAAATGAGGAAGGAGAAGAAGACTTCTCTTAAAAAGTTGACACCATCTGCCCCATTCGATAACCTCACACATGTACTGTGTACATGTATGAGCTAAAAATACCAGCTCGTCTTAAATCAATCAGTTAGAAAATGAGCCGTAAAAAACCCGCATTTATCAAACTTACTGTTCCCATATATCAGAGGCAACCAAATGAATGGCAATTCCAGTATCATTGCTTGAGCAGGAATATCCCAACTGATGATGAAACAACCAAGAAGTTAGTTAGATGGAGTTTACCACCCAGTTTCCAACCTACTGGTTTCAGTCAAGCCGGCCATGGCCTTTTTTCCAGTCGTGGCTCTTGTTTGTTCTCCCTACTCCATTGCTTATGTGGAGCATCACCCACAATGGCAGTAAGGTTCCATTTTAAGAGTCTTTGGTATGACTCCACCTAGGAATAGAACCCGGGCCTTCCGCATGAGAGGCGGATGCTCTTACCGTTACACTGGACAAGCAGAACAACCAAGAAATAGTTTAACTTGTTACTATAGAATGTACACTTGAGACACATTTTAGATATTCCTAAAATGAAACCAGCTCAGGCATCGTACAGTTTTTTTTTCTAAAAACAAAAGACCCTCAGCAGGTCCTACACATAGTCTATTTCTTGCAACTTTATTTCCAGGAAGTAAAGTATCATTAAAGGAAATTCTCTGATTTATAGCTAACAACAAATGGCAAATGGTTTTACTTTTTTTTCTTTTCATGTCATGTAACCTTTTCAAGAAGGAACACATCTTGTCAGATTTAGGTTCTGAGACTCATATGTTATAATACCGATGGAAGAATTTTTCCGTTCAATGATCACGCAATGCAAACACTCCATGTCCCTTTGACTAAATGGAATGGTCCTTGTTAACTTGACTTTGCAAGATTAAAGGTTAAGGCTCTAAAAGCACATCAAATAGTTTAATATTATATATTTCTAGCCCACTCAGCACAAGTCCCCTGCTTGAAAAATATAATGGCTGTTGAATTTCATGAAGACTGTTTAACTAAATTTGACAACAAAGTGATTGATGGCAACCAACCTCTACAGAAGCTCGGAGCAGACTTTGCAAGGTTGAAGGAAGATAAATTTTTTCCTATCTCTTAGAGGTAATAAAGTCCACATTCATGTTGACATTTTGTCATCTATAGTTAATTAATTGTCAAGAGTGGGATGAGATGCTTCTAAATTTCTCCCTGCCTCTGTATCTACTTTGGTCTCGTCAGTTTAATATTAAGTAATTAATGGAATTTCACAATGTACTCTGCCCTTGTCAAGTATATGTCGTCTAGACATATTTAATGTCTTCCTACTGAAGAGGAACATCAGGCTTGAGCAAAAAAAAATGTAAAACATTAATTCATGAGGACTGAAATGTCAGACAGAACTATAGTTCATTGCAAAATTTATATGGAAATGGACCAAACTAAACTCACTCTATCCTCATAATTATACCTGAAATTTGTTCCAGTTAAGTGAGCTTGAGTAACTGTCTACAACAAAAATTTTGAAAATTTATACCCTTGTACGGCAACAGTATGTTACTGAAATGATATGCAGACAGTTAACAGACTCTGTGCCTTCCTGCAAGAGTGGTTGAAAATGTTTTGAAATAAATGTCATAAATTTTTAAAAGCAGTGATCTTCTCTTTTAACTCCTTCATGTTAATACACCATAAAGGCTTTATTACACTGTCAGGAAATTTTCTGTCTACTTTCATCTTATATGAGAAAAGGAAAAAATTGCAGTTGGCACACTTAAAAAAATATAATATGAGACAAAAAATACTAAAAGACTTCACCATAGATCTAGCTTCCTGTGGAAGGGGTTTATTAGTGGATCAGGGATCAGGGAGCTCTCTCAGTCCCCATCACTTTGCATGCACACACTGCTTTCTACAGTTTCAACTTACCTCTATTTCACTGAGGCTCTTAGTGACCAACCCCTACCCCAAATCCATAAGGTCCATCATGCTTATCTACCTAATTAAAATATTTTCATATTCTGCTCTGACAAACAGTTCTACTTACTCAATATCTGTCTTTGGGGGTCTGGGTGCTTGTACCACTCCACCAGACAATGGGTAGGTAGTATGTCCACTTGTGAAGAAAAAGGTCCTACTGCAACTGATTGGAAACTTGGAAGATACAGCTTGAATGACCTTACACGTAACAAAACAAACACAATCAAAAGAAATTTGAAGGCTTTATAGAAAAATACAAGTAAGCAATAATATAGAAAGCAGCATTGATTTAGCTTGAGGGGCGAACAATTTATTTTAATGTTTACTTTCTAAAGGGAGAATCAAATCTGAATTAGTGTAGTAGACTACCCTGTTTCATGATTGGTTCTTGACAATCATGTGACCAAATATTGCTCACTTAATTGTGAAATCAAAAGGGAGTCAATGCTTAATTACCCTGAATATGCAATACCTATGTCCAAAGATTTCACAAAGATATTTGGAAGAGAACTACCAGGGGGAAATTTGTGAGATTTAGCTGTTCTTTTGAAATAAGTCTGGGGAGACTGCATTAGAACTTTAAATAAGTGACCTTGTCAGTGTGACACTGAATGGGTTTTGAATTTCAAACTGTTTTTGGAAAGAAAATTTGTAACCAAAATAAATACCACTTGACACTGAAGACTGTTCTTTACTTACATGTTGGGGTTGTAACTGGTATGCATCACAAGTGAGAGACATTTTTAAGAGGTATCAAATTGCAAAAACCTACTTAAAGTGGTGTGTGAAACCTTCACGTTGCCATGATACTGAATCAATAAGCCCAATAAACAATTACCATGTGCTTAGCTTGACTATTTGCAATGCCAGCAAATTGAAGGGAATTCTCAGATTCCATTTGCCGGTTGGATGAGCCAGAATGTTGACCGAAAAGACAGTATGGATGCCACCTAAAAGGGAAGAAAAAAATCAGGATATATAACTTAAAATCAATAGTGGTTATTAGTTCATGAAAAAAAAAAAAACCCTGAAACTTAACTCCTATTCAGTATGTCATAAGTCATTTGCCCATATTTAGAGCACAATAAAACCTAACCCAATATGAATGATCAGAAGGAAGTTGAAAAAATTTCAACTTTTGCCTACTTGCTGCAAAGTGATGTATTTCAGTATCAGCTATCAGTACATCACTGCACTATCATACAACACATTGGTAGTCAGGCACTATCCTATCACTGCAACATATGAACAAATTGTCTCTAGTTTTAGATGTCTGGGAATATTTTCATTGAATCCTGTTGTAGAAATATTTTCATTGAATCCTATTTTTTTGCTTGTACCAGGTTGTATAAAATCACGTATAATACAAACCAGAATGCAAAAATGCATTGAGGTTTCGATGATACTGTACATAAATGTTCCATTTCAAAGAGTGCCATCATGCACCATTTTCTTCTCATTCAAATGTTATACTAGTATGTTCAAAAAATAATTTTGACCTCCATAAAAGCCATACATAGCTAGACATACAAACAACAGACAGACAAATGGACAAACAGCAGCTATCTTGAAAGATCACATTTAAAAAGGTTCCTAGGCTTTGTCCCCTGGAGGGCAGGGGACCTTTCATATCTGCCAAAAACAATGGGGACCATCCTCTGACCATAATGCATCTACATACCCAAATATGAAATCTATCCAAGTTTCCTATCTTGAGATTTCGCATGAGCAGGATTTTCAGACTTTGACCAACAGTGACCCCAGGTGACCTTTGACCTCCATCAAAAGGGTACCATCTCCTGACCATACCACATCCACATACCAAATATGAAATCTATCCAAGCTTCCTACATATATCGTGTTAACGAACTTTTGAGTCTGTGACTCCCGGTAACCCCAGATCACCTTTGACCTCTGACAAAAACGATAGGGACCATCTACTGACTATAACACATCCACATACCAAATATGAGATCTATCCAAGTTTCCTACCTTGAGATATTTCGTTAACAAGGTTTTCAGACTTTGACCTGTGGTGACCCCAAATGACCTTTGGCCTTCACCAAAACAATGGGGACCATCTTCTGACTATAATGCATCCACATACTAAACATGAAATGTATCCAAGCTTCCTACCCTTGAGATATTGTGTTAACGAGATTTTCAGACTTTTACCCCCGGTGACCCTGGATGACCTTTGACCTCGGCCAAAAACATTAGGGACTGTCTACTGACTATAATGCATTTACATACCACATATGAAATCTATCCAAGTTTCCTACCTTGAGATATCACTTTAACAAGGTTTTCAGACTTTGACCCTTGGTGACCCCAGATGACCTTTGACCTCCACCAAAAACAATAGGGACCATCTCCTGAACCATAACACATCCACATACCAAATATGAAATCTATCCAAGCTTCCTATCTTGAGATATTGTGTTAAAGAGATTTTCAAACTTTGACCCCCCAGTGACCCTGGATGACCTTTGACCTCTGCCAAAAACATTAGGGACTGTTTACTGACTATAACGCATTTACATACCAAATATGAAATCTATCCAAGTTTCCTACCTTGACATATCACGTTAACAAGGTTTGCAGACTTTGACCTCTGGTGACCCCAGATGACCTTTGACCTCCACCAAAAACAATAGGGACCGTCTCCTGACCATAATGCATCCACATACCAAATATGAAATCTATCCAAGCTTTCTACTTTGAGATATTGTGTTAACGAGATTTTCAGACTTTGACCTCTGGTGACCCCAGATGACCTTTGACCTCCACCAAAAACAATAGGGACCATTTCCTGACCATAACACATCCACATACCAAATATGAAATCTGTCAAAGTTTCTAAACTTGAGATATCGTGTTAACGAGATTTTTAGACTTTCACTCCTGGTGACCCCAGATGACCTTTGATATGCGCCAAAAACAATAGGGACCATCTTCTAACTATAGCGCATCCACATACCAAATAAGAAATCTATCCAAGCTTCCTATTTTGAGATATTGTGTTAACGAGATTTTCAGACTTTGACCTCTGGTGACCCCAGATGACCTTTGACCTCCACCAAAAACAATAGGGACCATTTCCTGACCATAACACATCCACATACCAAATATGAAATCTGTCAAAGTTTTTTAACTTGAGATGTCACGTTAACAAGGTTTTCAGACTTTGACCCCTGGTGACCCCAGATAACCTTTGACCTCCACCAAAAACAATAGGGTTCTTCCTCTCAATATTGCACATCTATGTACCAAGTTTGAAAACTGTCAGACATTCCTATCTTGAGATATCGTGTTAACAAGCAAAGTGTCACAAACACACACACATACACACACGCACACACACACACATACATACATACACACGCACGGCATCATGAATGCATTGGTTTCTCTTATCATCGAAACCAAAAAACGGATCTAAAATAAACAGCACTCTGGAAGTTGGTCCCCTAATGTACTTCATCATGATAAAAGCCTAAGAAAAAAAAAAAAAAAAACTGAGTAATTTGCCATGTTTACAAAATTTTGATTGCCCTTATTTGTAATGCAAGCTTTACATAAACCCTGTATTGAATGGCTGAAACCTTAGATAAACTGTTATTTTTTACCATGTGTTAAAGGTCTGGTGTATAATGACACTTCAACTATGGTACATTTTCATGTATTTTTCACATTTTTTTTTTCCCTCTCTACTTCTTAGGGAGCATCATATCCATTATGAACTGGGCTTTTTAGAGTGCTTTCTTGTAAAATATCTTGATGTTATGTAGTATAAATTAAATCGACACCTACAAATCCTACTTACTTCAGCCTTTTCAGTTTACATTTATCTCCCTTCAGTATATTAACATCTGTTTGAGATAGATATATGGTGACGGGGAATTATTTATCCAGTGTCACAACGTTAGTTGCTACACAAAGTGGCCAAATTGCTACACAAATTCAAAAATGTGTAGCAATTTTTTGTGTGCATAACTATAGGGTTTTCAGTGATTATACCCTAAAGAAGGGTAAAATTCTCACACACATGCTACACAAAAAAATTGGGTACTAAATTATTCTCTGGGGTTGAACAATCTCCCTTTCAAAGAGATACATGGCACATACAGTTTGTAACTATGTTTGGGGCTGGGTCTGTGGTAGCCAAACATACTTTTGTCCCTTCCTTAGGACATCACATGAGTCACAAAAAGTTAGTGGTGGGCCATAGGTTTATATACACCTCCACTGTTAATTGTTTCCATTACTAATAAATGCCAACATTTAATCTCATGTACATGGTCATTTTTATGGCAGATCACCAGATACAAAGTGGCACATAGTAATTACAATTAAAAAAATACCAATTACAAGTATCAGAAATGTTCCTACACAACTCCCAACCTTACTCTCATGAGGAGTAGGCTATCTGCACCTAACAATTCTCAACTTAAATAACTCCTATCCCTTGGGCAAGCCCAAAATAGGTCAGTTCCAAATCTTAAGGAGGGGCAGTTTTTACATCCTGAGTGTAAGTCCAGAGGGGAGACTGACCAAAAGGAAATGTCCAGGCAGGAACTGTCTGGTTACAGGTAGGATCAAAAAAGGATGGCCAAATTTCAAAACTGAAAAGTAATACCAGGTGTTGATATTATAGCCAGTGTTTCCACCAGAGAGGGGGAAAGGGGGTTTGTCCCTTCCCCTACTCCACCTTTCCTGAAGAAGGTGGGTAAACCCCCCCCCTTTTCTTTTTCTTGAAAGGTAGGAAATTTTCAACCTTGATTTCTTACTTAAAAAGAGCACACTTTTGCAGAATGTTTACACTTTCATAAATGTCTTTTTAAAATCCTTCGAATTGCACCTTAGGAGAGCCTTGAAGCAAGCTTTTGTCCCCCTAAACTTATTCATACCTTTAGCCTAGGAGGGCAAAAAATTTGGACTCGGGGTTTAGTAGTAATAAATCCCACCCCCTTTTTTGTCTTTCTGGAAGAATCCCTGATAGCTCTTTTCCTGAGGCAAAGCCTTTTTACAGCTTACTTGTGTCACAAGACTGCCATTACCTGCTATAAAATTCAGTGAAAGATACCTAGTTCCCCCATTACTCTGAAACAGCATGAAAGATTAAGATCCCAAATGACACTGTTTGAAATATGGTTTCATTTTGAGAAGGTTACATGAGCCTTTTAATCCAATAAAACTGCATGACATTTTAAGGTCTGCAAAAAGAAACTAAAATTTTCTGACTTTTTCACGCTGCAGGGACCCAATTAAATATTGATCAGGAAGCAATGTTTTCAATGTAACATTTGACTGAAATAAAAATGGCTATATTAACCCCAACTAAACTAAAAACTATTTGCTGCCACACCTGCCAAAGCATTAAGTTCTCTGCACACGAAGTGCATGAAGATAATATCATCTGAAATAAGGATAAAGGAATAAGGATAGGATATAACCTAAGTATAATCAGGGCATATAGTTAATTTTTGAATGTCACACTTGAGCTCTAACAGCGTTGTATTTGTGGATAATTTCTGTCTAGTTTAGTTTATTCTGATTGGGTATGAGAAGAGGTGCAGCAAGGAAATTTTAGGTATGATTTTAGGATAATAGGTACTGTAGGGCTAAATTTACCTTCAACAATAAGTGGGAACATGCTTTCAAATGTTCTTTTACAGCTCTGCTCCCAATGCCTATCAGGCATAACATTGGGAATTGGGGATAAGTCTGCTTGACTGCTTTTTTTTGTTTTATGGTTTTCTTGGGGCTTTTGTTGCTTCTCCAAGATATGCAAGCAGCATATAGACTGCTTGGCATGCATGAGTGATATAAACTGACTGAAATAATAGTCTATGCCAATGATGACAAAAGGTTCACTTTATTTCTAGCTGGAAGGCAAGCATCAGAGTGACTGCTCGGTTGAAAAAACCTGGTTCAGACAAAATACATTGTGTTAATGCGAAAAAAAGGTTGTTGTCAGCTCTTTGATGATACTAGGCTAAAAAATAAATATGTAATTTTTTTTGTATTTCCTTAAGATAAAATTCTTTTCCCAAACAAGTTTTGACCTTGATGAGATGTAGCAGGTAGTCTTGTATCTTAATGTTATAAGAAACTATTGAAGTGGAAGTTTAAAGGCAAAAATTTAATTTAATGTGAGAAATAGCAACCAATACTACACAGTGTAGTGAAACTTCCATTCAAATCAGACATGTTTTTACAAAGATATCAGTCAATGAAGTAACTAGGTTTGTGTTCCAAAGTAAGCTTGAGGGCAGCAGAGTTTACATCACTTCCTCACTTTGACAAGGAATGCTTTGTTTCCCTTTGCTTTTCATACTGTTGTGTTGACCTTGAAGTAAATAGGGATGGTACATCTTCGGTGGGAAATGCAAAGTTTGAAAAGTTCTCCGCCACTTACTCAATCACATTCTGATGATATGGCATTGTTGAGGAGAAAATTGGCAGAAAAATTTAAAGAAAGACAAAAGCTGTGGGGATATGACATCATATGTCCTTGCTTCAAGTTCCCTTGCTGTTAAAATGTGACAGCTTTACCTGCTAATATCTTGAGGACCACACATTGGATTTCAATGCAAATTTCACCAAAATGCTTAGAATAAGTACCTCACTAGCATATCAAAACTTGATGTGACCTTAAACCCTTCTTTTAAACACTACTGAACCAATATTTTCATTTTCAAAATGAATACTGATCCTATACCACGTATGAGGAATAAGTGGACAGTACATTTTATGGGTTTGCTTTGGTTTGTTAGAGTTTTATACCGCAACTTCTAATCTTATGGTTTATACCTGTGGTGCCATTTTTTCAGTTTTGAATCACTGGATTGTAAACTATTAGATGGTGAGATGGAGTTTTACAGCCCAGTTTCCAACCTACTGGTTTAAGGTGAGCCAGCCATGGTCTTTTCTCTAGTTGTGGCTCATTGACTTCTTTTCCATACTCCATTGCTTATATGTGGAGCATCACGCAAAATGGTAGTAGGTTCCTTTTTTTAAAGTCTTTGGTATGACTTGACCTGGGAATCAAGCCTGGGACTTCCACATGAGAGGCGGATGCTCTACTGCTAGCCCAAACAATGGTAACCCATTAGATGCACTAACTTAAAAGTGCTGTGTCAATTTCATAATTTAAAACATTCGGAGTTAACAATAAAGTACACTAAATAAGATGTGTATTAACATTTTAGAACTTATAGGACAAATATTTTGTTACATATTATCAGCATTCAAAGCAAGGTTTATATATATACAGATGAAAGATGAAAACACAGGATATCAGTAGATCACTATATTTAATACCCATCAATTGCTCATGGTCTTATGCTGTATGGAACTCTTTCTCTGAGAGGGAAGGGGAGGGCACTGACTTTTTGCCAGACTACAGATCTCCAACCAGGGCATAATCTGTGCCTGACAGAGGCACTAGAGTAAGCCCAATCATCAAGGTTTTAGCAATTTTGTATGGCAATGTACATGTTTTTTTGATATCTAAAACACACTAAATTAGCTAGCCCCAACTGACTATGTGCACAGATAATTATCTTAACCCTTTACCGTTGTGCTCCAATTGGGGCATATTTGCGCCCCTCGGGAGTGGGCGGAAAAGTGGATGTAGCCCGCCCCGCATCGGCTTCCGTAGGCCATTGACCCCGTGACCTTAAACTATTGTCTCTCTCGCTGTTGTGGCCAAATTTTCGGGTAGCTACTCGCAGTTTCGAACTCCATGTGAAACAGTAAAGATGGGTGACAGCCGAGCTCTCCGCATGGGTCCAAAAGGACGCAAACAACGGCAAAGGGTTAAAATAAGCCTGTGGAGTGTGTTTACTGCAAAGATGATGCCACTGTCTCTGCGTGTGCGCACGTAACCCTTTAGCCAGGCGGTGCAGATATTTTAGATTAACCCTTTACCGTTGTGCTCTGATCTGGGCATATTTGTGCGCCTTGGGAGTGGGCGGAAAAGGGGACGTAGCCCGCCCCCCATTGACCCAGTGACCTTAAACTATTGTCTCTCTCGCTGTTGTGGCCGAATTTTCAGGTAGCTACTCGCAGTTTCGAGCTCCGCGTGAAACAGTAAAGATGGGTGACAGCCGCACTCTCCGCATGGGTCCAATAGGACCCAAACAACAGTAAAGGTTTAAAAGAACTTTTAGTTGGGCATGGCCTAACAAACCTACAGCATTTTCCGTAATTTTTTTTTTTTCGGAGGGGGGGGGAATTCCACTTCAGTCAAACTTTCCTTCAAATCTATACTGTAGGAGTCAGAACTTTGTTTGATGTTTTTGTTCTTATTAAAATTTGGGGCTCCTGCAGTCTTTCAACCTCATATTACCCATGTTGTTTAATTTGCCCTTTTTATAAGTGAAACTAGTTTCAACTCTTTTGCAATTCCTTCCAAACAGAAACTGGAATCTGAACAAGCACTTTATTCAGTGCAGACCTGCACTTTAAACAATCTTTAACGTACCTGGATTCAAGTGTTTGGGCTCTCGATACATTCCCAAAGGCGAAAAAGCTCTGTAAAGGCTGTACAAATGACAAAAATACTTTTGAGTGTTTCATATCAAATGATCAAAAGCATATGAGTAACTTTCAAGTGTTTCAACAGAGATCAGTCTTTTTTAATTTTTTAGAACAATCAAGTTTCATCAGCATGGCTCAAAAGGTGACGTGATTCTTCACATTGATTCCTCACAAAGCATCTCTCCTTACAAATACCTAAATTTTACCTCCTTTAAAGGAAAAATGCAGTCATCTCACTGTAGATTAGTGTACTACATTGTCCTGGTTTTTAAGAATGATTCACATGAAAATTATTTTTCTCACTCAATTATGAAATTTCCAAGGAGGAATCACTTGATCTATCCTAAATATACAAAATTTATATAGTGAAATGTCATGAAAGATGCTTAAAAAACAATGAGATTCAGCTACATGACTTTTAATACTTCTGGAGCAATTGCTTTTGCCCTTTAAAACATTTACTGGTATGTGATTCAAAAAAAAGAGGTAAGGATGATGGCAGCGATGAAGGAGGAAGAAGTGGAAGACACTCAACCCAAGCATTGTCCTCCTGCCCATATGGTTTAGTGTCCAGTTCTTACGTGACATATATGTCACAAAATCATGAACTACAATTAAACTTTACTTACAGTATATCGTAAGGTAACCTTTCTAATTTATTTCAGTGCACTTCTGCAGATCTTTAAATCCTACTGATAATTTAGATATTTGACCTACACCTAATTGGCTGAAACAGAAACCTAAGAGTGAAATCTCAATAGTGTGGTTGTTTTTCACATGTCTTCCTAAAATAGAAACTTGGCATAACTAAGAGCCACAAAATTACCTGGGTTCAAAAATATTTCAAAACACAATCTTTTGACAGTCTCTCAAACAACTTCCCCCCAAATCAGATAAGAAATGGATAACATTCCTTCTTCTTGTAAAATTTCACAAAAACAATAGGAAAGTGCTTTGTTGTTGACAAAATGTAAATATTTTTTACGAGCCTACCTCTAATACTTCTTTCTCTGTTAAATCTTTGACTGAATTTGAGGAACTGTCAAGAGAAAAGGAACTGAAAATTAGAGGTTACAACGTGAAGTAATAAATAAAGGCGACTTTCTATTTCCCAGTTTCAATAATACAGCACTATCAGATGACATAATTGAATGACAACATCTAACACAAGTCTAGTAGCCCTGCCACTTGGCAGGCTTGGTAAAATCTCGGACTGATAGTCGAGTGCAAGAAAAATTGATACTTGGGCAAGTGCATTCCTCTATATCTAAGCCCCAAAAGCAAATTTCAAATATACACCTCCTAAAGCAAAGGAGTAAAAGGACTTATTAGAATTGGATAAGTAGATACCAGGATTGGGGTAATCGTAATCAGTAATCAATTGCAATGGATTACTCATTCTGAAGTAGTTGTAATCGCAATCGATTACTTTTGTGAAAATTGCAAAGTAATTGCAATCATAATCGATTACAATGGCAAAGTAATTGCAATCGTGGTTTCATTTCTGATTACACTTTTTTTCAGGGCTTGTTTCTTCTGTTGGAATGACAAAATTTCATTGTCCCTCTTTCTTGGATGTTCCAGCTTAAAATGAGTGAGAAGTGCATTCAATTATCTCTACTTTGGGAAGACTTGGTTCTGTCCAGACTTATCTAAAGCAATGTCCATGGCCCTTTTTCCAGTTGTGGGCACTGGATTGTTTTTCCTACTACATTGTTTATGTGGAAAGAAAATGTAATCAGGATTGCAATCATGATTACATTGCGATGTACTTGCAATCGTAATCAATTGCTTTCAATTTTAGCTGTAATCATAACCATAATCGCAATCGTAACATATGAAGTAATTGCAATCTTAATCCTGGTAGATACATGGACAACAACACTTTTGACAAAAGGTTGCCCTGTTCTTACAAAAAAAGGTGACGCAATTGGTTCCAAATTTGCAGGCTTTCACATGTTTTTCAAGGGGTTATCACAGGTTTTTGCATGTGTTTTCCCTTGACTTTGACACAGATTGATCATCTGCCACAGGTTTGACACAGGTTTGCCACAGGTTTTATGTGCAAAATGTGTGGTGATAAAAACTAGGGTTAACAAAGTATTTTTCAACAGAACCTGTGGCTTGATATTAAGGCAAGGAAAGTTGTGCAAAACCTGCATCAAACCTGTGAGTAGAAGGTTCCAAAAATGCAGGTTTGCCACCCAAAAACATGTGTGATTTCCTTTGTTTTTCCACGTGTGATGATCACACATGGTGCAGACACAGGTTGACACACCTCTTTTTGTAAGGGTGGTGTACAAATAATAAAGAATGAATTTGCCAAGGTTAGCTGGGTTTTATGTTACATATATACACAGTTAATGTAAACATGTAGCAGAAACGTAATTCCAGTATTCCATTCAATGAAATGAAAGTCATCGAATTCCTTAAGAATTTAGGTTTCAAAGCTATGGAAACCAGGTTTCCAATTTGTCTATTTCTCAGGACAATATTTTTCAGGACTTTTTTTACTAATTTGGCTGCTCTAAGTGCTAGTCACATATTGACCGATGCATTTGACTTGCTCGTAGAACTGATCCCTGCTGAGTGCAAGATGCATTCATTCCTTGTTGACCTACTTAATTACTAGTTATAAAAATAGATGAAGACCACAGCTACACTTACAATGCTATGTCCATGTTTGTTATTGTGTTGGTCCATTGCTTTTCAAACAGGGGTAACTTCTTTGTGACCAGAACTTCCAGGACCACAGGGTCAACGAGATCCGATAGATTCCACAGAAATTCATTGATATTTAAAATCTATTGTAAAAGTGAAAAAGAAGTAACCAAGGTAAGGCCAAATTAAGGCCAATTTGTTATTAAATTTTCACTGGCTATAAAAGTATTGGTTTGAGAACTCAAAACATGTACATGAAATTTCAACCTTCAATATTTTTGCTTTTTGGGATGGAATTTCAGATAGTTCATAGTTTGTGGAACTTCTGAATTATGTGCAGGAAAAGTACAACTGTGCACCTACATATCACCAGCATTGGGCTATAGAGTTGCAGTAGAGAAGCCAGGATTGTGTCATGCGGGGGGGGGAGGGGGGGGGTTAGAGCATGACATGAGGGAATAGTCTTAGAGTCGAGAGAGAAAAAATGCTATTTTAGGTGTTTTGTGCATTTCAAGGTTGGGTCATGGGGGAAGGGCTCAACCTGCAAAACCAACCTCATTGGCTATGCCACTGTTGAGTTGTAAAGCAGTGGTTATACTACAATGAATTTGGATTGGATTGTGACCTGTTTTTGTGACTTTTGTTAAAATATTCTCCGTCTCTGGTCGAAAAGTGTCAAAACTTTGCCAATCAGTTTTAAAAGACAAAATATATGATTTGTATCAGAAATCTATGAAAACAAAATTTTAATTTATTTTTGTGCGACATGAATATAAGTACAGCTTTCATCAGACATACTGTACACAGTCCAATAAAATTGCCTGTTGATGCAGTGTCACAAAATAATAAGTAGATTTTTTCATTTCTCTAATCCAGCAATACGAATGATATGTTTATATACAGTTTAATAAATTTTTGGTTCTTTCTAACCAAAAATGGAGATTTTAAATAAAAATCACAAAAATCATTTAAGAATCCAATCTGCTGTGTAACCACAGCTCAAGAGTTATATCAATAACCATCCTTTGCTTCTCTCTGCCAATCACAGTCATCTCTCATAGTTGTACCATGGAGCTATTACAGATGGAGTTAAGGCATCTAGTCCAATCCCATTTTATCAGACAGTACATACCATGGATGTTCTGAACCTTTTAGTGAGATTATTTCACTTTTAGGTACTTCAGTTAATTTGTAAAGTTTGTTTGACTTAGCCTCCCTTATAAGAGTATGGTCTTTTGATACTAATATAATTCTTAAGCACAGACTTGATAGTCACAATACTATAATTGTGATCAAGGTTGCGTAAAAGTATAAAAGCTTTGTCACGCTCAGAGTCTAAACGACTGCAACTGCACGTTTAAATGATCAAATTCCTTGTTACTTTCAGTTCTTCAATTAATCAGGAACACTATTATTAGTTGTCAGAGAAAGTCTAACTTCATATGAACTTTAAAAAAGTTCCACATTGTTCCTAAAAGTAATAAAACATATCACATCTTTGATTGGTCAATTGAAGCTGTACTACTAGTAAGCCCTTAAAAGAACTGTAAACTTAACATAAAACAATAGAATATCTTTATCCTTTTGAAGACTGGCAGTGTTATGGCAATGTTTGGAATCATGCCAAGAACTATTTGAAATCTAACAGAGGACAAGAACAATTGTAGACACTACTGAATCCCTTTTATGCAGCCTACAATTTTCAAGAGATAAAGCAATCAGGAGTTTAGTTAGCAAACTTGAAAGTTTCAACAAAAAGGTAGGTGCTTTAATACTCCATCCATTAAAGCTCCATGGATGCCACATCTTCTATTTTCATACTCTAGTTCTATAGAGCCCTGAAATATGAACTGAGGGGAATAATTGATCTGGTATCAATATCTCCTTTTGCAACATAAAATGATAAAATTGCTATGGCAAATTAAGACAAACTTTTTGTATGCATATATATGCATTTTGACAGACTCTTTGACAAAGAACAAGAAACCGGGAGTACTGCCATACAAATTTTGAAATTAAACCCCGAAACCTGCCTGCACATTTGTTGGAATATGACAATGCTTCTTCCGAGACAAACTACTGATATAACTTGATAAGGATGTAATGTATTGTACCAGTAGTTCTATCAATTTCATGTCATTGTTTGCCATCAAAGTTCTTTGTTTTCTCTCCCTTCATATTTCATTTCAAAAAACTTGATAAAGATTGAATACCAGCATTTTTTATTTCAATTCCATTGTTGGCATCATAGCTTTGTTCTCTGTTTGTTGGCATCCCTAGAGGGAACGGGGAAAATAGCAATAGCTTCTGTTTCACTTTTGTAAAGGACTGGTAAGCGCTTTTTCCTGTTTCCATTTTGCTGTAACATTAGTGGACAGTTTATACACAGGAGAAATGCTTTAAATGAAATAGTAAACCAACTGTGTTACTTCAGATTTACTCTTTATTTACAGGTTAGAGAATGCAGATGAGCCATTTTAAAAGGACAAATTAAACAGAAATATTTTCAGTGTCCATGGCAAATACCACTGGTTCCTTTAATAGTGGTGAAACCCTTTCCAGCAGTACAAGTAGCACATGACCAAGCAAGCTTTGACTGTTCCAACAACCCTGACGGCTCACTTGGTTCGGCACTGATGTACACTTTAAGCACCCAAATGAGCTTAAACTTAAAGGGAATTAACAGTCATCCCAAAATCATTTTGAGTCAATAGCTAAATTTTACATCTCATCTAACTTTATGTAATTTATTGAATTTTTGAACCCATGTAATGAGCTATATCAACAAGTCTGCATCACTTTTCAATGGATGGGAAACATATTCTGAAATCATTTAATGAAGATACTTTGAAGCAATCAAGCACCATTTTGATAGATATTTCATCCTCATCTTTGAAGTTTTTTCCTGTTTTCCCTGCTGAGATGGAAAAATGGGAAGAAGCCCTTACACCATTAAACTGTTTTGTTGGAAAATCCATGCATCTCAAAATGCTGATTGCACAAACAAAAGAATAACTTTTTACAAATTCTCAACTTGCAGTAGAGCTGTCACGATTATCATTTTTCATTTATCGATATCCCCAGCATTTTCCACAATATCACCATATGGCACATTTAAAACTGAAATCTTGACATTTGCCATGAACATGCCAATAATCATATACAGTGCCCGTATCAAGGACATATATACTCAGTATACATAAACCAAGCCGATCAAATTGAGTTTGATGTTCAAAGTTTCATCAGGAATACATTTATTTTACAACCTTTGCCTTTGAACATTTTAGGTTTCTGATTAAAGACAATAAAATCAGAGATTTCACTGTGGTTTAGTCATTTAGTCATGTTGCAACATCACATCTTGACGAAACATGAGTCGATATTGTCGAGGCCAAATTATATCTACGATATCGCGATATCGCTATTATCGTGGCAGCCCTAACTTGCAGTGCAGTTGAGTTGGAACATTTAAATTTGTACTGGAAAACAACACTATGTATGAATATAGTACTTCCCAATCACAGAGAGTGTCATGACAAACTTTGCAATGCTACAGTTAGGTAGCAAATTTTAGCCCTCATAGTCCTAATCTCACTGTGCATCTCTGCTGTCTCCTGTTCAAACACACTGAGTCTTATTGGTTAGCTCTTGCACAAATACACCAAGCTTTTTGAGCTGTGAGTTTTACTAACACAAAGGAAGATCTACCTTCCCAACAAAAAAAAAGAATGAGAGGGCACCCTTCTGGCTCTCCTTATGTCCATCCCATTATGCTGATACTATGCCAAAGGATTACTGCAGGTCAGTAGGGTTACATAATGTTAATAGGAGGTGAGGAAGGGAGATGTAGATCAGCAGATCAATTGATACCCCATGGAGTCCAGACCGCATGTTTGGTCTGTTTGGTCAGTAAGAGCATCCCCCTCTCACGCAGAAGGCCCTGGTTTGCTTCCCAGGTCGAGTCATACCAAAGACTCTAAAAAAGAAACCTACTGCCATTGTGCGTGATGCTCCGCATGTGCGTGATGCTCCGCATAAGCAATGGAGTAGGGAAAACAAGCCAGTGAGCCACAACTGGAAAAAAAGCCATGGTCGCCTCGACTTGAACCAATAGGTTGGAAACTGGGCCGTAAAACTCTATCTAACTAACTACCTAACACATGGAGTGCACTGGTATTCAAGACAAAATCATTTTAATATCTCTCAAAAATCCATTGCAAATGTCACTAAAATAGCTAAAAGGTGATTGTTTGAACTCTGAAGCCAGTCGATAATTTATCAGAAACTCTACTAGCATTACACAATAGTGCATCAACCCACAGTGAAACATGACAACAGTGATACTCCACAGTAATGACCATTCACACAGTGCACCAACTCAACTAATAACAAACAATGCAGCTGTACACAGCCTGCACACAAAAATAGAGCTAAGAAGCTGGGTATTTTCAACGGAAGGTTACTTGACAACTTCTATGAAACAAACTCTTTGATAGTTGTGATTGTTAGAAAAAGGCTGTCCTTGATCAAGACTTCTATCTGAAATGAGAAGCTAGCTTTAACAGACAAAATATCCAATTTTACAGATTTGTGAACAGCATAGCATTGCAAGTTTCAGTCATTGAGCATTGCCTCTCCCAGGAACAGGTTAATGGTCGTTGGTGCTCATGTATATTAAGTTCATCAACTGTGAGGCTCAGTGAAATGAATTCTTGGCTATCCCAGACTGGCTCTGAAAGGTGGCAGCAGCCAAAATGGCGCTATGCAGGCTACTCAACTGCCTGACAGAGGTGCAAGAGGATGTAAACTGTTTGCTGAGCTAGTCAACTTGAAATACCTCTCCAGGCAGGAAGTCACTGGGTGCTTGTGAGCTACCTAAACCTAATGGGAAGACACTCAGCATGTGCTCATCAAAAGCCACATTATTTACTATATTCAGAAGGAAAAATGTAATGTATTCAAAGATAAAAGGGTTTGCATCTTTTGGTACCACCTCTGTTACTTTTAAGTGTTTATGGACCTACATACAAAAGGTTCTGCAATAAATCTGAAATTAAGAAACATCAAAAAAATCCCATAAGTCATATAAAAACATCGCAGACTACCAACATATCTTGCACAATTATATCTGCCATACAGCTATGTTTGGTACATGTTTCAAAATATAATGCAATAAACATCACAGTTTTGACATTTCTAAAATTGGCCTTGATTACATTTTGACACCAAACTGTACATACAATCTTCACTTCCTACGACCAAGCAGTTGTTGCTTCTACTCACCTCATGTTTCATGGTGAAAAAACCTCCTCTGTGAATATAAAAAGAAAGGAAAAAAAAAACTAAATTAAAATGTAACAAAATTAAGTTTCCTGAGCTTGTATACAACCTAAAAAATTCTTGCCAAAAACACTACCCATATTGTAGGCCTTCAATTTAGTAATTAAAATATCGGAGCAGGTATTGCATGTCACCGTGCAAAAGTACCCTCCACTGAATTTTTCAAATTTACTAGAATAGCTGTCCATTTATGTCGTTAGTGATTTTTTCCTCTGCAAATTGAAATCTTTCTTGTCCTAAGCTGTCTAGTTATACATCTTTAGGTCTACACTTTGACAGAAATTAAAACACTCAAAGATAAGTTAACATTTATTTATAATGCTAATTATCTTTGGATGAGCACACAATAAATGTAGAACATTGGTCTTGAATAAATACAACCAAGAAGTTCCTCTTCTTCAAATGGATTTGTTCAAGATAAAAATAAAAGCCATTTATTTCTACTATAAGCCTCCCACTCCCTGCAGAGACATCTAAATCTCACTTCTTTTCGTATACAATTTCTCAGTTAGTAGCCACCAATTTGCAATTTGTATATACCTTTAGTATCAGAGTTTATGCAACTTGATAAAATTTGTATCTTAGAGGAAAGTCATCTAACATGGATTTCAGTGGTTTCAGCCATATTCACCCCATTTTTTAAAATTGCGGCATAATTTTGTCACCATATTTTCAGGGATTTGAAATTTGTAGGCTGCAATTATTGGCATGCATATCTTTTTAGCAATCTAGTACCCTTCTATATTTACTAATGGTACACAAAAAAATTGAGATACCAAGTCTAATCCTTGCCAATTTCTTTTTGACATATACTAGAAATATCCACATGGCTGTATGACAAATGTAAACTGTGAATTTATTCTGCACTTCTTTTCTTGATTAAAGTGACATATTGAGTAGATATAGATATAAAGGGGAGTGGAAGTTCTACCACATGATTTTGCTTATTATGAGCAAAATCAATCAAAATGCATTTAAAACAGCAACATTTTGAGTATCCTTGTATCCAGGCTTGCAAGGGTTTTGTGCATAATTTGAAACAGTGTCTGGTCATGATTTTAACAACTGAATTGAAAGGGTTATTTCTGTGCAGTATTATGAAGTAGTCTTAGTTTGACCATTTGCCAATAGGAAGTGACAAAAACTTAACGGTTGGAAAAATTTGGTGGATTGCCTAAACCAACTCAATCTACTGCTTTAATGTATTCTTGGTAACCTTGTACTAAGCAACAATGTATTTACCATGCCGTAAAGAGAGAAAACTGATACAGAGAAAAAAAATTGTAGCACTGTTTCACAGCAAAGGAAAAGGCTAATTTATTTAGCCTACAGGTTTGACTTACAAGAAAAGAGCAACAACTGGGCACATGTAGCTTATAACAAAGATTTACAGCTGTTTTTCAAAATTCAGATCTGTTATTCCACTTGACTTCTTTTCTCGTAAATTTCTTTGAAGGTTTGTGAAGGTGACAGGGTCCCAATCATCCATGTTGACTTAAAAAGCATTGAAATGAATATGAAAAACAGTCCATAATTCCCATCAAAGATTATTAAATATCAGTATTTTACAAACTATTTCGTGTTTAATGCATCAATATCATTAATATGTGGTTAGGTTACAGTAGGTTAGACAGAGTTTTACGGCCCAGTTTCCAACTTATTAGTTCAAATCAAGCTGGCCACAGCCTTTTTTCCAGTTGTGGCTCACTGCCTAGTTTTCCCTATTCCAATGCTTATGCTGAGCACCAAGCACAATGGCAGTAGGTTGTGTTTTTAAAGTCTTCAGTATGAACTGGCCAGGACTTGACCTCCCAACTGCAGGTCTGATGCTCTAACCACCTGACCATGCAGTCGATCAATGCAAATATGTGAAAGGGAAAGCTGAAATTATGATTATAATTATAATATTTAATACGAATGCTGTATTTGTATATAAGCAGGGGACAACATTATGTTAAATGTGTTTTGTTGAAAGAACAGTTGCAATGGAAAGGATGTTATGCCCTGAGAAGAGTTTCTGCAATCTCCCCTTTTGTGCTATTAAGTTTAGCTTTTTGGAGGTACATTCTGGAAGTATTTGGTAAAATAATTTTCTTGAAATCATGTTGTTGTAATTTGCTAATGACATTATGGAATAAAAATCAAAACAAAGAAGTCATGTAATGCATTTTCTTTTCTTCCGCGGCCACTGTGATGGTCTTGATTGCCACCATCACTTCAAGTGATACTTGCAATCTCCCCTTTTTGAAAAGTGGTACTCTACATTGAACTGAGTTATTAGATTTGCCATAACTTTCCAAAAATGTTAAAGCTTTCTTTACATACGTTAATATGACAAATGGTCAAACTTAGACAATCCAAATGTTTTATGAAAGTGTAATAAATTTTTTTTTTTTTTAAATTGTAACCACACACTTTTTCAAATTGTGCACAAAAGAATTTAAATGCATGGATAAAAAAATATTCAAACTTTGAACCTTTCACATATATATTAGATATGCAACTTGAATTGAATAACTATAGTATATAAAACTTTGCCATGTGGTAGACAGTAACCTCCACTACGCTCAGTAAATGATAGGTATTAGCTCAAAGTACCCTGGTAATAATAACATTTACAGCAGTCTCTTCATATCATTAAATACATCCAGTCAATGATACAGACACATGGAAACCATTAAATTTCTTCATGCCAAGATTTATAACGAGTAAACTTGACAAAGCAAATGAATACAAAATATCCCTCAAAGCCAATAAATAGTGAATCATTCTTCATTTACCAAACATATTGTGCCCTCACAATAATTAGATTAAAATGACAGATAGCCATCAACAGAGCACCATTAAAATCAAACCAGATCCATGTCACAATTAGATGAAATCACAACCAGTATTACACCCACGCTTCAAGGGTCTGAAGAATAGCAGGAGACTTTTTTACTTTGATTGAAACAATGCTGAAATCTATTTATATGTATATGAACATGCATTTGCATAACAGTAAAATTCTCAAGTACATCAGTTAATATAGTTTCTGAATAATTGAAAATGTGCATGTAAAAGACAAAAAATGTTACTCATGCATGTATGCAAAGAATTGTAGCAGACTAATGTGTGTAAGGTCTCATTTTAATGTTGAGGCCACATATCAGGAGTAGACTAATTAAGTATCACTAAAATATGCATGCATGTGGGGCAGTTTATTTAAACCAACTGTTTAAAATTAAGTAATACTCAGCTTATGAAATTGAGTCACATAAATACTGCAGCTTTTCTATGCAGCATTGACAAGAAGTACGATATGACTACCCTGTGAAAGGATAGAAATTAGAAATTGAGAGCCATGGGAGGGGAAGGGGGAGGGGGAAGAGGGAGAGGGGAAGGAGTCTTTCTTTTTAAAGTTGTCAATGTCTGGGTGGTATGTATTGTTCCAGGATTTATCACCTCTGAGTCCTTCACCTTATAGTAAATGAACATCCACCTCAAAGCACCCACACCTGCTAAAAAACAATCTAAAACTTCTCAATGTTTTCGATATTCATTACAAGTAAGTATTTTTGTCTACTCCCTTATTGAGGCTCACCCTTTTACAACATACAATTCCCATCAATGGACCCATTAGAAAACTCCTTACAAATTGACAACAACTTTGTCACTCTTTCAACTCCCTCAAACTTTTTCTGAGTAAACATAGGTGAATTCTTCTTTTCTTTTCAAACTGTGGCTAACTGGCTTTTTTCCCGATTGCTTATGCTGAACATAAAGCACTATGGAAGAAGATAGTTTCTTTAGTAACATAGGATACATGATCGATGTAATATTTATTTATAGCAATCAATAATTCAGCTGCAATTACTTGAACACATGCTTCTGACACTGATTTTCAAACAATTTGGTTAGTTAGAAAGAGTTTTGCAGCTTAGTTTCCAGCCTGTTGGTTCAAGTCGAGACGGCCACCTCTTTTCTTCCAGTTGTGGCTTACTGGATTTTCAAACAAATATTATTTCTTTCTGTAACATAAGATTCCAAACAAAACACAAACAAAAAAGTTTACAGTTACAACTTGAAGTATTTCAATTCATTAAAAATATAAACATATTAAATATTAATAATGGCAATAATTTTATCCTAATAATTTTGACATGAAAAGAATTTGTGGAGGCCTAGAAATTAAACAAAGAGCACTTTAGGACTGACAAGGAAGGTTTCACATTGTGGTTTTAAAATGACTTTGATTGGAAAAACTGAACACAAGGAACTTGTCCAATGATGTTGGTAAAAAAAGGTTTGAATTCTGGAAGAAAGTAGTCTTTCATTGCAACTTGCATTGAAATAAAATGAGTAACTTATGACATATAATAAAGTATATCAAATCCTTTTCCCCTAAGGCAGGCTTCATCAAACAGTTTGAAGTGGCACAAAATATTACTGGGAGAATATTGAAAAATTTAACTTTTCAAAACTTTTTTGACAACTGTTCTTTCTCAAAACTAGGTACTGTAAATAAATCTAATACTTCCCACAGACTGACATCACATACCGACAAGGATATAAAAATGTCCTATTTGTTCTCACTAGAAAGTAAAATCACCATTACTGTTTACATTCATTAGAGTCAGTGCTTTGTCGATTCACTGTTACTGGTGAATCAACAAAAATTGTTAAGTTCGTGAAATATTTTGATTGAATAAAAAAAAAATTGAAAAAGCTCAAACTGTTCACTATTTTGCATGTAAGCCCCTTCTGAAATGCAAAAATTTTCAAAAGGGGTGGGGGTGTCCCCTTATACCCATCCCTCAGGAAGGCAATCAGTGGTGCATTATATCAGTAACATTTAGCAATGTGGTGCTTCAGAAAATTTAACTGAGGAAGCCTGCTCTAAGGGTTAAGGGTTGCAGAATATACTCATACTACCTGCTGAAAGAGCTGACTCTACAGGGGAGGACCTCAACCCTACTTGAGACCATTTCTGGAGTTAAATTTTTTAATTAGCTGACACCTTATAAGGTAATCATGTTGGTGTGTCATTTAATCCGATCCAACTAACATATAAAGTAACAAAGCAGTATTTTGGAATGGACTGCTGTTTTTCAGGTATTCTCCCAAGATCACCCAAATTACTTCATAAATGTCACAATCATCACCACATTTTAATTACAACATTGAAAACAAAATCCCACAATTCAATATGCAATTCCAGACATGCTAATGAAGTTGACTTTTAATGGGGACATCAGCCATGAATCTAATTTACTGAATGAATTTTGTTGTCTAATGTACGCCAAACCCCTCACACTCAGATCACTAAGAGTGGGTTTAAGACTTTGGTACAACTACCCATGATACACAAAAGGAAAGGAATTGGGAAGACCACAACTAATGGTCTCTCATTATGGCTACACAAATTTGACCATCACCTAACTTTTCCAATACATCTGCAGGTGTTAATTAGGTATTAATTAGCTCAGCTTGGTTTGTAATCATCTAGTTTCAGTCAGGCTGACCATGGTCTTTTTTTAGTTGTGGTTCCCTGGCTTGTTCTCCCCAATCCATTGCTTATATTGAGCACCAAGCAGAATGACAGTAGGTTCTATTTGTTAAGTCTTCCGTATGACTGGCAAGGAGTCAACATCCAGGCATCCTGGATTCAAGTCGGATGATCCAACCACTTGACCATGATTCTAATTAGCAAATAAATAGGGTTTCCATTCTAAAAAAACCTAAGGATTCCCATTATAAACTGTCCCATACCATCCAATGAGATCAAAAGCAATTAATGCCCAACCCAGTGGTTCATACAAAGAACAACAAGTACCCAATTTCAAGTCACCCCCCCCCACCCCCCCAACACACACACACAGACTCATGAGTATCTACCCTAAAGTAGTTCACATACAACCAATAGTTTAGCCAAACCATCCCCAAATGTGATATTCTGCACTGACAGTATAAAGGGAAGTCTTAGGGGAGGGTGTTCTCTCTGCTTTGATTTTTTTTTTTTCAATTGTAGAGGTACCTACATGGCTAAGGTGCAATATTTGCGCCTTACTGAAACAAAAACAAAAAAAATAAAACAAGTTAATTTCTTTAAACAATAAAAAACATCCTGTACAGAAATTGCTCTTTAATATCTTCAGGGGGTCTCCATTCCTTTTGAGGTGTGACATCTATTGCACATATACTGAAATCACTGCATTTGCCATTCACTTATGTGCCACAATACTTACAGAGACATAATGCACAAGATATCCAATCATATAATGTCCTTCAGGGAAACAATGTCAAGTATTTTTTTTTTATTGCCATTAAGCTATAATTTTCCAGCAAAAGTGATAAAGACTTTCTGATTGTATTAAACTCTCACCTTTTAATCATGTAATATTCTATAAATAACATTTAGCAGCTTCCATATTTGGAAAGATGGCGTTTACAAAGTCAGACAGCAACATTTTACAAATACATAATAATTAGCAGCTTCCGTATTTGGAAAGATGGCGTTTACAAAGTCAGACAAAAGCATATCACCCTTCCCCTTATTAACCTGGTGACATTGACCATTAAAAAATGCATGCAAATAAATATTCACCCTTATTTGAAACATAACAACTACTTTTCAGAGTAACTTCCTATCTCAAAAGCATGTCAACAATAACAATAAGATGCATTTTATTACTGCAATAAATTGTGTTATTGTTTTACATCATGAAACCAAAAGAGCTACTTCGGGACATGTCGCCACTTTGTCTGTTATTGCTACCATGATTTAAATGAACAGACTCTTGATATTTAACAGTTTCATAGCAATTACCAATCTGGACTTGGTGTAAACTCTATGAAGTAATACACACCATTGAATGCCACTACATCGATAACTCAAAATTTTCAAGTGACTGAAAGACATGAGGTGCATGTTTTAATACAAAAAATTCACTTGTACAGCTGCTTATTGTTATGAATATGATGTCAGAGTGCAAAAAGTAGGTCATGCCCCTTTTTAGAGGAAAAACAAAATAACATAAACAAACGCAAACACCTGAATGGTCTTCTCATCAAGAAAAGCATGTAGGGCCATGCACTTTTCCAATTGGTTGACATTATCAGCTGTCTGCGTTTGTTAGTGTTACTTGCAATAACACACATGTCCATCTAAAGTAGGGCATCCATCTTGCTCTGCATTATTAAGTGCATTAGGTTTATCAGCTTTCCTCCCTTGGGTTTTGAAGTAATAAAGGTAGCACTTACCCTCCATAGTCTTCTAATGCCGAGGCCTGTACAATGGGCCATTTCTCAATTGTGAACGGATCAAACGGTTGCGGATGAGCTTTATGAGAAAAAAGGGGGGGAGGAATACAATATATTCTTCCACATTCGCTGTTTCTGACACAGATAGTATATTAATGATTATTAATGGCCATGTGGTAGGTTATGAGCTATACGGGTGTGAGAAGCCACACAAGCATACTTAGTAAAAGATGAGGACACCTTGCAAAATGGAATCTCGTGCTTAAAATCTTGCTTTGAAGTGTACTCAAATCAAAAAATTCAAAAATATTAAAAAGCATGAAGAATGAATTTTAACAGTCCAACGCCTGTCTTCATAGAGCATTCCTGAGCTGAGATATATATGTTGAAGTTTATTCAGTCAACTTAACATGGTATATTTGCGCATTAATTTCTGAGGCCATTGTTGTACTACTCAAATTACAATCTTTGCATTTCTTTGTTTTTTCTGAAGGTTACTACATCTTGTAACAAGGTGTGTTAGCACTCTTATGTGGTGATGCAATTTATTAAGCCCTCCCTGTGCAACATGTTACACAAGAAAAGTGGAAGTGTTTAAGGTCATAAAACATTTTTAATTTCAAAGGAAACAAAGCAGGTAACAGTATGTGAGTTGTAAAACAAAAAGAAAGTAACAAATTATTGCACAATGAACCTATTTGTTGAAAGTCAATAAACTGCTACATTTTACATCATGGCTCAGGAATGTCCTATGAAGATGGGAGTTGGGCTGTTAGAATTAATTTGTCATGCTGTTTAATATATATTTTTCCAATTTTTTAACTTGAGGTAAACTTTAAATTGTCTTAATACTTGGTGTTAAAGATTGAAAGAAGAATTTTGTAAAACTGCATACTGTCTAATTTTTTTCAGCTTAGACCAATGGTGCATGTCAGGTTCATGTTTCAGAATGAAAAGAGGACAAACCATTACAGGGTACATTGAGATCTGTAAGGAGCGGCCCTGTTCTGGACACAGTTAAAACAATAGGCAACAATTAAAAAGTTAAAGTATTACCAGTATTGTTTAATTTACTGTATGAAACTTTATTTTAGTCACAGTTTTATCCCTAAATTTATACTTACACTGTAACAAATCAGGGATTACTGAAAACTGTGAGATTGCATGTTGGTTAAAAATGGAATTTATTTCATTTTTACACCTCAAATTCTAATCTTCTGATTTCATATGGTGGCACCCATGGTTTTTTCCAGTTGTGGAGCACTGCACTGCATTTCCAACAGAAATCTGCTGCTTACAGCATCACACAAAACAAGAGTACATTCCATTTTTAAAGTATCTGGTATCACTCGACCTGGAAATAACCTTGGACCTCCTTGATGAGGAGAGAATGAATTACCACTAGACCAAGCACACAGTTTGTGGTAGGATGTATACCTGTTCTGTTGTGCAACTGCAGGCCTTGAGTTTAAGATTTTCCAGGTTTGCAATAAATCATACTCCTTTGGGGAATTCAGGAGTTTAGAAAGTGTGCTGTTTTATTCAACTTTTAAAAATTCCCATTCTTCATCTAGGTGTGCAAAAAATCATACTTCTCACGTTGACTCGGTGTACAATTGCACTTGCATGCATAAAAATTCAAGGCCTGCAACTGAAAGCCAAAAGTAGGTGTAGGCTTAAATCTTATATTAAAACAACATGGAAATTCATCAGCAGGGGACAAAAAAAAAGGCTGCAATATTACATTACCTCTTGTACCAAATGGCATTCCTATTCGCTGACTCTCTTGACACATAGCTATGAATGACAATATTTTGAAGTCCTCAGCAAAGTCACTATTTTCATCAAACTGGAAAGAAAATGAGAAACAGTATTTGACGATTCTTGGTTCATACTTTGAGATTAACATTCTTACTTTACTTACCTTGGCACTGCTGGAAAAGGTTTGTACCATAGATGAGGAGTGAACAAAGACCTTAAAGGCCCAATCCTCTTATCCCAAACAGTACCAATTCTCCTAACCTTCTTACTTAAGCCCCTCCCACAATTGTCTGGCATTTATCCTTATCCAGACACAATTTCAACTCATTGCTTCAGGGTGAGTATGAAAAAGCTCAATGTATATATTCTAAAAGCACTCTCAGTACAGTTCATGCTAAGCTTTGGTACTCTGCATTGTTTGAATAGGTGTCAATCAAAGAACTGAGCCAATTGAGAATTTTGGTAAACCAATATAAGAATTGTAGTTTGGGGTGAGAGGGGTTGTTCCTTTAATGCTTCAGTAAAACATTAAGAGCTTCTATTCTGAATATGAATGTGACTGTATAGCAAGGTAGTAAATTCATTTTTTACAGTAACACACAAGGGCTCTTTTTGACTGATTACCTTTCAAAATGCCCTACCCTACACTACATTAATCAGCTATTACACCCTTGTGACTCCATTTTAGGGTCTGGTTTTACATGTCTTGCGGTTAATTGTCCTCAGTCTTTCTTTAATTCCTACCCTACGTTACACACCGAATGGTATTATAACAGGATATTTTGAAATAAAAAAATATCAAAATTGAATCAAACTTTCTGTTTGGGGGAAGGAGGCAAGAAATCAAAGAAGGGGTGAAATCTAGCTTGTAAGATTAATTTCCCTAAACTGGTCCATTAAAAAACACAAACTGTAATACAGTAAGATATTAAATACAGCTAAAAGTCTAAAACAAAATATATATTTATGAGGTCTAGAGGTAAGTTTATTGATACAAGTTGATTTCAGGAAATGTTCTTTTCCTCAACTTCAGTTGCTAACTTTGCAAAAAGGCAGGTGTGGCATTAAAAGATGAGCAATTGCCTGCATCTGCCTCAATGCCCATCTTGGCTTCTAAATATTATGGTTAAGAGTTGTCTAAGATGAGCAATCATTACCCATCTGCCAAAAAAAGGTTGACCAGGCCTGCAAAGAGTTGATAAAATTTTGTGTACACCAAAAAAAACTTTTTTTTGGTAAATGAAAACTCCAAACAAGCAAGTACAATGGACAAATTTAACCTAAGAAAAGTGCAACACATCAAACACTGGGTATTATATGTCTACTGGATGATGACCTAAAAAAATCACACCAAAGCAAAATCATCAGTGCCTTGAACTGAAGGTTTCTCCATATATAACTGTGTCGATGTAATTTCATTTTCATACCATTCTCTTTAATCTATCAAATGTACATAATTTCCAACTATCCCATAAAATTTGTGATTTATAAACAAAATTCCTCATAAATTGTATCTGGCATTTCCAGTTTTATTCTTGTCTATTATGGCATCTTACTTAAATTCATTATAACACTGTTTCACTAGTTTCACTAGAGATAGCTAATATAAGCTGTGCTTACATCTCAGAACCATTAAATTTCTAAGAGCTTTTCCAATAGCACTGCCTTATTGGTTATGGCGTCCTAATGTGATACTAAAAATGTATAAACGAACTAAACAACATTAATTTTAATGTCTTCGTACTGTTCATAAAAGAAACTCGGCATAAATCATTTGCAATCTTTTTACATCTTGACTCCAAGTAATATTGAAAATGAATTCTGGAGAAGATAAAATAAGGTGTGGTTGCAGTGAAGTAGTGAACATCATTATAATAAAAATGTGAAATGGTAAAGATCCACTAATTAAGACATAAACAAAGTTTTCTCTCCCTGACTATAATTATACTTCCATGCTTTCACAAAAATTTTGGTTCATTTCAGTACACTTGTTTCATCACCATCTCAAGACATTCATCGATGTGAAACTAATAATGAAGCATGCATGCAAGAATGTATGAGAAGGGGAGACTGTCGAGGAAAGCACTCGAAGAATTTGTTAGTTAGATGAGGTTTAACGACACACCAACACGAATGTGATGTATAGTATCAACTAAAAAAATGGAAAGGTGAAATACAGTGTGGGTTCAAATACAGTAAAGTTCACGTTAGTGGTTTCAAATACAGACTTTCAAACACATTACAAGTCCTTCCCTTTATCTAGTTGCATCTTACAACAGGCAGGGAATACCCTGGGCATATTCTACAATCCCCAGCCTGCAGTGAGAGAAGCACTCTTACGACACCTGGGAGGTTATAATCTAGTATATTGCTCCCCAAGAAACATACAGTAACAAACACAATAGACAATACCAACCCCAACCCCCCCCCCAACACACAGACCCTACCTATCCAAGGAACAGCTCAACTCCAACCAACACATACCCAGCAACCTACCCATGCACTTCAGTCCACCCACTCCCCCCCCCCCCATCCCATGCTCTTTCACTCAGTGGGTCAGGATTCCTTTCCTCTCTCTCTCTCTCTCTCAATATTCATATTTTGAATATTTCAAGCAATTTCAAGCATTGAATGGATTGCAAATTTCTTCTTTCATTTCCTTATTTTGATTTACAATAATATTGATTCTGATAGTCACATGACTTGAAGTTATTTAGTCATTGGCTTAACAAGCTTGCTTCTCCCACATTCATTTAATGACTTTAATACAGTAATAAAAATGCTGCTCTTCAAAACCCATGGGGGACTGAAATCAGTACCAATGTTCTGCCAAAAATATGTTGCTAATAATGTAATGTAACCTTGACAGATCAAATAAAAGTTATTGAAATTTATATTCCAAAGTATTTACCTTTATGCAGATAAGAGCACCCAGCATCCAAATAATGGGAAAGTGAAGTCAGTATAAACAACATTCTGCTAACAGATAACATTTTATTGAAATTTTTACTCCAAAGTACAAACTTTATAGAGACAAGATCAACCAGCAGATCTTTTTGGCGCTTTTTTTTTTTGTTTTATGTAGTAGTGGTATTGTTTGCATTCATAACATATTCAAAACCTACCACAAAGACTTGGAAATGGAAAAAAGGTCACATGCACCTGTGCATGTAACTTCAAACTTTTTCCTGCATAAACAAATTCTTACATGTGCCTTTGAAATATGATAATAAAAAAATAAGCAAAACTTTAAATGAGATACATTCAAAAGATCAGACTAGACTGTAGGCCTACATCATACATTTGCCGCACTGTATTATGCCCACACATGCATTTAGGACCAGTGCTAGGACACACTTTTTAATAGAAGGGTTTAAGACCATATCATGTCTTGTTACGTTTTAATAGGGGTACTTATCCTTACGTGATTGCATTAGTGGCATGAAAACTTTCCAAATTTTCCATTCCCCACAGGGAGATCCTATCCCTATTAACTTCAGTGTCAACACAACAGTCTGAAAAATCAGAGCGAAACAAAGCATTCCTTGTCAAAGTGACGAAGTGATATAAACTTTGCTACCCTCAAGCTAACTTTGGAACACAAATCTAGTGACTACACTGATATCTTGAGAAATACATGTCCAGTTAAAATGGAAGTTTCACCAAACTGTCTTTAGTTCATATGAAAATCAAATTTTTGCTTAAACTTGCCCTTAAAGTACACATAGAATAAAGGCCTACATATGTATGTGTGACATCTAGCATTCAATGGTGTGCATAAGTGGCATGAGAATTTTCCAAACTTTCCATTCCACAGAGTGAGATCCTATCCTTATTAAATTCCTTTTCAATACAACAGTCAGAAAAAAACAAACGGAAACAAAGCATTTCATGCATGAGGGACTTCCACACAGTGCAATGTTTACTTACAGTATGTTACTGTTAGTGCTCGAACAGAATGGAGATCACTACACGTTTCTGATGTAACAGAAAATCTTGCAATTTCTATCTCATGTTTCTTTGAAGTATCTTTCACGATACTGCAGGATTTAAATATTGAATATGCAATGGTAAACCAAGCAGTGTTTTTTACTGTAGAAAATTTCACCATTGAGAAGAAGACCCTTTTGTCACATGATTCTCAAGTGCCATTCATGGAAGAGAATGGTCTACTGTACTAAACTAACTTCAAGATAGCTGGGGGTGACTGCCCTATCCTAGTGTTACCAGTGTTACATTTACAGATGCACAGTACTGTTTCAACATGTTTACAGCCCCCTCTGAGCTGGGGTTGTAGAATTTGCCCAAGGTACAGTATTTCCAGCCTGTCCTAAGAGGCAACTAAAGGAAAACCAAACTTGCACTTAAACCATAGTTGAAAATAAATTTAAACTTTGAACTTTTTATCAAGTTGACTGACACTATATAACACCTTCATGTTCGAGTGTTGTTAAACCTCATCTAAATAATTAACAGTTAACATGATTCAAATGTTACAGTTCATGTATGCACATGATTACTCTAGGTTTATATCTATATTAAGTGTGTGACATGATTGCATCAAATCTTTTCTCTATATTACAAACGTTACCCACTCCCTTTGACACAAATGCAGTAAACAGCATATGAGCCTTTAAGCATAAGATTTTCATTGTCAATACTATGTGTTTTGTTCTTTAATCAATTAAACTTTGAAAAACTTTCAGTTTGCAACAAATAGTTAGCCAAGGATACAAGCCTCCTCCATAAATACAGCTAATAATTTAAAGTCTTTCATAAAAATTGTTTATAACTGGTGGTTTTTGAGAAGGTTTTAATGGACTTCCATAAAATTGTATGGTGTATACTTCAAAAACCTACTCTTTCTCATGTTACATTAACTTATTAATATTTGAAGTTATCCCTTTCATTTGCCTCGAGCAAAAGCCATTAACCTTAGTCAAAGTACTTGGTAGGAATTCATTTAAAAAAATCAATGATTAACTATTGTGATCATGGATCTGTTATTTCAGTGATCGACTGTCTCTTCGGAGTATGTTATTTGAGTTTTTATAAAACGAGAACCTTAAATGGAAGGTCAACATAGCTGTCACACTGGCTATGTATTCATAGTGTATCTGTGTACCGATATTACACTACTGTGCTATTGTTGGGCTCTGGAGACTATTTTTACATCTGACTTTATCCAATCAGATGCATTAAGTAATCAATTAAATAGGGCAATGTTAAGAGACAGCAAAGTAGGGTAAGAGAATTTGAGAGAAGTTGATAAAAATGACTATTTGGATAAATATATGCATTAAATGGGAGGTTTTGAATCAGAAAAGATCTGTAGAAAAGATACAGCCCCAGGCTAGCATGGTAAGTGCAGTCAGTTGTGATATACAGGTACAGTAGTTTAAAAGTCTTCAGGGGAGTAAGCAGTGTATCCAAATTTGAGTTGGACTCCCAAAATTTTGTTCATTTAACAGCTCAAGATGACATAAATGAATGTTTTAAACAAAGAATGGTTGAGATTCACTGATCCTATCATACGGAGTATGGAAAACAAGCCAGTGAGCCACAACTGGAAAAAAGGCTGTGGCCGGCTTGACTTGAACCAATAGGTTGGAAACTGGGCCGTAAAACTCTATCGATCTAACTAACTAACTAACTAACTGATCCTATCAAACTCCCCTAGTTGTGTCAAATACTGATCAATATAGAGTTTTTTCACATGACGTCATAATACTCTCCGGCGGCCATGCTGGAGTACATGTACCTACATAGTAAACCCGCTTGCTCGTTGAATTTGTACACACCGTGCACATCACAGTGCACACTGTGCAGTGGGTTCGGCACAAAGCCACGTGTGTTTGGCATGAATGTCCTCCACCATGGCGGTTCCGTGACGTTATTGCAAAGCCTCTATTCCCATTGTACATTCTCTGTTTGCCACAAGGCCAAAGTTGCTACTGTTGCCTTTAGTGTATGGCCTCCGTGCCTCACTCACTGCTTTGAGTACATACAACATATAGTTTTGTTGTGTTTGAAATAGCAAAGCGGTAGTATAAGTGTATCAATACAAAATGATATTTAGGGTAGCCAAGAGCCTGTGTAAACAATTCATAATGAGCTAAACAAAAATATGTCTTCTCAATCTGCTGTGACTGATTTCTACTAAATAATCATTTTGAGTGTTAAAAAACAAACCACTAGGAATTGCAGTTAACTTTTGTACAAAAATTATGGAAGAAAACGTTGTGTTAGTTGCACTGCTTAAGTAATGTCTCTTCAAAGACTAGTGCCAGCATTTTTGAGACTCAAAAGTTAATAACACTATTTAATGTTTAGGTTTTCTTTTCTTTTATTTCATTTCTGTTTTTGCAGTGTATTGTGTATATTTTTTACTGGTATTCATTTTCTGATACCTCTTTGTGTGATAAAAGGAAAATAAATTGAATTTGAACATGAATCAAAAAGCTGTTGGTATCAGTCTGAGTGGAGGCATCAGTCTGACATGCAAGCAACTTTCTACACATGCCACTTCATTCAAGCATTACTGAATAAGATTTAAACAAAATTGTCCACTAAGTTCTGTCTGCTGGGTGCTGTCTCACACTATGGGGAGGAGTCATTTATTTAACCGGCCAGTATGGGCAGGTGGGCAAAAAAGTACATAAGTGACTTGGCCGTAACCGCCAGTTAGATAAATGACTCTGCCCTAAATACAAGAGACAGAACAATCAGACCATATGATTCTTCTTCAAACACTAGTTTCATTTCCCAACAGATGAGAGCAATGCCCCCATAAGAAAAACAGTAAAGTGATACATCATCAAGTTTTAAATGCAAGCTATACAAACAGGGGAGAAAAATAAAGGCTACGTAAAAAGGAAACTGCAAACTAAATGGAGCATTGCATAATCAGCCATCTAAAGGAAACTAGATTTTTCTGTCTTTAGTGTTTTTATCTCTCATTCCTATTGCTCTCTTGGAAATTTGATATGGCTATTTTCTCAAGTTCTGTATTGACATACACAATGGTTTAGTTTATTATATGATTTCCTGTTTTAACTTAGATTTTATTTGTGAAGTTGTTTACAAAAACCTGTCATGCACTTCTGCAAAACTCTAGCTACTTATATGAGTTTAAATTTTCTTTTGTTTCATCCCATCCACTGAAACTAAGTCCTGCTGCTGCACTACTTCATTTCAGACCAACTGTAGATGTTCCAAATTTAATTCTTTACAATCTGCGAAAGTGACAACACTTCAATTCTTTCAGTTTATTTAACAAGTGAAACCTTTTTCTTTAACAAATTATTTTTAGTAGGAAGTTTCTTTTCTCAAGCAGGAAAATATTAAGTATATAGGTCAGGTAGATGTTATGTTTTCAATCTACTGACACTTTCCTGTGATTTGATGTACAACGCTAAGGGGCCAAAAGCATAACTAAGCTTTCATGACCTCTTCAGCTCTAATGTAGTCAGGTTACTATGGTCAGTATGTATCTTATATGATATGAGTGTCAGAAAAAAAAAATTCCAAATATTATTTGGGGCTGACTTTGAGTTTTGAAATATTATAAGGAGTAATGCAGCATCTTTGCTGTTTTATCAAACTTTTATACAGTCAGCTTATTTCTAAATGTTTATCTAGGTGTACAACATATTTAGACCATGGGACAGAGTCCAAAATTCTTTCATTCCGTGGCAAGCATCGGGGGTCTACACCAAATGTCCCTGAAAATGTTCTTTAAAATATTGACATTGATGAAAGGGTGATTCCCAATCGTGATAATTGCACATTATTGAGAAAAGGATTAAAATTCAATCACATTTTTTGCCAAAAAAACGAAAGTATTTCGTTTACAAAATACTTATGACGTAGTTACTGCCCAATCACAGATCTTCATTCAGGTCACATGAGGATCACATGACAAGGTCTGCCAGGTTGCCTCACAAAGTATATTGTCGTTAACAAACAAGACAGTTTTAATATCAAAACAAAAACGATTCAGGTGCTTAATTCATTGTCTGTAAAACTCTTCATGGGATCTGTTATCATTCATAAGAATGACGGAATCTTAACATTTATCCTGTACCAAAGAACTCTTTGAATTGTTTGCTAACAAGAGAGATTTTGTGTGCGCATTTAGATAATCGGAGACGGTGAACTGAACCAATGTGAATTTCCGAGCATGATTCCCTACTGTTAGTGTTAGGCCTACTGTTAGTTACCACAACTTGAGAAGTCGAGCGATTTACCGACGTGTTTTAGGATAATCAGAGCAAGAACCAAGGTACAGAACACAGGTAAGGGCCAAATTAAATTACTGTATAACATAAATCATGAAAACTTGGTTGAATTACCAGTTTCGATGGTCGTAAGACAGTGAAACTGTGCAAACCTAGCCTAGGCCTAAGCACGTTACAACACAGAATTGCCATAGACCTCAGAATCATAGGCCTAGTGTATAATCCCTTTCTAACCGTTTTTTATTAAGGCATAACGTTATCCTTACTTATTAGCAAATAAGTGTGTGTATACAAACAGCATCAATGATGATCGTTCGAAGGCAGTCTCATTGCACAATTAAAGTTACTAAATCACGAGCAACTAACAAATAGCCCTTACTAGGCTAGGACTACACTAATTCTGCAAGTACCCAGCACAGTACTAGCTTAGAAACAGGGTGGTAATCTGTGTCACATATATGTGTGATGATTGAAAATGGAATAATAGGCATGATATTTTAAATTAATGCTCACATTGAGTTACTGTGCTTGTCGAAGAGCTCAATTTTTAATGGGCCATAGTAAAGTAAGTGTTGGGGGGTATTCTAAAACCTGTGATAACATCACGGCAGTGATGCATTGAATTTACCATCATGGCTCACCATCATGTCACGTCTTGGAATTGGGTCCTGCTGTACTTTTTCAATGTTGTGTATAAATTCTTAACGTTAGGTGCACGCTCATGGATCAGTCTAGACTGTAAATTAATCCATGGAACTTTACCTTAAAGTTTGCTGTCACAGGCTCCATCACACCAATAACTTGACGTCACATCATCAGGGTATAAATTTGCGGCCTAGATGCAAGGATAATATTTTATTTATAAACACAGGTCCCAAACTCCTTTTCTGCACACTGTTAGATTTGCTGTGTCAGCATGCATTCATTTTTAAAAGGCATTCTTAACGCACACAATACATTTCTCGGTGTATACTGTGTGGATCAAGGTAATAGACGCAAATTTCGGCATGTTTGGAAAACAAACGCACAAGCTGATTTTCCATTGCCAGTGTGTAAAAAATGTAAATGCATGCAAGTTTTGAAATCATTGTAAGCCAATGTGTTGTCAAAGTTATCATGGTACCGTCACTGATTTTGGTCATCACAGATTTTAACCTTGGTCACATACGTCACATCACTGAGTCATCACAGATTTCAGACGATCTCATTTAAATTTGCCACAATAGCTTAGCCATATTTATGTTTTGCTTTCTACTTCATATTTCAGTCTTTTTGAAAGAAGAGCTAGAAAGGCATGATGGGATGGCAACCTCAGATGAGAATCCAGCAAGGACTTGTCTGGTAAGTTTTATTTTAAAGTTGGCACAAAATGACAAATTACTTAGGACTTTGCTTCATTGACCATTTCCATACACTGTTATACTTCAAGAAGTGGTGGCAGTGTATACTGTAGCTGAGGGGATGTCTTTTCTTCACTTGATGCTGTTGATAGTATGACTCAGCTTAAGTTTTTCACTGCTGTGATGAATAATTCATTTATGAAGGTAAATGTTCAATCTTTGCCAATGATGCTGCAGGAGTCAGGTTTCGAGCAACAAACAGCTACCAAAGACTCACTTTGCATTTGAGCTAGTCGGTTTCAATTTGCAGGGTAGATAGCTAAAGAATTGGCTGAAAATTACCACAACAGTCACATGCAACCTTATCAAAAAAATTTTAGGCTGAAAGGTGCAGTATGTTTCTGGAGGTCATATAACAGACTTCTTAATGTGGGTCAAGGTCAGTTTCAATATGCTCGTTTAACTTGGATTCTCGACCATTCAAATTGCCAAGTCAAAAACATTATATTTAAATTGTGATCTGTCAGTGATTTTTCTTTATTGCAATTTCTTTAGTTGAGTAAATTGCCAATACAGAAACCATCACTGCATTAAATTTGTGTTCATGATTATATGTTGCAATGTTTGGCTGAATGATGTATTAATGTCCAAGAATGATGTCATGGCAAGGCTCCTGATATCTCAGTGGTCAATGAGATCTTTTAAACAATAGATACAGGTAATAATAGTTTTTGTTGAAGATCAAAGGGGTAGGGGGCATCTCTCTTTTTAGACCCCTCCAAGGAAAGTTGTAGGTTCTGGCAGTGAAATTACAGTACTGTAACACAGGAGTTTGAATTTTACATTATTCACAACTTGATGTGTACAGAAAGTAAACAAAGAGATACAATGAGGTTCAAGCATTTACTTCAGTTTTATTCTATTCTTTTATTTCTTTCAGAACCCACAGACACAGGACCAAAGCTGACACAGTCCAAACAACACCTGTTGATTTATGCAGGTTTTCATCTGCAATGTCATTTGTCTCCTGCAGTCTGCATCATACATCAAACAGATACAACAACAGTGCGAACTGGAGTATTTGTAGGAAAACTGCAAAAAAAAATCCATCAGCGTTTGCAAAAAACTTGTTTGTGTACCCATATTTGCTTGAACTGGCTTTTCCAACTGCAAAGACAGGCCTTGATAATGCTGTGATGGGTTAGGTAAATGACATGAAGACATTCCTGGATGTGATTCTGTGGTAAATTATAAGGAAATTTATCACTGAAATCACATAGATGCTCTTCGACTTGTTGTTTAAAAATAAAAACTGTAATGTTAATCAGAATTGTAGTGGAAGTGTTTACCAGAGATTTTTAAACCCTGTTACATGTTCCTTTCTTTGCATGTTTTTTTTTTTCTTGCAAAATCAATGAGTTATTTCACCTCGAAGCCAAGGGATAAGGATTGATATTAGTAAAGGAATTCCAAAAGAAAATGTGGCTTTGCCTTCTACAGGATCAAGAAAAATGAAATGAGGTTTTTAAGCTTACAGTATTGTATTTTCCAACTTTTTTGTGGATAGTATTTTCACAAACAGTGTATTTTTAGCTCTTAGCTCAACCCACAAAGCGAGAGTAGAACTTACATTATACTGTAGAGGGCAAAATGTCTGTCCCACTGAAAATGTCTGTCTCACTTTTCGAAAGGTTTCAGCCTCTGTAATTGCCAGTGGATTTTTTTGAAAATTTCTGTGCATGTGCCATTTTAGGATGGCAACAGATTTTCTTCCTAGCAACATGATAGACCGAAGAGAACTGGTACTGTTTGGCCATTTTGATAATTTTTCATGGTTTATTAGCCACAAGGCAAGTCTGCAAGGCAAGTTCCCAATCAAGGCATTTTTATGGATATAGGCCTGTTCTAATAGTTGCCTGTGTCCATGAGTTCACAATAACCGATTTTTAATTTAACACTTTTGTAGAAAGCACTATTTATGGAATGTATTAAAACAGGAGGAGAATTTCAGTATTCCAGAAAATTAATAAACTTTTTCTTGTTAATCATTTGCATTGGCGAACTACAAATCAAGAGCTGTGGTGCACATTGCTTGACCCCCAGTCACTCACGGAATATTTGTTTATTTATCTGATATGACAAACCAAAGGTTATAAAATGGGCCTGATGGCGTCAACTTTTTAACAAAAGCCTGCTCCCTTTCCATTTGTGAAGATTTGGTTCTGAAATTTTGGTACATGATTGTTTGTCAGTACAGCATTATAACCCACCTACTTTCATTCCAGTGTAGGAGTGTTGAGCATGATTTTTTAGCTATTTATGTAGAGCAGAGTTCATTGTGCCTGCTTAACAGTTAGCTGTTTATTCATTGTGCTGACTGCAGCTACTTGGTTGTGTGTTCAATTGCTGTCTTGCAAATGCCTTGCAAGCAGACTGTTGTTTGATGTCTGACTCACCTGTGGACACGGATCAGTGGTTTCTGCAATCACAGTGTCTTGGGATAATAGCACTGTATTGTGAAGAGAGCTTCATGGACTGAGCAGCTAGGGATACTTGACACACAAAATTGGGAGCAATTCTGTGGTCAAGTGTAGCCTACATGAAAGGAAATATGCTTAATGTGGTGGGGACATCTGTTCTGTTTCTAGATCAGTCAAGTTGGTCAAGGCAAGTAATTGTGATAACTCTTTGAGTTCAAGTGCAGTAGGAGAGCCATTTGAGGAGCGATGCATGTTTTTTATTTTACCAGTGCAAATTCACATAGTGTTTCTTATGGAGTTATAGGAGAAACTAAATGTACTTTGCAGTACTTTAAAATATGCTTGATACATTCTACATATTTATAATTTTTTACAAAATGCTCCTAATTAAGTTTGTATAGCCCAACAGGTTTTCTTAATTTTACAAACTTTTGCAGTAGTATTTGTAGATCTCTCAATTAGGTTGTTTTCTTTCTGATGTAAAAGTTTGCACTTTTTGAAAGAGGGAGGGGGACTTTTAGCATACCTTGTGATTTTGCAGTAGGGTTTTGAGTTCTTTGGTCATTTTGTACCTGTTATTTACCATTGTTATGGTAAGGAGGTTTTGTGGAAACAGATGAAGAAGTAATAAAAGTTGGTTGTTTGAGTTGCTATTTTTTACAGACAAGAGAGAATGTGTGAGCTACAACAGCATTGCTGTTCTAGTTTATCTGATATGACAAACCAAGTTGCAAGTGTTCCACAGTTGTTGTTGCATCCTCATCCTACATGAATGAATACAGATTCCAGACATTATCATTGTATCTGTACCTACTGCCCACTCTCCTAAGTGGTGGTGCAAGGATATCAAAAGTGTTTGGGGGGGGGAGCAAAAGAGAATGTTTGGAGCATAAAATTTCCATGCAGAAACTGAGCGCAATCTGCGGGACAGGTAAAGTGCCTGTTTCAGGTCCCCTGTGGTGTCCAGGGTGCAAAGGCCTTGGAAGCCAGACCCATAGCCCCCTTAAAATTCTTCACCCCTAAAAACTTTAAAGTGTGCCAATGAATTAATACATCTGTGTAAATGTGCCCCCTCCCCCTTAAATATTTTGCCTCTGGAAAGGTTTTAGCCCACTTTCAATGCCTTGTCTTGTTATGGACCTGTTGGAGGCTTAGGTTTTAGCACATCCCTGGGTGAAAATTGAAATCTCAGGTTAAGTGTATTTAGTTTGGGAGATGATTGGGGCACAAATGTTTTAACACGGGGGAGGGGCATGACTGCCCATGCCTCCCGCACCTCAAATTTTTCTTTCGCGTTGACCGGTCACCTCCACATACAGTATTGATTTAGGGTAGCAATACTGGGTGTTGATTCATTTACTTCCATGAACATGAATTGTTACACCAACCTGGTGTAAAAAGGAAGCTGAAGTAGAGGGGGTACAAGGTTTGAGTAGTTGCTTACATGGGTGGGGTCTAAGGGAAGGGTTTTCCTGTTCACTTTGGAAATATTTGCTTTTGGAAGTGTGCTGGACCTAAGATACATTATGGTACTTCATATATGACACACTGTGAAATATATGTAAATTACACATGACAGCAAATGGGGGAGGGGGGTCTGTTCCCCTTCCCTGCATGTGCCACTGTTATGTGATATCCAAATAAAACAACCCAGCCTGAGGACTGAAGAATAACCAGGCAAGCCCAACTAGCATCTACTATGTTCAACCCAGGAAGTTTAACCGTTTGTTATTATTCGCTATGGGCCCCTACGGGGTGTGGTGGGGTGGGGTCTTGTGATTAAGGTCAAGATGGCTGAGTAAGCAACGTGCCACCAAATACACAACTGAACTTGTCATAGAGATATATGATGGTTTATCTGCATTTAAAACTGTATTATTGTTGTCTATAGATCATTTGGACAGTGCCCTCTATTTCAATTATCCTCTTATATCTTTGCCCCAGATGACATCTGTTTGAAAAAAAGTATACAAATCAAATGAAGAGGATTATCTTGATGATCCCATATCTGCAAAACCCAATTTTTGAGTCTACTTTGAACACAGGAGAAATTGTTTTGTTTTGTACACAAGTATACGGGAATGAGTCGGCCATTTTGTCTCATTAATCATTAATGTGCAACTTTTGAACGTGGGAATCATTCTTTTCACTAAATTTGATCAATTTTCTCCCAATTGGTCACAGTTTTGCATAGTCCCCTTGATGTTGCCACGGAAGTCAAGATTTAAAGCCTTTTTTGGACTCTGTCCCATGGTGTAATTGCTCTTCCCACAGTATTTTGAGAGGAGTGATTGTGTGCGATCATATTTGCACACCTCAAAATTCAAAGCCTGTTGGGTGAAATGAACTGGGCACCAGGCGCTGTATGACCTTTTCTGACCGAACAGCACCTGTTTGACACAAAAGATGTTACCACGGGCTATTTTCTTACTGAGAGCTGTGACTGTCATTCTTGAATGTGTCCCACATGCACATAACTATAAACTGGTCACTGTCTTCTGGTCAACACTTCTCCTGGTTACACAATATCAAAGGACCCACATGCACATAACTATAAACTGGTCACTGTCTTCTGGTCAACACTTCTCCTGGTTACACCAATATCAAAGGACCCACATGCACATAACTATAAACTGGTCACTGTCTTCTGGTCAACACTTCTCCTGGTTACACCAATTTGGGCACTTTGAAGGAAGGTGGCTTGTTTCAGCTAACCTTAATTTCACCCTTGTTGGAGCTGGATCTAAAGCAGTGATAGGGAACACCCACACTATGAATTACAGATGACTGGGGAGACTACTTTTATTTGCATTGTGGGGGAAAGTCCAAAGTGTATGTTTTCTAAAATAACTGCTTTACCCTTTTCCCTTCATTGAGTGGAATGGGGGAGGGAGGTGTCATCCCCCACTACCCTCCAGCATAGACCACACCTGTTCATGGCACAAGTGTTGGGTGCTATGAATGAATGCTTGTGGGGGATAGAGATGTCATCCTGTACCACCCTTCAACATGGGCACATATGTACACAACATAGTTAAAGAGATACTTTGTGTTTGACAAAGGGAAATACATCAAAATATTTTGAACAATTTTTTCACAAAACATTTAAACAATCCATTCAAACAATGAAGAAGAATAAATAATCCTCACTGAAAAAGTCCTGCCAAAATTTGTTCAATTTCCACAAAAATAATGACAAAAAATATAGAAATCGATAATAACAGGTTGCAACCTTCATTCCATTTTTTAGTGATGTTGTCTTTTCAGCTAATTTATGCTTTTCCTCTTTCATGAAACACAAAGAATCACTTTAAATAGCTGGACTATGGTAAAAGACTACAAAAAAAAAGATTTCTTAAAAAAAAAGTTTGAGCAGACTGAAAAAATCAGTTATGGTAATTTTGATTAAATATTTATACTAAATTTGATGAAGCATACAAGAACCATGTCAAAATCAAAAATTCATTTCATGTTTAATAACATTCACTGAGCCATTTAAGGTCAACAATAGTCCCCCCCCCCATATTGATTTTGAAGCAACAGCTAAATCTCACAATTTTCTTCTAATTTATCATCAAAATATCTTTCATCATATTTATTACTTCAATATTGCATATTCAAGGTAAACCAGGCAGTTACTCCTAGTAAATTTTCCTTTTAAGGAGAAACAATGTTGTCAAATGACTCTTAAGGGTTAATCATGAAACAGTAAAGGCTACTTCACTATTTCCGGTTCGAGTGACTATATTTCCCCTGCAAGACCTTCAAAATATGTCCATGATATATGGGTACAAAATATGTCCTTGACATACTTGTACAGTTCCCCTAAATGTTGACCTTCTGCCCTAAATATATAAATCATCTATTCTACTATTTTGAAAGTCCTGTTAATAAGCATATTGAACATGTTCAGTAACATAAAAGAAACAAATTGCACCTCAAATGTTAAACTGTCATTTTCTGACTAGTTTTACCATTTCAAAATGGCAATTTTTTGCTTTTGCCAAGCAAAGGGTAATCACCCATCAGATGCTGGTAGTCTAACATCTCATGAACATGGCTGTGTTGAAACACTTGTTGGTACCAAAATCTATGAGTCACCACAAGGGTACTTTCCCATGTACATAATATCTGTGTTTAGGAATGCGTTACTGTAATGCAAATCCAAGTGATGATCAGATTCATGTTGGTCATTTTTAGGGCCATCAGTCTTAATATTTATAATTCTTATGTTACCTGTATGATACTTGGCTGCAAATAATCTAACTGCCCCCCACTGCCCTACCCCCCTGCCCTACCCCCCCCCCCCCCAAGCAGAAGCAGATTAAGTGCACAATTTGAATTGGATGCAACCACTCATGGTGCAGGTAGGCAAGAGAAATAGGGGGGGGGAAAGTATGGCTAGAGGCAAACCCCAATGATGACTAACAAAATTTCACCATTATTTGTTCACATGAATAGGAGGTCTAAAGTTAAAGAATATTATACATCTGAGAATGGTTCCCTTTGTACTATCGTATCGAACCTCAGGGAAGAACTTTGCAATGTTACCTAAGTCTTAGAGGTTGTATGCCACAGCAATACAGTTAACACCATAGAGGTGAGACTTGAATCCTTGATCATAAACATGACACGAAGAACAGGCAATGCCTAATGGATTCCAGCTGAGCAAGAATATGTCAGGGTATTAGAACCATGAGTTCAAGACAGAGGGGTATTCAAAATAAAACTAGCCAACTTAAGCAGAGAAAAAATACAGACACAGAGGCCATTATGGCTGTCAGTTTTGAGGAGCATCTAAAGCAGGTAAGTATGTATCAAGTCCATTAAATTTGTCTCTAGTAACATTTCGATGCTTTAAGCCTGAAATTCTACTTTTAATATAAACAGGGTTGAAGGTAGGGGTGAGTACAATGATAATTTCAGTGTTTCAATGGAAAACTCCACAGAAAAGGGCACGACATTCAGTTCAACCATTTTAGAGTTGACCAATACTTACTTCAAAACAAAATGAGGTAAAAGACAATCAAAGTCTAATTAATTAAAAAACAATCCACAAAATTTTTCTCAGAAAGAAACATTTCATACTTAATCCAGAAATGCTTTTGGGAGAATTACACTTACCTCAGTTTGTGTAAGACAGTGAATCCGAAGATTTGGCCAGTGAGCAATGTATGGCAAAAGGTGGGGGTAATTGTTGGGGTTACAGTAAACATGGACTGTGGAATGACTGATAAGAAGGAGTACATCTGAAACAGAATAAAAAATTCACAGCATGCAATTTACAGCAATGCCTACAGGAAAGAAGACTTGACTGGACACTCTCTATCAGAGGCCACTGGTTAAAACATTGCTACTAAAAGGTGTGCCACAACCACAGACTTACTGAAGGTATTGGTTGGGATTACATGTAAACAGCAGGAAATGAGCAGGCTAAGTAAATTGTTTAATATTCCAAATTTCATTTTTCGTAGTACTACAAAGCTTGGGACATTTTATCCAAGACGAAATTTGAAGGAAATTTTTAACCCTTTGTCACAAATGCACAAAGAATCAGTTCCTGTTTCTCTGTCAGGCACAATGGTAACATTTTGTAAAAGAAGGCTGTCTTTTAAGTTTCACTGATTAAATGTGGTTATATCATTATAAAGATAAATGCCTTTATTCTACAATTCAAAATAATGCATGCACCATGTTAAATTTTTTTTTCATTCCTCTCTTGCATTTTCATCAATTTAAAGGAATATTCCAGTAACAATTTAAGACAACCTTGCATAAAGTATGAAAGAGAGTAATACTCCATCACAAGCCTTTTTAACCCAAATATACAGCTTGTTAATAATTGAAAAAATTTCTGTTTAACAATATTCCTTGCTTGTTTCTTCAAAGATTACAAAATGTTATAAATGCCCTTAGTTTGATTCCAAAATGCTTTGTAGCTCTCTAAAACTGAAGTGTTGGATTTGACAGTGGACTTTGAAACCAGGAAAACATTGATTACAAGTCATAACAATAGAATCTACAAGAATGAGATTAAAGTTTGCAAATCTTGTTGAAATGTTTGTATATATACTGGGTATTTCATTAACATTTGACAAGATTATTAAGTAATACAAAAAAATATTCAATTAACCAGCATGTATCACACGCCGTATTTCCCATAATGCAATGCAATACTCCAAAATGATTCTATTTTTTTAACTTCTTTACATCTAACATGGCATTTTACTGAGGTAGGAGTTACATGGTACTGAGAAAAATAAAGTTAATCATTTGTTATGAAACATCTTTTTGCGCTGGAATATCCCTTTTAAACATTGCATTCAAATATGAAAACATTTTCATTTTTACAGTAAAAGTAAACGTTTCAGTTTCATCTCAGTGAATGAGGTCTTTACAACACAGCTTGGCTGCTAATGATCACCTGTTTTCAGGAATGTTGACATTTTAAAGGGCAAGAGCAGTCAACCCAATTTTATTTTGAAGCAACAGATGCAGTACATCACACAATCTTCTTATTTCTCTTCAAAGTATCTTTCATTATATTTTAGAACTTTAAAACTGCCTATTCAAGTCAAACCAAGCAGCTTCCTCTAGTAAATCTAACATTTGAGGAGGAAATATACTGTCACTTGACTTTCAATATAGCCAACCATGAAACAGGACGCTGGGACAGTTTACTACACTACTCAAAGCTGCGATGACTGCATTTCTCCTTTAAGCATTCCAAAAGGATTTATTACAATGAACTTTTCTTTTCAACATACTGTACCTTCATACGTTTCGTCATCATCTTCAATTCTGAAAAAATAAAAATTGTATGATCTTTGTCAAACCATTTTAGTGTTTTATTGTTAAATCTATATCATACAAGGCATCTATTGATATTTATACATACAATGCAGAAATGAGAATACACATTGATATTACAAGGAGAATGGAACAATGTTTACTTTGTGAAAATTGCCATGACTTTTCCCAAACTCCATGAAGTTCTCTGAATTTCAAAACTTTTCAAGAAGACAGTAAAAATGGAAATTCTGGACATCTGAAAGACTTTAACCCTGACACTGTTCAAGCATGTGCACTACAGTATGTCTATGAATAACTGTAACTAAGCCCTAGGTACAATACATCAACACTGACCAGGTGTTTGGTCTAAGCATAAGAGCAATCTTCCTCTAATGCAGAAGGCCCAGGTTCTATTCCTAGGCCGAGTCATACCAAAGAATCTAAAAATGGAACCTACTGCCATTGTGCGTGATGCTCCACATAAGCAATGGAGTGAGAAAAGCCAGTGAGCCATAACTGGTAAAAAGGCCTTGGCCAGTTCGACTTGAACCAATAGGCTGGAAACTGGGACGTAAAACTATATCTAACTAACCAAACACTGAGCATTTTCAATCAGTGACCCCTGAATGATGTTTATATCCATCTTGCTGCATGAGTACTGTAACTGATATGCTAAATCTTCATCCTCATGAAAGAGTTTTACACTTTCCTCGGCTTCTTTGTTATAATTTGTACACTAGTTTAATGGAACTCCTCTCAATGTTTCAAGTCTTACAAATTGCCAACATTAAAACAAGATTTCTTTAGCTGTGCAAAAAACCTGTACACCTCATTCTGCTAATACTGAAGAAGACCAATATGGATGAAGGATAGTTGGCATTGTGTTTTACAGTAGTACAAAATATTGTAACCAGATTCTGTTGGAAACTCAAAAGGGGGTGGGGATTAATTCATTGCCAAATGCGAAGTACAAATTGATTGTTCCCTTGGCCAAAGATACAGGTGAGTTCAGGGGGGACAAGTTTGTTGCAATTACTATATAAAATGCAATCTGAAGGGTTTTAAAGGCCATTCATTTAATTCAAATATAGCTGCAAAGGTGTCTTCTACTGAACTAAGCAACCATGATACTGACGTTTTTTATGGAAATGAAAAGGTGCTTTTACCCTCCTTCTTCTGGAAAGGAGGGACAAAACTGCCCTCACCTCCCTCCTCTTGCTGGAAACACTACTAATTAATTAATTTTGAATGCAGATATACCTTACTTAACAAACTTTAATACCAAATAAATCTTCTGAAAAATGTTCACCTTTATTTTTATCTTTTATAAAGAAGGCTCCAACATAAACACTCATTTGGAGAAAAGGCATACTTACTCGCCATTTCTACCTTCGAGAAAATCAAAAAGAAGATAATTGGCTAGTTCGCGGTGCCCTTCATCAAACCTGGGAAAAAAGGAAGATGAAAAAATAAGTACCAGCACAGCTTCACCTTTAATAACATAATATACTGTACCCAAGGTACAGATCTGCCAAGGAAATAAAGAATGTACGCCCCATTTACCTCACAGACTAGATTCAGCCACAAACTTCTACATACAAATCTTTTGTACATAGTGATAAATAATAACTTCACAAAATTTTTCACAAACCACTATACAAAACCATGTCATTTTTCATAAGTGCTCTGATAATCAAATTTTTACAACAGTTTCTAATAATGTAACCTCTCACAAGAAGAATGTTTCCCCCATGTCTATTCTCATAGACAAGTCCAGCTTCACTTGTCAATTTTTTTGGACTGATTTAAGCTCACAATGTCTGGTAAATATCATTATCTGCAGTTCCTTGCTCAGAGCAACTAATTTAATAAAACTGCCAAACATAGATGACAACCCAAAGATTCAATTTTCCTCTTCTAATATTGACAGTACAATGCCACTTTCCTGCTTACTTTATGACATAATATCAATAACTTTTCAAAAAGATGATAAAAGGACTGTTTCATGAAGCTTATGGGGTGTAATGCACTCTTCACTGACTTTTAATAATTGTTTAACCATTGCCATGAAAAATATCATACGAAATATTTTATTGTTTCAATGAAAGGTACCTAAGAAATAAAAGCATAAACAAGTGACCAGAACTGCTCTTATAGCCATTTATGAGTGTGTCATTGCTAGAACAAATGATACCATGTGATGAATATTAGTCTTTTATACAGCAATAAGTGTAATTGCGTTATGCTTCTATATAGCCTGTAACATCTCCTGAGCCAACTGTCTCCATCGTATTTTGATTCGTTACTTCCTTATGTTCACACTGTACATGTTACATAATTTATGTACATATGTACTGACAATTCAAATTGAATGGGAATACCTTTATTATCCTGTTTTTTTCAATATGACTCCTTTTTCTTCATGTTATTTTATTTTGACATTTAATGTTTTATTAGTCTGAAAATATTGCAAGTCATGTCTTGATGGTTCAAGCTGATTTAACATTTATGCAAAATTCTCTTTACCTCAAAATTTAAATTGTCAAACTGGAAAATATGTTTAGTTCCCAGAAAGGGAGTAAAATTTCCCACAGTTCTTTGCCTATTTTAATGTACAGCTCAAGAAAGGGAAATTCAGTCCGATTACCAAAATCTCCTTCCAGACGCCCCATTTCCAGGAAAAGAGCTTCCCTTCCCAGCTTCCCAAAATTTACTGCACATGAAACCTCTGAACAGCTGGCACAGATAGCTTACAAGAAAATACATCAGCACCCAAAGAACTTCCATTGCAGGGGTCAAAATAACAGGAGCTCATAGGCCCAATGCCCTCAACATTTGCCCCAGCCCATAGCCTTACAAGAATAGGGTCCAACTCCCTTCTAACCAAGTCAAGTCTAATTGTAGTTTGTACAGCCTGTACATGAACCTCTCCATGGACCACACATCACATCATTTATGTTTGATATACTGTACTGGGCATCATAAGTGAGTTACCAGAAAAGTTTGACAAAGCTTTAGTGTTAACTTTAGAATATACTCTGCATTTATATAATATGCAGTTGTTTAAAAGTAGTAATCTAAGGTGTGGGCAAACTGGCTTTGATCTAATTAACCGGTGCTATGGCCATGTGGATAAAGGCGGTGGCATTTGAAGCAATGAAGCTTAGCCCCTTGTTTTCCCACTTGGCCCCTAGGTTGCATGAGCTAGGGGTCCACTTGGTCCCCACAGTTTGAAAGCTCATGCTACCCCTGTCTAAATGGCATCAGGAGACATTATTTTAAAGGACCGACAATGAACCTCACTAGGTAAGCTAAACAACTTTGGCTCTCATATTGTTCACACATACCTGACAGGCATAGTCTTCCCACAAACAGAAATTAACCAGATCTGCATATATGCTGGTATATGAAGAATGTTCACATCTGCCAAAGGTTTCATTTTGTTTGTGATGTCATAAACAGTTCTGCATTTGTAGGGTCTTAAGAGAAAGATACTCCATGAATCACCAAAGAGTATGGAACCTGGAGTAACAAACCCCTCCCACAAAATTTGGGAGTTTTATCTATATGCTTGAAGCCTTGCAAATAAAAGGTGTGTTTCAGTCAAAAAGGGAAAATGGAAATGGGGAAAAAACTTATGTTGAGATATAAAACAGCAGGAATTTATGTAGTAAAAAAAGTGATTTAAAACACTGCCTGCTGCTGATGAGCCCTATAAATTCAACTAACTGAGGTGCATTAATATACAGTATATGCCACATAAATTTTCCCTATTTATTTTAAAAGTTTGGTGAAATATTTTTTCTTCCCTATCTTGATGGAGATAAAAAAAAATAAACAGTGACCTAGTACAAAGTAGATGAATGTCTTGCATACATGTGTTTTGAAACATTGAAACTAAAGACACAAAGTAGAGGGCAGCATACAAATGAGGGCTCTCTCTTACACTTAGTTATCATTATCTGCCTGATACTCATTAAAAGAAGATAAAGGCAGCACATGTTAATTAAAGTATCAGACATTAGGTTGTCATATTTCTCCTTGAAAAAGTCTGCAAACATATTAATGTTCAGTATTCCATCTTATTTGTTCTGGCAACGAAGACTTTGAGGAAAGATCATTTTTCAAAGAAAGGAAAGTGACAACATGTTTAAACAAAAATATTTACAATACTTCATATCTCTACCAGCGGAAACCTTGAACAATGTTTATCATCAAGCAGGTCTGCACGTAGCATCCATGTTCAGCATAGTGAAATATATTTTTCCAGGTAAAAGGGGTTTTCCCAAGCTGGCAATATGCCAACCTGATTACAAAATGTGCAATTTCTAAAACACCATAGAACACGAAACTTCATTAAGCCTGTCTACTGAAATCTCCTATCCTTGACCTCCACAGAGGGTATGTCAGATATGTGTCATGTCCACAAACTGAGAGACAGAGGGGTCAATCAAGTACACCTTTGGTGTGTGACATACTTACTAAAATAGGGTTGCAGACAATATTTGTTTTTAATTTCTAAAATTGGCAGAACTAGAACTGGCTGGTTGTAAAGAAATGGTCAGTCAAAAATGCACAACTTTCATTGTGAGTCAATGTCTCACAAACTTGTGCTAATGGTAAGCAGCAAGCCTGCATCAGTACAATGTTTAAAGCACACACAGTGTAACAGACATTAATGCACCTCAAGGGCTGTGTCAAGCAATTGGTACTGTAAGTGCAAAAGTCATTGCATGTGTCACATCACGTTAATAGTTTGTTAGATGTGGTGTAAAAACACACAAACACTTACAGGTATGTTTTTTATAGTGTCACCTACAAAATAAAACCTACAAAAGAGATGCACTGTGCAGGTGGTACCTTACTGAAGGCAACCAGGCTTACAAGACATTCATTTTCATGCTGGGATAACTACATGTTAAAACAATTCTTATTCTGAATCAGTTTTAATCAGCCCATGATGAGGCACAGCTGGTCATGATGTGCATTTAATACATATTGCTGAGACAAGAATTACAAAACATAATGCCACTTCGACTAAATGTTTTTTTTTTTGAAGAATGCTTAAAGTTAATGCATACAAAAAATTAGATGACACTGACAAGTGTAATCATAAAGAAACATAACCAGAATAAGATTGTAAACAAAAAGAGTAACATCATATGACCTATATCCACGCCAGATTTTGGGGGAAATTTTCCTGTAATTCAATGAACAAGCTCCAGCCAAATGGAGGTTGTCAAAAAAAAATTTTGGCCATCCAAATGACATTGCAAAATGATGTATGTATAATTGTATTTGATATCCTTGGCACAGAGAACAGACATTTTTATTCTGTATTATTCCATCCCTATATTTCAATGACAAATAAGTCTGCTGCATTTTTTTTCCATAACGCTTCTTGAAAGCAATTACAACATTATTCCTTGCAGACGTATGAAGCTAGTCAAATACAAGTAAAATTTACCAATCAATAGGGCGGTGAACGTGTAGCGATTAATCGCTAAACGATCGCATGTGTCATAAACATTTAGTACAAAGCTACAAGTGATTAATCGCAGCAACTAATCGCAAAACTTGTTTTTGACATTTTGTTAGAGTACAATCATTCGCAAATTTTTGAGGTTGAACGTTTAGTTTTTTTGCTAAATGTTTACAGCCCTACCTATCAAGCAACTCCCAAAAGAGAGAGTGGTTGTCCAATGATGCAATTTTTCATGATCACAGATGATAGAAAGACAGGACAGGATATTTCATCCCTGATACCATTTTATAAATTGGTCCATTCTCACTGAGATGGACATACACACATACCATGTCTTATACACATATATGTATACTGTATGTAAGTAGAACAGGATTTTGTAAATGTAATTAAGTAAATATTACCGTACATGTAAATATAACTTGTTTTGATATTTTAACCAGGTTAATATACCAGGAACTTTAAATAGAAGGAACTGATTACTAAGTTAAACAATAGATAGCATTATTATTGGCAACTTCAAGCTGTCATTACTGGAGCATCCACATGTCATAAAAAACAAGTTTGAGCAGAAACAAACCTGCTATCAATACCCAGAATGCAAAGGACTGCATCGGGTCGTTTATCATCCTTGTTGTTCTTGGATTCTCTTAAGAGTGACTGGATATATGTAAGTCTTCCACAACTGCCGATAAAACAAAAAAATAAAGCTGGATAAATCATCAGGTGTGATTGAAACCAAGTAAACATTCTGCACAAATGATGAGGAATGCTAGCAAAACAGTTGATATATTTATATAGGAATTCTGACTTATAAGGAAAGGGAGATCCTGATTCCATATTGATACATAGCTTATGTTCATTCTTGTGTTGAATCATTGCAGCCCCACTCTATGGAATCCACATTGAAGGTCCACTCTGTGGAATCCACATTGAAGGGCCACTCTATGGAATCCACACTGAAGGTCTACTCTATGGAATCCATGTTGAAGGCAAAATGCAAATCTGTTTGAAAAGATTCAGAGGAGGCATGTTACCAGATTTATATATGTGTCATTTGTTATAGGAGCATAGACTTGATGCTTTTGGACTAGTAGTTAGAAATAAGATGGTTTCGGGGAAGAACTTATTAAAAGTTATCAAGTTTTCGTATTATTTGATTTCAAGGAAATAGTATGTAACAGTGTCTTTCTAAGGAGGTACTGTACAGTATGGGCACAGACATATGATATACAAGGGATACTGTAGACTGAATGCAATTAAGTACTACTTTACACAAACGGTCATCATTGCATGGAATCTGTCAGTTGACATCTGACAATTATGTTAATAATTGATTGAAATCCTTCCTTGAGCATCAAAGATTCTTTAAGGTATCTTAAATGAGGATTATACAAATCTCTGATTTAACTATCAATCAACCAACTGCCTTAGATGGTCTAAGGTGAACATATGCAGCCAGGCCATTATAAAATACGAAATGTACGTGTACACAGTAATTCATGTTTTCAGTAAACAGGGTTGCTCAGTTTTCAGAAATGCAAAGCAAAACCTCCAGAGGCAGTCTAGCAGAATATATAAGGGAGCATACCACCATTAGCAGAATGGTCCTCCTGAGGAAAGTAGTCCTCCTTTGAGTGTGAATTGCTCGTGTTAGAGTAATCAGTTGCTGCTTATTTTAAGTGGATACAACGGAGGAGATGTTATGTGTGAGTGATACCAAATTGGGATGGACGGAAGGTGATTTAGACAATTTCAGTGACGGGTGTGAAAAAGAGGTGATTTCTGTCACCTTATAGAACAGGGGTGGGTGCACAGCCTATAAACTTCTTCCCCCTGCAGCTCAAAATTTTTCATTTGAGGGGTAGCTAAAAGTGGGGTGTGAACTTTGACAAGGCTGTGAGGGCATGTAATGAAGAGGAAATAGTGTGTAAGACAATGGAACAGCTAATGATGTTGTGCTACCTCAAGAGCAAATGGTTTGAATCCTGTCTAGTGTCATTATGCACTGACGGAGACATGATTTTTGATTAGTGTTGACAAACCAAAGAGCATGATCACTATCCTGGGAGAGTAGTCTAAGAAGAATCCCCTTTATCCTCAGATCTGTGATCTGGTGCAACATCATCATTTGATGTCAATTTTTCATTCCAGTACAAATGAATCATTTTCAGGATTTGGTTGGTGGGGGGGAGGTCATGGCCTCATGGGTTCCCCCTTCACCTCCTTAATCTACCAGTCCTTGGACTGGTTAGTATATTCTGTAAAAATGAATAACTTTAAAACTTGTAAATGCCAATAATTTTGCATAACTAAGTGCAGTGAGGTTGCAGATAACGTGAGGCTAATTTTACAGTTCAAGACACTGTGGATGCAAATGTAGTAATTGGTTATATTCAAACTTTTGACTGGCGGTATAAAGTACATGCATGTAAACTGTTGCATATTCTACCAATTCATGGTGTATCTTTCAATCTTATGTCTTGTGTGTGTTGTCAGTGAACTGTGTGGATAATGGATAACTTGTGTTTGTCTGTACAGCTTTTTAGACAACATAGATCACTACCAAAAGGAAACGGGTTTTGTACAATTAGATAAAGGTGACTAGTCAATCACAACTTGCAACATGACCAATACAAATTGTGTGTATTTTGACACGTACTGTAGCAAACAAATCTATGAAAGTCAACAAAATTTGCAGTACTAGTGCTTGCAGAAGTAGACATCTTTGCGACAGCTAGGGGTGTGCAATTTGAACAAGATAGTTACTTTAAGTTCATTTTTGAAAGTTTGTTTCTAATGTAAAATAACATGACTGTTAAGATGATTTTGAAACATCAGAGTTGTGGACTGCAAGGTTTTGTTGCATGATCAAATTCTATAACAGCTTCTCCTCAATTGAAAAGAGCAAGTAGCTGCCATTTTGGTCCCAGTACTACTGGCTACTCATACCAATGTCAAGATGTTTACATCTCAAAGCTTCCCTTCAACTTCCTGTAAGCCAAGGGTACATAGGGTACCTTGTCAAAACCCCACTGTGTATATCTGCTGCAAACAGGGAGGACTGTTTCTGTGACCAGGTTATTGTCATCTTAGAGTAGGCAGGCCTATCATAGGTGTACTGTTGGTGGAAAATGTTACAGTGGCTTAACAATGTAGGAATGGGAAGCTTGGCAGCTGAATCAGGGAAACTGGACATTCCAACTTTATGGAAACAGACACTGGACTTAACATCAACTGTACTTAGTGTGAATCATGGAAACTGGGCATTTCACCTTTATGGAAACAGACACTGTACTTAACATCAACTGTACTTAGTGTGAATCATGGAAACTGGGCATTTCACCTTTATGGAAACAGACACTGGACTTAACATCAACTGTACTTAGTGGGAAACAGGGGAACTGGACATTTCATCCTTATGGAAACAGACACTGGACTTAACATCAACTGTGCTTAGTGTGAAACAGGGGAACTGGACATTTCATCTTTATGGAAACAGGCACTGGACTTAACATCAACTGTGCTTAGTGTGAAACAGGGGAACTGGGCATTTCATCTTTATGGAAACAGACACTGGACTTAACATCAACTGTGCTTAGTGTGAAACAGGGGAACTGGACATTTCATCTTTATGGAAACAGACACTGGACTTAACATCAACTGTGCTTAGTGTGAAACAGGGGAACTGGACATTTCATCTTTATGGAAACAGACACTGGACTTAACATCAACTATGCTTAGTGTGAATCATGGAAACTGGACATTCCACCTCCAACAAAACACTGGCCTTATTATCATCAAGTGTAATTAGTGTGAATCAGGAAAACTGGACATTTTTATCAAAACAGGCATTGGACTTAACATCAACTATGCTTGGTGTGACAAATATCCTGACTCATAGATCATTCTGAAGGGAACCCTCACTTTCACAATGGTATCAAGTATCCTTTGGTAAGGTATCAGTGTTACACTGATCTTTCTGCATTAAAACATAACCTCAAGACTCATTTCTTCGCTTGTCCATTTGAATGTATTAACTTAAAAAAGTTGTCTGAATTCTTTTTTGAGCACATTGAGCCTTGCTACACTTTTTTTCCTGTTTTAGTTCTGTATAAGTCCAATGTATTTTATTACAATTTTTATTACACTTCTGCACAAAGTTTGCACTGATGAAAGTGTCAATTTTCTTAAAGGTGAAACTAAGTGAGGTTAATGACATTTCCATTTAAGGCAAAAAGTAAACAGAGGACCAACATCACTTACTTCATAACTATAAAATAACACTTTTTATTCACTTTGAATTCTGCATTTATTTTTCAAATAGGCTGACTTTATGTTCATATCAAGTGACAATCAGTCATCTTGCATACTAATTTTTACTTTCACAATATTTAATTTTTATGTTTATTATATCTAAACCTCATTTTGTTACCTTTCATGAAATATGCTCATCGAGGACATAAAACCTGTCCTAACATTGTAACATTTTAACTCTTTGAGAGTAAAAATGGTTTACATTGAAACAATACAGTCTATACTAAATCCATAGCTCTTCAGATTTTATAGACCTATTTGTACTAAATAGTAGCCATATACTACTGTATACTTATAAATAAGTCCAACGGCCCTAATAATGTTCATGTCATACTATATGCTGACAATAGCACCATCAAACCTTGAGGAAATACTTAAACTTGCTGACATTAATTTGTTAAAATCCTATTTGCAGAGGTGTCAACATTTATCATTGGCAAATTCTTCTTCTTTCAATAGGCAGTACAAACGCCTGAGAGGCTATCCCGTACTGATACTTACTAGAGGGCTTTGGGAGTCAGATGATGAAAATAATATACAGTACTAACAATGCTGAATATTTAGGGACAAAAGCTGACTCTTGAAAGAATTTACTGATGGGGCACAGCGAACATGCTCTGGAAGCAAATTCCAACTAGGTATAGTACGGGGTAAAGAGACTTTTGATAACATAGTTTATTAGATGAAAGGTGGTGGTACAAATATTTACCACTAGTGCGATGAGTAATCGGACGGGCTGAGCTTGGAGAGTCAACCAGGAATTTAGCCACTTTATTTGGTATTAAATTGTGTTTCTTTATAAATAATTAAGAGGCAAGCCCTCAGTCGTCGGATTTCCAGACTGTCCCATTTGAGTTGTTCAACCATGTCTGAAACGCTGGCCTGACGACTGTAGTTGTTAAGAATAAATATGGCCACTTGCCTCTGGACCTTTTCAATAATATCCCTGTCGGATTGGGTATAAGGGTCCCAGACAGAGCTACAATAATCTAGAATGGGCTGGACAAGAGAGAAATAAGTGGTTTCTTTAGTTGCCCTGTCACAGTGAGCAAGATTTCTTCTCAAATAGTAATAATATATTTCAAATGACACACAGCATTACTGATAAGCCACCTAGGGGGCGGATCTAAGGGGAGAGAATGCCCCTTTGGAAAATTTCGCTATGAAGGGTGCTTAAATGGGAAATGGTACAATCTTTTGCAGATTGCACTTCTTTCGAGCTGAAAAATTTCCATTTACAACTTAAATCTGGCAGTCATTTAGCCTAAATTCCAGCAGATAATTCAGGCAGGTTTTCCCCCAATTTAAGGTGCTTCAATATTTTTACAGGGAAATCCGCTACGGACTCCTCCCCAGCCTTGGACACTTGAGTAATGCAGGAATGAGCCTGATTTACAAAAAAAAATCACTTAACTTTGTGGATATATGCACCAAACTGATGGAAGGCGCCATGAGCCTATTCAGGTGGGGTCCAGGGGCTGTCTTAGGGCTCCTGTGGAGTCCAAGGGAAATGCCCTTGCCTCAGTCTAGGAGGCCCTGGAGGCTCCTTTGCTTCTGAAATTTCTTAAGGCCCAAACAGGCTGACTTTTTTGAAAAAGTTTAAAAAAGAATCGCTAGACTCCTATGTTCAACAATGCTTACACAGCTGGGCCAACACCACCCTGTCTAGATATCAAAAACCTTTGTTCATAGCTGAGGCCCAAATATGATTAGATTCAGGGCAATAAGTTAGGTAACCCTCTTGGTGCTCTCTGGATAAAAATTTGTACCAGTTTGTTATGAACTTTTACCTAAAATTCTTGAAGGGATTCCTCCTTCAGAAACCTAGAGTTAATACTATACAGTCTAGTCACAAGAGCAATGCATATACATTCCCATACCTTCTCCCCATACATCAACATTACTCATGTTAGGACAGCATAAAGTTAGGTTAGGGGTGATAACTAGGCCTATAAAATTTATTGTATGAATGAAGTATGTCAGTAAGGCTTGTGAAAATGTAGCCAATGGTGGAGTGTTTTACAAATAGCCTGTAGAAATCATATGGTAAAATTAACTTTGACAATCTTTCAGTTCACTTACCTACTGTAATGTTATACTACAGTACGTCAAAGTGTAGCATGTCATTCACCCCACAGACCTCCTATACATGGACAGAGCATACTATCCGTAGATTGTTGCTACCGTAACTGTTATTATAGGCGTAGCAAAATGGCCGCCTGCCATGATTCAGTATGTGAAAGTTCAGATTTGCTCCAGTAGTTCAAATTGTCAGATTTTGCAAGAAAGTTGAAATATTTTCAAAATAATACAAGGTACTGCATGTATTGCAGGGATATGATATAGCTTCCCATTCAATTTAAAGTTTGGTGAAAATATTACTGATCCTTCATCAATGCAAATTATAGCTTCAAAGTGGGCATCTTGGTGCATCTTTTTTTGGCCAAAGGTGGTGACGACAATCTACATAAAGGACGTACATGTTACATGCTTAGTCCATGTAAATAGGAAGTCCATGATTCACCTACATAAATGCATGCAGATTTCAAACTGACTGTGCTGCAGTGCAATCCGCCTAGGGACATGTTTTACGTGCATAGAACTTACATTACAACTGAGCATCACACTAAAACTGCAGAACTAAACAATTTCACTTTTTGCTTCCAGTAAGCAATAGCAGACATGCAAAGACAGGGAAAGTGGGTATCACAGTTACGTAAGACAACTTTGCGTATCAAGCTGCATTAAGCAATTGAGTTTTGAGGTAAATATGTGGAGATACATTTTGTGGAAGACACCTGTTCCAAATAAACTATGATGTACAAGAGTGTAAACACAGGTGTAATGATAATTAATGGAGAATATTACACCATATGTTACCCAAATCATAAATTCTTGACATGTCATTGTAATGGTGTACTACCAGTGTGAAAATTGTAATCATTACACCAAAATCAAAATCTTTGGCATCTCTGTAATTACGGTAAATCACATACGACCACCTGTACAGTGTAATTTACAGCACTTCCCAGGATAATTCATCACGGTTGGTACTCCCTACCTGTCACAAGGAATGACTACAGGACAGGAGAGTAAACCAAACTTGAACTTGAATTGTATTTTAATTTATTATCCAGCTTACATTAAGTCATTGATTTTGTAGTGTTGTTATAGGGTAATGTTGCCTTTATGATACTTTTTCTTAAATTTATTCTTTCTTAATACCTTATGATCTGCTACAGTTCAACCAAAGAGAGGTAAATGGAAGCAAATGTCTTTCCAATGAGGACTATTAAACAAGTACTCAACCTTTCAATAACACCTAAAATATTTTTGCTCACCCAAACAATTACATGCATGCAAAACCACACAGGTCTGCATTAAATCCCTGGTTCAAACTCCACTTATCAAATCATTTGTACCACATTTCGTCAGTAAACAACAAACAACCTACAGCATGTGCAATCCAATTGTGAAATACGGGAGAGTTTCTACTGAACTGTATCTGTGCTGACCAGGACTTGCTGTTTGACACAATGATTGAACAATATGTTAGTACCTTACACTTCTCTGATATCAGTATATACAAAAAACAAAACATTCTGAATGGCAACCCTTGGGTGGAAGCAGGTCCCTTTGCTTTCTGAACAACAGAATGTGGAGATGGTATTGTTTCAGCAACTGTTGCTATTGGTCCTAGATAGGAAAAAATGAAAATATTACAGTACAAACCTGCCATGCCAAACAAATTATCCATGATCCTAATAATGAGCAAATCCTATGCAGATTTAAGTGACACATTCCCACTATCCCACCCAGCTGTAACCAGTAGCAACTAATACTGAATGAGTACATGGAATTAACCTACCTAGGTAAGTAGCAACATATTTAACAGGACAGGTGTGCAATGCACAGGCATTGCAGACAAGGTGGTGGAGTTTGATGTGTGAAATTTGAGACTTGAACTGTTGTTTCAATCAAAATTGCCATTACTGCAGGCTTTAGTGTTTTGGCTGCATTGTACAGTCATGACAGGAAGAGGGAGAATGTACACAAGAATGACCATTTTTTTAATCCACTGAACAAGTGGGTAAATTTTGTTTTTACTTAGGTCATGGCAGTAGGTAGTACTTCAATGGTTAGGCCTAATTAACACCAAAGTGTCCTAATTGGTTAGTAGTCACCTACTGTACTTCACATCTTTCTTAGGCGAAAGCAGAAAGGCCCACTTACAATAAAATTACTACCTGTGGCTTTGGCTTCAAATTCCATCATCAATGTGCTACTACAAAACCGAAGTACTGCACTTCGGAATCTCAAACCATAGCTCATGTAAAACACTGAATATTCATTTACAAGACAGTACTAAGATAGGCATGGCATGAGCAGCTTATAATGAGAAAGTGTTTTTCAAAAGAGCTTGCAAATTTTTCAGTTTTTAGCAGTCTTTTCAGCAAATATATGCTGTAAGTACTCTTGATGTCATGATTAATTGAGTTATGGAAGACTTCATCAATGAAAAGCAAAAACCTAAATGCTTTTACCCCTTGCATGAAACACAAAGAATCCCTTTAAGCAGATGGAATTCATCATTAGGAAATTTCCTTTTCCGAATCCCTAGTTATGCATGCATATCATCAAGCAAAACTGTGTGAGTTTCAACTGTGCAGCACTTTGGCAAATTTTAGTAAAATCCACGCCCATCTTTTACAGATTTTAAGTTGTTCCCTGCCCCGTGCCGTTACTAAATGTCGAGCCTACGTTTTATGCCCAGCTACCCAAGCCATTGCCTTCTCGGCAGTATCCATATGCATAAACATACCCTAAGCTGTATAGTGTATGTATATGCTGAGAACGCATGTTGTATGCTGTACGTAAAGGCCGCACATATGCCGCACACAAGTTTTTTTTTTTTCGTAGCACAGCTAGGGGAATTTTATGGTGCAGTATATACATGTATACTAGCCCCAAAATTGGCAGGACCCTGAAATTGGCTCACGTTAACAAATCATCAGCTATCACCGTAACAACATTACTTTAACAAGCCTAACTGTTTTGAACCCATCCAGCATTTTGTTTTTCACGATAATGAAACGATTTCAGGTATGTGCATACAATAATATGATCAGTCTTCAAGATTTTTCGAACTACTGTACATACTACCGTTACTCCCAAAACAACGAAAATTACCTTGCTATGGTGTATACTGCCCTGAAGTACTACTACATACAATGTAGCCACTTGAGTATAGTGTGCCGAGTACAAAACCTATGTTTTTTGGTTATTTTGTTTTGTTAGTGACTTGACCAAACTTTCCGTCTTTCTTAGGCCTAGGTTAGGTCAATAAGTGAAACAAGTTTTGCACTTTACTGTACGGCAGACTCACAAATGCCTCTCCGACAGAGCCCTAAGCAGGATCAGTTGCTTAACACGTCTGAAGTTCCCTATTGACAGGCGGCAAGGACTAGCATGTTTCGTAGGTTTCTGTACATAACTGTACAAAGTCAGTGAAAATAGCCACACACTACACATATGGCAAATACGCCACTATCGGGGGCTATTCATGACTGACATCAATGAAAATTTCAAGTCACATTAAGCTTTCTCTCACTAATTTCTGGATCTGAGTATAGGAACTGTGGGTAGAAATACATCCATCTGCTACTACACATTTTGAAAATGGAAACTTGAAAGGGTTTGGATTTATCTCATTTTGTATATCAGCTTTGCAAAAATTATGACTGCCATTCATAGGCCCACCACTATATACCTGTATGTGTGGCATACTGTACTTGTGGCAGGGTATACATGTTTTGGTACGCTGGGTTTCCTGATCCGGGCATGTTTTCCATTTCTTGTTCACGTTCCCAAAGCAGTAAAAAAAGTTTACAGTCTGGCCTTGGGTCATACTGGAAAGTTAGGCCTTTCACAGAAAGATCTTTGGCATATGGAAATGTATGCCAATAAATTTGGCATACAACGTACCTCACTGCACTAGTGGAGAGTGCAACAGTGTGGGTGGCGTACAATTACAAACACCTTATTGATTTACATCAGGTCCTTGCGTACCTTGGAATGGTGTGGCATACAATTACAAACACCTGTGAGGCTGTGAAACTGTAACTGCTGCGGCAGAAAACTCAGCTGCAACCCAGTCTGCATATCCTGCACTCCAACATGCGAACACAAACTCCTTCTCAGCGTAGCAGCAGGCAAACTGTATTCTCCGGCGCACAGGTTTATCTCCATCATGTGACATGTGATAAGCGTACTTCGTTTTACAGTTCTTGTATTGCCAATAAATGGTGTATGCATTACGTATGGATTGCTACTTACTATGCGTGAACCATGTACTTGTTCATGCACTGCCAACGTACAGATCATGTATGCATCACATACAGGTATACCGTACGGAAGTCATACCTCCAAAGTGAAGAGCATTTGAACTACCAAACCCGCTGACCCGCCCAGTCCTGTGATAAACCTGCATTACAAATCTCCAAAGTATTCTTAGTTAGAGAACCACGCAAATTAACAAATAATTCAGCTTACTGATAACTACAAAATCAGTCAGTCGTATCTCACAGCACATTCAACTATTAAACAATGCAAAGGCCTAGGCCTTGGTACATACTGTGCAGACCTATGTTTGTTGCCAGGGCAACACCGCTATTGGCTAACCTTCGCAGCAGGTATGGAAGATATTCCTGCCACTGTGTAAAGAGTGTAATAACTTCGTGTAATACTGCGTTCAATAGCAAAAATTAATGCCCACTTTGCGGGCTAGAGGGAGGGCTTGTCTTAGGGTTTCCCATCAAACGAACATTCTGCACTGTCTTGACAGTTCTTGACGTTCTTGTTTTTGTGTTTTTGTGCTTTCGTGGCCAGAACACCATGCCAGATGTACGAAGATATGTATTGGAAATCACCTGTGCAGCAGACTCTTTTTATGTGCTTGGAAGCGGACACAGTCGGAAAAAAGATCCAAACAAATTCCGGAACTAACAACAAATACAAGTACAAAAAACTTACAAACACTTGCAGCAGGCTGTTGCAACTCCCTGCTTGCAGAATGGAACGATAGTCTGTAACATATCCAGCTGATGTTTGCAAACTGTACCAGTACTAGCCCATAATTTATGGCAAAAATAACAATTGTTTACTGTTATCAGGAGAAGTTTTAGTCATTGTGCGTTTTTGAGTATCTGTATTATATTATTTTGGCAAATCTCTCCATACAATGTTTTTCTAGGTTGTAACCACAAAAAATTCAGTACCATACTGAACTTTTTTGATGAATTGGGTTGACTGATTTGCCAAAAAAAGGTGCCACCATTTTGAGTGTAGCAACTTCCAAAATTCAAAAATTTTCAAAAAGGGGAGGAGGACACCCCCTCCCTTTACACCCCTTCCCCAGGCCAGCGGTCCACCAACAGACAGATCAGTTTGACCCGCTTCTAGCCTCTTGGAAGCTATGCATAAGTGCACACACCTGCAGATTGCTATGTAGCATTGCATGTACATAAGACAAATTGCCGTGTACGATGGTGAAAACCACTTGGCATACCTTCCACAGTTTGGCGTTGGCTTTTCTTGGAATGCTCCCTGTGCTGCAACTGAAAGTGTTTAGGCAATGAATAAATTGCGTTAAAACATTTAAACATGGTTTTCCCATACGTACTCATCATAGTCTGGCGTACAAGTACACAAAAGATACAGATCTACCTTGGTGTAATTCTTTGCTGTATGCCTGGTAAACTTACTTTCCAGTGTGGGCCTAGGCATAGGCCCCTATTTCCTTTTTGTGAAACACAAAGAATCACTTGAAATTTTTCGTAGTGTACGTCAGTGTACCCTGGAATGCGAACCTAATTTATTATGCTCTGTCCTTTCAAGTTTTACATGTTAGCTTGCCTATGTCAATGCAGGTAGGCACTCAACGGTCACCCCATCATAGGTCTAACGTTGTGTTAGGACTAGACCTAGGCCGAACGGCATTTCCTAGCAGGATTTGAGTCCAATTCAACATAGTCACTGAACGTGACCGTATAATCCGCTCCTTCTAGCTAGTCACTCCTTACTACGGTCACTGGCCTACATGTACAAAGGTAACAACGTTTTAAGCCAAAACAACAAACTGAGCTCTAATTACGATGGTATGGTTCATAGAACATATTTGAGTTAACACAATGATTTTGATCATTCTTAAAATACTAGTTATATAGTGGTTGGTTCTAAGTTCGAACAGCTTCTAAATTCAAACACCTCATTTAAATGGAGTATTTATTCACTGATCGATGCAAAATAATTGTCAGTTTTACCACCATATGGAGTCATAATTATTTCTTAATGGTGTTTTAAGTAATTGAAGAAAATACTGTCATATGATTGATATATGAATGATTTTAATTAGGTGTTCGAATTTAGAACCTGTTCGAACTTTGAACCAACCATTATACCTTCTGGAATGTTTAATACCAGCGAATTCATGGCAAAAGGCAGGAAAAATGTGGTGCCATCCTTCACAGTAACATCGACATCTTGATCGTCTGCTGCCGTGTTGCATGATGGGAAGGACTTCCGCTCAACAAGCTATTGAAGACCAATTAGTAAGCGCGGCTAGTCCATGCTTTGTACTTCATATAGTAAGCTCTCTGTACATTACGAAATTCTTAAGTCACTGCGTAGGCTTCCCCATTTTAAATATATTCTGACAAAATGCGGTAGTGCCATTCTGCGCTGTAAATGGCCAGTATGTGTTGTGACTTTTACTGCTCAAGTTATAAAAATTTTCCCCCGTGTCGCGCATGTACCGACCTCTGACCTCACATGAGATCACACTACAAACACTGACTTCTTCGACTGAAAAATTACTGTGCACTGGTTTAACGTTACTCGCAGAATTATCCAGCCAAAATAACCCTTTTAGAGGTCTTATTTCGGTAATAGACTTGTGTGGAAGGTGAATGTGATAACAAAGATCATCTGTGGAAAGTTTGGTGAGAAAAGGTAACTTTTTGGGGACTTGAGGGCTGCCTACTCACGCGTGAGTAGGCAAATGAGCTGTGTTTTTGTGTATACCGGGCAAGGGCCCAGAAATGAAGTGTATATAGGAACGAAATGCTGGGTCGTGTTCAAGGGCTAATTCATTTCAAAACTGGTTGATGATGTAACACTAACAGTTACTTATACTGCCTAAGTTTTGGAATGTCACTCATTATAACAGTCATTATATAGGCCCTAGCCTAAGCTACTTCACTTGGCAGGGAATAGCACTGTGCATAGGCCTAACGTTAGGCCTAGCAGGGCTCGATTTTTGTGGTTGTCCGATTGTCCGGGACAACTAAAATTCCATAAGGACAACCAAAAGTTGGAAGTTGGTTGTCCGATGGACAACCATTTTTTCCTCACAATGAATTATATTCAAGCTTACTTTTATCTGATTGAAGAAGTAGCAAGCCTATATATGCTGACTGATCAACTCTACAACATTTTCCATCATACAGTTTCATACTTCATGTGTTTTTGTCTTGCAAAGATCAAATCTTTTTATTCTTCAAGACCAATTATATGTAAACATAATTACTGTTTTGTACTGTAATTGTGTGCAAAATGTTTCAGACAACCAAATTTTCCTGAGGACAACTAAAAATACTGAGCTGGTTGCCCAAAGGACCACCATAAATTTTTCTGAAAATCGAGGCCTGCCTAGGCTACATTGTTCGCTCAAGTGTAGGCTGCACGGCGTTCTGCTACTTGCTAGAATTTGCTGTGGCATCCTATCTATGCAATTACGTGCAAATACGAAGCCTAACGTTAAGCTGGCTACCGTAACAAGCAATGGATGCAGCGAAAACAGAAAAATAACGTTTCGTGATCCATTTTCTTCATTTACGATGACATAACGGGATACCTTACGAACGATGTGAAGCACGAGTAAGATACTGCTTTTCGTGCTGAGCTTGGACGTTTCTTCGACATCGTTGATTCAGTCAGAGCCCCATTAGCGAGCTGGAATTATTTCTTTATCGATCTTAGCAACTTCAAACAATCGCCGCCATTTTAGGTTTTGGCAGGTGACGTCACTTCCAGACTGCAATTGGTCAAAACTTTGTTTAGCAGACTCTATCTCCAGTCGTTTTAAACTATGTTTAAAAGGACTTTCCTGCTCACTCGAAATTCCATCTAAACGTCGTCATAACCTTTCCGCACATAATCTTATTCTTATGTTACAGTGACGTAATCAAAAGAATGCAAAAGGTGTACGACCAATTTCATTTTAAGGTGCTTTGGTGAAGACCATATCATTAACAGAAGAGACCCTCTGCGCGGAGGGCGCCGACAGTGATAGGTCGGCGAATATCACTCGGCTGACGGGATTTATCCGAAAAAGCGGAAAAACTTGCCGTAATTGTCAGATATGTTGCTTCCAATGGCTCATACGCAATGTTATTCGTCATCCCAAACTGCAATTTCACGAGTAGTTTACATTTTTTTTTTATTTAATTGGCACAATTCTTCGACAGACATTAGATTAAAGGCAGCTATTCGTCACCACAAGCTGCAATTTTAGTACGGTAGTGTACAGAAATTATCTGAAATTAACTGGAACAGAGCGTTGATTGAAATCGAATTTAACCATGAAGAGTGGCTCACATTACCCAACATGTGCACATCAGGGTGTTGTACTCTCACAAGAATATGCTCTGAAGCAATGGCCGGGGTTGTCTCTGTGGATTTGTTCTAGACAGTTGTGGGAGGGGTCATAACTTGGGGGCATATCGAAAAGTTTCGATTATAAACCTCACAAATTCGTTACAGTGTAGGCGCCTGGTGCATTGTTCGGTTTTTTCGCTTAATGTAGTACTCGGGGTTGTGTTTTAAGCTCTGGCTAATTTGGATTTGTGATGTTCGTAGTATTACACACCCAGTGAATACTTTTTTGATTGGGCACACCCTAGCTTTAATTTTGTCGTAAATCATTAATTCATGGGAATTGATGTCTGTACGCAAAAATGTGCTTTTCACCCCAAATTTACATAATTTAAAGGATTAATACTTCTAGCCACAAATATATCAAAATGGCTAACCGCTTTTCTGGTAGTGGCATGTCAGAGGTATTGCAGGAGGAAAAGAGTTGGTTTTATTTTGATCTATAATTTTGTCGTAGACCGCGTTTGTGTGACATGAAATTACTCATTATTTGGGGGAAATTCCCCCAAATTATGACGTGACAACATTTTGAAATCGTCCGACCAAAAGTCATGTATTTCGAATGAAAATCGGCGTTTCGTGGGTTGCTTTCACCTAGACATATCATTTTGAAGCACAACTGATTAAGATTACCTTAATTAGAACAATTGAGAAATTTTGGTGTAAAATGAGCAAATGATCGTTTTTATACAAAACTTTTCGATATTAAATGGAACTGTCCGGAGTGATGATTACATGCCTTCAGGCAAAAATGCAGAGTGGTTCATATTACAAATCGTGCAATACGAGTGTTTGATCTCGTATGATCACCCATAGTAGGCCTACAGCAATAAAAGATTGCGTCTGGAAAACGGCCCAAGGGGGAAGGAGGGGAAATTTCCCCCCTCAGACTTTGTCCTTCCTCCCCACTTGAGCCTCTCCGCCCAAAATAAGGTTATTTGGAAGTTAGCGGATTAACTGGAAAAGTGAATAACATACTTCTCCTGAGTGAGATTTAATTTTTTATACAAAGGTACTGCCAAACGCCATTTAAAGCATTGTCCTTTAGAAAATTGAATTTTTCTATTTTCTTGGAAAGCATCAAAGCCTAAAATATTCCAGGGGCTTATCTAATGTCCACTCTTAAAGGGAAATATTGCGTTTAAAATGCTCCAACATAGCATTAAAAGTAAATAGCTCCAGTCGTTTTCAAATGATTTGGTCTCAACAATAAACCCGAGCAATAGCTTCATCTGTTCAAAACATTATGCACAAGAAGATTATGGAAGTTGCATCTTTTGAAATGTTGAAAGTTTGGGTGAACAAATTATTCTCTAGCAACAAACAACTGAATTTCTATCTCAGGAAAATTTATTTCTTGAAAAGAAGGCTACCGGGCTGCCTTTTTTGTAACTTTTTATCACTCTTTCCCAATAAATATTGGTTTTAAAAGGATGCAATTTCCTTGAATAACAAACACAATATTTCCCTTATTAAGTTCCGTATTTGTCTGGCCACGAATATTGGTGTATTAGTCTGATGGTCAAAGAAAGGCACATTACACTGTAAACAGTTGCGGTGGAACCGGGGGTTGGGGTTCAGTTTTCCGTGTTAAAGTAGGCCGCTAATCCACTCCCAATATTTGCCAAATGCTCAAAAAATGAGAACCACGGGGAGAATTTCAGAGTATATACATACACTAAAGCAAATTCTTGATCGGTCCTTTGCACTTCTGGCCGTTCAGGCGCTGTTTCACAGGGGCTTTGGGGACTCAAGACCCCACCCCCCCCTCCCCCACCTCCAAAAAATGTTCGAGGTTGTGTATATCTTTATGCAACATTTGCGTATATGGCCAAAAAGTACCAAAAGATCTATTGTATTTCATGCTGCTTTGAACTCCATTGTGATCTCGTTTCTGGTATACCAAGCCACATAATCTATACATCGACAACCACGTTTAGCCCAACTAACGTATTGCATGTACGGTACTTCGACACAGTGCAATCGGTGTCAGAATTCTGTCAAGTACCACCTCCATACTTTTCGATGTTTGTTTTTGTTCTTTTTTAAGACAGAATTCTAGTAGCCCCAATGCAGTCGTGCTTGCTCATCTTTAAAAGGAAATCAGTTTCGAAAACGTTTCAGGGTTCTCGGAATGAAAAATCTGAAATTTTCCGCAAAGTTTTGAAAAGTCTGGCTCGAAAAAAAGAAAAAAGATGGGAAGCTGCAAAATCGAGTTGAGGGGTTAATCATCTTTTGGAAGTTAAAATTGAAAGGAGTAATTTTACACGAGAGTTTTACTTGCATACATTATCACTATCATGGATGTCACTCACGGCATATATCCTCATGCTTCACACAAAACCAATGGCATAGCTGGACTTTTTCCAGTCGGGAGGGGGACACCTAAAATTTTCCGAATTATTTTAAAGGCAAAACTCCCTCACCCCAAACAGTACCAATTCTCCTAACCTTCTTACTTAAGCCCCGCCCACACTGTCTAAAATTCATGCTCATCCAGACAATCTCAGTTTATTGTTTCAGGGTGAACATCAAAAAGCTCTATGTGAATAATCGATACACTCTCACTACAGTTCATGTTGTGTAATATAAGCCTTGGTACTCTGCATTGTTTTAACTGGCAGTCAATCAAAAAAGTGAGCCAATTCAGAGTTTTTGTTACCCTCTACAAGAACTGAAGTGAAGGGGTAAGAGGATTGGCTCTTTATAAAGTGTGGAAATGACTGTAGCAAGAATGTCATTGCCACGTGCTAATCGCTAAAGTTACTTTTTAAACAAAGTTTCGAAAATATTGGGTTTAATTCTATTGCAGAAAATGTTAGATTCTGTGTTTTCTTTAGGAAAACTTTAAAAGTTCGGGGATATTTGAAGTATTTGCTCTTCTCTTTAGGAAATCCGACACTGCAAGGCGACTGAATTGTTGTCATTACACAATGCTAACTAAGCCTGCGGATGAAGGGTCTCCAGCTACGTTTGAAAAGTTTTTGAAACTTTGCTGCTCTTTTTAAACAAATCTTACAAAATAAAGAGTTTATTAAAGAAAAGTTGTAAACTTGTGAAACACTAGTAGTAGAAGTGCTTGACATTTGATGTTCGGTATCACATGACAGCTCTCCGACTGTGTCCACTACACATTCTCATGAATTTAAGTCTACTAAATCATACAAAAAATTTTTATTTTTCAGAAATTTCCGGGGGCTGTAAAATTTCCGTCGTGAAGGGTAAAATAGTGAATCCGCCAGGCCGAGCTGTCCAAGTGAATATACATCCAGGAAAATGTTTTATGAAGATACATATAAAAAAGGTTGAAGAAATCAAATGAAGAAATTTAGCTCCAGCCACACTTTTGAACAATTGTTGCGCACTATTTAACAAGCAATTTTTGATTGGTTAAATTGCCATTGTATTGTTTCGATTGTATTCTCTGTTAGGAATGTGGTTTAGGGATTATCGTCATCGTCAGCCAGTTAGGAAATTTCTCCTTAAACAATTCCCCTTTGAATAGTAAGAAAAACAATTTATACCTTGCAGTCGAATTAACAACAAATATTAAAGCGTGGCTCAGTATGTTAATTCTTTTCTTTCCCAAAAAGGTTGCGGGGATGGTGTACTATTTCCAGTGAACACGTCCATGCTCTCTCATCACTCTTACGTTCATTTCTCTTTGCTCTCGGTAATCCATGGGCGTCACCAGAGATTCTTAAAGGGAAGTCGTATTTTGCGCGAAGGAGGAAGTTATTACCGCCCTAGCGGCAATGCTCGCGCAATCGCGCGAGCACTACGGCATGGAGTCGAGGGGACCGCTTAAGGGCCCCCGCCCCTGGTGGGGTCCAGGGACTAAGCCCCTGTGGGTTTCAGGCGGCGAAGGCCCCGGAAGCTCTGAGTAGTTAGACATTTCAAATGCCTATAATGCGGTGAAATATCGTCAATATTGCTAATCTGGTAATGTCAAAATTATATTTTCATAAAGGTTTAGAGCAAAACGTGAACCTACGGATCAGGATCAAAGAGAAAGCTTTAAATCTTAAAATGACAATGGCACCAGAACGTTTTTCTTTAAAGTTGAGGTGCTATCGTGAGATCCATCATGGGCTCGGTAAAGGGAACCATGCAACTAGAGTGGTAGCATTCAGAGGCAACTGAAGATTCCCAGGACAAAAACCCTTTTAACCTCGTGGAACATCATGAATTATTCAAGATTAAGGAGGTAAAAATGGCGAACCTCAAATAACGAAGCATGAGGAAATTTTAAGCAAATTGAACTCTGCAAAGCAAGGGAATTTAAGAAACTCATTCAAATCTGCAATTAACAGCGTCTATTAAACTACTTAAGATATCAGGCTCTATAGAACAGACTGAACAGTAATTCGTTCACAATGTGATTACAAAATAGTGTCATTCATTCCATTAAAAAGGTTAATGGAAAGATAAAAAAGTGAAAATGCCGAGCAAAAATTTGAGGAAGAACAGAAGAAGTCAGTTGAGATTTGCGAGTTTTCTCAAAGTTTCATTTTTGAAATTTCGTTCCTCGAAATAAAGTGCATTGAGGTCAACACGAAAGTATATATTTAAAACAAGGACGACGCTAGAGTTAACAAGACAGGGAGTAAAGCTCCCTGACGGTAAGGGACAGCAACCTGAAGTCCCGAAAATACAACATTTTCCCGAAAGGATGGCGAACACTGAAAACGTTTAATAGATGCAGAATCCAAATGCAGAAAAATAAAACTTTCTGGATTTTCAATAGAAGATATTTGAAAAGTTTGGAATAAGGAAGGTCATATTTTTTTAATTTTTTTTTATTGGAGAAAATCTCTATCTGGAGCAGGGAATTTGTTGGAGAATCTGCCTTTCCTGGAATATAAGCAAAGTCATCTGACTATTGTCATGGTTTGACGTATTTTATCGACTCCCTGACGAAATTTTCCCTACAGGACGCTATAGCCTCTCCCGGCAATGGAAATCGCCCTTGACGCTCCCTCCCCAGTTATCCACTCTTGATTTGTTGATTTGGGCTCCCGCACTACCTACCGGTATATGAAAATATCTGAGATCACGCAGACTGTGGACAAATATGGTATTAAGTTTTAACGAATATCACGCCCGGTGGAATAACTTCAGAATTATCTCACATTTTTTCTGATTTTCATTTGAGGGTCAACTCTAAGTGATTTCGGCAGCCAGCTAACAGGGTGATAGCCAGTTACACACGGGCAATTATGCACGCAGTAAATGCATGAAAAATCTATCAATGTATACGCAATGTTAAACCCGGGAGGTGCTAATAACAACTCCCTTACTCTTACCCTTATCCTTTCATTTTGATATGCATAGACGGGGCGAAGTTTATGAGATGAAAGTGAGGACTCTGAGCAGTGGCGTAGCTAGGATTTTTTCCAGGGGGGCAAAGGTATGAAATTTCCCCAAAATTTTTCCCGGTCAATGTGTATGTATTACATACACAAAATGCAAATTTACAAGTATAACAACATTACATGTCATTATGTAAGTGCGGGGGCTAAAGCCCCCCTAGCCCCCCCCCCCCGTCCCCGCGGTCCCTGTATTCCTGTATTACCTGCATTCTTAATCTTAAGTTATAACATAGAGCAATTGGAAATAACAGCTCTTAGTATATTATTTTGGTCAACAATACTGGTTTATTTGTATGTACTAACGCAGGGGCGTATCCAGGATTTCTCTGAAGGGGGGGGGGGGGGAGCATGCAGTATGGTCTAAGAGGAGGGGTGTCCAAAAATTTTTTGACTTTTTCAAGGAGCCTAGATGCAAAATGGTGCAAGATTTTCGACTTTGACAGGAACAGTGTAAACAGTTGAATCGTGGTGGTTCATGAGGATAAAACTGAAACTTTTGTGTCTTAACATGCATTCTTATGCCATTTATGCTACCTTACGAAGTAAAACTTGTTATTAAATTTGCACACTTTTAGGAGTCAAAATAAAAGAGCATTGATCGGTATAGGATGTGTGGTATTTCTTGGCCACAAAAAGTTATTTTATCATAAAGATTATCTAAGCGGAGCGCCACCACTGGTTGGCGCAGAGCGTAGGGAAAATTTCGAAAAATCAGACCCCTCAGATGGCCAGAAAAAGCATTTTCCAGACTTATACGAAGAATCTACCCAGTCACTACCTTCTTTTGTCGTTTGCAAATAAAATCTTTCCTTCAAAATATGTTCGCAAACTGAAAAGTGATCAGAGAGTTAAGGGGTAATGTGACCCAAAAATGTAATTTTGCCCAAAAGACTGAGCGAAACGCCACCATTGGTTGGCGCGGAGCGTAAAAAAAAATTCGAAAAAATCAGACCCCTCAGATGGTCAAAAATAGCGTATTCATGCTTGTAAAGAGAATCTAAACATGTAATCTTTATTTTTATCGATGCCACCAGTGGGAAACAGAGTCTACCTTTTAAAGTAAAAATTGGAACTTGACAGAATTTGCCTATTTGAAGGAATTAAAATATTGGCATCACTGTGGGACGTACTTGCCGAGACAATCCTTCTCCTTTGAAAATTTTTGAAAAATTAGGTGTCCTTATATGCAACCTGGTGCCACACATGCTATCTTTGGAAGTAAAATCTGTGTTATATATAACTACTTATTTTTAAGAACAAAGAAAAAATGGCTTCTGTGAGGGGGCATGGCCCAATGGTCCCCCTACCCTTCGCCGTACGCCGCTAAAAGGAGGCCTAACAGTGGCTAGATCACACAGGATATCCTGTTAGAACAGCAGTCTGTTAAGTGAAGAAGGCTACAAGGTACTCATGGACCCGTTTATTGTTACACCCCAAGTGAGCAGAAAGCTTTTTCCCCGAACTAGCCTGTAAACCTCCAAGGATTAGGCTAAGTAACAAAATCTAAGTATGACAATGGATCCCGTTCATTCTAATTTCTCGACTAACTTTAAGTTAATCGTTGGCCATGGATTGTTTCAGCCCCATCCATCGTTATGTACACAGAGTAAAATCGGTATAGCTACTGCTAGCTTGCGGGACAATATAATATACTCGGGAGGGGGGGGGTCTACGTTGTGACATGTCAGTTTTCACATCCTTTTACTGAATTCCCAAAGTGTACAACCCAGAGAGTGTGTGCAAGGGGATAAGTTCGGGTTTACAGCCTTTCAGTGTTATTTGTACTGTATCAGCTGTTGTTAAATTCCTGAATAACAGCTTCATGTGCACTGAAATGCACTGATCATAAAAACCGCGCGTATACAAGAGGGCATTCAATCTGCTACGCGGCGAGGACATTTCTGTGGAACGCGAGTAGGGTCGGTTCATGGGACAATGACGAAATCTCAAATCTGGGTTAATTTGTTGCATGGAAAATATGAATTATGTGTGAGAAATGTCTCAGAATTTTTTATTCTAACAAAGATTTTGAGAAATTTTTGTTAGAGTAAGAAAATTCATCAAATTTCCCCAATTTCATCAATTTTCCCCAAACTATTTTCCAGGGGGGGCAACTCCCCCCCCCTGCCCCCAGTAGCTACGCCACTGACTCTGAGGCAAATCAGCAAATGAGGGTAATCTTAAGGAAGGTACCTCACATTCACAATGCTGCACCCACTTTGTCAGATAGTAAATTGATGATGCATTGTTGTTATAGAGATAGGCCGCTTGCAGAGATGTATATATCTTGATCGTCTGCTTGGAATTCAGCCCCAGCAGTATTACAAATACATGAAGAGATTACCGCATACTGGGACTTCCCCATGATGAAAATGATTTATCATCTCCTCTGCATGGTGAAGGGAAGTAAGAAAAGCTGAAAAATTACGATATTTATGAAACAGTTTTATTTTTCTTGCCTCACTTCTTAGTCATTTTCCCAGGACTAGCTGTATTAGGTCAAGCCTTTATGACGGGATTACCGTTCATTAGCGAGTCAAATTTTTATAGACGGTTTCCACACGCAGATAACCCATGAAACAGCTTATTGTGGAATCTATACTTTTCTTTCTTGCTCGATTTATTTTAACCGGAAAACTGTTGCACTCGAGCGATAACTTAAGTTTGAGCAGAGAAAATTAAAACATTTTTGCACCCTTCTCATGCTACAAGAACTTGACCACACGGCTTATGCTGTCCTCGTGATTAGAAATCTCAATTTAAATTCTTTGCTAATCACATTTACAGCATAATATTTAGGTGCAAATATTTTATTAAATTTATGATTCCAAAATGTTCTCAACTCAGCGTAGGTCTACATCTTAAACAGGAGGTTGTAGTCTAGCAGTGACCATGGCGATTATCGTAGCATCACAGATATATAGTTTCCCCGAAAGAGACGAATGTAGTCACGTTAACCAACTTGACAAAATCTTCGAAGACCTTGGGCTGAAATGTCGTGAATGGCTTCGGAGGTCTGCATGATATTCAGCGGGGAATTCACTTTGCCACCTTTTTTCTCAATTTCCAGCTGCACGAAGCCGTAGATACATTACAAAACCTATCAAGATAGACTTTTACTCACTGAATTGTCTGATCGGAGAACTAAATTCTCCGTCCAGTCGTCAGTGACAGTCTCACGATTTCAAGTGGAGTGGAGGAAGGATGGTGGAAATGAAGAGAAGCTAGGAGGGTAAATGTCTTCGTGAGAACGGGCTGGTTTCATGAACCCACGTTAGAGATCTTAAAGGCCCAGCTCTCTCACCCCAACAGTACCAATTCTTCTAACATTCTTACTTAAGCCCCTCCCACAATTGTCTGTAATTCATCCTTATCCAGTCACCATCTCAGTTTATTGCCTCAGGGTGGGTATAGAAAAGCTCTATGTCACAATCAAAACACTCTCAGTATAGTCAGGCACCGCGGAGACGGGGGCTAGGGTGGCTTTAGCCCCCGCACTTTTTTGCTGTGGGCATTTTGGGCCGCCTTAAATTGCATTTTGGGCCGTTCTGAGTTCTAAACTGCATTTATTTTATTGGACATATTGGGCCGCTTCGATGATTAGCCCCCGCACTTCAAAATTGGCTCCGCCGTCTCTGATAGTTCATGCTGTGTGATAAAAGCTTTGGTAATCTTCATTGTATGAATTAACAGTCAATCAAAAAGCTGGTCCAATGGAGAGTTTCTGTAGCCCCTACAAAAAGTGCAGTTTGGGGTGAGAGGATTGGCCCTTTAATTGATGGGTCATGGAGGCAAACTGAAATTTAGCCCTCAGGCTTGCGGGGAGGTCTAGGGGGCGAAGCCCAGGAAGCTTTGCGGGTTTTGCATATCCCTGATTCAGAGAGACCGTTGGCCGCAAGGGACACTTGCCACCCCAGAAAATATAATAAAAATGTTTGCACTGAAAGATTAAAAGCCACTATCCAGATAAATCATCAGAACTAAGCCTTCACGATTAACCCTCTCAAAGAGAGAAACATTTCACCATTTTGCATGTAAGCCCCCTGAAAAAGAACCGCCTCCCCCGACCAGGCGAAACTCGTATAGAATATTGTGCTCAGACTACTGACCTATTGCCGAAAGAAAACGGTAATTTGGCGATTATATCTTTATAATTTCCATGATGGGGCGATGCGCACTGTTTAGCAAGAAATACCGTATCTAGGTAAAGATAGCCCAAATCCCTAATATAACTCTAACAAAGAATACAATCGACACAATGCAATGACAATAGCCAATCAAGAAACACATTGTTAAACAGTGCGCATGTACCCCTCAAGATTCCCATCTTTTAGAAATGTCTTCATCAGATACTGATTTCCAAATTCTGCTCACGTTTTATTCGACAAGCTTTGATTCCAAAGAAGGCCATTCATACATGACAAGCCTACATAGCTGGTGGTGTGGTTTTTCTCTGCGTAAGTATGGTGATTTGTAAAGCGAGGGGTGATTCAAATGACACTTGCTCTGCTTATGGGCGTCGACAGGCGGGAAAGGGGGGTGTCCCTTCAAAATATGAAATATACTGCCGTTTTCCCATTTGCCCAATATTGGAATTTTCACATGTATATTAGTACTGGGCATGTATTGTGCTTAATCATAAGCTTACGCTGACAAATATTTGATTCTATCAGTTAAATGCAAGAAGGACGTTAAGACGCGAATGTGTACAAATTGTGGTTTAGGTTCCGTAGGGAGATTAGAAACCGACCACGCAGACAAGTATTTATCGGAGCAGAAAGATGAAATCAAAATATGAAGGCTCTTATCTGAAATGCCAATCAGTATATGCTTTTTCACAATGCTGACACACGTTCACAGTATACGTTATTGATGTAGCAAAAAATATTTTTCGAGGAGTGAAAGTCTACATAGTAAAATAAGCAGGATGGCGAACAGGGCTACAAATTGAAGGCTACAATACTTGAAGTGTGCTACTCGGATGTGTACCTGTGTATTCAAATATGTGAATAGTAAACTGCCTCAGGTATTTTGTAATATTTTTAACTCTGGAAGGTCCTCATGTGTTTCAAACTCAACAAGAAATAATGTACTCTTTGTAGAGTCTAGGCACAATTCTAAACATGGGAAATTACTGTTAAATGACAATTGTTACAAATTTTGCAGTGATCTTCCAAATAATATTAAACTTTCAAGATCTTATTCAACTTTCAAAGACAAAGTCAAGTACCATTAGATCGATAATTACTCTGCCAAAGCTTCGTCATGCCAGTTTGGTCCCCCCTCCTTATTTGCCTAGTTCCTTCTGGCTTTAATACATGTTTAGTGTTCACTGTTCTTATTCTTTTTATCTTTCTTTTTTCTTTCATCAAAGGTCGCTAGCTACCATGAACATGGAACTGTTTTCTGGTGTCCTGTTTGTAACTCTACATTTCACCTTGCTTCTTGTTTTACATATGCATCTATGTAAATGTGTTTATAAAAAATACACTGAGCTGAAGTGAATCACTAAGTCTGTAGATGTCATGCACTGACGTCGTCATCACGACGTCAGAGCGAGGCTGAGTGAGCTTTGGCATCCTGAACGGTAAAATACCGTAATGGGCGAATGATAAAGCTATTGTTTTCACTTCCCAATCACTCATTCCATCATGTTATCCGCTGAGTCTTCCAGCAGTAGGAAAACTTCTTGAAGAGACAAATTATAAAAGCAGCATAAGTGAAAAACTCATTCCCATCGATTATCGAGATAGGAATAATTTTATTTAATATTCATATGCACGAAGGATAAAATCATGCACGGATGCATAACTGTATCAAGGAACTCGACCGTCCATTGATGAAACAGCTAAACAGGGCGGTGTAACAAAGAATAGTTTCATATGCAACAACTTCTCAGTAGCAAAATTTGGTCGGATCCGTTATCGACTACTTTAGGAGGTCCGTCGTCTTTAAGTCCAGTGGCTCGCTGACAGTCCGTCATAGGGCGTGATGCTGATTGGTTAAAAGCCTATCACGTGACTTGTCCAGTCAGCGGATCCGGGCTGGTTCCCCGTCGGCCAATATGGTTCTTGTGCATTGTGATGTAACAAATATCTCTTCTCGGCTTTGTAAGAGGTGGAAATGACAAACAAAAATGCTTATAAGAAATTTCCTCGATAACGAAAGTAAAACTGCAAACGCGTGGCCTAAAAATGGATTGACATTTTGGAAGAAGAATGAGGTAACAGTTACGCCTTGAACATGGGGCATCAACAAAGGTAGGCCTGGAGTTCTCGGTCTCAAAATCCACGTGTACCCGTGGTTTAAAGCACAACAAGTTCGCGCTCACATGCATGGGATTAAGTCTTGTCAAGGTCAGGCCCAGAGTCAGAAAAGGGGAAGTATCGTGAAGACGTGAAGAGCTATGGGGGTAAATCTAAGGAAATTAACTTTTTCAAGACCCCCTCCCACCCATGAGCCTTTATTCAGTTACACGAGGAGCTACTGACGTTCTTGTCTTTACTGCTTTAAGAAATTCTAGTCTAACATTACAGACCTGTTTTCAAGGAACCAAAAGATTTGAGCTATATCGATGTTTGGGGTGCATTAATTTAATGCAATAATATCGTCAGTTTTATGTTTGATATTGAATAACCTTTCTCACCCTTTCCCACACCTTGAACTTACGGAGTGGTGAATCATCATGCGCTATTTTTCCAAATCGCTCGTCCCTCGCCCTCGGACTCGCATTTCGCACTCTGCAAAACGTATTTATACATTAATTTGCACGCACTGTGAAACACGTTTACATGTTTATCTATTTAACATTAAATTTTTAGTAGTCAAACGTCTTTAAAAGCGAAATGTTTAGGAATTTGACACGTGTGCTTAGAATCTAAACGTGTTTTCAAAGTGGGAGCGAAAGATGTTTAAAATTTTTTTAAAGTGTCTTTGCATTGCTTGCACGCGTTAGATCATCTCTACTTGCATGGTATAAATACATAGAACATGTTGTGAAGGTTTTCCTTCAGTGTGATACAACCTCCATGAAAATAACCTTTCTTTCCTTTATATTTCCTTTAACTGTTTAACAATACCTGTATCTATTAATTGGGAGAAACAACTTCTCTAATAGGTCGCGTGGTTGCAACGATGTGCATGCAGTCGTGGGTCTCACTATGATTTTGAAACCGAAGGTGCCATGTGAGAGATGTTGTAAAAAGCAATAATCCTCAGTGAAGTAAAGGTGTAAATTGTTTCATTTGATGAAAATAACTACAACAATGGCTAATTAGATGTCACAGGTGAGCGTTTGGTGGCCCTTTAAATTCTCCGAAAGTCCCAACCCTCTCAGACTTACCTCGGCGGGAAACTTTCCTATGACATATCAACACACGTAGTACATAACAGATTTTCCAACTTCCTGTAATTTAGGAGGAAGGAGCGGGGAGGAGAGACTCTCATACTAAAGAGGAAAGACCGATTTAAATCACGCATATGCATGTAAAGTACACGTGCGCAAATTTAAGGAAAACCTAAGAACTCAGGTTTTAATTTGTATAATCATCTTATTTGTCTGCCGTTTACATGTGCAAATCATTCAAATTGCTTCGAACACATCCTGTAATAACAGGGACACCCTTATTTTCATTTAGGAAAAGTCGCGAATGTCGTCTTTATTGATGCTAGCAAACGTATAACAATAGCCCCCAAATCAGGCTTTTAATTTGAACAATGAAATTCCAATACCGTCTTCAATGGCGTAATTATTATTTCTCACATCGATGGGCAACATTCTCATTGCCAAATTGTCTGCAACATTATTAGTGAGTCTTCTTATTTTCACTGATTCATGTAGTGGGCCACCGAACCAAACTTTTGGAACATGAAATAGAAATAACCAGTAATCAGTATGTATAGGACGGATTTTCTATTTTAATCACGGTTTCCAGGAATTGTTTTCCAGTTCCAAAGAACATTATCCCTCAAATATGAATAACACAGGTGTAATTTGTGCACATAACGTTGTGTAATTTGTTTTTTGATTCCACCCAGCATGACATTTGTATAAGGCATTGGATATTTCACAATTATGAAAAACAGCCTATAGTTATCGATCATCACGTGTGTAGTCTGGGATAGAATTTTCGGTCGTTACTGGGGGAAGGGTGCCCCTGCCCCCCGTTGGAAGAAAAATAGATTTCTATGTCTCCATGAGATTCAAGGTGATGGTGGAAAAAGAGTAGATAAAGTTTGCAGTCATCACCTATTTGCATGCATCTTTTGCGATTATTTTCAAATTTGAATGATAGGGAGTTCTAACCCACACATCCCCCTTCTACTGCGCACTTGCCAGTCCAACATTTATGTGGATTGTCAAATTGTAATGTTATCAAGTCGTTAGGAAGAAATGCTTTACCCAGACTTCCAGACACGGGGACTTAAATTCATGACACCTCCGTGTCAACGTGGTAGCCATGCAGGTAAGCGAGGGATTTAAAGAATAATTCCACTGCAGGGAATTCTTTACCTTATTTCCGTACATAATAAGCGGAGGAGCGAAATAGGCTAATTTGTTTTTAAAGGAATTTGATTCGTAAATGGCAATACAAACGAAGCGTGTGAACATTTCTGGGGATACCTAGGCTATACACACAAAAAACGAATTTGGCAGTATAGTGCCAAAATGGAACTGTCGGGACTTTTGAATTCAATCAGGGATAAGATCGACCCCCCTCCAGTCAGTCCCCGATATGGTGATACCACAGAAGAATCATATTGCCTGTGATTATTCTTCAGCATCCTATACGGAATGGTCAATAGTAGTGATGGGGAGGGGGGGGGGGGATAAATAGGAGCGATATAGAGTAACCAAACTTCCTAACTGCAAGTAGACTCTGCAGAGTGCGCTCAGATAATTTTGCCATGGAAATGTGTTACTTCCAACATTTCACCAAATCATAATTTTACTTCCTCATTAATAATACCTTTAATCATCGCTCTTCCCGGGCCTGTGGCAGTGGCGTAACCATGGGGGTGGTTTGGGGTTAGAACCCCCCCCCCCATGACCCAACCTTGCAATGAAAAAAAAAAACATGAAATAGCGGTTTTTCTCTCTATCCTTCGACTTTTCCCTCATTTCGTGCCCCTAACCCCCTCCCCAGACACCAAAACCCTCCCCATGACACAATCCTGGCTACGCGCCTGGCCTGTGGTTTCTCCCTTTTTATGTGGCCATCCTCGCTGATGTGGATACAATAAGGACCGTAAAAAGGGCTTTTTGTATAAGAGTTGCCAGAGATATACAGAATGGGTGCATTCTCTAGAATGGGAAATGGTTGGATCAGTGGATAAAACTTAAAACTTTCTATGGGGGATGACATCGCCGAGAAGGACTTTAAAAAGTCCAGCCTGGGAGTCGCTTACCACAATGCTACGGGTGTACTCTACCGATACCCGGTAAGGTGAGAAGAGATCGCACTACTGACCTGTATGTAACGTAGCAATAGAAGAAACGGATTAAATTTGATGATCAAAGTTTTGTTAACCTTTTTTTGTACCGTTCAAGTCTTTCCGTCATCCATTTAACCAGGTCATGGGGTCATTGTCTATTATGTAGCTTACGAACTGTCGTAGGCTGTAATACGCCTTCTTCAACTTCGTTACAACATAAATGCACAACCTTATTTTTCTGCGCACCTAGCTCACTCACTCGACGCGGTAGCGTAATTTGTCCTAGAAAGATTGGGGGGAGGGGGGAACAAATCTTGCCAATGGACGACTCATCGTCTTGTAAATCGGACACACCCCCTAATACACAACGAGCCATTCTGACCCCTTACTAGTTATTGCAATTCTGACACCGCATTATGACAGAACCGGTCATTTTTTTGTAAATCGATTAACACCCATTCGTTCTGGGAATAATTGCACGTACAGTAAGCAGTGTTTTTTTTCAGAGCGGGGGATACTGCAAACCAAGACTTTATAGGCGACGAAAATAGCTTCTTTGTACATGATTTGAACTGTCTGGTACAAAGCGGAAGCCACTTGAGTTTAATAGACCAGTTTGATGTTTAAAAATAAACAGATCGAATTGAATATGTCCTGTATGGGAATATTCCTATACTTCTTCCTTGTACTTATCTGAATATCATGTTTATCATGTAGAGTGATGATTGGGAGGATGAGGTCGGACTGAAGGCAAAGGTCGCCTAAATATATAGCTAACGTCAAGGGACACCATATGGTCAAACAGAACCACTGTTACAGCAGGGGCTTTGGTCTGGCAGTGGGCAAATCACTAGGACCCCTCCCACAAATGTCCAAATTCATCCTCATCGAGATAGAATCCCAGTTTATTGCTTCAGAGTAAATATGCAAGACCCCAATTTGTAATCAAAACACTTTCAACACATTAAGTGCACGTATTCCCTGCCTGTCTTAAGAGGCGACTAAACAGGAGGACAGGACACCAGATTTTCAGTGGCTCAATGTTCCCATCAAGGTTTGATTTTCCCCATTTTCGTATTATTTTAATGGTCGATGATGCTAAGGAGGTAAGTTAACTCACAGGGCTCAAATCTTCCCAGAAACGTTTTTCATACATGCCCAGCCTGTGAACAAAACTAACCCTGAGAACATTGACATAGCCATCACCCCTGTAAATTCTGTTGAGGCCGATTCCCCATACCCCATTGTTGAGCTCACCCTATCTTTTTATCTCTTTTACCAGTGGTAGCATCAAAATGTCAAAATTGGGGAGGGGAGGGGGAAAACTTAAGCAAAGGAAAATGTTGGAGAAGGGGGGGGGGGGATTTTCTGGTGCAACACCAAACAAAGCCCAAGGCCTGCATCCCTAAGGATGGGGTCAGAGTGTGTAAACCCCAGAAGCCCTGAGGTTTTAGCATGTGTCTGAAAGAAAAACAACCCTTAAGAGAGGTATATTTGTTATTCTTTTGGGTTAACCCAACTCCTAATTGACCTAACTTGGGGAGACAAAGACAAAATCTGGGGGTGGGGGGATTTGAGGGGAAATGGCTCCCCATTATGGCCACTGTTTTTCATCAAGCTGTAGTCTGTTTTACATTATATACATATATGAAATGTCCTCCTCCTAATTCAGACATCCACTAGCTTAGATAGACAGGCGTAAATGATGTCACTAGTATCTTTGGGGTATCTTTTGGCCTATTTTACCTATGCTACATACATGTCATTTCATCCACAGGGCTTTTTTCTCTGGCTGTGCATGTCTTTAACCCCCGCCTCATGTTTTGACATGACAAATGACAACCAAAGTAGCTTGTGGACCATTTTTGTTATTTAAGAAGCATATGTGTTAGATGCAGTACTTCTGAAAATTTCTAATATCCTATATTTCTTGAATTTTTCAAGCTTATTGAGCCACATGCAACAGAGACTGGTCAAGCATGGTCAAGTTAGGTTTAGCATCTGACTTGCAGCCTGGGGGTCTGGAGTTCCAGTCCTAGCCAGGTCACTTTTATACCATCAACCTACCGTCATTGTGCTTGGTGCTCAGCACAAGCAATGTAGTAGAAAAACCATGCCAGTGAGTCACATTTGGAGAAAGATCCATGCCCAGCCTGACTAGAATCAATTAGTTAGAAATTGAGCCGTAACCCTCATCTAACTAACACATGCAACATACTTATATTTTAGCGAATCATTGGACTGATGGGACACAAAAGGAACAGAAGTCTCATGCAAACTTGCAACTGAACATAGAACAATCAACAAAGCCATAAAAAATGACAAAAGAGACACGAAACATTCCACAAGAACCACAATCTGTGTTTAATTTTCTTGTGCATACAAACCAATGGCCTTTATCTCAAAAGCGCATGCTAACAACATCACATCAAACAAAAGCACACACACACATTATATTAACAGTGAATAAGAATTCTATCTTACTATTGCTAAACAACACTATTGCAAAACATTCAAAAGATCTCTCTCATTTCAATCGATAAGAATGAAGAAAAAAATTGAAAAAAAAAAATTTACACACACAAAACAAAAAAATGAGAAAAAAATAAAATTAAACATTGATATCACTGCAGAATACCACCTCTGCACTGAATAATATCTCACACTAAGAGATTTCTCCAGACACGACTAAAATGTCTACAGAAAAATTTTACAACATACTTGTCTTGGACTGATAATTTTTAGTAGATTCTAGGCAATATACACACGACCAAATTGCATTTATGGCATTTCATTACAAGAAAAAGGCAGAAAAATCATTAACAAAAAACATTAAGGAAAAAATTTACAACAGCAATCACTTTTAACTGGGTTTGTGACATTATTTAATGACTGCATTACAATATGGGTAGTAACTGAATGCCAATTAAAAGAGAACATGCATGGCCTCTTTGGTACCACAGGTTATGTCAAAAGTTCAAAGGTCATCAAATTCATGACACAATGGTGCAAAATTACTATGAGAGGAAATCTGATTGTTACTCATGCATATTCATGAAAGTGTCCAACAGTGGCATAAATGACAGGGTAGTAGGTAGGCAGCAAAGTGTTGGGTTATACATGCAAATACCCACCCACCCACCTCAAATACAAATTTACTCTAATTATACAAGAACCTCCCCATACCATATAGTACATCCCTCAAATGCATTTCCCCCCCTCCCCAACTCCATACTTCTGTCACCTATAAATGCCACTGCTGGACACTGCTGCGACTCTTTCCATGCACGTGCAATATGCAACACAATATTAAAATAGTTTTTATTCTTGCCACAAAAGGAGACTATTCACAAAAAGTATACGAACACATAACAACAATCAAGAAAAAAAATAGAAGAAAGAATTAAAAGAGAAAAGACAGAAAAGATGAAAGGACAGAGATAAAAGAATTGGAATCAAAATTTGATAGTAATTTATGCTCTGTTATGAGCTTACTTGCTAAGCAAAGTAAAAATAGGGCGTTATAAACTAAGCCACTGAATCATGCTGTTTTACCCTGTCAACACTAAAACAAACATATATGCTTTGAAATTTCAGCTACATACACTACACACAATACAGCATTTAGGAGGCTTTCAACTGTACCATGTCAAGGTCCACTAAGCACATATCTAACATGAAAAAAGAAGAAAAGGGAAACACCAAAAATGAAAAAATATTGATATCAAGTACATGATATCATCCCCTGTGATAAGAATAATACTAAATAAAAAAAAAAGAAGAAGGCTAAAAAGATGACTGCAGAGAAGTTTTGAGGAAGAGACTTTTATTATTCTACTCTAAGTTCCATAATTCTATTAATAATTTTTTTGTTGGGTGTGTAATATGGAACTTAAATTTTTTTCTGTGGTGAATGCTAACACATAAATGTTTCTACTGGGTACATGCTCTGGTCAGATCTAGAATCATACTAATGGCTTAATGATGTATGAAGGCAAACAAACTTCCAAGTAGAAATTGATTCAAGATTTCTAATGACACTGAATAATCCCCCTGGTTAACATAAACTCAATTGTTTACATCTAATATTCTTGAGGTTTCCATGCCACTATTTCCATGGCAATACACATTTGTAATGATCACTTAAATACTAAAAATATTCTGCCATATTACTTTCTCTCACAGCTAAAAAAGAAATGAAGAGAAAACGTACTTAAAAAAGAAACCCATGATCCAAACATATCTTCGTTCATATTTTTGCATCGTTTACAAATAATAATAGCTTCATTGTTATCATTTGAAAACAAAAAGGGTAAACCACTGCTGCCAATCTGGCATTCATACTGATACATATCGCAAAATTATTAGTCTTGCCAATCTTAAAGAAATTTTCTTTTCATTTCATTTTTCATCTTCAAGTGGACTCTTTTCAATTCAAATAGCTCTGAGGACATTTTTGATTTTTAAACCTTATATGGCAGTGAATCAAATTTTGGCCAAACCTCCACCATAACTGTTTTTCTTTGTGTCATTTTTACAAACTAACTAAAAAGAAATCTTATCTGACATCACCAAATGTCATTTATATACAAATGCCCTCAGAGTTTTCTCTTGTGTATGTATACGCCAGCTAACAAGTGGCAATTGCTACATATACATATGGGACTCCATTGGTGACATTAGCCAGTTTCTAACATTATTAATGCAGGGTGCAAGTAAACAATGAATCTAAAGAAGAAGCCCTCTCTTAGGTTTCTATATGAAGAAAAAAAAACATCAAAGTATGAGAATTTCTTTAAAATAACATATTACTTATCATCATCGTCATCTTCACCCTTTGTCAATATCTTTTTATCTTATAAAGACCTCTTCAAAATTGTGAGGTAGTCCTCACTCATTACTGCTTGCGTCAATTTTATACAAAGACTACAGGGAGATATTTACTACCTACCTCCACAAATTTTAGTTAAAAATTTCAAAAAGATTGAAAAAGTTTGTCATCTCAAATTCTAACCTCAAACTTCTGAATCTCTCTTCCAAGACAACCAACAAACCAATGTACCATAAATGAAACAAAAATTTTATGTTCAGTATAAAATGTGATTTACACTTGTTGCTGAAGGGAGTTCCCTGTCAAAAAACCCATCTGCTACCCTCTAAACAATGGCAAAAGGTTGGTAGATCAATGAAACTAAACCTACCTTTATTTCTCTCATTTTCTCCATCAATTTTAACATATAAAACAGAGATAATCCGTCCATCATTCTTTAGATATAAACTAGAGTCTATCAAAACAAAAAGAGAACTCATCTGAGTCAACAACTTCATTGCAAATAACCTCGTAACCACTGTACTTAAAAAAAAATTTGTGACAATATAGGACAGCTCTTGAGGTCCGTGGGAATATGACAAACTATGATAATGATAAAAACAGATCCATAATAATTAAAAGCACATTGCCTTCAACAATTCATGTTATTGAAATAGTACTGTATCACTGCAAAAATAAATGTGCACAGAAAGCAAACGCAAAGCTCAAAGTTTTGGCAATTACTCAAGTAGGAAACTAAAGAGAGATTAAGGAAATGGAGAGAAGGGTAAGGAGAAAACTTGTCAATGCTTTCAGCTCAGTTTTACATTTGGATTACCACTAGTTTACTTCTGAGAAATCTTGTTTTTCTGTTAAATCCAAATATTTTACAGTTGCAGAGATGAAATCATTTGGGTGCGGTTAAGCTGAATTTTCAACAAATTACACGAATTCCACACATTGGTCTATGTTTCTGTCCGAAATACAGCTACGAAATGGGCATCACTTAGCAATTTGTGCAAATATGGCATTAACAGTTACTAAAGGCTCATAAAATATCAAAGAGTTAAGGAAATATTCTCACCCCTAATCTCCCCCCCCCCCTTCCCCACAGAGCACAATGACCTTATCAAGACATAGCATAGCTAGATTTCAGATTTCAACAAAGACAGCCATAAAATCTTAGTTTGCAGAACTGTTTAAGCAGAAAAGTTTCCTTCTTTTATTTTATCGTTTTATTTGACATGGCCATCGCAATTTGTAATGCAACTTGAAATAGATGCTATCTGGACAAGTTGTAGCATTCAATGATTGCATTATTAGCAGGGGGAGGGAAGAGGCCCAAGTTAAAGATTACACTAGATAAAGGCTACAAGATGCCATCCAATGTAACATCCTTCAAACTTTAGTGAATGACTTGAAGCTTCTTGGAGTCATGTGTGATGAAAGAACCAATTAACATGATAACATCACATAAATTATCACCACATTTGTGGGAAGGAAATGCCATCATTTAATTACTTCAGCAAAGTACTTTCTAATTCCAAGATCTCTATAAAGTCTTTTACTTCTAAGATAGCTATTATGTCCCAAGGTAAGGTTCTAACAGCTATTACTAAAAGTTTTCACAACTGAAGTAATTGGTAAGTCATTATCACTCTCACTTCACTTTAATGATATGCTGTAAATATCGTTTTATCTGTGTGGGAATGGTGTACACTATAAACCATTTGTTCAACACTGACTAGAAAATTGAGTATAATTATGAAATCACAGAAGCTAGCAGTGATCCTGTGTACTTGCAGACCTTATGAAATTTGCCCACAACTGTATGGTTTCTGCTCTAATATAAAATTGCATATTTCATATCTAATATAATGCAGACTTGGTGACTTTTTTCTCCCTTCAAAGATCGCAAAAATCAGAATACTCATCGGTAAAAAGACGACCATCTTTAGACATACATCCCTGAGTTAACATTGACAATAGCTCACAGCTCCATCAAAGTATTGTCTCTGCAAACACTGTGTATTTACTCACATGCAGTATACAACAATGGTTCATGGTTCAGAGACTACTTAATTTCACAGGTGAAGGAAAGTACCCTTTTAAACAGCCCCTTCCCAGAAGCATAGCCAGGATTGTGTCATGAGGAGGTGGGGTTTGGAGCACGATATGAGGAAAAGTTCAAGGGGAGAGAGAAAAAACTGCCATTTTAGGTGGTTTTTTGGCATTTCAAGGTTGGGTCATAGGGGGTTCCAACCCCACCCCCAAAACCACCCCCGTCGCTATGCCACTGCCCCTTCCACATGGAACCCTTTGGTGCAGCTAGATTAAACAAAGAGGCAGATTTGTAAAAAGTCATGACTCAAGTTATTAAATTTCAAAAGGGAAATTACTTGAAATTGTAATATAATTTTCCTCATAGAAATAATACAATGACATGAACAACTAGCTCACTCAAGTCACATGAAAAGTAGAAAATGCTTTTAAAACTGTGTGACTCGTTACAGCTCTGCCTGACAGCTATTAGTTGAGGAATGACACTCCAACAATCAAATTAAACCCAGGCACATACAAGGAAAGTACTCATCTAATTTGACTGCCACTACAATTCTACAGAATTAGCCACCAACTTTTTAGTACATTTTAAAAAGTATACTCCGTTCATTAACCCCTCCCCTTACCCTTCCCTTTGTATGACTGGTAAGCTTATAAAAATGTTACAAAATAAATTGAAACAGTGAACCCCATTCTTTTCAATAATTTCTTTACCATTCATTTATGGAAAGGTAGATAGAAAGGACATAACACTTCCTCATTGTGGAATAATTGCAATTTAGTAATTTGACTCAACTGGGTAACAAAATCTTTGGAAGAAGAATTGACAGAAGATTGATAAGCAGAAGAAAACCAAGTCTGGCAGAAAAAAGGAAACATTTTGGAAGTGTTCTACACATAAAAAGGCCCTGATTAGACATATGCTTTGCAAGATTCTCAGTTTCTTGAAAAAGAAGGAAGGTGCACAGTCTTCTATAAGGTTCTATACTAGTAATTTCTGACATATATATACATTTCTTTTTGAACAGTTTTCATTTTATTTTCTTTCCTGGTTATGTTACTAAAATATTTCAGCATTACCAGATGGAAACAATAAGCAGAATTTTTTTCCAGTGCAAATCATGTGTAAAATATGTGTTTTTTGTATGTGATTAATAAAAGCACAGCAAAACTTAAGAGAATCCTCCCAATCTAATCACCCTCTGTCTGGAACAGTTCACTGTCACCCAGACAACGTAAATTGCAGGACTAGAGGTCACAGACTAAGAGACAAGCAATACCTTGCAAATAGTTCTTCTTCTTGCCTGTGCACTCTAAAAAATGTCATACCCAAGGACTACAAATTGAAAATTTGATAAGCTAAGGGTGGCCATCTCTGAATTACTTTTTCTGAAAAAACATCTTTTCAATTTTCATTTCATTTTGGTAATAACTTCACCGCAGGGCATTTAATTGTACAATTGTACTTGACCAAGAAAAAATCAAATCAAAATAATACATATGCTAAAACTGCAGCTCAAGTCTATTCTAGTTTTCATCAACAAACAGCATCAGTTTACTCTCAACCATGACAATTTGTGTTAGCCTTCAGAAATTTTTGGAAGTACAAATTTCATCTAATACTGATCCTGGCATTGAGAAAACTTAACACCTCAGAACGAAGAGAGCTTCTCCATGAACAGTTTAATCAGTGATGGGTTATGATATTACCTCTCACTATCTCAGGCACTTCTTTGCCAGGGATGCAATATATACTGCATCCCGTACCACAAGTTCAATGTCTTGTTGAAAATTCAGATTCCAAAATAGTTAAATCTATTTCCTCAAACTATGGTACTATTTATTGTCATAAAACAGCATAAAATTTGAGTGACAATACTCCTCCAGAAAATCGAACAGATTCTTTTCATATCTTAAACTTACTCTCTACAAAGCCAGGATCCAAAGTTCCCTGCATCATTTACATTAAAAAAGCTGATTTCCATAGAATGTGTTGTAACCAACAAACATCAGCGTTATATCTCATTTAATCTCTAAAATCTCCTTTTAGTGTTTTTCGATTGCTTCTAAATCTAAATCCGTACATGGAAATAAGTCATCTTCCTCATCGTCCTCTAAATCGCAGTCACTATCACCATGGTAACCATCGTCCTTGGATACATTCCTGTGACGACTGCATCCAGGCTCATCCTTAGAGGCCAAATCTCTAGTAGGGCTACAGGTGGGGGTGATCATGACACTGCTCGAAGCGTTAGACTCACTCTCTGGTGAAATAGGCCTTAGGGATTGGTTGACCAAATTGTTGTTAGTTTCACCTGGAGATGAAGCAATCGTTTGGAGCCCTAGGAATTCTTCTGGGTTACACTTCCTTCCAGCACTCCTCAGACTGGCCTTCTTGCACTGTAAATTAAAAAAGAAAATTAAAAATAAAAGGATGAAATCAGCACTGAGCATCCAAATACATCCATGAACCCCCAAAACACGATGTTCAGTATTGTTGGTGTATCATTACACATAAACAAACCATAAGCCATACAGCAGTGTGCAACATGGATTATACTACAATATAAATATTTGATTATTGAGAACTTCATGCATTGCATTAGGGCAGAGTCATTTATCAAACTGGCGGTTATGGCCAAGTCACTTATGTATTTTCTTTGCCAACCTGCCCATACTGGCCAGTTAGAAAAATAATGACTCTCCCCTTTTACGTAAACTTCAGTTTAAACATAAGAAACAACACTGAAATCACTTTGCAAGCATAAGTTTACATGAATAAAGCTTGAAGGACAACACTGGTGACTGCTATTTTGATTTCCATTTAATTGGAATGGGGGTAGGGATGGAGTGGGGGCGATATGCTTATAAACCCAATACTTGCCTATCTCCCCCCCCCCCCTAGTTCTAATGCTACATAGGTACTTTCCCATAAAATTAAAGAAACTACTACTACAGGTGAAGTTCAGGGAAAAATTACACCAAGTCACATCCCTTCTGCCTCCCCTCCCCCCCTCCCCCCTTTTCTCTTCATGTCCTAAGTAGTAAGGACTTTCACACTTGATTTAGAAATATTTGATCAGTTAACTGCTGTAATTCAAAGGTCAAGTTAGCAATCAGAACAAAAACTATCCCACATGCTAAAGGAAATTTCCTATAATAAATCATATTAAGCATCTTTACAGGTACTCATGTACACAGATGAGGAAGTCTGATAAACAGCTAAGCACAGATTGCTAGTACTGAGATTGATGTTCTGTACCTTTATGCAATCCTGGTAAAACATCCCGTATCAGCAATGAAGCATGCATGATCACAAGATTTCTAACTTTTTAACTCTAAACTGAAGCCTTGAAATTACTTAATAAGATTTTGTGTGTACTGATGCCTTGCACATGTGCTGGACACTCAACATTACAACCGGGACCCTCAATGATTAATGTTCTAAATTCTTAATGTGGGAGTATAATTTTGCTATCAATATCTTTTGTGAAATTAATTTCATGATATCTAACCCAGCAGTGTCTTTCTGGTGACAACGAGTCTCATTTACTTATTGTCAGTTTTTCATAATGTCAAAGTTCTTCAATCTCAAAATGAAAAAAAATAAAATAAAAGAAGTAGATATTTCCTCTGTTATGATATGATGCCACAGGTCAATGGCACCATACCTGATGTCTGGAAAGCTTATTTCATTACCTCTCACAGGAACTGTTCAAAAAACTAATTAGAAAAAAAAGTGAAAATAACACAATATCTCATCAAAGATTGACCAATAAATTTTAAATCATTGATTTCTCATTATCTCGTAATCATTGATTACTTGTATGTACTATATGGGGTTTCTAAGTTTGACGATTTGTCCATATTAAGTATATGTGAAGGAAACTCTTACAGGTTTTAAAATATTTAGGAAATTTTTCAAACCACCTTCATCCACTGTAAGATAAATCTATAACATACCATCACAGCCTGACTTCTTGTTGCTCGTGAACGTAGTGTAACACCATCTCCCTGCAAAAAGGCAAAGGATGAAGATTGCATATGAACATTGATGAGACTTACAAATTCCTGTTGAGGCTATACAGAAGATGCAATGTTCTGCATATTCATGATTCAAGATAAATATTGAACCTCAACTGACTTTGACTAAAATGACCATCACTCGACAGAATTAATCAACATGACAAAAGGATACAACATAGTGATAACATAACATCCAGGGTGTGATGGTCCCTGACAAATACAGAGAGTTGCAGAACACATCTGACTTATTAACAGGGCTATGGAGACGTAAATCTGCAAATATTAACTCGAACATTTTATTTGAAATGTGACGGAAATGTGATAGTCAAGATTCTAACACTGTTGATATCTAAGGGTGGATGAAGACATGTTGATACCCCATGGGTAGGAAAAAACAGCAATTAGAGAAACTCACTGCAGGGAAAGGGTGGTATCTGGAAGAAAATATGGGCACTTGGTAGGAAACTTGGCTTGTTATGTACGCAGTAGCTTAAGCAGACTTTTTCATTTGTTGGGAGTTGAGGGGGGGGGGGGGCAAAGTGCAGAAGAGATGGGGCAAGCACTATCTAAGCAGAGCACCAAAGTTGCAGTTGGAGAGAAATTTTGGCTAAAAATTCCTCTGAGAATGCTGAAATTGCACTTGTCTCTCAATGGCCCTATAGAGTTTCAGCTAGTGTCAATTATTCTTTGCTTTGTGGGAGAGAGTAATGAAAAGTTACACTGCTTGAAAAATGGCACCAAGAATGTTACGGAGGTGCAGCTAGAAAATTTCAAAGATGGAGCTTAATTCATTGCATAACTTAGAGGTCAGGATTCTTTCATTTCATTGGAGACACGTGTCACCATGTTATGCCTTTATTAAAGCTATCAACAATTCATACATTTTCTTAATCAGTGACAAGATTTACAATTCTTGCTTGATTGAAAACTTTATAGGTAGAAACTTTATCAATTCCATTCAATTTCCATTTCTACAGCTTGTTTTGCTCCCTAATTCTGGTGTCTCTACTATTTTCCAGAACCTTTTGCAAAAGAGAAAAGAATGCAAAAACAAAAAAAACATACACTTATGGGGTATTTGAGAAGTCTTTTCTTAAAACACATTTTCCCAAACATTGTTTCAACTTCCAATTTTGTTAAGGATCAAGGCATTTGACTGAGGGGCTCTCTTCCCCCTGTCCCCACTCGGGATGCCTATGTAAGAACAGGACATCATATTAAAATTGTGGGACCTTTGAAATTTGACTTGCTTGTAGGGGATTAAATATTTTCCTGCCCTTTTGTTACAAAGTATGGCTACATGATGCACAGTATGTTCCATAAGTGAGCCAGTTGGGAACCATAGATGTGCTACCACAAAATGGCACAGAGAACTAAGTTTTATGACATTTCTTTTATGAATGGGAGTTATGTTCAGTTACAGCTGTCCTATCAGAGGGTGCTATTCCTTCAGGACAGATAACCCATTCATGGCTAATGTTGGGTTTTGGGTCTTTAGCATCTAGCCTAAAGAACATTTGTGTAAAGCAACGTAGCTATATGGGACGGAGACTGCAACTTGGCCAACTGGAAGGCTGTAGCGCCCCCCCCCCATATTGGTCAAAACCTTGCTGAATCGGGCAGTCTTTGGTGCCTCACGGAAAATTTATACCCTGGTTCCGAGTCTGGAGTTGGCAAAAAGTCACCACCTTCTCTCCTGAGAGAAAGAGTCCTATATGGCTGTGTAAAGTAGTACACATATCCCGCTACACAGCCACAAATTTTTATTGACAACTGAGTTCAAATGACCTATCACCTGGATTCCTAAATATACCAGTATGAAAGCAAACATTGTTTTTCATACATGTCTAACATTACAGCAATATTTTTGATTTTCCCAATTTGTCATCACCTCTAAATTAAATCAGACTACATGACATTGTATTTGAAGCTCAACATAATCAATGGGAGAAGGGAAAACAAGTCGGTGAGCCACAACTGAAAAAAAAGGCCATGGCCAGACTGACTTAAAGGCATATTTTCATCATCCCAAACAGTTCCAATTCTCCCAACCTACTTACTTCTAGCCCCTCCCACATTTATCTAAAACTCATCTTTATCCAGACACAATCCTAGTTTACTGCTTCATGGCTTGTCCCAGTGGCCATACAAGTCCATAATATGTAATCAAGACACTCTCAGTGCCCATGCTATGTAATTTAGCTATGATGCATTGTTTGAATGTGATGCCAGTCAAAGAGCTGTACCAATTGAGAGTTTTGATATATGTATACTGAAACTGTAGTTTGGGGTGACGAATGACTGCCTTTAAACCAACTGGTAAGAAACTAGGCTGTAAAACCTCATCTACGTAACTTATCTTTACTCTCCCCAAGGAGAAGAACAGTATGATCTTTGAAGCCTTCTACACCTTCTTCCTGTTAAGGGAATGTTGAAAACAAGGAGGAAACCCATTTGTGTTGTTGCATACAACTCTGAAAATTGCCAATTAACCGAATGTGGGTTTCAAAATCAGATGCTGATATGAGTTTGACATAGCAATTCCATCCCAGACAGAGCATGACAAAGAAACAAATTTCCTGAATGGCCTTCTTTCACAATGTCTTGATCTCTCGAACACTGAGAGCATGCAGTTGCATTAACATGCATATTAGTAGTAGAACCACTACTTGAGGTTTAATTAACAGCCCATTCATTCATGAGCTGACAGAACATAGAGTATATCACTATTTTTCTAAAGCCTTAATATATTGCAATAACATAACCATTAAGAGACTGAAAATCTGGCTCAATAATGTCAATCTCCGTGGTCCAATTTAAATATGATAACTGTATTAGTTTAGTCTTGTACTTCTATGATAACTAACATAACATGAGAGACATGATGTACAAGCAAGCTTGCCTCAAGCCAGTAATCCAGGAGTCATTAAGGCTACCCAAAATTCATGATTGCATCATAGAGTACATTTTTATTCAAGAATTTCCCTAGTTTGACCTATGAATTTAGACTCACCCCTAGCTCTCACCCTCTCATGCATACTGCATGGCTATACATGTAAACAATAATAACTCACAAAGCAGTCACTCATTATTCCCACAAACGTTATTCCTGCATTAAAGGCAGTCAATTCTAACCCAAAACTAAAATTGAATATGTAGTAGACAACAAATTCTAAACTGGCATAGCTCTTTGATTGACAGCAGTTTCAAAAAATGTTAGAGTACTGTAGCTCATATGACACTGCATGTACTGTACTGAGAGTGTTTTGATTACACACTGTGTCTTGTATAGTCACCCTGAAGCAAAACAATGAGCTTGTGTCTGGATGAGGATGAGTTTTAGACAGTATTGGGAGGGGCTTAAGTAAGTAGGTTTGGAACTGTTTGGGGTGAGAAGGTTTGGCCTTTTAACATCAAAGAAAATAAATATTGGCATCTGTATAACAACCCCAGTCCTAGGTGCAACAGCCAGTAAAAACACAACACCAAGGCACTGTGTTTCTACTCTGATGTAGTGTAACTCAATCTGGTCTTGAAGTTGTACATAACTCTAACTATATGGAGATCTCACCCTAAGCCACAAATTTACTATCTTAAATTTATATGCAAATTAATGATTTTTTGACTGCTATTGAACATTCTTTCATTTTGCCTGACGCTTCTGCTTGATTTGGTTTTAAAAGTTTTTGCAAGCATCTCCAGGCTCTCTGGGGACTCTCACTTTCATCTAACAGGTTCCACCCCAAACAGGAATCAAAATTTATATTATTTCTACCTCCGGCTTGCAATCCTAGGTGAATTATGTCAATGCAGTGTTATGTATACCTCAATGATTTACATCAACATTGTAATCACTGCAGTTAGAAAGCTAGAATCCTACCTACACCTCAAAATGTAGCGTAGCATCACTGCTGTATGATAGTGCAAGACGTATTCTGTCACTACGAATGAAAACACCAAATGAAGCAGTGGGAATCTATAATGGCAGGCACTAAATCATGTCGACGATGGGAATGGATACAAAGCAGCGGTGGATGTTATTGAATGAAGCATATAGACATCATCATTATAGGTATATGTACAATATTCACAGGTACTGAAGGGACAATGGGCACGGTAACTGTGACAAATTTTTCATACCATTATTTACTGTCTGAAATGGAAAACACTTTTGCTGACACAGCAATGAAATGCAATCGTGAATGACATGATTGCGTGTTTGGTATTGCTGATGGACTTTTACGAAGGGGGAGGGGGATAAAGATGGTTAAAAGATAAAGGGGATGAGATACAGAATATGAAGAGGAAGAAAAAAAAGGATCAAGACATGAAGGCGCAGGAAGATTAGAGGATAAGATGAAAGGAAGAGGAAAATGGAGGCACAATTCCTCCCAATCTTGCCTAAGTCCCCCAAATGAGCTACAATGACCTTCAATCAAAAACATGCAGTCCTTTAGAAATATCTTTCTTAGGTATCTCAACAAAAACTCTTTATGTTCTATCTAGATCATTCTCAGTTTCAAGCAAGAGCTTATTTGTAAGATGTACAGTAACCTGTCATTGTTAGCGCTATTTCTAACAATCAATTTTAACATATTACATCACCATATCATCACATGACATAATTGTACTGAAATCAATTTTTATTATGATACACAATTTTAACAGGAGATACTTCATGTACAGCTATTTCAAACTTGAGGTGAATATACCACTGAAGAGAGATAAATATGCGCAATAGCAGCTGAAGTGAACAGGATTAATTGGTGTCTATTAAGTTCAGTGTGAGACTGGCTGCCCTCAAGTGTATTAACCCAATTGTCTTTCTCTCCACTATCCATGATGTCTTCTTGGTCTTGCTCTGAAATATGACCCCAGCCCCTGTCCCGGTTACTTTCCTCAACAAATAGGCTGCCACACCACTAAATATAAGAATACAGAATATGGTTCATTTCAAAACAGGTGAATTAATACTGTTAGATAAAAGTAACTTTATACACTTACGATCTGACAAACTGGATTAATATCATGCTCAACAAGTAAATAAATTGTAGACCAAAGGAATTTATGATCCATAGTAAAGTGCTTTTTGACTGACCATTTGCATTATCGGAATCATGAATTAAATCCAAGCTATCATTGTAATCCTGTTTCAGTTGCATTTTCCATGTAGGCTTGTACTGTGAACACAGTAGACATGTTGTCTGAATGATAGCAAAGACTTAAATGAATCTGCCTGCAAGTTCAAACATCCTTATTAAACAGAGCAAGCACTGCCAGCAATCAATTTTTTTTAATGTCGAGTTTAAACAGAGACAAAGCAATAGTCTCTCCGAACTCTCTGGTTGGTGAATCTATGAGCCTCAACGCTTACCTCCTAACCAACTTTGTAACCGTTATATTTACCGGTATTAAGTTCCTGACAAGTCTTCATCCTAACAGTGGAAGAGGCAAGTCTCTTGCGGAGAGCGGCCTTAAGTGTTCTATTCCTCCTGTCAGGCTGCTCTACGCTAGAGAGCAGCCTCTTTCGCTGTAGGATTTAGACTTGCAAGTAGTTTTAATACAGGTAGGTGGGGGTTTCATAGATTTTAGGAGCAAAGTAGAGGGGAGGCATAGATCCTTAAGGTTTTTATTTCAAAATCACATCAATGGAAACTTGGGCAACCATTACCCATTATTTAAATGTCCTACTGTCATAAAGAACCTTTTCTAAGTAACAATTTCAGAAGGATTGTGGGATAGAATTTTGGTAAGCAACATTTTTGTCAATGATGAAATTTTACTTTGGCCAAAAGACTGATGCAGACCAAAGCTCCATCCCACAATTCTTTGTATTTGCTAACTGGAAAGAGGTCTATTAAAATTTTTCTCCTCATGGTTTATACAAACAAGAAAGAAAAAAATTAAAAAACAGGTTTTATGGCCCTCAAAAAAAGAATAATCCAATCAAAGGCTTTGAACTTAAGAATAAAAAAATTTATATAATCCCCAGAATGATAAAAAATAAACAAGATTAATCCTGTGAAAGTTGAAAGCATTGCACCATTTTGCACCCAGAATAATTTAAAAGGGCCAAAATGTGAACCTCATGCTGATACCTTCCTACCCAAAACTGTAATTTTGGTTATGGCCTGCTGAGTTCTTTTTTTCTGTTTATACACCGAACATGCTAACAATTTACACCCACGGTCTGGCTGGATCAAATGTCATACACATTTTAATGCTATTTTCTTTGGGGGAGGCAACTATAGTTTTTTCTAGTTTGTATTGTGTCATATTACTTTCCTAACATATACTACATTGCTATAATTGGTTCACTGACACAGAGAATTCAATATCAAATACAAATTACCTTTAACCAAACTCTAACTCTGTCTCATAAGAAAGACGCCACGCACCATTAATGAGTTTTATATCCCACAATTTTATGAGTTCCTTTCTGTCGTGAAAAATCTACAAAATTTGTAAAAGGAACAAAAGCCCAATGATTAAATAAAAGGAAGCCTCCGCCCATTTTATGATTCATTGACAACATGTTTTTTATATCAATTCTTCTAATAAATGTCAACGAGAGAGTTAGTGCTATTAAGGGTTATGCAAGGGCACACTCCACCCTCATAAACTATGCCACATTTGACTGAAGCTACAGTGTTTTGTACTTAACTTTTTCAGATTTCTTGCCACAATAAAGAAGGGGAGGGGGTAACTGTGTCAGATGTAAAGTAAGGATGGATGGGACCCTACTAATGTAAAAGGTATAAGGGGTGGTAGCACAGCTAGAAATATTTTTGTGTGTGGGAGGGGACCTGAAGGTTCCGTCATTGCAAGGCGAAGGGCATATGAGCTCCTGAAACTTATCATTCACTGGGGTGGGGGGAGGGAGGGGGAAATCTAGAAAATTCACTTCCTTCAATTTTCAGAACTTAATTTTTCCAGTGTTGTGGAGTTTCTAGGGAACAAAATTATGAGGGTCACCCCTACCAAACACCAAACTCTAGCCGGTTGTTTTAAGGTTCAAACCATAATCAGACTCTGGTTCCACTTCTAAGAGCAGTCTACTATTCTAAACAAATTTAATTCTTGGAGATGAGAATAAGGAGAGAGTCATTTATGTAACTGGCAACTAGGCATGGACAGGTGGGCAAAGGAAATACATAAGTGACTTGCACCATAACCGCCAGTTAGATAAATGACTCTGCCCTAGATAAAATAAAATAAAATAGGTAGGTAGGGGTTACCCTCAGTAGGTAGGGGTTACCACGGTGCTAGTTAGTTTTTCGCCAGACAGTTATTGCAGGCAATAATGGTTACATATGTAAATACGAGGTAAGTAAGAGCAAAATAGACTAAAAAAACTTAAACAGCTGAAAATTAGAGAAGCACAGAAAAGGTGCAAAGCATCTTTCATTATATCTTTTCCATTTTTTTCTTTTTACTGATGTTTCTTTGAAAGGCCAAACTTGTGGCTATCAATTAACAATCTCCCAACCTTGACTGCCTCCCCGTCAACCACACAAAGATATAATAATTTGCCATCACTCTCATTTCTCCCATTATACATGTGTTGTTCAGAACATCTTCAAAAATCCTTTCTGTACCATCTGCTCTGGCTCTGATGAATGAAGGTATTAAAAACTTGTGCAATATTACAGAACCATTGGAAAGTCAGCTTCATCCATTTGTCATTTTTAGGTTGACATTTGAGGCTTCCCAAGATAAATTAGGGTTCTAGAGGTGTACTTGAAATGCAAGGCAAGCAAATGTACTTTTCCTTTAGGTAACTGTGTCAACAAGTTTCAACCCATCAAAACATAATGCATTGAATTGAATTGAGAAATTATAATGATGGACCAGGTGCTATGGAACCCCTACAAAAAAATATGATGGTCTTTATAGACGGACATATCAGTCATTCAAATGTCAGTCTGGTTTACAACGGCTTAGACAGCATGTGACCAATAATGAGTATGATGGATGCAGGTCAGTGAATTCACTGAATTTTTGCTGTCCGTTCCATTAATAACTAATAATTTTGATATTATAGTTCAATCTATCACACTTGACTGCAGACATGTAATGAGTGCTACATTACTTCTCATTGATGTTAACTATAGGGTAAACTTATCTGTAAACCGTCTTCCACAAGAAGGTATCGGTCCTGTGGAAAAGGGGGGTGGGGTGGTTTAAGAGGTAACTATGTCACAAGATAGATGTCTGCTATACAAAAAAGGACATCCCTTATCCATTACACAAGTCTAAACAAAAAATGCCAAAACAACCATAGCTTACAGTTTATTATAGAAGCAGCCAAATTGCTCCACAAAAAAGTTAGGATGATGAATGCTGACTGAAAGAAGGCAAAACCCTCATTAATGGGAGAGCTGTCATCGATTGATAAGGTGGCTTACATTATAAAATATAAAGCCTTAGCCATAGAGCAGACTTCCTCAAATAGGGGCATGTGCGCCACAACTGGCGCGCAACATGGTTTGGAGTGGCGCAAAAAATTTTTGCTGGGAGAATATTGGAAGATTTAACTTTTTATAACTTTTCTGACAAGAATTATTCTGTCTCAAAAATAGGTACTGTAAATAAATCTAGTACTTTCCAACAGACTGACTTCATATACAGACAAGGATAAACAATGTCCTATTTCTTGTCACAAGACTAAATCACTGTCACTGTTTGCATTCATTAGAGTCAGTGCTTGCTAAGTTTGTGAAAAAGTTTGGCTGGGGAAATTGAACAAACTGTGCACCATTTTGCATGTAAGCCCCTTTTTGAAACACAAAAATTTTCACAAAGTGAGGGATCTCCCTCTCCCCTTAAACCCCTCCCCCAGGACGGCTATCAGTGGCGCATTATATCAGTAACATTTAGCAATGTGGTGAATCAGAAAATTTAATGGAGGAAGCCTGTGATAGAGGATAGGTCAGACCTGCAATGCTGCAGTCCAATGCACTGCTGCTGGTCTGTAGCCATTCTCTTGTTAGAACTGTAAATATGCATGGTTGCAGTTACTGCAGCAAAACAGTTGGGACAGTTACAGCTTGGCCAATATAACTGAAGGGTGGCTACCTATTAACTATGTGTCAATGTGTCCCTGCTTGCATGTCATCATCAAGTTTGCTTTTAATAGAGCCATGTTTCCCTTATTACACTTAAATGGCCAGAGCAGTCACCCAAAACTTATTTCGAAACAACAACTTATCTTCTAATTTCTCTTCCATGCACCTTCCTGTATAAATACGTACTGTAAATAGTACATTCAAGACTTAAATATCTCACATCTATGGCAGAACAACATGTTACACCCCATAAATTTCACAATTCAGTAAGAAAAACATTGTAGATGATTCACAACAGCAGCCATTTTCTACCCATGCAGGTAATCCATGTAAATAGTCCAGGGGCCCGTTCCACAAAGAGTTACGCAAAATCTTAAGTATGATTTACTGTTGACTTAAGTATGGGGAATCAAACTTTAGATTGTGCGAAACTCTTTGTGGAATGGGCCTCAGGTCAATATCTCTTAAGGGAATAGTTTCACCCAAATTTATAATTTGGACCATATTACATTTGTGAATTGGAGGTAAGTGGAGGGGCAATGTAGATTTACAATTTTGGACCAAGTTGTCTGAAGCAGGTTCATCTTTCACCAAATGATAAAAATATGAGATGTTTCTTTAACTGAAACTATACCTAATGGTTAAGGTCCAAATACTGTAAGAAAAATTTGAGAAACCCCTTCAACACAATAAAACTTGTCTTACAGAGGCAGGAATATATGATTTAAAGTTGCTTCTGGTCAAACAGTCCTTTGCAAGTCCTGATATTTTGTGCCCACACTGATCAACATGACTTTTAGCTTTTTTAATTTTTCTCTTGGCAAACTGTCACAACAGTATGCCCCACGTGACTACATTTCTCTTCAATGATTCAAAATGTCTGCATTCATTAACCATTGGATTCACCTTTGACTTACTTAGAAAATATTGTATAAAAAGGAACAATACCTCAAGAATAAAAATATTGGTTGCTCCGGTAACATCATTGACATTGTTAGTACTGATATTCACCCACTGAGTTTATACCAATCATATTCACTCTTGTTTCAGTTTTGACATGGCAAGCCTCTCAAGGCTGTGTGCTCAAATGTTTAAAGGGCAAGAGCAGTAACACAAAACTTATTCTTTTGAAGCAATAACAAATCTCACAATTTTCCTATGATTTTTATTGCAAGTTTCTTCCATAATATTTCAGTATTGCATATTCAAGATAAACCTACAAGTTAGTCCTTTTAAACTTCACAATTAAGAAAAAAAAAGACAGTAACATTATTTTCAAGAGCCAATCATGAAGCAGAAGAGTCTACTATAATACTAATGTAAGTTGGGAGGACTGTCCTTCCCCTTTAAAGGCAAATAAATGCTTAGCTTATGAAAGGGAAATCAATGCCATCAATCCTACTGTGCTGGAAAAGCTTCAACCAAACCTGACACCAATTCCTTTAACTCTTGGAATAGCTGAGCTGATTACATCGGTATAACAAATCAATAGTCTTGCAAGCTGATCACGTTCAGTGCAACATGGAACATCTACATCAAAGAACAATTCTAATGAGTTCTAAAAAAGAGAGGGTTTGGTAATTTCAGCACAGTCTCACTTTTGCAATATTATCTTTAATATGATGATCATAGGAGTTCATCTTTTCATAATGGTCCTCATGGGGATGGGAATTGGACAGGGCAGAAATTTTAAGAAATCATCCATTAAATGTGATACTTCTATACAGCAAGCCCCTCTTCAAATATAAAGAAAATTGCCATATTCATTCACCTCCCATAATTCCCCTCCCTCAAACCAACCTGTATTTGGCATGCATGAATTATTTGACAATGCTTTATCAAACTTTCATACAAGCTTCATTGTGTGTTAGATACAAAGACAGAACAACGCAATTAAGTTGCATGTAAAATATACAGTGCATGCCAAAAGGAATGTCTCAATGTACCATGGAAGTACTGAAAGCACTAGCTCTTATGATGAGTGGGAACTCATTTTCCAAGATAAGAGCACCTGACTTGCAGTCAGGAGGTCTACAATTCAACTCCTGAACATGTCACACTGAAGATTTTGAAAATGTAAGCTAATGCCATTGTCTTGGTGCTCAGCATAAGCAATGGACTAGTGAAATTAATATGCCAGGAGCCACAACTGGAAAATATGCCATGGCCAGCCGACTCAAACCAATTGGTTAGAAATTGGGCTATAAAACTTCATTCAACCTAAACTTACAATGTGTTTCCTGAAGGAGGGTGAATTATATCACAGATATCAAAGAGGGTTGAGGGTTAATAAAGAGTACTCTTCTGACCACATTCTTACTTTAAAAAAAAACCCAATTTGAAAATTTCCCCTCTCCCTCTACCCTTAATCCCTTATTAGTTAGAACGAAAGATTCATTCAAAAGCGTTTGCTGAAATTTACCATGATTCACTAACAATATGACATAAGTACACAACATCACTCTCCTAAAATCACTGTGAGGAGTGTGTTTTTTCTAATACCTATGTAAACATGGGAGCTCACATAAATCATTCAAAGTAAAATAAAACGTACAGCACCTCCTAATTTCCCCAGGAGTGCAATTTGTGGCAAACCTAGAAAATCTAAAACTCAAGGCCTGATTCATTTTTTAGTTTAAGGAAAACTAAAAAAAAGTTTAAATGGTTCTTTGATTCCTCAAACATTTTGAAGGCTTTATGAAAAATTGATGGCAAAAAAGGACAAATCCATAATTTTTTTCAATCACAGACAGTTCCACACTTTTAATACAAACAAGAATTTGGGTGGTGAACGTGCAGTTGTTCACATACCTCGCTGTTGGCACCACATATGGTTGCTTTCCATGCAAAAACTAATCTCTGATTGCCTAATAAATAACATCTATATCTTCTTAATATATTTTCCGAGCAGACATTAATTGATATAGCATGGGAATTGACTACACAGCCTGGCGACAGAACTACACTATTTGCACACTGCGGGTGAACAACCCACAGCACCTGAGAGATAAACCATAAAGCTAGCTGGGCCATGTTGTTATTCAAGTATCTACTACAATAAGCATTTGTGATAAACTGTGCAATCAATACTTGCTTACACAGCTGACTTCAACGACCATAACATCACAGAGAATGGGGTGTCCAATATGGGGGCTCTCTTCCAAAGTACTATTGATTATACCATTGTAATCAAATTAGGAAGCTACAGTATTTAAATATAAAATGGCATCTGTTGTATCAATCCAGAACAAGACCAGGAGCTTTTTGCAAAAAGCACCTCTTTAAGAGGGGGGTGGGATGAGAGGGAAAAACTGGATTGGTGTTTATTAAGGTGCAATAAATTTTTTAAAATGCAAAGTGTCTTCAAAAACACTTGCAGGCATGATTTACTGACAACCTCAGTAAAATTTTGGGGCCCTCGGAATCCAATGAACATGACGCCCTTAATATGCATGACTGATGCCTGACGTGTGAGGGACGTCTGAGGGATTGTAGGTTTGTCGGCCAAGATTAAAGTCACTTCTAAGAAATAGTGCATTTCCTCAAGAATAACATTTTGTTTTCTCAATTGGTTCTTGGGTTGAATGCAAGGCCAAGTGGTTAGAGCATCTGACTTGCAGCCAAGAGGTCTGGAGTATTGAGGACTTGCAAAATGGAGCCTATTGTCATTGTGCTTGGTGCTTAGCATATCAATGTAGAGAAACAATTCAGTGAACCACAAGTGGAAAAGAAGCACAGCTGGATGGCCCGACTTAAAACACTGGAAGGAAAGTGACCAGTAAAACATCTATATCTGACTAACCCTTGGCTCTTGGCCAGAGAGTCCAGGGGACTTTGGAAAAGTATATTAAATTGCACTTAGGTTTTTATGCTGCCTGAAATATTCATTGGTCAAACATATATTTTTATGCTGAGGTATAAAATGCAAGAGGGTATTTCATTCAATCTTATGTGACAGAATGGTCAACAAGTTGTGTCATCTACTGTTTTACCTACACTCTAAACACCAGAGGTGAACAAAGTTCTCTAGAGCAGAGATTGGACAGAAACCTGAAGTTGCCATATAAAATGACAACAAAAATTTTTGGTTTTTGATTTTGAAGAAAATTAAACAAGAATTTTATTAAACAAAACTTTACATTTGGGGGCTGTTCTTACAGAAACTTGAACATCTAGGGTTTCCAAGTTGTTTGAAATTAATGTAGTTTTAAATTCAACAAAATTAGAAATTTGGGGATGTAAATAAATCTGAGTGTTCTCAACAACACGGTCAAGTTGTTTAACCAGCAGACTGGATATCATTAAGGTTAATGCACTTTATCTTGAAACCAACCAGTCCCCTTTCCTCTGCCAACCCCTAAAAATGTAAAATTATTTACTGACATCAACCCTTTTGCTTAAGCTACCATACAGCATTTAGTTTGTTAGTTAGATGGAGTTTTATGGCCCAGTTTCTAACCAAGGTTTGAGGTCAAGCTGGCCACAGCCCTTTTCCCAATTGTGGCTCACTCGGTTGTTTTCCCTACTCCATTGTTTACACTGAGCACCAAGTGCAATGGCAGTAGGTTCCATTTTTATAGCCTTCAGTATGACCGGTCCAGGGTAACTTCAGACCTCTAACCACTTGACCCTACAACATTTATACAATAAACAAGGATGGTCCATGTACTAACACAGCAGAATGAAAACACTAACTTTCCATGCCTACCATAATTTCTGTCCATAGTTTCAAATTATAAAAAAACTTTGATTTTATTTCAAGGACATGCATAGTATTAACCATGACCATTTGAGAAAACTAAAACTGCCTAAACCAAGCTTGCCACAAAAAGATTTGTCATACTGTACATGAGGCAAATATGATTATATTTCCAATCAAGGAAAGGCTTAACCTTCACTAAGAGCATTAATTGCCATAACAAATATCCCAGATAGTTACAGGAACACATTCTATGTAATACGAGTAATTCAGGCATAAGAGCTAACATAATAACATTTGCTCCAGGAACCAAACAGGCTGTCCAGGCATTCACTTGCCAGTTATAATATCATTCAGGAATGGATACCCTGGGAATTAGAAAAACTTTAATTACATTAATGCTGAACTCTATGTAAACCCAATGTAGCCCACAAAGGCAGCTGTTTGGTCTCCTACCTAAATAGTGAATGCCAATACCTAACAGTGAGAAAGGTATACCCTAGCTGGCTTTGTTCATTGCGTTCATATGGTGAACCACTGGCCATCAAAGTTCTTTGTCATCTCATGCAACCTGATCAGTGTCCAAAACGAAGTTCCAACCAATATAAAAATGACTTGAGCAAAATCTTTCTAAGTTCTGGACATGATGAGTAAATAACAGCAATTTGGGAAGCTCCTAGTTGGGAAATGATGGTATTTGGAGTGAAATTTGCATGGGCACTTAAAGGGAAATTTTGTTTGTGCTGTATCAGACATCATATTAAAACTGTGGAAAATTTTCATTGTTTGAGGGGGAAAAACCATTTTCCTGCCCTGGGAGGTTTAAGTTACAAGCAAAGGAGATGGCTAGGGTAGTTAAGTAAAGTCTTTCAATATACCATGTACAACCTCACTGATGTGCACCATAGTACGACATCAACTGGATGGAAACTGGGCCGTAAAACTCCATCTAACTAGTTAATATCAGGAGGCTCTTCTGGTTTGATTTACTTGCTGGCATAAGTACAAAGGTTCACATGTGGCTGCTTGTACTTTATCAGGCAGCACCCCTCCCCCCCCCCCACCTCCCTAGAAAAAAACCAAAGTGTAACCCTGTCTTTATAACTTCAGCTAGAAAATATTTTATAAAATAGCTTCATTGGCATGGATTCAATTCTATTATGTGGTTACATACACCTATACTTGGTCCCACTCCTCTCTCCCATTTCAATCACAACTTTCAACAACTCTCACCCCACATCTTAACCCCCTCCCCTCCCCTCCCTGAACAACACAGCACAAAAGAATATATTATGGGATTAACATTTAAAGGGAATAAGCAGTCACTCCAATTATGATGGAGCAACAGCTACATCTCACAAATTTCTTTCTCCTCGTGGTTGGGGATGTAGAATACGTATACTGTACATTCTACGCAGGGCCACTAAATTTGGGAACTTGAACCCTATTTGAACTAGGTGGATGCATTAACTGCCATCCTACCTATCTAGCTGATTCTTAGTGATACATTTATGTTGGTATGTAATTTAAACCATACATAAACTAAAACTCAGTCTCACCTTCTCTCCCATGTCAATCTCAACATTTAACTCCCAGACCCTAACCCCCCTCTCACATCCTTTAAACAACATAAAAGAGCACATTTGGGGGTACTACTACAAGAAATTACACTGTGTTGTGAAGCAACTCTGCAGATGAATGTTTGAAATGAGAAGATTCATGTAACACACACCATTTTCGAAATATCAATTACAAAGGATTGTGGGATACTGTTTTGGTCTCATTTTTGTCAATGGCATTTTACTGTTGCCACCGTCAAAGGGCAGGAGCAGTTATCCCAAATTGAAGTAGTGTAGTAGACTGCCCAGTTTCACGATTGGCTGTTGGGAGTCACGTGACAACATTTTTTCTCTTCAAATTTGAAATTAACAGGAAGTAACTGCTTGGTTTACCTTGAACAGGCTTCAATAAATCTCCCGCCCGACAGTCCGGGACAAGTAAAAAATTACTCGGACAAGTGAACTGCTCGATATTATAGCCCGCTGGGCAAGCAGCACAGAAGTCTTCTTCACATAGGAATTCAATGGCTAGTACTAGATAATTAGATATGGACTCAGTGCACATTCATGCGGACAAGTAGACTTTGGGAATCTCTAGCCCGATGGACAAGTAATAAGAAATGAATTTATCGAAGCCTGCCTTGAATATGCAATAGTTTAATCATAAAATGTAATGAATGATACTTTGAAGAGAAATAAGACAAAAAATTGTGCTATTTAGCTGTTTCTTCAAAATAAGTTTGGGGGGACTGTTCTTTACCTTTAACACAAATCAACATTCTGTTCCACAATACTTTGTTGTTGCTATTTGGAAAATAGTCTATCTATGCCTGTTAAAAGTCTGTGAAGTGTTTGGAATCAGTCGGATAAAGAACCTTACATCATAAGCTCAGCTTACAACTGCAGAACTATAAATGTTTTAGTGTACAATGATTTCTATCTGTACATGCAAGTATTCATTTACTAATGGAGTCTTGTCTGTTGCAGTATGACGACTTTGAACTGATATAAAGTACACTCATCTGCCTCCGCGGTTAAAGGGCGAGAGTATTCCCTCAAATTTATTTGGAACTATGGCTAATTCTCAGCAAATTTCTTCCAATTTCTCTTTAAAAATACTTTCCATTATATTTTAGTACTTAAATACTGTTAATCCAAGGTAAAGTACAGCCTAACTCCTAATAAAATTTCACAACGCGGGAAGAAAAATGTTGCCACATTACTCTTATGTTTCACTCATGGTAGACTACTACACTACTTCCAACTGGGACAATTTTATTTTCCCTTTAAAGATCAGACATGTAACCTTGCCGATTCCAAATTTAGAACTACACTTGATACTTGAAGGGCTGTTACTTTTTATAAGAAGATACAATATCAGATTTATATACTACAAGTGACACAGACATGGCTACTAAGCTATATGAAACTTATCTACAATTTTTTTGGAGCGTAACTATATTTCCTTGCTACACATGTATCTAAAGTATTGTACAAAGATAACTATTCCATTCTCTTCAAACAGAAAATGTTACAAAACTGATGAACAAGGAATGAAGTAACATTAGACACACCTTGAAATTAGTGAATTGGCCTGTACAGACATAGCTCATGGTAATAAGCAAACATTTTGTCAAGGAAAGAGAGAGGGGGAAGGATGGGTAGGACTTTGAGGAAGTAATTGCAGACCATCCATACTCAAGTAAAAAAACCTTCTAGCAATACGTTGTGAACATTTTAGGAGATAACCACTGAGTTTGGGATTTTAAGGTGAACAGGTGCTTAATTGGAGGTAATTCAATCTTCCTTGATGTTATGATTAATGGTATCTGAATGATGAAGACCTTTTCGTTCTTGAATAAATCATGAATTAATCATGGCAAATATTGACAAGGGGGGAGGGGAGAGGAAGGGGAGTTGTTAACAGTTTAATAAGTATTAACCTTACTTTCTGTCTGGAATAGCAACACTCATCATTTGCATTTGCAGGAAGGTGCCTTAAAAAATACAGGGAAATACATGTGGAAGTTGGAGGTAAGGAGGAGTGAAATATGTCTTACTAATGTTTCCAATGTTTAATGTTCCCCATATTATTACTTTAGGTCTCATTACTCCATTAGGGTAGTGTTCTAGAGTGTCAAGTGCACACCATCAAAAAAGTAGTTTTTTTTACTCTTGTTTGGACCAAATTTTGTCAGGATAACCTGCCAGCTGGGTGATGGAAGTCCATGAATATGAAAGAGAACTTGCTAGAGTGTGGATGTTGAAAATTTGAGTAAGAATGATGGTGATTTGGGCTGTTTAAGAAATTGTTGTCAAATGGCAGAGATTTTCTGATTTTGAGAAAAGACTAGGGGTGGGTGTACCCTACAAAAACTTTCAGTCCTTCTAGCTCTATATCTAAATGGTCATGGTATGGAAATTTTCAGCTATCAATTGATGGGTGTCTTGAAACAGCTGTGAACTTTGACAAGGTTGCAGGTGCATAAAAAGAGAGCTAATTTAGTGTGTAAGTCAATGTGGAAATTATTGGGGGTGCAAGACCTTTAATTGATGGGGAAAATTTACAAGATTATTTCTCTTGGTGTTGGATGTTCCAGGCAATGACAATTCTCCCATCATTTGTGACCATTGAACCCACTGACTCTCAATATACATGGACAGCATGTAACGTGTATGTCCTATCCGTAGAATGTCGCCATTGTGTGAGGCAAAAAAGGTGCAAGCAAGCTATCATTTGTATGATTTGACAACAACTGTGCAATATTTTAGCCAAAAGTTTTACTTGAATAAGACATAATATCATATTTCCTGCAATATGTATAGTGATTTGAAAATTACCCTGCATTATTTTGACAATATTTCAATTTTCTTGCAAGATATGTTGGTTTACTTGAGCAAGCCCAAACTTTCACACAAAACCACAGCAGACGGCTATCTTGATGTGCATTTTTTCTCACACGTATGGTAGTGACAACCTAACGTGCAGTATGCTCTGTCCAGGAAGTCTGTGATTGAACCTCAGGAACAATGAACCATGGAAACACTAAAAAGCCCACAAAACAAAAAGCAAGTTAAAGGCCCAGTTCTCTAACCCCAAACAGTACCAATTCTCCTAATCTTCTTACTGAAGCCCCTCCCACAACTGTCCAAAATTCATCCTTATCCAGATACAATCTCAGTTTATTGCTTCAATGTGAGTATAGAAAAACTATATCAAAACACATTACTGTTCATGCAGTGTAATGTAAGCTTTGGTATTCTACATTGTTTGAGTTAGCTGCCAATCAAAGAGCTGAGCCAATTGAGAATTTTTTTACCCCTATACCAAAATTGTAGTTTGTGGTGACAGCTTTGGCCCTTTACGGTTTCACATTTTGCAGATAACCAGAATTTCATGCAAAAGGTGCATAGCAGGATAGGATTACTAATTTCAGAAAGAATATGTCAGAGTAATATTGCTAGAATCACTAATTTTTAGCTTAAGAGAACATTTTCACCAACAATGATGACATTATTAAAGTAGCTGCTCCCTGGATATCTTGCTGAGAGATCTATTAAAGCTGATATTTTGCAATCTAATCTAATATATAACAAACAGATGAATGTTATTACGGCTTATATATTGGACTGGCCACTTAAACTATACACACATACAGACATATAATGATGCAGACTACAATTTCTAACCCAGTATGCAAACTTAAAGGGACTAACACCACTTCAAACTCAAACGAATGCATTGCAACATTGTAACTGGCTTAACAACACAAGAAAGCTAATAAAGTTTGTTGACAAATGTAATTTGCCTCTAAATGGTATTGATTTCAATCAATTTGGAGGGGTTGGAAGGAGAGAAGAAGCTGTAGGGTAGCGGAAATGTTACATTAGTATAAAGCTCAGAAAGTGACACCATGTCCTTTAACACTACATGAAGGTATATATTGCTACATTTATTAAGCTTGTTTATGTACACTACAAACAGTAATGTCTCCTAAAATGACAACGAGTCTATGTAGTACAAATATCATGAAAGGCCTACAACCATGGAAATAGGTGATATATAAGCTGCACAGGCTGACAAGCACTTTGCTTCTTTACGGCTTCATCTAACGGAACACTACTTAGAGTTTTACTTCTAACAAAAGCCAACAAGCTTGTGGGTTACTATAACAGTGCGGACTGATGAATGCTTAGCAAATGTCAAATCTATGGCGTGACACATTTCATTGATAGCCTTTTTAAATCGGTGTTGCCACTGTGCACAAGCACGTCACAAATGTAGAGAGGCTGCATTTACAAATATGTACAAATTTAAAGGTGAAATTGATAAAGATGAACTTTTTGGCATTTTGAAATACATTGAACTATAATGCAAGACCAGTTTAAAGGGGCAGTCATTTTTCATTTAAAGGAACTGTACCCTGAGATAAAGGCAGTCACAACTAGCCGCGTAAATTTAACACAGACTAAAGAGATACAGGTATCTGTATCTCATTACAAGAGGCGAAGTATGAGGTCGTCATTAGTTAATGCATACTACAATTCCACTTGAGTTTTTTTTTTATTGATGGACCAGCCAGGGTAGCCACCCAACCACAACACAGATGAGTTTCTTAAATCCCTCCCCTCCTCCTAGTTGGAGAGACCAACTTGATACAATACCAAGGTATAAAAATGTGAAGGTAAAGGGAAGGTGGACAGCTCACATATTTGAAATCTTCTTGAGGCAACTAGAAAGAAAAAATTCATTTAAAAGTTTTCAAAATGCCTAGATTGAAGCTTGAGTTCAACTGCTGATGGGACATACAAAACATGTTAAGAATGGAACCCACTGCCATTGGGCTTGCATGGTGCTCATCAAAAGCAGTAGAGCCTGGAAAACAAGCCAGCATGCCATAACTGGAAAAAAGGGCAGTCACCAGAACTGACTTCAACCAATTGGTTATAAACTGATTTGGAAAATTGCATGCAACTAGCAAACTTCATAAGACTAGATACTTCATTCCCACCAGGAAATATTTTGTATAAATAGAATAGGAGGTGAGCTGAGGGACAATACAGCTTCTTACAACAGGACTGGATGAAAACATGTCAATCTTCTCTGGAACAAAACAAATCCCAATACTTTCAAGTTTTCATAATTCCAGCATCATGTAAAAATCTCTCCAACTGCAAATTTTTCTCTTCAATGTAATAAATTTACTTTAAAGAGGCTCATTGAGTTGGTTCATATTAATTCAAATTTTTTTCAAACCTGTTATTTTCACAAAGTATTAAACAATCCCCAGTTCCCACATCCAAATAACTGTTTTATGAGTGAGTACTTAATGGTTAACTTCAGTTTTCAAAAAATTGTGACCAGACACTTTTTCAAATTGTGCACAGAACCATTACAAGTCAGGACACAGCAAAAATCAAAATTTTCACTTTTTCCATTACTATTATTTTATTTATATTATTATGCTAACTAAAAGCATTGCCATCTTTGACACTCACATTTAAGTTTAAACTCAAGAACCCCTTTAATGCTAGAAAGGACTTTCTGCATTTTAGGTTTTTAAATCACGATGACATGTTACACTTGCAACTTTGTAAACCTTCAAGCAGGTCTGATAACAACCTAAATTGTTTAGCTCTTGAGATTAAAATAGCTCTAGCTGTTCATTAAGCCAGACATATGAAAACCAAAATTGTTAGGTTAAGTCTACCACTAGTTGCATCATGAAACTAAAAGCAAAACAAAAAGGTTCTCACAGAATTACATTTTTTACAAACCGAAAGTACATACTATGTTCCCACGCAATAGTTGTAATTCGTTGTTGACCCATTTAGTCTTCACACCTCGCACCTCGCGATAAAAAGATATATTACAAGTGGGTAGAGCAAAGGGTATTGAAGACCCCTGGGCAAATCTACAGGGTCCTTACCTGGCAAAAGCATGATTCATCATCCAATGGAAACATTTCTGCCCCACTATTAAACGATAAAATACTGGCCTTACAAATTTGTAGTTTAGTTGAATCGTATAGCAAGTCAAGTAGTCATTTCTGGCATTCATGGAACCTTGCTCAGAAGGATCCTGGTTCCAAACAAAAATTTAGTTCCATGAAGCAAGCCGGTATGGAGTGTGTGTACAGGTGTAAATGGTTGTGCCGTGGACAACCCAGAAGACAAAAATTGGATGCCCAATGCTAAAACCACTTGTCTGTTTGGGGCAGGTGAATGACTGCTGATTTTGAGCCTGACATCCTGAGAACAGCTAGGGATGGGTAATTATGTAAATATAGTGAGAGGTAAGGACTGAGCCAGTGAGATAGCAAACTAACATGTTACAAAGTTGCAAGTCACAAGAAAATCACAGGAAATGCACACCCGATACCCAACATGAACTGGGTAATGGTTGACTAATGTAAAACACCTGTTTATGGTGTTATTTCCCAAGCGGAATTAATTTAATATGAAGTTGTTATATCTGATCTTTTGAAATTATCTATAAAAGATCTGTTGAAATATCCTTCTTAATAAATTCAACAAACTAGATGGTTCAAATGGGCAATTAGATGCAATGTTCACCTTAATAAGTTCTACATACAATTATTTTTTAACTGACAGAAGCTAAAGCCACGTCATCTTTTTAACACAGATCAGTGTCTGTAGAAAACTTTGATATGAAGTTGCACTATTTATCTCTTTAATCAAGAGATCCAATAAATAGATCAGTGTAACACTTTTTACCATAAATGCATAACCTGTCCTGTATGTGTGCCCTTTTACCTTCTTCAGACTGAATATTGTAGGCAAGCTACTAGCTTTGGTTTATGACAGGGAAAGCTCTCTCTCTCTCTCAATAACCAAACTGCAACGGCACCCTCTATTTATTCAAATTTATAGTTGACATGATGAAACATTCAAGGCTGCTTACCTTTTCAAGCTCTTTCCACATTCCCCCTCCTTTATATCTTGCCTGCAAAACAAGAGATAAATATCATAAATATGGAATCAAAGTCAATCAACTGTCAGCAAATGATGCTACATAATTTGTTGGCAAATAGTGTAAGGGTAAACTTGGGGGAGGGGGCTGTACAGAAGGAATTCTTCTACTTAATACAGTTTAACTTTGCCAGGTATTAAATGTATTTGTTAGGGTCATACACAAATAAAGAAGATAACAAGGAAAGATAATAATTATGTCCACTGTACAAGGTAAATGCTAGTAGCATGCCACCTAAAGATGTGTGAATCTGACTTATAGAACAAGATCCAATTCGTCACTCGTAAGGGAATGTCTACAGTGCAGATAGGGGAACAGAGCCAGAGGGATGTCACAGAAAGACACGCTACTTTGCCCACATGAGGAAATTAGCAAGGACACCTATCAAGGCAAGGTAAGGACATATTACGTTCATTCTCATAAAAATGCTTTTGCGTCCAGTAGTAGGGCATCCACTTCTCATGGGGGAAGGTCCCCTGTCCCAGTCAATCATAACAGACTTTAAAAATAGAACCTGTCATTGTGCATGATGATCTGGATAAGCAATGCAGTAGGGAAAACAATCCAGTGCCTTACAATGGAAAAGGGCTGATGGTGCAGCTAGATTAAAGGCCCAATTCTCTCTTTCCAAACAGTACCATTTCTCCTAATATTCTTACTTAAGCCCCTCCCACAATTGCCTAAAATTCATCCTCATCCAGACACAATCTCAGTTTATTGCTTCAGGGTCAGTATAAAAAGCTAAATGTGTTCAACAAATTGTAAATTTCATAACTGAGAAGGACAAACATTGTCACATGACTCTTGAGAGCCATTTAAGAAACAGGATTGTCTACTACACAAAATTCAAGTTTGGGGTTACCACGGCATTTTCCCTTTAAGTCCATGTCCAAAGACAAATATATGAATGTCTTCAACTCTACAAGTCACAAAACATACACATCTTTATCATCCTCAAATTTCATTTTGAAAATGCCATAGTGTGCACGCCCTTGTGACGCTCGCAAAGTGCAACAATGATGAAGTAATGGAGATCCATGAATTTAGAATGGCCGACGATGAAAAAGACCCTGGATTCCCAGGCTTCAATGACTTAATTTGATTATTCAAGCTTGAGTAGAACTTTAATGGTTTATTAGTTAAATTGCCTTGTGACGGCTTTAACTCATCTACTGGAGTTGGGGAAGAATACGGCTATCGCAGAACACTCCAAAAGCAGGCACTTTTTCTCTTTATCCAATTAAATCCTTCTTGCCTTCCCATACGATGTGAGCTGTAATAAGATATAAAACGATTAGGTTCTTGCTTCTTGGTAAGACTGTGACCAAGTGCATTTACGATGAAGGTAAGGCGTTGAAGAGATTGGACTAACATATCGCCTCAAAGAATATGAATAACTTCATCAGAATGAGAAGTCATGTGACTGTGAGGTCAACTGTACAGTTGATGGCAGCAGAACCATAACAGAACAAAGACCAATCTGACTTTGCATAACATACATGCTATATGAGTAGCAAAATGAGAACCGTTAAAAGCTGGTAATATATGGCCAAAGTGGGGTGTTAGCCATCTGGTGGCAAGTGAGAAAAGGAATAGCCAGGTTGCCAGGGTACTGCATCTGTGTGAGATATGCAAGGGTGCCCTCTCTTCACTCTGCTACTGTGTTTATCCACTGGGCTATAGTGTTTACCAAGGTTATATATGGAGACTGAAGATAGGACTACAAAGGTTAAATGGAGGTAGGAAAGGGGTAATGCAGATATCTCTTTTGCAATTGATAAAGGATCAACACATGTGGGATTTCATTTTGAAAGAATGCCCTGATACAGGGCAAAATTGTTTGTTTACCAATGTTCAAATGCATCAAGAACAGTGTTATCGTTCTGGTAATTTTTCCATCTATTTGCATGAAAAAGTTCACCAACAATCTCTTGATGTGCAATGAACCTGGCACACTGGTAATTTTCTTTCAGACATATATTTAGTATACAGTCTAAACAATTGACAATAGTTAAAACTGCTTTAATTTACCCAAACTAAAACACCTCTACACAAGAGGTTGTATCCTGGATTGTGCTATGCATAAAAGAAATCAAATTATAACTTATTCATAGCTGACAAAATATCAAATACAAGTTTAGTGGTGGGCTAAATGGGTCATGAGCGTGGGCTGAAAAAGACGTCTGACAGCCATTAAATCAAAAGGATTAGAGTAGAGTGTGCCATCTACTAAACAAGGTAAAAGTATAACATGCAGTACAGCCAGTTATTTACCTGCTAGTTTAACAAAAAGAAGACTACACCCTTTGTTAAAAAAATGGTGTATCAGCATGAGGGATTTCAAGAATTGCTTAAAGTTGTTGGTTGTGAGGGTCAAATAGTGAAGATGCATCTACAGGGTGAGGGGCATCAAAAATTAGATGTAGACAAGACTATAACAAAAAGCAGTTCCCCTGACCTAACACTTAAATTTAAAATAGTCATTTTTTCTGCATGTTTACTGGAATACCAAATGGTGATGAGGTTGGAGTGAGCATTGGGAAGACTGAAGAGTGCTATCTCTTCCTGATTCCAAGTCACGTCTGATGAGAGGTGGAAAAACTAGATCGCCTAAAACTGATGAAAAAGATAGTAATGAAGGGAGGAGGAATTGAAAATGGGATGAATCATTCTGCTGGTGATGAAATGAAGGGTAAGTGAGGTTAGCTAGCTATGGGAAGTGCCACCTGTCATCACCAGTGGTCATTCCGCAGTAGATGGACTACACAATGGTAGTTATAGATGAATCGAATCAGCGCTTGTGTTTAGTGACTGTAGGCAGCCATTAGTGGGGTCCATCAGCCTTAAATCGTCTTCATTTATCGTCTTCATGAATTTCAAACCCACATATTCAGTGAAATAGACTCAGTGAAATCTAAGCAATCAAGATACAATTTTGTGCACATGCAGCTATCCATGAAACAGATAAGCAAGGAAACCAAAATACTTCCAAGTGATAGGCCCCAGTTATGGCCAACTGAAATCATGCAGACCATCACTTGCTGTCCAGATTCATCTATAGGCAGGCTAGTAAGTAGGAGAGTAACAGGTTCTGATGCCTTACAGACACAACACGACTGAAACAGCTGATGGCTTTTGCTCATTTAAAATTTGAATAGAATATAGGATGGGGGAGGGGGTAGGATGGAGGAGGGGGTAGGATGGGGGGAGGGGTACGATGGGGGAGGGGTACGATGGGGGAGGGGTAGGATGGGGGGGAGGGGGTTACAACAGGTATAAAATTTGGCAGGAGTCTTTGCTTATTAAAGGCATTATTCACAAACCAGGCAGCTCCAAATGTACCACTTACTATTGCTTATTTTGAGTTCCTTCCAAAAGAGCCTAAAACTTGTCTTAATGTAAACACAATCCATTCATTGCTTCAGGACATATGCTCTGGTGAGCATGCAAGGCCCTACAGCATGATCAGAACCTTTTCAGTTCATAATATGAGTTAGCATTTTGTGAATTTAAAGTCAATCAAAAAGCTGAAAGCCTACCAATTGAGAATTTGTGTAGACTACTCGTAAAATTGTAAGTTTGGGGTAATGAATGATTGCCTCTACACAAGACAAAGAGAAGGGCTTTTTCGTCATCTATTGAGAACACCAGTATTGAGGGTCAGAAAATAAGTATACACCTGATATCAAAATCAGTGCATTTTCAACAAAAATTCAGGTCCATCATATTGGAAATGAAATTCAATTCCTTTTTTACTCTGGTTCATCTAACTTGAAGACTATATTCAGTGTCAAGTATATTGTTTGAAAACCCTACAAATGCTGAAATTGGTTTCCGGGGAAACTAAACAAAGACAGTAATACTGAAAGGAGCAGATATTATTGATGCTTTCCAGCTTTTATCCTCCTATGTGAATAGAATTGTAAGTAGTTGATATAAAGGTTTCAATTGTGTTACAACTTACACACTCTAAATTGAGTGATATGGAATAACTTTACAATTAGATAGAATGGCTCTGGTACAAATAGTTGCACTTTTTTGTTGTTAATTGTATCACTGTATGACATAGCAACAAAATAGGACTCTGGATGTAACAAGCAGCATATCAAACTATACATGACTGTCATTCATTACTACAGGGCTGTTTTTCGAGGGATCTGTGCTACAGATATGACATAAGGACCACTATTCCAAAGGGTCATTATTTTGAAGGACTACTATTGCATAAACTGCAAGACTAAAGGGTCATTATTGCAAAGGGTTGCTGTTCTGAATACAAGATTTGGATCATTATTCTGAATTATATACAAGAGATGTTTCCAAACAATTCTTATTCCAATTGGCAGGGATGAAGGTCAATAAAGATCATCGCCTTCTACGCTATTTTCTTAACTGTCTAAGAATGCCAAATTCTCCTTCAGTCCAATCATTTTAAAGTCTCAACGCCTTTTTATAATAACTACTCCACAAAATGGTCCATAGAACTGCTCAGGTCTCTCTTTTTAAAAAATTGAGCATATACCTTCATGAAAATGCAAACAAGCTTATTTGATTCAATCCTACAAAAAAATTAAAGGCCTAATTCTCTCACCCCAAACAGTCACCAATTTTTCCTAGCTTACTTTAACCCACCCCACAACTGTCTAGAATATATCCTCATCCAGACAAAATCTCAATGTATTGTTTCAGGGTGAATATATGATACCCCAATGTTTAATCAAACACTCTCAGTTTAGTAAATGCTGTGCAATATGAGCTTCAATAATCTGCATATTTTCACTCAATTAAAGAACTGTGCCAACTGAGAATTTCTGTGGACTACTACAAATATGTAGTTTGGGGTAAGAGGAATAGTCCTTTAAGGTTCTTACAATTTGACACTGAAGAACTAAAACTGCTTTTCAATTTTGAATAAAATGGCTGCTACCTTTTTCTTAGGTAAGGGCAATTCAGTTGAATCAACTTCCTTCCTGAGTTGCTTCATAAATCTTTCTGTTTTGTTCTAAAACCCAAACACACACTGACCTTTAAAAATGATGGACAAATTTTCTGAGGGGAAAACTTCAAATTTGTGTCATTCATAGATTTGATCAACATCCCCCTCGAGTGAAGGCTCCCTTCACCTGAGATGACCTTGAAACATCACAAAAGAAGATGAATTAAAGAAATAGAGCTGTCCACTTCTTCAAACAGCATCTCCAAGTCAACGGAATTTAACAACCTGTAACTAGAAATGAACTGCTTTTAACTAAAAGGTATGGCACTTATCAAAGAATTATTCGCATCTGAGGCCTCGGAAGACAAGCTTCCTGTTTCATCACATGACTGATCAAATCGCTGCTGGCACAAAAAAGTGGATAAAATCCATCAGTGACAGTGATGATGATCAAGGACTTCATCTTGCCATCACCCTAAATCAGTGAGAAACCTCTCCTCAAAAGGAACACCTGAGCAAGCCACTTGAAGTTAGGGGTTCCATAACCTTATTAACAAACGAAAAGGAATGCTAGCCTGCTCAAAGTCTCATTTTAAAACTAACATTGTTATTCCTACACAAAATCATATTTACAAAGTGTTGTATGTACTTTCACAATTGTTTTCTCTTTTTTAGTAGTTTTGCAATTATTTTTACACTTATCAACAGTGTTGGGTCATGTTTCGTCCTTAGAAGGGCAAAAGAACTCATTTTGTAAAAACAGCTAATTCTTAGTAATTCTCATTTTTCTTTATTGTCATACCTTCCATTATATTTCAGGATTTAAGATAGCATATCCAAGGTATGGAGAAATGACTTAATTCTCATAATTTCATACTTCAGTGAGAACAATACTGTCAAATGATTCTCAGGAGCCAATCATGAAAAAGGGTAGACTACTACCTCTATGTACCAATTCAAATTGTGATGACTACATTTTTCCTTTAAAATCACTATCTGCAGGGCACAATGACCATTTTCATCCTGTATCATTATTGATAAAATTTCCTTAAAATACATAAAAAACACCCTAAAAGATGGGTATTCTAATCCAAAAACCACTTCAGGGAATTTGCTGAAAAATTCTAACAATAGATATGATCTTCTTTAAGGAAAACCTGAAAACAATAAAAGCCATTACAAAATGGTTAAATTTTAGTTAGGTGAGAAAACTGCAATATGTATAGTCTATTTTATGGCAAAAGAATAAATTGCAAGGCCTTGAGCAGTAGAGGGCACTCTTTCACTTAGCAGTCTTCTCCTACTTATCTGTAATATTGCAGTTCATGCAATATTACAATACACTGTTTTAAAAATTACAAACAATTTTTACTAATGCAGTTTCCACAAAATTGTGTGCTATTACATACCACAAGGTAAATGTACATTGAATAAAAATGTTCATGTGACACTGATAATCAAATGAGAATTATTTATTTTTGCATAGGATGGACAGGGTTAGCTCAAACGATTTTGTTCATTTATTGAGTTGATACTTATGCGAGAAGCCCCACTTGTTATATACACAAAAGGGTTATCTGTTTCTTCATTCTGCAAGTTGTGAAGTGCGGTCATACCTCAACTGCTCACATTAGAATTTAAGATACCTGCTATAAAGTTTTAAGAGATGTTGCAACAGTCAATGAAACAAAATTAGTGCCCTGTTCATGGCAGTAAGCTGAATGCACTATGAAGTGATTTGTTAAATTTGTGGTTTGATTGAGAGGTACATTACAGAAGGCAAGGTTTTGTCAAAAGTGCTTAACAATATATGTGAAATGCTGGTTTTTCAGAAGGTTCAAAGGATCAGCGGTTTGGGTGTTCAAATGCGGGCTACATCACTGAAATATAGGTCATTTGAAAGGTATTAATTTAACAATACCCACTTTTCTAAGCACAAGAACCAAACAATAATTTCATTCAATGAATGAATGGATTGACTGAATGAATGAATGGATGAATGAATGAATAAATAAATAAATAAAAAATAGATAAATAAATATAAAATATTGCAGAACCAGTACACGTGCTAAAGACAATAAAACTAATTCAATCAAAAAAATTGTTGTGGCTGCTGAGTGACTGCCCTTTGTAGGAATTTGTCTGAATGGTGTTATAGGGCAGTTAGGGAAAGAATGTATATGAGCGAGGTTAGTTTAGATGGAGTTTTATGGCCCAGTTTTCAACTAATTGGTTCAAGTTGAGCAGGCCACTGTGTTTGTTCCAGTTGTGGCTCACTGGCTTGTTTTCCCTGCTCCATTGCTTATGCTTAGCACCAAGCACAATGGCAGTAGGTTCGGTTTTTAAGGTCTTCAGTATGACCCAGCCAGGACCGGACCTCCTGACCTTCTGACCTCCTGACCTCCTGACTGCAAGTCTGATATCAGTTCTAAGCACTTGACCATGCAGATGGTCAGACATGACAATGGGAATAAAAGGAGAGGGAAACACATTAAAAAGTCAAAAGAAGTGTGGAAGTCCAGTATTTCTTCCCCCATCCCATAGGTAAAAATTTTAAACAAAAACTTTCAAACTTAATTAAGCTTTCTGCTAAACAATCCTAGCAATGGGATCATGTATTTTTCTTCCCTTACTATTATCCCCTCCCTAATGCTCACAGACACACATGTAATAACTCCCTTAAACTTTCCAAAAAAGTAAAATACTCAAACTGCAACGTCTCCCTGACATCATAACAAATTAATTTGAGTGGGTCCACCAAAATATCCTTTTTTTCTCCTGCAGTTTTCAACACATTTTTCACAATGTACAGATATAAAGCTGGATACAGCAAAGTTATGTTTTTCTGAACAAAGTAAGTCACATCTTTACTGCAGCTGTGTAGATATGTTGAGAAAGTACAATTAGTATGCAATGTGAATTTGACAATGAAAATCTCAAGACATATACATAAAATATTCATTTAGTTAATAAAGAAAACCATTGCACAGTATGTAACCATGAAAGCACCACAAACTTACTTGATTACAGTTTTCAATTTCTTAGAATTTTTACAGAAAGCCTTTTATTTTTAAACCATTGCCCCTGCACTGCACAACAATTACTGACCAGTACTTCCCTAATCTCCAACACCCTTATGCCTCCTCCAAAAAAACATCGAGAACAAATAATCTATAAATACACCATCCCAACTGATTAAACTCCAGTGCACTTTGCCATAGAACTACAAATGTAATTAAAAAGAAAAATTTGCTCAGTTCTTGAAATCAATACCCCAAATCTCCTGTTTCATAAGCCTGTCCACTTTCATAATTATTGAGTCACATTCATACAGTAATTTCACCTACAATTCAGTCCATTCCTTTGCCTCCACTCTGAACCATATCTCTTCCCCCCACTTTTTAATGTGCTTCCAGCCATTTTAACTCTCTATGATAAATCCACAAAATATACATATATATATATGTAGGCATTGATTTAATGCCACCTCCTAGCCTGAGGAGACTCTTGGGTAACCGGGCTATCAATATTGATGGGGACCAAGAAAGGGTTTTAGCAAAGGAGTGCAAATACTCTTCAGCCTTTCTCTTTGAACTGGGGAAAGCTTCTTCAGCAGCGGTTTCCTAAATGGAAAGAGTCCTCCAGAGAGATTTGTGTGAGTGAGGTGTTAAAAAAGTGTGAGGACTGCAAGGTAAAAAGCTTACTGCATAAACAAAATTGGTCAATACCTTTGGTGTTTTGACATGCCATGATAAAAGTACAGACCTCTGCAATTTCAAGGTACTGTGACTAAAGTGCTCTAGTTCGACCTGCCAATCAGGTTAGGCTTTTTACAAAAAAGATTTAGAATGCGACTCGATCTGCAGTTTTCTTTTTTAATAATTTTTCCCTCATACTAAAAGTGGAAGTAGGCTATCCAAAGCTCAATTTTTGTGTTCCTGGGGAGAAATGACACTTGAATCAACCATCCAGAAAGAGAAGCTCAAAGGGAAGTAAAATTGGAGACAATATTTCAGTACCTGGCAAAATATGACTCAATGATTTCACAGACAGGCTTAACCTGATTAAGTTTGACAATGCATAACAACCTGCTAGGAATACCATACATATATGTAAATGGACTTTTATACTTTCGCTGAATAATGCAACTTCAGAGTAAAAGTACAATTTAATACAAAACTGCAAGTGAAAGGCAAATGTCTATCTTAAAGCTCAGAAACTGCTTAATTAAAACTTCAGCTCTAGAAGTGCATGCTAAAATTGCTACGTACTACAGTCCCCCAGAGTTGAAAGAACCTTGGAAATGTGAAAAAAAATTTATTCGACAACAACAACTACAATCTTATAATAAAACATAACAGGATACAAAATTCACTCAACATCATGTTTTAGGAATTACTCCGGGAGTCCATTTCTAAATTTAACTCTGTCAAAATAACAGCAGCATTAGTCAATTTAATCCCCTCACTTAGTTCCCCCCCCCCCCAAAAAAAAATAAAATACATACATAAAAAGGATCCACTGCAGCTGAAAGCTGAACATGAAAACTCCAGCTGCAGCAGCCTAGCTCTTCCTACATGATATCAGAGATTATACAGGAATAAAACTCACAATCAAAAAATAATAATGGACTTAACTTGTTCTCAAAGAGGAATCCCTCAAAATGAAACCTACCTACTATTCCAGTTTTGAAAATCTTGGGAAGGATTTTAATTGTGTAGTGACCTTTCACAACTACTGCATGCTTCAAGACTGCAGGACACTGTTACACAGGTGTGTATCAAGTATTCTGTCATGGTGGGTTTCTTTAGGAGTGATTTTGAGGAAGGGTCCAAATTAAGGCAGGGATGTCTCCCCCCCCCTCCCTTTATGCGAAAATATCCTAGCTTTAGCCATGGAGCTAACACGTGTTAGCTCCATGCTTTAACAAGTACCCCAATGCAAAATGGTCACAATTAAATCCATACCTACAATATTTAATAAGGTTTGCAGTGACAACTTTTTTGCATTTTTACAATTTTTAAAACTTAGGTCATGAGAGGTTTCAACCCCGTCCCCACGGCTGAAAATATTATTTTTTTCCCTGGAAGGGAGTTAAACTATTTTCCAGGGGGCAGTAGAATTTTAAACCCTTTTCCTTGCAGTTTCATGTACAGGAAAGGAAAATTTCTACCCAGATGCCCAAATTTCTCTCCAAATTCCCAAATTTCCCAGGAAGGAGCCTCCCAGCTTCTCAACTTTTTTCCACCCTTGCTTATCCCACCTTTCCCAGCTATGGGCCTGCTGTTATATGTGGGACCACAAAAAGATGGCATCCTTCTGTTCAACATGGAACCATAATGATTTAAACATTGTGGTGATATTTCACAACTATTCTGTGTTCTCAGATGGAAGGTGACTGTGTGTCAGCTCTAATTGAACAAACATAAAATATGAAATTATTTTCTCTATCTGACACAAGACTAGATGTAACTAGATGAAAGTATCTATCTACCAGTCAAGTTCTATCAACATTGCTTATATGTGGTTGACATTCTGTAACACATCCAATCTATCAAAATTTTAACTATTTCAAAGAAAATATTCCTCCTCCTCTGACAATGAGCAAGAAGAAAAGGATACAGTAAGATGAGTAAAAGGGACACCTTTGGGAGGCAACCTGATGCTCCATGTTTTACTGAGAAGTTCTTCTGCTTATATGATTGCAAAAATTCTGCTGCATTTACAGTTTCTGTTCTTTTTTTAAATCAGGTTCAACACAGTTTGAAGATTCACATAATCCCATGTATGTATGGTATGACTGTAATAAATATTAAAGGCTGAGCTCGATCTATAAGACGTTTCAAATGCAATAAAAGGCCAGCACAACGAGACATAAATTTTCCCTGACATTGTGAAATGACATTACTTTTACAAGAGGGCAGTATTTACACTTTTCATATATTCTCCAAAAATTCCTAGATTAGTAGATTTCCTTTACCAAGGACAAAAATGCCCCTTCCAGTCCATTCACACACATTTTTTCCTGCAATAACAAAGGCTGTGAGAATCTCTCATGTTGTTGAAAAACTTCAGATATTCATTAACATTAAACAGTGGATCCAATTGCTATCTTTGCTGACAAAACAGGCTTTAATGTGGGGAGGGGGGGTGAAGAGTTAGGAGTGTGAATGGACTAGCCATGATGGCTGATCTTGAGGGTACCATGTCTACACTCTGCAGCATTTAACAATATTCAGCAACTCCGTTGCAATATCACAATTTCACTTCAAACACACTATACTACGTGGATGGATCACTGAAATCTTCAAACCCTTAAACAAAATATGAACAAAATATGAAGTGACCTCAAGTTTACTTTCAAAGGTGTTCAAACTGAATCTTACAGACTCTGGAAGTTGAAATGATTAAATGGGGTAGTTGGGGGCACTGTGTAATGAACTACTTCACCTTTGCAGTAATGCACAATACTAATGCAAATTACACTGAGCAAGGGGTCCCTGCTCCCCCAAAAATGAATACAAGGACTATATTAATTTACACTGGGATTGACACATTGTTCATTTAAGTTTATCACTTTTGTCTCTGGTTTCATCTGGTTTGATATACCTTTCTACATATGTAAAAAATGTACAAGGATCAAACAGCTAACTATGTGTACTTAGTAAAGCCTGTGGAGCCTTCATGTCTGTACTTAAATCAAATTAGACCTTCCAAATATCAGATACATTCATGAGAAAACACGAAAATAAACCACAGACCATCTGTTTCCTTAACAATTTAGTAATTTGAATACAGCTTACGAAATTTCCCAAACTTCTTTTTACTTTCAAGTGAGGCCTAAGATAGGTATAATCTTACAATTATTCACGCATTCCAAGTTAGTGAAAAAAGCCTTACAAATAAATACCAATAAACATGGAGTCCTTCAGGTAGTGATGCAATTAATGCCAAATTAGCAAAGGAAAATTAAGCAGTATAGTCATTTAAAGCAGAGTAGGCCCTCTATACCAATACCTTAATGAAGCAGCATGATTTGTGAATCCAGGAATTCTTGAAAATGAGAGAGTGATATGATTATATCCACAGAACTTGAAGCACATTTTAACATTTAACATACATATATCCTGTTGAGTATGCTCACAGGAAAGTTATATACATTGTGCCCAATGCCAAAAAGTTGATGTAGCTGTGACACAGTAATACTACTATGGAATAATTGTGCAAGGAGACACTATGTGATAATGTACAGTATGTTAAGCTGGCCTACTTACAGTCAGACCAACTGCATGGTAAAGTGGTTAAACTTAAAGGGCAGGAGCAGTCATCCCAAATTGAAGTAGTGCAGTAGACTGTCTAGTTTCATGATTGGCTGTTGGGAGTCATGTGACCACGTTTTTCTTCTTCAAATGTGAAATTTACTAGAAATAACCGTTTGGTTTACCTTGAAATTGCAATAGTAAAGTCATAAAATGTAATGAAAGATACTTTGGAAAGAAATAAGACAAAAATTGTGTTATTTAGCTTTTTCTTCAAAATAAGTTTGGAGGGACTGCTCTTTACCTTCAAAGCATCTGATTTGCTACCAGGAGGTCCTGAGTCAGACCCATTGCTGGCCATACCAAACACTTTAAAACCAGAACCTACTGCCATTGCTCAGTATAAGTAATGGAAAACAAGCCAGAAGTGCCACAGCTGGCAAAATGAGTTTAATAGACACTGAGCCGTAGGACCTCAGCTGTAGGAGAAGGGGAAACGGATTAAGAGTCAGCATGGATGTTGGGTTTGTTACTATCACAATAGGAGTCGGAGTTGGCTACAGACTGAGTAAGGAGAAGACTAGACAACAGAAAAGGGCTAGGTCTTCAAGGTCTAGTTACTTGCTCCAGAAAAATGTGTATTTCAAAAGATATATAAGTGCAATACAGCTTCCATTCCAGACAACAACCAAACCAAGAATACCGCACAACACCAATGTAAAGAACTAGCACAACACTACAAGAGAACTTATAATGTTATGTATAGAGGCACACATACAATGGATTCCAAACATAAATAACTCTAACGTAACTAACTGCCTACAGCCAGAATTTTTGTAGCTTACAATCTCTTACTCATGCGTGTTTGGTCTAACGGTAAGAGCATTGGCCTCTCACACGGAAGGCCCGGGTTCACTTACCAGGTCGAGTCATACCAAAGACTCTAAAAAAGGAACCTACTGCCGTTGTGCGTGATGCTCCGCATAAGCAATAAGAATAGGGAAAACAGGTCAGTGAGCCACAACTGGAAAAAAGGCCATAGCCGGCTCGATCGACCTGAATCAAAACGTTGGAAAATGGGCCGTACCACTCCATCTACCTAACTAACTTACTCATGCTCCATGCCTATTTCAGGAAATCTTTCCCCACCGGATAAAATTTTAAGGGTTTTAATTCTGAAGATCATTAAGACGCTCCCCAATTGCATGTGAGTCAATAGCCTTGACAACTCTAGCTTCTTCTCCTCCCATCATTATGCATTTTGTTACATCATTTGAATATTTTGAAAGTTTGAATTACCAAATTAAACAAATTATTCTTGAGGAAAAAGTACAGTAACTGATTTTCTCCTATTTGTGACAGTTATTTCATGAAAAAAACCTTTTGAAATACCTTATTCTCTCAAGTAATTTAATTATTATTCTGTCCACGAATTTTGGTTTAAATGTGATTTTTTTTTCTGAAAGGCAAATGAAAAAATGCAAAATTACAACTAAATGAATATCTAGAGAGTTTTTTTTTTTTTTTTTGAAAAAGGGGGGGGGTAGGACATTGTAGGGCAAAAGAAAAACTACAATCAATTGGTGTCATGTTACTATTGCTTTACATTCTTTGAAATTAAATGTTATTTTAAAAGTCTTTCATTGTTGTATAAACTGTGTTGGCTCTTCAACAAACCGTGCCTAACGAAACTGAAGGAAACTTCCAATGACTTCGTGCAATGTGATTTGAAACTCAAAACAATAAAAGAAAATAATTAAGTATAGTTAAACAGTTTTGTTATTATACTGTAACAGCTTCACACATCATGAGCAGTAATTACTATGACCAGACCAAAGCTTACAACAGGTGTGGGTTTTTTTTTATTAAGATTTTCTGCTAAAAATTTTTTAAGCTTTACTGTTTCTGCCAAGTTCAAAGTTAAAAGGTCTTCATCCTGTTATGTAGTGCAATAGTTTTTGTTACAACTGCTGCTCTTTTTATTTCCTCCTGTTTTTACTTTTTGCTCCTTCAATAATTGCAACTAATTTCAACTGACTTTAAATCATAGAGGGAAGAGTAGGGGTATAGTAACTTAGTTTGACAGAGTTTTACGGTCCAGTTTCCAACCTATTGGTTCAAGTTGAGCCGGCCAGGGACTTTTTTCCAGTTGCAGCTCACTGGCTTGTTTTCCCTACTCCACTGCTTATGCAGAGCATCAGGCACAAAGGCAGTAGAGTCTTTGGTATGACTGGACCTGGGAATAGAACCTGGCCCTTCTGCGTGAAGGCAGATGCTCTTACCCTTAGACCAAACATGGGCCACTGATGTTGGCATAAATTTAACATCGAAACAAAATCTGTCAAAAGGTCTAAAAGTGGAACTGATAGTTCATTCTCCCAACCTACATACAGTTTCCCTCATTCAGACACAGTCCTACAGTTGTTTATTGCTTCGGGCAAGCCATGATTAGCGTGCATGGCCCTGATGGGCAATTAAACACTGTAGGCTTGGTCTCATGTACCCCAAGATGGTTGGTGTTACCCTGTGTTTTTAAAAGGACAAAACTACCGGTAAACACTATGTTTTCCAGGTTGCTCGCGCATGCCCTGAGTTTGGTTGATGGTTAGTGCTACCATAATAACGAGGTACAATTATTTCACATACCAATAACTATAAAATGTTGGAAAAAAGGGGTCATTAACTTCATGAACACCTGTGACCTTGCATGATTAAACAAAGATGGTGTTTAACACCACAGCCTCCTGGGTTCTAAGGTGAATCAAAATTTTAACACCGACCCCACCCTAACCCGCATTCTCACTTTACTCATCTGCTAGGTAACACTGTATTACCTCGGGGGATACGTGAGACCATGCCATGAGAGCACATCCTGTGTAATATGAGCTACTGTACTCAGCATTTTTGTAATCAATCAAGGAGCTGTGCCAATGGAGAATTTCTGTAGACTAGCATGTAAGATTGCAGTTTGGAGTGGTGAATGACTACCTTTAAAGTTAGGGCTGAAATTTGACAAAACTCAGTCAAAGCAATAAAAGTAAAAGACAATCCCCCTGAATTCATTCTAATTAATTCCTTTTTTTCATCCAATTACCTTTCATGGTATTTTAAAACTTAAATACTACACATCCAAAGTAAAGTAAGTTTTTCCTCACAATAAATTTCTCAATTCAGTGAGAAAAATCAGACCCTGAGTTTTAAATTTTCAGGTGTGCTACTTATTGCACTTCTCAAAAAAATAAGAAGTGTTGTAGGTGTGCTGATTTGTTAAACTTTGGTCGATTTACACGAGCTCCCATCTTTATCGAAGTATGCAAAGAACCACACTCCTCACAGTGTTTTGGGGAGAGTGATGGGGAAGGGGGGGGGGGCTGAGTATTCATTCTGACATGCCTCAAAGTTCAAGACCTCAAAATTTTGTCACTTGATTCACTGGAGCCATTCATGAAATTGCATATATAGACTATATAATTAGACTGTTTGGATGAGAGTACTTCCTCTTCAAATCTATTCCAGTTGTGGATAGAACTTTCAGCTTTATCAAGAGTAGGAAGGATTTACTTGCCACTCTGCGATATCACTTTACAGGACTATCAAAACATATAATAGGTAAGCTAAGTGTAAGTAAGAAGGAGCAAAACAGATTTTAAATAATTTTTAAATGTTTGTAATAAAACATTTACTACATACATGACCAGATAATGGCACAATTACACACCCAAAAAAAAAAAAAAAACCTTCACTTGAGAAATGCAATCCCTGAAGGTGTCCTTGAATGCCAACAAAAACACCACAAAGGAAAAATCCATCCTCAACATTTCATTGCCATTGAACCTGATTCTCAGACTTCTTCTGTACTGTACTATATCTTAAAGCTCATTTAAATAATTATACCAAAGCAATTGTCGCAAACAGCTGGCAAACAGCTGAATGTACAGCCATGAACTAAAGGAGAATTACTTCAATTTAAAGGCTTCAGGGCTTAAGAATGGCATGTTCTTTTTACTTATTTACAAAGGAGATTCTAAAAGAGCACTTGGCAATGGCTTTGTCTGGAAGTTCAATGATGGCAACATACTAGGTGGTCTTTTCCTAAAAGTATTCTGAAGGAACAATATCTAAGCAGCTCAATTTTTGCTGTATGTAGCCTGTAAGCATAGTACATTGCAACATTGCTACATTCATGTGAACTATATTATTACTATCGAGTGCTGTACAAAGTACATGTATGATACAGTGCATTAAATAGTATGACAATCTAAATGTGTGTATGTGATTTAGTACAGAAGAATTAGGCCACAAAAATGTACTATGCAGATTAATTAATAACAAAGCACTATGGGAATATAAATGTGTAATATTTTCAACACTGAAGCGTATTTATGATTACTGTTAATATTTACATCAGGCCTGCTGTACACAACACTGTGCAACTTGTGCAAAAGAGCATTGCAGGTCATAGAGACAAGTGCTGCAGTATATGCTCATGTACAAAACAATAACCTGTAACAAGCTTGCTGCATACAGCAAAGCAGATATGTTCACAGAGAGTGCACAGGATAGAACTATGAAAGTCCTATTTGCATCCTAGCATATAATTATACGATAGCACAGTTAAACAACTTCAGCCTACAATACTTCAAACAAAATTTTTCACTCTTATTGCAACCACCATTCAACTTGAAGTAATTCTGACGGAGCAGTATAAATGAACGTTTGCATTGAAAGTTGCAGATCTTTGGTGTTTTATATTCACCAAGCTGTAGGCATACTGTATATTTTACGAGCCAAGTTCTAGAAGTTGCTTACACAAAATATATACACAGGTGTTAAAATGATAAAGCTTTGACTATATTAGTGGCAAATAGATGCTACCATCTCATATTTATAACATGTTATAAAATGGACTAAAATGCAAACAGGTTTGAGAAAACACGAAGGTAGGCACACTTGAGGAAGGTTACTGATGAACACCTAGAGACAGTAGCGTAGCCAGGAATGCATAATGGGGGGGGGGTGGAGTTGGGGTTGGGGGCACAACATGAGGGAAAAGTCTAAGGGGAGACAGAAAAAAATGCCATTTTAGGTGTTTTTTGCATTACAAGGTTGGGTTATGAGGGGTTTTGACCCCCAAATCCACCTCCGTGGCTACGCCACTGCTTAGAGAAAGGGGGAAGTGTCAGCAAACATGGACAAGTAATCAGGATGTGAATTATTACCATATAATAAAATAAATAATTTGGGTTAACAGAGAAAAATATTGCATTTAAACCCCTTACTAAAGTGTGAAATTTTAAGAATATATAAACGAGCATGAAAATAAATTTGGTCTGACAACAATCATCACAGGTTAGTCAGATGAGATTCATTGGACATTCCTGGATTGAGAAGTAATATTTGCAAAGTTTATTCACTCAATTTAAAATGACAGATTGTGTAATAACTTGTGGGGTCACTGATGTGCTGCTCGAATTTTCCCTTAAATCTCTTTGGTTTTACTAAGTAGACAAAAGAAATGGTAAAAATCTTCCCATTACAAGGCGGTGAAATTTATGTTGCAAAACTACTTCCTAATGAAAAACCCTGGTGATAGCATTTTACAAAGCTATTGTCCATTACAAGAGTTACAGATGTTGGGCATTATTTGTAAAATTGAAATGGGTGAACAAATTATTCTTAAACAACACAGTGAATTCCTCCCACCTGCCTAGAAAGTCTAGTCAATATCACCACAGTGCATATACATATGACACAACTGCAAGTTTAAACTCTTAGCCCATTTTCTACAAGCACACATGTACATCACAGTGCCAGCCCCAATGATCCTGCAGCCCCTTCCTCCCCTCTCCTACTCTGGTGAACCAAGGACAAATACTGTCACCTCATGATAATCCCCTTTGGAATTTTTTGCACCAGTCTCCCTGTCACTATTAATACTTGGCTCTCAAGGTGGGGACCATATGCAATGCTGAGACTACAACTGGCAGAACATGGTACATAAACCAAAAACTGCAGTTAGATGTAATAAGGGGCAAGTTTACTGTCTGCAATGTTTATTCTTTTCTCTGAGAATGTAACTATTTCTGGGATAAAACAGGCCACTGTCTTTTGCTCTGTGCAAATATATGTCATGATTTGCATTAATTAAAAAATTGCTTTCCCACAAATACAACTTTTTTTAACATGTGAGTATGTTGTCGCAATTTAAGAAGGAAGTTTTTTGTTTTCAAAAAAGGAAACTGAACCTACTAAAGATTTCTCCTGAAACACAAAAAGAATATGTCCAGTATAGTGCAGCTAGATTAAGGTCATGACAAAATAACTTTGAAACTGGTTTTATAGACCTAAGGGGTGGATTTCCCTTGTCCATGTTATTTCTGCACTGCATGGTCACAATTATCATGGTATGGTATGGCTAATTTTCACAAAATTTAGTATTCTGTTGTATACATGTAATCCCAGTAGTATGGAAGTAGTGTGAAACTATTATAAAAATTTGTCTTCTTTTCTTTTAACTTTATAACATTTGAAAGTACTCCACACACATGCAGACATATGAATTATGTATGAAAACTTTTATAGATTCTCTGTTGTGATGAATAATGGGTAGTACATATGGAGTACATGCACAGTTACCAGGGTTTGAAGTGCTGCCATGCAACCTTTTCCATGTAGATATGTACAGTACAATATAGTGCTTAAAAAATGTCACACATGAACATACACAAGGCCTTCCCTCTGGATCTGTATACAGGGGACCCAGATGGCCTGCATGAACCTCACATCCAACTTACACATTTTAATCCAGGGCCATGCCAAGAGCAAACACCTGGCAATGTGGCAACTTCAATCACTACCTACTTAGAGCATTACCATCCTTTAGTATGTGGTGTATGCAGTTTGCAAATCCCAGGGAAAAAAGTATCCCTGCCACCTCTCTCCCCCCTTCCCACAACTGCAGCTCTATAATCCCATATTTGTAAAAAAAAAAAATAAATAAAAATGGGAGAAAAACCACGGCCAAAGTTGCAACTTTAGTGTTTGAAGGTGAGCAGGGAGAGGATAGTAGGAAGTTGCGCTCTGGGTGATGGCGTCCTCCATCTCCACTATGCTATCAGTAGTACCAGGGTCTTGCTGGTAGGTAGGTAGGATTACAGGTTTAAACAGGAGGAAGGGGGGGTAAAGATGCATTAATTCCATGGCAAGTTTTTAATTGCACATTTTTGGAGAGTGTCCTCTATCTGAAAGCAAGTGAGAAGGGAACTTTGATGATCAACCTTCCCTAGAAGATGCCCCCACTAATGTTTTACAGATTAACTGCATAATATAAGGTTTATGCATATGTTAATATGTGCTAGTAATACATACTGAGCTGCATATCTATTCAACATGTGTTCAACACAGTAAACAAGAAAGCTTTATATGGTGAGTACTACAGCCCACGTTTTGAAACACATGTAAATATATGGAAGTGTTTATAAGATGATAGCCTGTTGAAGGGTTTTTCACTGGAAAATGGCAGCATTACTGGTAGTGGGTTTAGATACATGTCATTACAAGGAAACCTGTTTCCATAAAAAGTCCACCTGCATGCTATATATAGTGAAAGTTCAACCATGTGAACTTTATTATAAAATACATTAATGTTTTAAAACCACATTTACCACAAAATATACTTAATTTTCAATAGACTTGGTCAGCTAATCACCCTCTGATCTATCAGCCAATCCTGTGTGGAAAAGATTATTAAAACAATATCTCCTAAATCTAACATTTCAAAATTTTGCTTTTCAGTACTTTTATCCAAAATATCCAGATTATTTTTAAAACATTTACTTTAATTGACGTCCTCACTCAAATCTAACGATCAATTATCTCGGTTAGAATCACAGAATTGTACACTTCTACTTCAACGTGGACATTAAACAAGAAAATGGGCTAATTCTCATTACTTTTTTTTTACTTAAACAAAAGAAAAACTCCCCCAGGCTGGGGAATTCATTTCCATTCCATCCATCAGCTTTATCCCCTCCAATCTCGCCATTTCCTGACACTTAATGACGATAGTATTACACTTCTTCTTGACAACGGAGGCTTCTGATATAATTGAGCTGAAGCCATTTCTCGGAACAATCGTGTACAACTGACGTAAGTCAATTGATTTGGAAAACTGTATGAGAACTCTTGGTTCTGTCTAAATATTTTCTTTCGTAGGGCTACTTGCAATCAATTTTTTTCTCTACTGGTCACTCAACCTCTTAGCCACAGCGTGTGCGCACATTAAGTAGTCAATGCATAAAAAAGGTAAAGGGCTCTCCAAATGACACAAGCAATGATGACGAGCAGAGCGGAGAAGATGATGCGATGCAATACGACCTTGCTACCATGCAAGGCAGTGGTAAATTTGAAATGAAACTGAACCAAATCAAATCATAAAAATCAATGAGCTTGTGTTCAAAACAGATGCTGGTGGTGTACTTTGGAGGTTGAATAACCCAGGAGCTAGAAATTACCATGAAAAGTGGGGATAAAAATGAACTAAAAATTAGGAGCCAAAACAGAGACAAAAAATACATACTTTGCTTTAAAACATTGGTATAAAAGAAACAATTTTAGAAGATGAAAAATTACGGATACAACTCTTCGGTAATGAAGAAAATTAACTATGGAAACAGCCCCCTTCTATCTTTATATACTGCTATCTGCAGATAAAGGCAAAAACTCATCTGAAAAAATGCACCACAAGGCGAATTTACCCATAAAAAAAAAAAAAAAAAACCAGTTTACCAGCCCTTAATGTTTTAACATATGCTCTCAATGGGAATACGTAATTTAATGTTCAATTTCTATATATACACCATATCTAGTACAAGTAATTACTTTTTTGTATACCAATTAAGGAACTTGCACCCGTAAACACAAATGTATGAGGGGCCGCTGACCACTGAAATAACATGTTTGTGTATCTCAAAATGCAAAGAGGAAATATACTCTTACATATTTCATTGTTAAATTTTCACCTTAACATTATGATGAGAAAAACTGATTTCTTCCTATGGGTCGATCATCTTAATTTACTTTTTGATATTCACTGCTAGGTAAACAATTACCAGTAGTCCTCTCCTAATTAATTCAAAACACAGACCTGCTAACAAAAAATCCAAAACAACCTGGAATTCATTCATTTCCAATACACCTGTAATATTAAGGGGATGGTGATTAAGTACTGTCAATTGAAACATTACAATTGATGTTAAATTGCCTTAGTACTTAAATGCAAATGAACTGTATTATGAACTTTGGCAATTTATTGGGATGCAGTACTACACTCACAACAAGGTACAGGGGCACCCTCCCTAAGCTGTGCCACTATTTTACCAGGGTTCAGTTGAGGGTATTAGGAATAACATGTAAACAGGAGGTATGAGAGGGGCAATGTATATTCCCCAACTTCCTCGTCTAAGGAGCCCAACATTGTCCCTCATAAGGATCCAGTGTGAGCTTGGGTTTTTCCCTCCACTATGCTAGTATGGATTATCATGGTCTAGTAACTGGTTATGGAGGAGACAGGGGTTACCAGGAGGAAGAGAGGGGCAATGTAGATTGAGACAAAGCTTTAAGCAGACTAAGACTTACAGTGGAGGCATGCAGAGAATGATTAGGTTTCAATAAAATTTTCTGGCCACTCTTACAAAGTCAGTCATAGTACATACATAATTAATGTACAGATGACAAGCAAGAATTCAACTCTCTTCCTGATCATTCAACTCCTTGCCTACTTTGTATCACTGTTCAAACTCTCACTGTCACTCTTAATATGACCACTTTCAAAGCTTGGATTACCATCAGATAAATATACTTGAAATATCCTTACGTCAACAATACCTCATAAAAATATAGGTCCTGTTACTATCATTGCATTCATATTCTTTTGTCAACAAACACTCAAAACTGCAGATGTAAAATTCCAGGTAAAGGAAAAGCTGAATAAGAAGTGAAACCTATTGATGAAGTGCCCTAGTCTCAACTTCCAACTAAGCAAAATGTCAAGGCCGCTGATGAGGATGAAAATCTTTTCAAAAAATTGCAATGAAAGTGACTATATGGTTGATCTATTTTAAAAACAAATTATACGTTTCAGGGCTGAATTCAGTGGTACTGGTTAATGAAAAGCTTAGATCATTAAAAAAGTTGAAAATATTGTTGGTCCTGGCTTCATGTTCTTATTGTAATGCATACCCCAGTGTTCAAAATTATTATTGGTCACTCACTGGAATGATGTTTATCTTGGTCCTTATGAGCATCACAGTAAAGATAACATCATTCCACAAAGAAGAGTAAGTAGCAACACAATACAGCCTTGGACAATTTCAGTACTCGGTGGTCCTGGGCTTTTTGATGGGCACCAAAGACATTTAAAGGGAAATATTGTGTTTAAAAAGTTCCAACAAAGAGTACAAAGAAAATTGCTCAGACACTATCCTACAATTCTGTCTTAATCATAAACCCAAGCAGTAGCTACATCTCTTCAAAATACTATTGACATTGCATTATTTGAAATGCTGAAAGTTTGGGTGAGCAAATTATTCTTGAGCAACAAACAACTGAATTTCTATATGTGGAAAAACTTATTTCTGGAAAAAAAGGCTGCCTTATTTTTGATAATCTATCAACCTGTGTCAATGAATATTAGTTTTAAATGGATGAATTTTTCTTGCAAAACAAATGCAATATTTCCCTCTTAAGTTGCAAGAGTTGGGCAATTGAAGAAACTATTGTAATGTCACTACATGAAACTCCTCAAAGCTACCTGGTTTGAAGACTTAAAAGCTGCAGTACTTACCTCACATTACATTTGTAAGCCCAACTACATGTAACTAGACCCTGGTAGTCAAACAACACAATGGAGATAGAAGCTGCCCTCACTCAGAGGGCAGTCTCTCTCATCCTCCATCACTTAGTACATTTAGTATGAAAACCTGACCATAATAGGAGGTAAGTAAGAGGGTTGATGTAAATAAAACAATAAAAAAACAAATTCATAACTGTTTGTTTTTAAGGGTTAAAAGAAAATTGCAGATATTGCTAAATGAATAAGTATAATTAAACCAAATAATGCCAATTCATGAATAGTTCTTTTTCTAACCTTGTGACAACAATTCTATCATTTAATTTTTGAATTTGAGCAATAAACCCCTTTTTCTTAAGAATGGCACATTTAATTTTAAAACATGAGGAAAGCCTACCAGATAATCTAATGTGGAATTTGTTTCAACTTAGAACTATTTACTTTGCAATGGAAGAATAGAGCAACTATTTTGTTCCATGTAAATATCTTTGATGCCGTACCCTTACAGTTTTCTACTGTCTTCTTCCAAATCATTAGCTTCCTTTATTTTCAGTGCAATAATACCCTGCACTATATTACAAGAATTGTACAGAGAGTAAGGGCAGATGAAGGTGGTTTTTGTTATAATATTAAATTCACTATTTTACTAACAAAGAAATAATTCCTCCTGCCACTGAATGGCAATGCATGCATTCTGAACTAAACAGATAAACATCTGACAACATTAGAACTCTCAACAACTACAGTCCATTCAACCACACTGAAAATTGAAAACACTCCCTCTTTTAAGATAGATTTTCCAAATTGATGGCACGATCTACTTACTATTCACAACTTAAAATACTGTACTGTAGCTGTAATGGGCATGTGAGTGGCATCTGACAACAACTATTATAAGTCGTAAGTTAGATAGATAGGGTTTAACATTCAACATAAAACCTATTTAATTTAATATTAATTTAATAATTAAATTAATTTAATCTAGCAGGCCTCAATGGCATTGTTTCCAGGTTTGGGGCACAGCATCATTTTGCCTACTCCATATCTTATGCATAGCATCACAAACAACGGCAGTTCGTTCCATATTTTTTAAGTCTTTGATACATGACTCAACCTGGCATTCAAACTTGGGGCCCATTCCACAGAGAGTTACGCACAATCTTAAGTTTGATTCCCCATACTTAAATCAACAGTAAATCATACTTAAGATTGGGCGTAACTCTTTGTGGAATGGGCCCCTGGACTCATACATGAAAAGCAGATACTCTAAAACTAGGCCATACGTACATGCAGTCTTATACCATGAACAGAATGCTACATAACCTCTAGCTATTAAATATTGCCACCACCTATGAACATGTTCCTTTTGTATACTAAGCAGTCTAGCTGTAAAGACATACAATTTACCCAGACTTCTCTAAACCAATATATTCAGAGAAGAGAGCAACAAGCACTTTTTCCTTTCTTTTTCCTTCTGTTTCTTCTCCTTTTATTTCTAGTGCTTGCTCTACAAACCATGGTTCACTTACAGTTGAAAAAGTCTATCCTAACCAATCAAACATTTATCACTTCAGCTTCACACAAATGTAATGTAACGTGTCAAACAGCTTTGTGTGAGAAAAGATGGGCAAACTCAAAATGCTTAGAGCTGAACTACAGAATAAGAGCTTGTTTAGCTTCTAAAAATGTTACAACAATGGCAATGACTACCTTTTAGTTTCAAATGTTATAAATGAGAGAGTGTTGTTTCTTCTCTGTCATTTTTTTTTTTTTTTTTTAAATGGTCCCTGTTCAAGCAGAGGCCACTGTCCGCAAGGCACATGGCTTCATTCGCTAAGGCTATAAAGCTGAGCTAGTTTCTTGAGGACTGTACGGTTTATAATGCCATAGGCCGAAAATACCATCATGAAGAATTACACTCTACTTTAACAACTACACACTTAAGCAAAACAATTGGTTAGATTTGCTTGGAGCAGTAACCTACAAATAAAAAACATTTCCAGGAAAAGGAGTATTAAAACGGAATTAAGAAAAGTATACACACATTATTTTATGTGATAGGTGAGACACACGATAAAACAAGGTGTGAAACAGATTATGATCTGCCTCAAATGAGCCATTGTACTTGTTTCGAGTCAGAGGGTGCTAGACGGAGAAATCGCTCTACCAGGCATTCAGGAAAGGCCCAGCCTAATTTTGATAAAATTCACAAAGTCATTTAACAAGTGTTTAAAATAATATCTACACAGGACTTTTATTTTTGAACTTCAAAAATCAAATTGTATCTAAACTGCCTAAATGTGGCTATGACAGAAACAAGGCGCTGGTTTTATTCCCAGGTCAAGTCATACCAAAGACTCTAAAAATGGAACCTACTGCCGTTGTGCGTGATGCTCCTCATGAGCAATGTAGTAGGGAAAACAAGCCAGTGAGCCAAAACTGGAGAAAGGCCGTGGCCGGCTTGACTTGAACCAATAGGTTGGAAACTGGGCCATAAAACTCTACCCAACTAACTAACTAATAAACTAACTAACTAACTGACAGAAACAACTGTTACTACTTCTCCACCTGCTCTGTCTCAATTTCAACTCTAAGTTTTAACAGCTTTTGTTGTCAATGCAGTTAAAGGGCCAAACCTCTCACCCCAAACTACAATTTTGGTACCTGGGTACCGAAATTCTCAATTGGCTCAGCTCTTTGATTGACAGCTAATTCAAACAATGCAGAGTGCCAAAGCTTATATTACACAGCATGAATGGTACTGAGAGTGTTTTGATAATATAAATTGAGTTTTTCTATATTCACCCTGAGGCAATAAACTGAGATTGGGGTCTGGATGAGAATGAGTTTCAGACAACTGTGGGAGGGGCTTCAGTAAGAAGGTTAGGAGAATTGGAACTGTTTGGGGTGAGAGAACTGGGCCTTTAAACATTGCTCTGTGTTACAATAATGAATTAATGTGAAAGTATGGGATCCTCATGAAGACATTGATAATGAGCAAAAACTAGACTGGCTAATTATTTTCAGTGAGAACCACGTCATTTCTAATTATGTCATCCAATACCACATCAATATATTGAACTGCCAGATTACCTTTTCAGTACTTCATGGCTGAACAACATTTTCTGTATATTTCCCTCACACAAACACAATGATTATGTACTATCAATATGGTTAAAGCAAACTTATATGTTTTCCGCACCCATGTTAAGAGATAACCATGGAATGAATGTGTCTGCCTTTATTCTCTCAAACAAATGATTGTCATTAAACTGCAATATCGCAACATCCAAAATTCATGGAGATAAATCCAGAAAGTGCAAAGCTAATATTCCTGCTTAGAAGCATAATATGAAGCTCACATGAAGGCAGACTGACATATTATAACTTTAACTGTATAGTCCCCAAAAAGCTCAGTGATTAAAGTAAAATACCAAGTTACTGTACTCTACAGATGTGATGAACTGGAAACATGGTACTTTTAAGTGCCTAAAACTTAGCTCCACATCTCAATAATAAAACAGCAGTCCATAATCTTAGCACAAGTCAATGGCACCACTAAGATTGTAACTGTATTGTCCACTGAGTGGTAAGTTTCAGACCCCTTGGGTCATTGCACAGTTTCAATGATACACTTAAACCTTCATAAAGACCTTGTTTCTTAACTTTATTTTAGAGGGATTGTAGTTGTACTTTCACAATTACTTTCAATCAAGGTTTATCTTTTTCCAATGCTGTACTGTACTGGTACTCAATCAATGCTATACAGGTTTGTACCACTCCACTTTAGGAATGAGATCCAGTGGGTTATACAGCCACATTATGTATCTAGATATGATTTTGAATAATATTAACATTTCAATTCAATTCAATTCAATTTATTTCTCATATGTACAACAATCATCAACAGAGGTATAATTCAACAAATACTAAAACCAAAGTACATATGATGGACACTAGAAAAACAATACAGTTTATCAAGGCTAGTGACAATACAAAGTTTATCAAGGCTAGTGAACATGCATACTAATTGTATGTAAATACATTAGAAGAATAAACCTGTATCAGAACAGTGAATGTATTAAAGGGGTTGTTACATCATCTGTAATAATCAGGTTATTCCTAAGTATTTCTATTATTGAGGACAAGGGACACTCTGCCCCCTGAGTGAGGGCAGCATCCATCTCCACTGTGCAATTTGTTTAGCAGGGTCTAGTTGTGAGTAGGTGTGCCGGGGGTGAAGTACAGGGGTGAAGTAGATTGCCCCCTCTCCCTTCTCCACTAAATACCAAAGAAAGAGGGCAATATCTCCTGACTCATGTCCAGCACAGAATGAAATGGCTTACTCACAAAGCATGGGGTAAACGAAAAAAAAAAAAAAAAAAACATTAAGGAAAATTTGACAATGTGCCAGCTACCACTCCCAAGACCATGTTTGCTATGAACTGAAGAACTAAGGTCCAACCCTGCAGGCAATCAATAGAGAAATAACATGCAACAATAGCCACTTCAATTCTCAACTAGGATCCCAGAAAGGTTTATTTTGATTTGCAAACCCATCAGACAATAGTAAGGAGAAGAGTATAGATTGGTAGTGAAAAGAAGAAGATGCAACATTATACACTGAGACTGGTAGAGGTGGTATGTAGTAAAAGATTCACAGTATTAACAGCAGCGTGAGATAACATCCTGGATGTGAAAAGCACACCAACCCTGCTTTTCACAGTTGCTATGACCCAAAGACAGGTACATGCTATACCTGCCTAGATGCAATCTGTGACTTTTACACAGCATGCTGCTACAAATTCTACCAAAATAGGAAAGGAAAAAACCCTTCCAAGTTCAAACTGCTTTCAACATGTTTCAACTAAAGCAAGTGACCCATGAAGATTTTGTGCAAAAATGACCCTAGTTGCCATACTCAGCTCCTTCCCACCAGCTATTTTCTACATTAGAAAATAACATAAACTTTAAAGAAAAGAATTCATCCTGCAAAGCTTGCAAAGCAAATAAAAAAAAAAAAGCTAGAAAAAACTTGAACAAAACTTGAACAAAAGTGAGCTATTATTCAACTGAGCTAACATTTCCTGGCACAATAGCTTACAAAGCTGAGAGATTTGTACAGATAGATAAAAACAAAATGACTTTTCAATGCAATATGCAGTCTTCAATGATTGTTGTAATAACTTCAGGTCAAATGTACATACTGCACACTCTTCCTTTGAACAATTTGCCAGGCCCCCCAAAAAAAAAAAATCATTTATGCATAATGAATTTTCCCAATGATTTTGAACCAGAAGGCAGTCACACATGGTATGTGTTATTTTAAGGCCATTTCAATTCCCTTCCATTTACACATGCAATGATTAAATTTGTGGAACTCATTGCTACCAAATCTACTGGTAAAACAGTGCCCTTATTAATCCTCAATATTTGTAATAAATTTCAATTTGTATGCACCAATGGCCACCAAGCCAGAAGAAACAGATGCTTTCAACATTTTGCTCTAATAATGAGTCAAGTTCCTCAATGCTATGCCCATAATGCTGTTTTGTACATAGCTTCAGGGCAAAGCCAATTCCTTGCAAAATAGTAATTTTACTCGCAAATGTGTGCCCTCCAACGCTAGCCATTAAATCAATCTAAATACTTTTGGCAAGCAGCCAAGGCCATCACACAGGCAGCAGCAGGCAGACTGCACGAGAGCTGTTCAAAAAGATAATCACTGTGGATAGGTTGGATAAAGCATTGCGCTGCCCTCTACACAGAGGTTAAACACTTCCAGGGTTGGTCAGCCTGGCATCAATTTGTTGAATTTAAGGCCTGTCAGTCTCACAAGCATGTAAAATTTGATGACTGCATAAACCAAATCATTGCAGAAGTAAAAGCTAAAATTCCATTTCCAATTATTTCTTCATACCATAAAATTTAGGCTGATTTTGACAAAGGTGAAAAAAAGTTGGGCATGATTAGGCTGAAAGAAGCATATACAAAATGTGCAGAGACAGAGGAACTGTGCTGAGTAAAAAGTACGAGACAGAACTAAAACGAGTTTACACCGGGTATCCATCTCTTTCTTATAACTACAAAATGAGTGAATATGACATCAAAAAAAGAGAAAAAAAACAACTTCTTACAAATAACTATACATTGATGAATGCAACTCTACATTTACATCAAACAATTAACTTTAAAACAAACATGAATAGTGGCATATACATACAGCCCTCCATTCTCCAAACTACCTGGTTTGGGAATCTACAAGCTCTGATACTTACCTCCTCGACCCATATAATCCCCACTTAATACCCACAACTAACCCTGGAAAACTAATAGCACCAGGAGAGAGGGTGCCCTTCCTCCTGACACAAGGGGCAAGGATGCCCTCTATTATCCTCGATGTAGATTTTTAAGGTTGTATGAGACAACTAAATTCTATGTGAAGGACAAAATGAAAAGTTGGTTGCCTTACAACCATTTCTTTGGTGGTGAGAATAAGAATTAAAAAAACAGTTTGTTTATATCTGATTCAAGACTATTGCATACTGATAGATTCTTTAAACATCAATATTTATAAAGTTTGGGTCTCTCAAATACCACATGTTTTAAGACAGACAATACATCAACACACATTTTATTGAATTCCAGCTACCAAACATCACAAAAGGTACTCCAAAAACACACTGTTTAGTTGTGCAAAAATATGTCATGGACAACCAAATGTCCTGTCCTCCTGGACAACAAAGAAAAATGAAACGGTTGCTAGAAGAACAACCATGAAATCAAAGCCTGTATATAAGAGAAACATACTATTCCAGGCACTCTATTTCTGTTTACATTCTAGTAAATTAAAATTGTACTATATTTACAAAATCTCTTAATAATTGGCAAACATCCAAGCTTCAACAATGAAACAGTAAAGCAAAGCAATCCAAAATTTATTTTAAAATTTCTTTTTGCTGCAGCTGGGGAGTCAAAAACTTAATATTTTGAGACCTACAATGAAACACTCCTTGGTTTCTGAATAGCTTACAATCAGAGAAATGGACTTCAACGAGCAGTCAGCACACAGTCTATTGTACGTGGACAATATTACAAGAGTGTAGAAGGCAGCTGGGTATAATCTTTGAATAATGCCACACAGCTCATGAATATTAATGAATCAACTTCCTTCATCTCACAAGAGACAAAAAACAATCCTTCGCATCCCTAACTTGAACATTTTTAAGCTCTGAGTCGGGTGGGGTGGGAAGAGAAGTTCATAAAGGGTATAAAAGAAGCCTACCAAGAAATGCAATGGACTATGATTTAAAAGCTGGATAACTTGAAGATTATAAATGTTGCATCTCATTCAAATTTTACAAGTGTTTTACAGAAAAGTGAAGTCAAAAATACTGGTAGGGGAACTCCACAGTTCTCTCCTACTGTATGTGACAAGGGTTACCATCTGTCTCAATAAATTGGGATTGTCCCATTTTAAAAAAAAAAAGAAAGAAAGAAAAGATGAGCATTGAGGTCTGTTAGGCATCAATGGTCACAATTTGCCAAAAATGTCTAAAGACTGGGCAGGCAATAGGACAAATATTTTTGTTCACAGTGTATATTATGCTGACTTATAAGACCAGCATAATTGGCATTTCCACATGACAATTTTAGTGACACTACAGCACCTGTAGGCATGGTAGAGGAATAATCCAAATTTGTGGCGAGAAGGGAACAATCCCTCCCCATAGAGCATTCCCCCATATTCATCTCTGATACATATGTAGGTACGTGCCAATTTCAGCTAACTGAAATGTGGTAACCCTATATGTGACAAACTTGTGTTCAACTTGTTTACAGATCTCAATCTAAATCAAAAACATATATATCAACAAAAAGAAGAACAAAGAAAAGGAGGGAGAAAAGATGCTAAGAGTCAAAAGCTCCTCCAAACTTGTTTGAAAACAGCAACTTAATCTCATGGTTCTCCTCTTATTTTTCATCTTCACAGTACCTTTCTTAAAGTGATTTGGGACTTCAATATTATATTTTCAAGGTAAACCATATGTCCAGTTACTCCTAGTAAATTTCACAATAAAGAAAAAATATTGTCACATGACTCCCAAGAGCCAATCATGAAACAGGACAGTCTACTACACTACATCAAGTTGGGGTTGACTGTTCTTGCCCTTTAAGGACACTTCAAATTTTATTTCCAACCTCTGTACTGTTTGCTACCTACTCCTGCACTTTTTTCATCAAATCTCTTGAATTACCAGTGAAAGATGTTGTATAAAAGAGCATGCTACACCTGTGATATCTGTGAACACCTGTAACAGACTTGTGACAGTCAACCCAGGAGGCAATAGCAGGTGAGTAGGTGACAGAAACCTGGTAGGATATTTACCTTCCTAAATGAATACCTAGATTGAATTAAATTATCTCCAACCAGAAGCAGCATTTAAAAAATTCAAAGCAACATTTTTAGCAAAACATGTGTGAAAAAATTTTATTCCATACTTTGGTTAAGGGCGCTAGCCAGTTATAAAACGTCTTCCTTGAATGTAACCATCTATGTGTAGATGTGAGCGGAGTTGGGGGTTGTAGGCTTCTCCCTCAACATTGCCCATCTGTGATGGAAGAGGAGGACTTGAACCATAATGGGAGTTGAATGACACATAATCGTACCATGCCATGATGTTGCTTCTTGAGAAAGCAACATAGACACCCCAGTAGATCAAAAGCAGTGTGGGGAGTAACTGGTATCTGAGTTTGTTACAAGGTATTAAATTTTGACACGTGCAAGTGAGATTACACACTGTCACTCACCTCAAATTGCCTTGAGAAGTGCGATTTTTTGCACACCTAAACAAAGAATGGGAACTTAGGAAAATGCATCAATGTTAAATGAAACATCAAGCCTACCACAAAACTTAATTTCCTGAGGAGTGTGACTTTTAATACAGTACACATGGAAAATTGATAACCCAAGACCTGTGTCACATGATCTGTGTCCTCAAATGAGCTATACTTTCATTGTTTTCACATTGCTTGGAAAGGGATAAACACATGCTTGACTGGCCTGCAAACTAACCCTGAGGGTTACATAACCCTTTGTGTTCTTTAATATATCTGTTACTGTCAACCAATTAATCAGATGTGAAACCCTGAGGCAATAAGAGGTATTCAGGCTGATAAGGAGACTGTAACAAAAAGTATGAGGGAAAGTTTCCTCATGTCACATGTTAACCCAACTCCATGTTTATCACCTCCATAAATGACATATCGGGAAATGTTTTAAGGAAGAGATGCTCTAATTGTTTAGCATGGCATGCAAACGAAATGGCTCTAGCCATTATCACAGCATTCAGTCTCAGCGATAACAATCCCAGCCACAGCTTCATCATCTCAAACCATTATGCATATAAGATGAGTTATGAAGTAGCATCATTTGAATTTCATTAAGTTCAGGTAACCACATCATTCTGGAGCAACAAGCAACTGAAAATTGTACCTATGAGAACCTATTTCTAGAAAAGCTGCCAAGCTTGCAAATCTAGCTATCATTCTATTTCAATAAATAATGGGTTTAAAAATATGAATTTTTTCTGCAACACAAACACAATTCTTCCCAGTAATAAACCTATCAAATTCTATAATTGCAATCGAGGAGGAAAAACGAAATCCTGTATAACACAAGCATAAAATATCAGCATGACAGTTGTGCTTATCCACAGTACCATCAGCACCGCAAATGAGTGTCAAATTACTGATGATGAGGCTTCCACTTTCAACAATCCAGGAACAGATAAGAAATATGTACATCATAAATATGCAAAAACAGCTGGGCATTTAGAATTCATAACTACGATGGTTTTTCTTATACTTATTTGTTTTTGTTCTTCTAAATTGTAGAAACATGCAATATAAGATAAAAGCAGCCAGCTCCACGGGTAAAAGATACTCTTACATAAAGCCAAAAATTTTAGAGTATTACAAAGGAGTCAGTTTCACTTTCATATAAATAGCCTACCTGTATAAAGACACAAAAGGGTGAAAGCGTGCCCTTTGGTTTACATCACTCCCTGTGTTAATTTGCTAAGAAACCTGATCCAGTTTCATTTCTGATCTTTCCAGAGACCTTTTTCCAAATTTTGATTACAAAGAATTGCAGAAAAAACTTTTGGTATGAGTCCTCTTCTGCAATAATATTTTTCTATGAGGAAAATTGACATACAACCAAAAGTGTATCCCACAATCCTTTGTATTTGCTGTTGGAAAAAAGGTCTACAGAACTGTTATTCTGATCATTATAGACACAAAACTGATCCTTCTGCAGATTTTCATTCATCATGTTGTTTTCACATACTTTTTAAAACCAACAAAGTTGTGTCAGCAACATTAACAATGTTGACATAAAACATAATCACATAACTCATCACAAAACCCTCATTTGATTAAACATCTAATGTAATTAGTTCCATGCTTAAAATAACAGACAATTTCTCTCATCAAATTGGTTCAGAGAAAGGCTTTAAATTTCAAGAAGTTAAAATATCAATTTTTCCAAGAATGCACCATTTCTTCAACCTGAATGCATCATCTGCCCAAAATAAAACATTGCAGAGGATAAAATCAAGGACCTCAGAGTATTACCATCATTATGGAGTATGAATTTTTAAAGACAAAATTATGAGTCAGAAAATTTCTAGCACACTTCTTTCCTTTCCTTTCAACCATCCAAACTATTATTCAAAAATACCTTTTACCTATACTCATCTAGGTAAAATATACCTTTCCCTCATTTACTGCATTTAATTTAATTTAACTTGTTAATATTGTGTCACATTTCAGACACCACTTTGCAACACCAATGAAACAATTGACAGGACATAAAACTGAAGATACAGAGCACGGAAAACAAAACCCAGCTGTTTCATACTTTATGTGTACAGTATGTATGAATTCATTAGGACACCTCAATCATACTGGCTACTCTTTAAGTAATCTCAAAACTGATTAACTATGAAGAGTTAAAGATGAAAAAAGTGAAAATTAGAAAGGAAAACTTTTACAGCTTTCCTAATTTAAAGCTATAAAAAAGAAAGTTCAACAATAATTCAATTCCAAAATAAGGGCAATGCTGGGTCAGTAACATAATAACATTTTACACAAATATATAACACTTTTTGATCTTGCAAACACCATGAGTCAAGGTATTTACTCTGAACACTTTCAGGACATGTTCTCCAAAATGGAAAATGACCCTAAAACAATTCAATGATAATGCCTGGGTTGTTTCATAACAAACACATTCCCTTGACAAACCCTAAATAGAAGTTAAGTGGCAAACGCTTGCGACCTACATTCCAACGAACACAGAGACCCAAATGAAAACGGCTGGCCTATACAATTGCACAACAGCTAGGCAGCACTGCTTATTGAAAATAGAAAGAGTGTTTGAAAACAAAGAAAATTTGGGTCATGAGTTACCCTAGATTTTATACCAAGGAGGTGTACGGTAGCAACCATAGAAAGTGAGAAACTATTGTGTGATTTAATAAATACCAAGGTAACTGTATCCTGTCGATAACAACACTGCTGGCACCTTTCCATGATATCAACTGGAGAGCTAGATGCTATTTTAACCTAGCTTACAATGTAAACTTTCATTTTGCATAAACTAGTTGGCTGGCAAACACTTGGTAACTTCATATTTGGATAAAGAAAAGGTTCTTTTGGTGTTCCTTTTATAATATGTAACCTAACAAAATTTAATTTGCTCATAAAAACTTGTGACTCTTCAATACAGATCCCAAGGCTATCCATATTTGTTTCAAAGAAACCTACAAAATATTCTACCTTATATTAACACTGAAGTTTCAGTGATAACTCAGATTCAGTGGCAAACACTTTCCTTTCAACAAATTAGTAGAATGAATGTAAAAGTCTAGCAGGACAGAGTGACAGTTTCCCCTTTTAAGTAACCATCTTCCTTCTATAGTTCTACAGAAAGTTGAAAGGGAAAGAGAAATCATCCCAACTTAGGTAAGGTGGACTAATCTACAGTATTTTGTGAATGGCTCTTAAAGCTGCTCATTGAGTTGGTTCATGATTTTCAACACATTTTTCTAAAGCTGTTCATTTTTCTCCACATACTGTACCAATGACAAATGAACAAACTTAGACAATCCCCATATCCTACACAAAATAACTGCTTTATGACCAAGTCCTTAAAGGCTCGATTTTGTTTTCAAAAATATGTGACAAGACACTTTTTATTAAAGTTACACACAAAACCATTACAATTCAGGACACCACAAGATTCAAAATTGTAACTTCTTCTGTAACTAATGGATATAAAGCTGAACTAATCATGCTTGTTCTTAAGCGTTTTTGTGGGGTGGTACCCATAAACACTCTTATTATCAAAATCAAATCAAGGCGCCTCCTTTAAGAATCATGTAACAATATTTTCCCTCCTCACTTGTGAAACTTGGAAGGAGTAAAATTGCAGTTGTTATATATGAATATGCATTCATGGGAAGAAAATAAGAAAAAAATTGTAAGGTTTGGCTCGTTTCAGAATAAATTTCAAGCAAGAGCTTTTGCCTTCTAATGGCAATGGTAGCCACTACAAAATGCAGTACCTACCTTCCAGAAAAGATTGCATCAGATTATTTCTGTAAAGCAAAGGTTACAACAGCTAGTACACCGAGTCGCTGTGGTCAATGTTATTCAATACTGGTACTGTGTGGTACCCAGCAAGCAGACACACACAGTACATAGCTTAACAACCAAGCACAAAGCCATGACAAGAGACAGTGCGATACTTTTCAACCAAAGATTACTTTTTCATTAAACTAACTTTTTGATGAAAGTTGTCATTGTTTGAAAGAGGCTGTCCATGATCAAGACTTCAATCAAAATTAGAAGCTCTAATGGATGTAATATAAATGGTAATAAACCTATGATTTTGTTTGGTTTAAACAACTTTGTTTTCAACGCAGCTTTGCAAAGATTGCTTCATTGAGAACTACCCACCTCAAGAATACACCAATTGTGGTAAATGCTCTTGAACATTAAGGGATCAACTTTTGGGCTCATTGAAAGGAATTTCTGACTATTGCGTGCAGGCTCTGAGAGGCGGCAGCCTAAGGGGGCTGAAGTCACGGAGGTGCTATGCAGGCTACCTTTTCAGTGGCACTGGACAAAACTGTTTCATAAAGTACACACCCAAGTTTAAACTTGACAAATACGAAATTTTAATTACTGTCAATGCACATGTTATGCCCACTTTGTAGAAAACAAGTGACAATTTACCACATGTAAACTAACCATCACATATTTCCTTAATGTAAACTGATATAACAAGAATACAAAAAGTAATGCAAGGTGAGTTTACTTCCAAACAAATCAATAGCAAAGATTTGATAAAAATTCCTCTTTATGTGTATTTACACGATGGCAGCGTTCTGACGTCACCGTCCATAAATAATGTACTTTGCAATTTAAATATATTTCTTACACAACTAAACTAAAGCTCCAGAGGCCATTCAAAGCTAGGTAACCATCACGTTTCTACAATCTGAATTGACCTGATCAAGAAAGAATATATTCGGACTTCAAAACAGCTGGCTTGTTGTAACAAGAGAGAATGACAAGCATAAAGTTACCTAGTGTTTGGAGAAATCTTCAGAATTTAATGCTCGGATTGAGAGATGATCATCATATTACAGAATGGTCACGACAAATATACTCTATGATGACAATTGCTATTATTTGATATAACAGAGGCCAATGTGATAACAGTGTTTATAATGTTACTAACATCAGAATGAAAAATAAAAAAAACACATGATACCATTATACCTTGTGGTAGTAAATATTAGTTCAACACTGTAGTTATGACATGTGTAATTATTTAATGGAGCAATTTGTCTGACATATCATATCATCATCCATAACAGCTGATATTAGGACACAAAATACTGCAAAATGGAAACTCCAAAATTGATGATTTAGGTCTGATGCATTATTCAATCATTGATAGAAGGTGTCACACGAGATACGTTTCACCTGTTGCATGACATAGTGATGCACTCCCATTACGGGGATAATATAATAGAGGAACGTAAGTCAGAACTACCTTGCAACCATGCTTACAAGCGCTTGGAATTCCTAGCTCTTGCAACCTTGAATTAGCTGGCCAAGAGGGAGTGTTAATTTGCATGATGCATCCAGCATGATTGCAAGAGCACAAAATTTTCAACATGTTTAAATCTTGAAGAATTTTGTGAACTCTTGTGACAGCTATGAACAGACACTTTCTAATTAGACCAGTTCCTCCAGATTTCAGGAGATTGCAAGGAATTGCAAGAGCTCACCAGGAAAGTAAAGGGGCAACATAGAATTGTCAAAATTTGGGGGAGGGGAAGCAACAGCAAAACAAAATGTTGAGGGCAAAAATTTTTGAGCAGAGCACAGAACTGAGCCAAAAATGCTTGCTGCAGACAGTGGGGCCCTGGGGTGAAGATCCCAGAAGCTCTGATGTTTAATTCTTGGGAGAGTTAAATGTTATTCACTTTTGTGTGGTAAACAGAACTCCTAATTGACCTAACTTGAGAGGAGGGGGCAAGGGCAACATCTGAGGGGCAAATATCCCCCTCTCCTCCTCAATGGCAGTGCCACTGGAGCTCACAAACATTGGTCCTTAAGTTGGTAACAGGCATAAATCCTAGATACTATCATTTGACTAGACCAAACTCACACAATATGAAAGGTCATCTGATAAAAGAACCATTACGGCATTGGGCAATTATCACTTAGGAAATCACAGCAATAAAGTGTAGCGGTATATCTATATTACCGGTTTTAGTCGGTATTTCCACCTTAGTAATATCGTCGATATGCATTTTCAAAAATATGGGTATATAGTAAAATCTATATATAGAAGTAATACCGATATTCCCCTACTCACTGAAATACGGATTCAACCAAAATATAGACACTCAACACAAATACTGATGATTAACAGCAGTGAATCATGACAGATATGAGAAAATACCGATACCGAACCACCAATAAACTAAGAGTTTTCAATGAGTAGAGTAGACTTGAGAGCTACGAGATGTTTAGGTTCACCTCTCCGTGACCTTTCCAGTCACAGAGCTATTCGTTCATGTGCTGTGTATGTATTGACGGTCAACAGCTCAGCTCGTGCTGTATACTCAATGATCTGCACAGTGGAATAGTTCAATGCACTTGTTTACGTACATCGGCAGTGTCTGTGTACGCCGGTATATACGTAATGGCGGAATAAGAGTGTCCAAGTTCATGGGCCTATCGATTCAACCAATGTTTTCCAAAAATATTTTTGACTGCAAATACCTGCGTTTCAAAACTTAACCAGTCAATTTCTCTTACATATCAATTAGTCTTACTATTAGGTGAAATTCAAACGGTACTGTAAAGTCTTCACGATGTGTCCACGAAGGGCGAAAAGAACGTAACATTTTTGCAAAATTCTTTTGCACAAGTTAGATGTGGGAATCCACCGCAGGCTACTACAGTGAACGTTTAAGTCAATGCAGGTTTAGTATAGCAACTCAATCCTTCGTTAGCGCGAGAATTTGCTGCATGTGCTACACAACGTAAATGTATACACTGTACATGTGCAAACATGCAAACACGTGGTCAAACAGGCTGTGCATTCCTAGCACATAACCTTGGCTGGATCTGCCCACTTTGATACAGGGGGATTTTTGATACAGAGTTCCATAAGTAATTTATTTCTTTGATCGAATTTTGCAAGTTTTTTAGCCCGCAATATTTTGCATTGCCGTTTAAAAAATGTCATTGGAACTAGGACAGGGCAAACTCTGTAAACCATTGCCGCGTAGAAGATGGGATTTAAAAAATATGGGAAAGTTTTCACATCGCGGACCTGGAAAAGGCAACAGTGCAGAGCAGCGAAAGAGCTGCTACGATGCAACAGAGTGCATGGTACCTGGATTTTGACAACAAAGAGTGCAGTGTTTGTAGGATCGGACTTGTGGAATAATATTTGAAGTGCGGGTTCGATCACTGCCGATCAGGCAGTTGACAGAGAGAGGTCAGTTAAGTGATGTGATACCGACTTCTTTCAACTAGTTGACTATAATACCGAAGCATGTATTTGATATCCAGAATATCGGTCGGTGTTTTAGATATCAGAGAAACTTTGCAAATATGCTGTCAGAGCTCTAGTGTTTATTGCTGTTTGAATTGACTGCGAGGGCCGACAGGCCTGTATGGGAAAAGCTGCCACTAATTATGTTTGCGGGCAATTTAGGAGAGTTGGGCGGGAATCCCGTGACAAATAAAATGAAAGAGAGAGAAGTAAGGCTAACACACATTCTAATAAAAAAAAATATTTATTCATCTTTCCTCTTTGTACACATTTAATTGATTTTTGCCGATCAACATGAAATTGTGAACCTTTGTTTGTCTCGTATATTGATTATGGGGCAAGGAATAACCTTCGAACTTCGTTCCTATACACATAAAGTGTGTTTACCTATTCTGCGAAAATACTGATATTACCTGTATTATCGGTATTTTCGGACCTATATAACGATATTTTTCGTAGGCAATACCGCTACACTTTACACGGCAAAGAGGACATGGTATCCACTCACTTCCTCACTGCCTTCAATTCTTTTGGGCCTTAGGGCCCTACGTTTAGTGGGACCAAATGTCCTAGTGTACATTTTTGCATGTAACAGCTTTTCATTCAACAACCCCCCACACCCCACCCCTCCCATCCTGTTCTTCAGGATTGTACAGATTACTCTGCTGCTTCTTTGTATGTGTTGCACACTCTAGGTAAACCAAAAGTTCTACTAATTTTCAAATTTGATGGGTAGAAATATTGTCACATGGCTCTCAAGAGTAATCATAAAAGAAGACAATCTACAACGTACTTCAAGTTGGGGTGACTGCATTTTCATTTTAAAGGCTCAATTCTCTCACCCCAAACAGTACCAGTTCTCCCAACCTTCTTACTGAAGCCCCTCCCACAATTGTCTGAAATTCAACCTCATCCAGACACAATCTCAGTTTATTGCTTCAGGGTGAGTATAGAAAAACTGAATTTATATAATAAAAACACTCTCAGTACTGTTCATGCTGTGTAGTATAAGTTTTGGCCCTCTGAATTGTTTGAATTAGCTGTCAATCAAAGAGCTGAGCCAATTGAGAATTTGGGTACCTGGGTACCAAAATTTTAGTTTGGAGTGAGAGGTTTGGCCCTTTAAATTATTGATTGCTCTGGAGGCCACCACCATTCTTCCTCACCATCCCCCCCCCCCCCCTACCCAAAAAAAAGAATCACTTTCCTAACCTGTATACTGTAGTAGGATCTGTTCCTTGCAGAAGGTCTCCACACTGACATTCCCACTATTGAGCATAAAGCATTGCACATGAACCTCAATGCAAATAACTGTTGTACAACTTACATAGTGTAGTAAAAAGCATAAACGGTGTATATATTGGCAATACATCACAGTGCACCACAACAAAGACCTTTTTACGCAGACCTAAAACTGTTCAGAAATAACCTGAAGATGTCCTTACAAGCTAGGGTTATGAAAATAAGCAATGTCCTAAACCTTTGTTGCCTAGAGGCAACAAGTTGTGTGCAAAATATATTGCTAGGCTTTGAAACGGCTCTTGAATAACTTCCTGGGGACAATTTCAGAGGCATGTTTCAGAATGTTTCTTCAGAAGGTATAAGGGCAACTCCAGAGTCCCACTCCTATATAATGTAATGAGGAATGGCAGGTGTTTACATTTTATGGGAAAAAAGGAATGACTGGTAAACATTTGATAGTTACCAAAATAAAAAAAAGGACCTCTGATCCTATAGGTATATGATCATACAGGTCTGCCTGTCAGAAATCTTACGAATAAATCTTTAACCTGGAAGTCCCTGAAGTACACTGAGTGGTCTTTTTGGGAAAAACTTTTGGTTTGTTTACAGACATTCAAATATTGTATAGATCTCTGACCCAAGTATAGTACATGTATACATTACAGGCCCTTAATTGCACATTACAGTTTATAGGAGTTCTGAAGTAAATAAAATTTCATGCAAAGACTATGAAGTTGCAATATTTAGCAAAGTTTATTTTCTCAGCATTAGATGTTAACAGTTATACATGAGACAACTTATTAACATGTATATAGTTAATTTTCAAGAGTAGCTCTAGCCCCCAGCTGCTCAGGAATGGCAGATGGAAAAAGGGTGGGGGTCACAGCATGTGTGAAAATATAGTTTCACTTAATTTCTTAGGATGTAAGAAGGGTGCATTTGTCATGTACTGGAAGTTAAAGATTGGTGATATTCTTGTACTGGAAGTTCCAGATCTCTCCAACCCTACCCCCCCTCCCTCCGAGTCCATCCTTAGTAAGTTTGTAACTACAATGTGGTAATGCATTTTAAAAATTTGAAAAAGGAAGGGTCTGACTCTACATTGCACATGTTCAAGTCTTTAACAATTGGAAACAGGAGGAAACGGGTGTGAGGGAGTTTCACCGCCAATTTCCTTGTTTCATTGTCGATGTGATGAAAAAAGGGGGGGATGAGGCCCTAAAGCCCCCTCCCCCTGTACAGTATCCACACCTGCTTAGCACATGAAACATAATCATTCTTAAAAACTCATTTCTCTCACCCCAAACAGTACCAATTCTCCTTACCTTCGTACTGAAGCCCCTCCCACAATTGTCTGAAATTCATCCTCATCCAGACACAATCTCAGTTTAATGCTTCAGGATTAGTATAGAAATACTCAATTAACATTATCAAAACACTCTCAGTACCATTCATGCTGTGTAATATAAGCTTTGGCACTCTGCATTGTTTGAATTAGCTGTCAATCAAAGAGCTGAGCCAATTGAGAATTTTGGTACCTGGGTTCCAAAATTGTAGTTTGGGGTGAGAGGTTTGTTAATGTAAACATTTGATTTGGCAGAAAATGATGTATAGCAATGGCAGAACTGCATCAAGGCCATTCGAAATGATATACTTCAATGGTGGCCAACACAGTAGTTCAGAATAGCTTAGAGCATATAAAAGTAATAAAACCATATGATAGCAAGTGACAGGGATTCGCCACTCACAACTATACTGTACAGTGATAATATCCTTTCCTGTTACGAGCAGCCTCAAAGGGTTTCACAAAGATATTTATAGCTCTTTGTTAGGGTTTAGCTGCATGCATATACAGTTTAAGTGATACAACTGGCACTAAATAACAGAAGTATCAAGTATAACTTGCTGAATCAGAGGCAGGTTTTATGACAAAAAACTTCCTTGAATTTGTGGAATGTCTCTCTAGTGTTACCCCTGTGCCCCTACCCTTGCTAGTTAGCATATTCACATGCAATGGGTAAAAATATATGTCTGAGATATGAATGAATATTCATACTTTAAGGGGCTTAAAGGGCATCAATTAATTTATCTTCAGTATCTGAACTCCACCTAATCCAATTGTATCATCCTTGCCATTGTAAAAATATGAAATTCATGCTTATTTCATGGTTTTGAACATTGTAGTTAAAGACTTGTAATAAAAGGAAATATATGCTTTTGAAGATGAGCTCTGATTCCTATACCTCCTGTTCATCTGGCAAAAACAAGTAACACCTTGGTAATGCCCACCATTAGCCCCTATAGGGTGCAAATTACCCTAAATTTTTCCTTCTACGTTTAATTTCATCCTTACTGTTCCAATAGTTCTATGAAGAACACTACTTAGATGCATTTACTTCTTTGAAAAGAGTCCTCTGCAGTAAGAAGTATTTGCCTAAATTCCCCCAAACTACCTGAATTTGGAGCCTACGAGCCCCAATACTTACTTCCTATTCATATAATCCCCACTTACCCAAAACTAACCATGGTAAACTAATAGTACCAAGAGAGAGGCCCTCCTTACTCCCCACAAGAGAAGCATGGATGCCTTCCATCTTCCTAGGTGCATACGACGTTAAGTAGATGGGCAATGTAGGTTATAGGAATGGCAAGCAATTACAGAAATAACATGAAAACAGTTCTAAAGAAAGGGAAAAGCAGCATACATGTTGGTTATTTTATTTTCATATGATTTCTGTATGTAATGCTAAGGTTGAGGATTTTTGTAAGGTTTTACCTCATAATTAGCCTGGCGCCAACTCCAACAAACAAAAACAGCATGTATTGTTGTAATGAAGAGAAAAGTCACACTCACACAAAGCAGTTAGCTTTTTACAAGGACAATTAAAACTCTTTTGAGCTTATCTTGTTAATTTAAAAACTGTTTGCCAAATGATGTCCTTCAAAATGATGGCTAGGCTGTCACTGTTCAAACCAGACTCACCATGAAGTCGCCTAAACCGTAACAGCATGCAGTTACCACCTCCGAGGTGGTAAGTCCACGGTAACAGCAGTACCTAGCATGAGATGCTTTGGGATTACCTCAGAAACAGCTAGCATGTACTGTAAAGGAAATGCTCTGGGACATTATTTGCATACTGCACCTTCATACCTTAAAAGGAAATACAGTGTTTGTCAGATTTTTTATTGAATCTAACAATATTTACATACAATTGGATACAGTTTGATGAAAATTCCTAAAACTCCCTGGTTTGGGAGTCTGTGAGAGGCGATACCTACCTCCTATCACCCTATGTACACCATTTACACCTATAGATACTTACTGTCTAGTAAACCAATAACACAGTGGTAACCCCACCAGCAGAGGGTGCCATAAACCCTATATCTTGATACTGCATTTTGCCGACACCACAAGGGATGACCATGTAAGGGTTAGGGCTGAGGACCGAAATAGACGGGATGTAACTCGGAAAAAAATTCTTTCCTATAGCCACTAATTAACAAGTAAATAAACCTTTCTGTAAAAAATGACAAATTAGTTCATTCAAAAATTATGCAGGCAAAACCACACCTTTGTTACCTCTGACTCAAAATCCACCAATCAAATCATTTGTATCGCACTGCGTCAAAGAACAAAAAACGCCTCTTATAGCAAGTACAACATCTTCTCTGAATTATGAAAACAAACTACTGAAATTTATACTATGTCTGTGTTGAAATGTTCCTTGCTGTTTGAAACCCTAATAAAACTTAACGTTAGTATAAAGGTTAATTGATTAGTGTAATAGTCTGATTTGATTATTTATGATTGGCTCTTGAGAGTCATGTGACAACAATTTGCTAAGTAAATTATGAAATTTAAGAGATTAACTCATTGGTTAGCCTGGAATGTGCAATATTTAAGTCCAAAATGACATGATAGATAGCCTACTTGGAAGTGAAATAAGTTCTAGTAATCTCTGGGATCTGGTTGTTGTTTCAAAATTAGTGTGGGGAATTCTTTTGCCCTTTTATACACAATTTCTGGGTGTAAGTCTTAAATTTTGAGACAAAATTTCTGATATTTAAAAATCATCTCCATTGGATGCAGGATACACTCAGCCATAGAGCAGTGTAGGTACTCATCAATAAGGCACATCTGCATACCAATTATGAGGGGCGATGCAGAGATAGGTCTACATAAAGATATGAGAGAGTTGGCACTAAAAACAAATGGAAGGGAGGGAGGGGGCTCACCAAAGACTTACCACTCCATTATTGATGGAAGATGAAGTCCATAATTCAGCCACACAATACAGCTATGATATTTACTGCACGGTGTGGCCCAAAGACACCACAGATTTCCAACCACCAGCTTCTAAAACTAATCCATCACTTAGACTCTGATGATGTTGTGTTATCAAGGGGTGGGGGGTGTAAACTTTAAGAGAAATGTAGTCCCTCCATTTGAAACAGCAAACTCTTCAACACTTATTCAGGAATGAGTCCTTTCAATCATGTAATGATAGAAATATAATTAATCAGGACAGACAGTTACAATTGTCCTAACCTACTTACATCTAGCTCTTCCCACAATTGTCTTAAAGGCATATTTTCATCATCCCAAACAGTTCCAATTCTCCCAACCTACTTACTTCTAGCCCCTCCCACATTTATCTAAACTCATCTTTATCCAGACACAATCCTAGTTTATTGCTTCATGGCTTGTCCCAGTGGCCATACAAGTCCATAATGTGTAATCAAGACACTCTCAGTGCCCATGCTGTGTAATTTAGCTATGATGCATTGTTTGAATGTGATGCAAATCAAAGAGCTGTACCAATTGAGAGTTTTGATATATGTATACTGAAACTGTAGTTTGGGGTGACCAATGACTGCCTTTAAACTCATCCTTATCCAGACTCAATCCTAGCTTATAATGCTTCACACGGTGAGCATACCAGGCCCTAATGTATACACAAAATATTCTCATTACTTGATTATATGCCATTAGGTTGCTTCTTGAGAAAGCAACATACACCCCAGTAGAGTTGTGTAGCCAGGATTTTGTCATGGGAGGTTGGGAGGATGACACGAGGGAAAAGTCTAAGGACAGAGAGAAAAACAGATATTTATAGGTGTTTTTTGCATCAAAGTTTGGGTCATGGGGGGTTCTAACCCTCAAAACCACCCCAGTGGCTACGCAACTGCCCCAGCAGATCAAAGTCAGTGTGGAGGGTAACTGGTATCTGAGTTTGTTACGTGATCTGTGCCCTCAAATGAGCTATGAGCACTTTTTTTTTGTGTTCACACTGTGTGAAAAGCAAGTGACATGTGCTTGACTGGCCTGTTCCCTAACCCAAAATGTTACATAACTCTTTGTGTATTTTAATATGTGTTAATGTCAATCAATTGAACAGAGGTGAAATGTGACTACATCAAGTGTGAGTGCGGTGAGCTTCACTTACTCCATGAAGCAAGAAAAAGTAATCAGGCAGAGAAGGGAGATGTAGCAAAAAGTAAGAAACATTTCATCATGATGCACAAATGAAGCACACTGGATTTTTTCAATTTGATGCCAATCAAGGAGCTGTGCCTACCAAGAATTTCTGGAGGCCATCTGTGTAATTGAAGCTTGAGGGTGATAGATGACGGCAGAATAACTCTAAATTTTATCTTTTGCTTGTAATTTAGTTATGTTCAAATATTTTCAAAGTTGCTTGTAACGTAAATAAGAGAACATTTCAAGACTTGTTGATTTAGGACAAAACTTCCCTGTTTCAGAGTCTATGAGCTCCATCACTCATCTCCTATTTACCACCTAAGAGGTGAGGAGGAGAGAGATTCACTCCAACTTTTTGGGACTGCCCTTGTCCTATAAAACTATTAATCCACCGTGTACCCAAGTCCTTTGTATATTGCCCTGATTACCTGCCATACAAGTGCAATACTACTGCATACACATAAAACAGAATCTGTGACTGCAGTGTGTAGAAAATTGTGCTCTTTCATTATCTTGATGACTGTATGTGTGAAAATAACAAGACAGCAGCAGACCATCAGAGTGAACAGACCTTGCAAGATCTACCATCCTAAACTATATGGTTAGCAGAGATGGTGATCTATGACATGACGCATGAACGGTTTTATGCAACCAACACAGATGGTAGGGATTGTTCACAGACTGGCCAGGAAGGGTAAAACATCTGCATAATGAGTAAAAACCATTGACATTTGTGCCAATGAACTTACAAACATCTTGTCAGTCTGATTAGTTTGTACACATTCAACAGAACCCAATGCCATTCAACCAGATAACAAAACAGAGAACATCATCCCTACATCTCTGGATCCAATATGACGTGGAGACCTGCTCCATTTTTCGTTTTGAAGGGGCCCATTACACATTCAGTTAACATTTGTTCAACAGACACAATAATGCCATTTGTAGTAGGCATCCAAGACGTTAATGTGAAATGTTTTCCTGAAATGAGGATCATCTCAGGCAAAATCTCGCAGCAGCATTTGCACGATAATGTCTGAGCTCTAACGAACTGTTTGTATTTCTTGGATACTGTCTCTGATGCATCTAGATTCTGAGGCAATACAAACATAACATACAGTACAAGGAAATACTGTAAAAGAACAGAGAGGACAGTGCAAGAAGGTGAATGACCTCTAACCAGTTCAAAGAGATATTAATTAATGTTTTTAATTCAGTTCCTTGTTGTGAACAAACTATGAATATCATACAAACAGTAATGGCAGAGCCTACAGGAGGCTGCTACAAGGAGGCTGTGCAGAGCAGCTGCTATTCACACCACCCACATCAAACAATAGGAAGGGGTGCAGTGTAACAACTTTCTCAGGTAGGGGTGTCAAAGGTTATAAAGACTCCAGGACTATGGGATTTAAAAACATAATTTTTGATATTTTCAGACAATAATGTCTTGGGGTAAACCTCCACCTAAAAATGAATGGAGGATTACCCCACCCCCTCCCCATCATCCTAAGCATTGCCAACATAGTTACTCATCAACCTTTCCCTTCAAAATATGAAGAAAAGCATCACACAAAGATATGGGGAATGTTCAAAGCTTTTCTAGACAGACACAAAAGCAGTATATTTTTGCCTTACCTCTTCCATTTTATAAAAATCTAACTTTGGTCTAGCTTCTTCATCCCTTCGCCTCTTCTTTGCTCCTCTCTTTGAAACTGGCACACATGGTTGTGACTTGCACCTCTGGACAACCTTCTGATTCCGAAGTTCCATTTCATGGAGAGAGTCTGACCTGCTGCTGGACACTGATGTCACCGATCCTGAGCTCTCTGACATACGGTCACGATCATCCAAAGAAGAAAAATTGTGCATTGTCCTTGGTGATATCACAGGCCTGAAATGGGTAAACCTCTCCAACCAAAAGGGAGTTGCATTGGTACTAAAACTGCCATCCCAAGATGTTGCCGATACTGGCCTGGGCACAGGCGAATCAGGGGGTGTGGAATATTCTGAAATGTTTGTTGAAGTTACACCCGCATTTTTACTTAAAGGAATGTGGCTGGAAAGTCTATGGTAATTAAAAGATGCTGTTTTTGACAGAGGGGAGTGTCCTTGGTGACTATCTGGTTTTGATCTTGTGTGGAGGGGTCTCCAGATCTTTGATGGGTGAGGCTTCCACCGCCCCCTTTCTCTGTTTCTCTCTGTCACCTCCCCTGCAGACATCGACCTGCAATGCCTCTTCTTAGGGGGGGCAGAGGGAGGGGTGACAGAGAGGGCATCCTCTGTAGTACCATGGCTGGCAGTTGCACTGTTCTGGGGGATACGGTACACTGATGAACCTACAGTGTGAGATCTGCTCCGTGGTTTATCTTCAGGAGAGATATCATTCAATGTTACCGATGGGGCATCAAAGATATTTGTTTTCCCTGAAATAAAAAAGAAAAATAATACTACTAAATCAATTTCATAAGACACAAATTTGTGTACAGAGAGTACTCAACAACACCTAACAACAAAATAACTTTTGCCCCAAACTTACCTGATTTTGTAAACTTTTTGCCCTGCTCACCCCAATTCTACTGAACAGCGAACACCAAAGGCACCAAAGGCTTCTGGGAAACAACTGAAGAAGGTGACTCCTGATCAGGCGACTTGGCCTTGAAGCCCCCTTTCAAAGGCTGCTTGCCCTTAAGCTTTGGTTTAGAGCTGGACCTGGCCTAAGACTAAGGAGACCTTGGCCTGGGTTGTGCTGGAAAGTCATGAGGCTTATTGATGGTGCCTGCTGGGGTGACTTTCTATGGTTGTTTCCCACAAGTCTTTAGTGCCTTTGGTATCCAACAGTAGTAATGGGCAAGGTATTAGTTAGGAGCATAATAAGTTATGAAAGTATTGAGTATAATATCAAAGGCAACTGCATGGAAGACAACACCATCCACAAAACTAGAATAAATATGTGGTGCTGAATTTTATTTCTAATTTATTCACACAAATGACAAAGGTGGCAATGCTTATTGATCTCTTCAGCAAAGAAATCCACTTGACTCACATAAACAAATCTCCTAAAACTCCCAGGATTTGTAATGTACAAGTCATGATAACTACCCACCAGGTGCCACGGCACCCTCTATATACTGAGTTGTTTTGTTTACTGAGGTAAGCTGAAGGTCATTGGGGTTTACAAAGCTACCCATGAGGTAGGAAAGGGTCAATGTAGATCATCCAGGAATGAGGTCATTTGACATAGCTTGTCATAGTGTAATAATAGTCCAGTTCAAAGTTTCTTCATGGAGCAGTACTGTGCAATAGTTCAAAGGTCAATGGGTAACACTTTCGCATATGTTTCAGCCAATGGTGAAATGTAAGTATATGTAAAGCCGGCGCAACACTCTGATGTTTTGTTACCATTTAACTTGAACAGAAAGGTCATGCCCACGTGTGTGGATAAAAACTTCAAACTCTTCTTTTGTGTCTGCATTTGCCTTGAATTGCAAAAGTGTTGGAACAATGATTTGTATTCTACATAAGTACAGACAAATATTCATTATTTTTGCTCCCAAAATACTCAGTTTAAAAAAGACAAACATACATAAAGTGACACTATATAATGCCACTTAACAGAGAGGACTGTTAAATATTATGCAGTCTGACATTTCAAGTGGTTCAAAGACTCAGAAAATTTCGGAGGCCTCAAAGTTCTCACCTACAGTGTGCTTACTGTAAAAGAAAATTGATTACGGGTCAGCAAATCTGATGACCCACTTCTGCTTTCAATGGGAGTTGGGTGCTAACTCCAAAATGACTGACTTCACTCAAGTATTAATGTACATTTTACATAGCAATAAGATGTGTTCCAGGTGCACACACTATATTGTACCTGCAAACTGAGAACTGGATACTTCTCATAAAATCCTGATACATCTGAACGGACACTTTTTCATTTGTACAAATGTTACCGTACTTTCCTATGTGTGACTGAATGTTTCAGTATCTTGCACTATGTCATAAAATGATGCTATGCACCAGCTTTGCTGACCTGCCTACATTTATTATAAACTCAGGGTTACAAAATATACAGTATAAATGGTACAGTAAATTGCTGCATACAGCTATGTACTGTACTTGAAAAGCAAATTTCACATTAAAATATTAAACAGTTTACTTCAGTTTACTCCAAAAGGGTTTATTTGCCTCTAAAATTTTCTTGGAAGTGATATTGTGCTTGCAGTAGCTCAGTCCCATATTGTATTTTTTGACAAGAAGAAGGATTTAAGGCTACAGTTCACATTCAGGTTTAAATTCCCCTTTGTCCTAAACAACAAACCCTTTCATAGTACCGTTTCAAAGCTCCAGCTGACAGTCTATAAAATGAAGATTTAAACACTCTGTTAACAACTATCACGTGAATTACTTTCCAATTTTTCCTTTCCACTTAAGAATTTAGATCCACACTCTCACCCCACCAGTCAAGATCTTTGCTGAGATCAAGCAACTTGAGATGGGTACGTGTCAAAGCTACCTGCCACTGGTGCATAACACATCTGTAAACACCCAATTCTTTGACAAAGAGCACCCTGCGATAACCTCCCTTTTCCTCTATTTCTCAAAAGAAAGGGTGGTGACTCCACATTCCTTCAGAACTTGAAAAATATGCTTGCTCTACTTATCATTGCCTTTTCTCCCAACTGGAATAAAAAAGACAATCTGTGTCACGTTATATGCTTAACTCGTTTTCCTTACATCAACCTTTCCTTCTAACACACACAACATGAGACAAGGTCATTAGCCTAAAACGAAGATGAAGGAAGAGCATAAATGTCTAGACTCTTAATTTTTTTTTCTGTAAGTGGTACCCTGCTGTCGTAACAAAAACATGAACACTATTAAAACCAAAGATTTCACTTTTTGTGACAGGGATATATCAAACTGTGAAACCCTCTAGTGTGCCTTAGCATTTGAGGGAAAAAATATGAAGAAGGGGCCAAACTTCTCACCATAACATCTTAACTTGAACTGATTTCATATTTTAGTCTACATCAGTGAACTCTTTACAAATTTGTCAATACCAAACTATCTGAACTTGCTGAATCGAGGAATTTATAGAAGAACATAAAAAACAGGAACCATATGTCCCCTTGCCTCACTACCCCGTCCTCACCTCTTCCACATCAAATAAACAGCTTGAAAGGCAAACGCAGTTGTCCCAAACTTGTTTTGAAGCAGCAAGTCAATCTAACAAATTTACTTCTTATTTCTCTTCAAATTATCTTTTCTAATATTTTAGCAATGTAGTATTGCAAGGTAAACGAAGGAGGTACTCCTGATAAATTCACATTTGAGGATAAAATATTGTCACATGACTCTCAACAGCCAATCATGAAACAGGATAGTGTACTACACTACTTCAAATTGGGGAAACTGCTTTTGCCCTTTGAAAGCTACTTCTCAACAGAACCATGACTGTGCCCTTTTGCAAACAATGCCATGCCTGAATCTAAAATGATGTTAATTAGCTAACTTCTAGGTGGTTACAGTTGAAACTAAATTGTGGATTTTTTTTACAAGGCATTGATTTACAACAGCAGAGCTCCTGATATAAACCCTAAGAACTGCAAAATATACAGCCTTTTGTATCAGATGGTTTAATTCCAAAGGTCAGCTCTGGACAAAGTGATGGATACTGTAATTAACCTTGTCCCTTCTCTTCCTTGTAAGTAAACTTTTGCCCCAAAGTCTTCCTAACATTGAGATAATATTTATATACTAAGGGCTGTCTTAATAGCTTTTAACAATAGACATGAAAATTTACTACTTTTGGTCACAAGCAATAAGCGCAGATTATTTGCTTTGTAACTGTTCAGGCATTTCAAGTTCTTCCTTTGTAAGTGAGATGCGTGGAAAAGGATCTCTTTCCTTTCAAAGTCTGAACGAACAACTATTGTATTAGAAATGAAGCCTTCTTAATATATTTCAGAGGAAGGAAAATATGCTTTGGATATCACAGAATGCTGTCTAGTTTGATTTGTGGAAAAGGAGAAACTAGATGAAGAAAAAAAACCCCAGGAAACTCAAGAATGTTTTCTGATTTTAGATGCTTAAACATTTGGAATGTTAAAATAAAATGTTATTGACATTGTAAGTTCAATAATTAATAGGTATTGAGGTGATGTGGCATCAGTGTATTCCACATATAGCTCCCAGGCCATTGGATTTAAAAAATCACTGGAACTTATTTGTGGATTCTGTCATTTTTTACCATGGTAACCCATGGGAACCCACTTTTGGGTTCTGCTACAAAATGCATGGGTGGTAACTGATTGGTAGTGACCAGTTTTGGGGTTCCATGATTTAATCGTCACGGAACCACCACGTGATGGGGAACAATCGTTCCCGTGAAATCTGACAGCTCGAGCTCCCACATTCTGAGACGATGGATGATGCAGATCAACCTTTGACCTCTCTGTTGATGGACTTCTGGCCTCAGAAAGAGGAGTCGGTGTCCCTCTCTCCTTTTCAATTTTATAAAGCTGACACTTTACAATACATCCTCTGTTTGTACAAGGTATAATTCCATTCAACTAAAACTATTACTACAAAGTAAAAATTGCTACCACTGTAAAAACTTCAACAAAATCCCCATAACAAAAAAGATGAAGTTGTCTCATGCAAAGAATGAGTGCATTTTGCTGTTTTTGCCATTAAGGAAAATGAAATGATTGCCCATTTTCAGTACCAGGAAAACTGAATGTCTAGCACAAAACATGGAAGCCCTGCTGAATTTTTACAAATGCCAAAAGTTTCAGAAATGCTTGAACCATGCAAATTAAAATTTGGGGCTTTATTGAAAATTAGGTTAAAACAAGTTGGTTGAATTTACCTTCACTCTTCAATTCATGGAAATTATATCTGATGCATTCCAAACTTTGGGTTGTCCTCAGGATACGCTTTTTGTAATATTTGAAAGTCAGACAGAAATCTTGGTCTTCTCAAACACTGGGATGCTTGTTAGAATCTTACACTATTCTACATTTACCTTACGATTGATTAAGAGTTTTACCTCAGGAAACATGACCACTAGTAACTCTACTACCTTCTTGCTTTCCAGGAGGAGGCACAATAATAAATCTTGACAGAGGAACTTCAGTTATATGTGAGAAGAAATACCCCAAATGGCAGCTGTACAAGAGGTTCAACAACAAGTTTTGGGGTGGGTTAAATTGAATACTGGATTGCTGCTTCTGAGTCTCTTGTCTCTAACCTGCAAAGCTTTTACCAGGATATTCTTCTTTCTTTAGAAGAAAGATAACATATTCATTTAAGGTTGCTTACTTGGACAAAAGCAGTGAATTTGTGTAGTAAATTAAAGGAGAAGGCAACCCTAGCTTTTTCTGCCTACTGACTACCATTTTATGGTATGCTCTTTCCAAAAGAAGCACAAAGAAGTTTTTGAAGTATTCATTTCAACCTTAAAAATTGATTTTTAAGAAGCTACTGGTCCGCGCCATCGTTTTTTGAAATTCACCAGTTCCCGGATGTACAATGACGAAAGCGAGCCACATATCATTTTTCAACAGAAAAGTTACCAACCCACATAAACTATCTATAATTGCACATATACTGCATAACACATCTTCTGAATTCCCCTTGAAAAAGGAGATAAAATTCCTAATGTTTGAATAAAATTATTTTCATCATACAATAATAAAGTAAAATGAAAAACAGGTTTTAACAAGAGCATGAAAAAATAGTTTGCGTAATTGGCAACACCATCGCACCGCTGTCTGTCACCATACACTTTGCCTGTACCCTTACAGTTCGGGTAACCCTGATGAAAGGAAATAACTGTATGTAGAGAACTGCAAACACGTTCTCATGGCAGGGTGACCTTGACTAATATACAGTAAACTGTTGTGCAGTGTCCAGTGTGAAAACACTGTGCACGGGATTTAACGTTACAACTTACGAGCAGGATGTACTCGAACTCTGTGTCGTACTCTCTCCCGCTAAACATGGAATATAGGACGGGAACGTTTGTATAGCTAGAAAGATTGAATCAAACGGTATGTTTGGTAGCCTGAGTGTTCAGAGAATAAAGAAAGAAAACAGGACAACGTGGCAGTCGGCGGGATCTCTTATGAAGGTTCTAGCATACGGCTAGTACGCTTAGCACTTGTACCAGTTTTGACACTAATCGGAACCAGTGTGATCTTGTCTGTTTTCTACGCAAATAGCGAGTGAGCTAACAGTATCTTGGGGAAGTGCTTTTGAGAAAGATACCAGAAAGTCCCTATGCGGATTCTTTAACTGCCGATATTTGTTTAGTTGAGGCAAAGAAGAGAAGAGTGAACATAACGACAAGGTAGGCAGTTTGCAATTCTTACCGTTTGTAGCGAAATAGCAAGCGCCAGCTTCATTAGGCCTAGTGAGGTCCTAACAATCTTTTGAGATTGCCAAAGCTGTCGGCAATGCTATCTAGTCCTCGTAGACATATTTTCATGGCTAGGGTGGGTATACACAGACTTTATTGCCCCTGGGAAGGCTCAGACCCTTTTTTATACATCCCTTCAGTTTGTGGAATAGTGTACACGCCATGTGCAATGAATGGGAAATCGTATAAATTACGATGTGGCTCGTTTACGTCATATTAAAGCGCCCTCTTTTTTTGAAAACCAGAAAATGGCTACGAACATCATGGGGATTCATTAGGGAGGAAAAATAATTGAAAAATTCATAAAAATTTGGACCTATGCTGATTCGATTAGCTTTTTTCAGAAAATGTGTTAGAATTGTGGTCTCTACTAGCTGATAGGTGTTAAATCCGTTGGTTGCCTTCTCCTTTAAACCTCCTCAGCTGTCAACTATATAAAATCAAACACATGCTGAGTATTGAAACTTTAACATTTTGTACAACTGGCTATTTTCCTTGCAAGGGGTAAAGTACCAGTTTGATGTCTGCGAAGTGAGTTGCACATATTAAACAACTTAAAGGGCCAATCCTTTCACCCCAAACTACACTTCTTGTAGGGGGTAGCAAAAACTCTCAACTGGCTCAGCTTTTTGATTGACTGCTAATTCAAACAATGCAGGGCACCAAAGCTTGTATTTCACAGCATGAACTGTTCTGAGAGTGGTTTGATAATACAGATTAATCCTTCTAGATACACTCACCGTGGTTTGATAATACAGATTAATCCTTCTAGATACACTCACCCTGAAGCAAAATAAACTGAGATGTGTCCGGATGAGAGCAAATTTCAGGCAATCATGGGAGGGGCTTAAGTAGGAAGGTTAGGAGAATTGGAACTGTTTGGGGTGAGGGAAGTGGGCCTTTAATTTCATCCATTAGATCACTATGCCAATAAACATTATCTATGTTTAACAAACAACAATGACCTAATGCATGTGTATAAATGTGAGTCGTTTATTATTATACTTATAAAACAAGCATGCACTCCAGATCTGTACCCAGACAAGACAAGGGGGGCCAAAACCTTTCCAGGGGGACAAATTTTTTTTACAAAAGGGCAAAAGGTTAAAAAATGTATTAAGTCAATGGCAAACTTCCTATTCCGGAAGTGGGGAACAAAAAAGTATGGCAATGGACCTGATCACTCATTTTTCAACAGTTGGGAATTTGTGGCAAATACTGACTAAGTACAATATAAATACCAATGAATTTTCATTTGGCCTTCTGAACCTATATCGGATGCCAAATTTGGCCAGCTGTTCCACGAGGAAAACCTCTGAACTGTGCATTCCTCTTCCAAACAAAACTCTCCATCCTCCAACCCAACAGCAGAATATTTCTATTTTGTGGTAGTTGAAGGGCAGCTGAAAAACAACTTTTTAAAAATAACAAACCTAGTTCCCTCATACAAAAACTGGTCCCTGGCCTGCCAGCTGTAGGCAGGAGGTTGTGTAGAATATGCCCACCGTATTTCCTGTCTGTTGTAATAGGCCAATGAAGTGAAGGACTTGTACCATATTTAAGCTGCCTTTGAAACAAAACTTGAATCAAACTTGAAAATATAGTCATGTTTATCAAGTTGCCACTATATAACACATCGGTGTTGGTTAGTCATACATTATATGTTATCTAACTAACTAACCAACATACAAGAACTTTTACAAATGCCGGAAGATTAATCATACTTCAATATAAATAAATATAAAAAACATTTCATTGTAATCATCATAAAAAATATATGGAGCACCCCATCCACACTAATTACTTTAAAATTGATTACTACTCTCTTAATGACTTTACAGCACTTTCATGGACTTAGAATTTAAATTTTTGCTTCTGGTAAGTCAGAGATTACTTTATTGTGCAGATTATATTGTCAAATGAACTGAATATTGTACTCTGTACACTGTACACTCGACCACTCAGGTAACAAAACAGTGTGGCATTAAAATCACAGAAAGTAGTTTGACTCACCAGAATGTGGCCTATGAAATCACTTAGAATGGGACAGTTTACAAAACCAACAAAACTTGTTTCATAACATGCCTAGATCTCATAGTATATTCAAGACAACTAATTGCATGTCTAAGTATATTCTCTTCTCAGTCATGTACTTGTAACACAAATAGTTTTTGCAGAGAGCAAGGTGCTGAACATCAAGAACATCATATGGAGATGTTACTTGCTTTTTAAAACCTAGGTCAAAAATGTCATTGATCAGACATTGCAACCAGCTATGGAACTACACTGTTATTTTGATAGCTGAGAACAAAATTAACAGCTACTACAAAGGATTGTGGGATATGATGTTGGTGCATGCCTTCTTTTGCCAGAGTAAAAGGACAAAAACACAGACCTGTACAAAAACCCTATCCCACAATCCTTTGTAATTATTCTTTAGAAAAGGGTCTTTAAATCAAACATAGCAGATAATCTCTCTCAAACATAAGTCACCTGAATAACAAAAAGCAAATGTTCAGGACTGAGAGCCAACATCATTCTGCAGAACAGATCATGCTCACTGTGAAACACATCAAACATGAGCACATTCACAGATGTATGTATTGATAAGCAATGTTCTGACTTAAACTTGGAAAAAATATTATCGGCAACAAGTTCTTCTTGGAGCAGTTCTCTACTGTTTTTGCTTTCAACCTGAAAGGTCTACGAGAGTTGATTATACATAAGAGATGAGTGTGCGAGGGTTGAACACCACAGTATGCATGGAAAATAAACCTATCAAAATCACATACTCATGTAATCCCTTCAACATACCAGAATGATTGACTTCTGTTTGTTTTTTCTTCCTTTCTCTGTTCAAGCCTGAAAAAAGTAATCAATATGAAATTCAAGAACATAACAGTGCCAGCTCTGAACTGCACGGTAGTAGTGTCATTGCAAATACTCCCTTGCATGCAATCAACCACTGTATAGTATCAAATGAAAGGCAGCGCTGAAGCCTAGGGCAGTGATTTGCAATGAATTACTGGCTACCACACGGAGTTCGCAAGACTGCACTCAAATATGCCAGTGGCAGGAGTTGCAATGATAAGAAACACAGTTGTTAAATTTGGTGTATAAGGTAGGTCTTGCCAGGGACTTGTTGACACCATCTCTCAAAAGTTGGCAATAAGACGTACGGGTGATCTAGTTTAACACACGAGCATAATTTGCCACAGACAGGGTTATGAATCCAAGAAGCAAGAGAGAGAAATGCCGTTGGACTAAAAGAAAGGAGAAGGAATTTAATTTTGTAATTGAGTTTTCAAAGAGCCATGACCATTGAGTCAAACTTTGTATTGAGGGTAATGGTAGAGATAGAACGGTTATAGTAGGTTAGGTTAGATGGAGTTTTAAGGCCCACTTTTCAACCGTTTCGTTTAAGTCGAGCCTGTCATGATCTTTTTCCAGTTGTGGCTCACTGGCTTGTTTTTCTCTACTCCATTGCTTATGGTGAGCATCAAACAAAATGCCAGCAGGTTTGGTTTTGGAAGTCTTTCATATGACCCGGTCAGGTCTTGAACTCACAACCTTCTGACAGCAAAGATGGAACAGAAGCAAAAAAATCTAAACTTATATCTCTCTGAAGCCATCATGAAATAAGTCTTCTTATGGGAACAATGAGATTTGTACATGACAATGGCTAACAAATGAGCAGTGGTTTGTGATGAATTACTGGCCACTATCACAATACTACACTCAATCACACTACTGGCAGGGGTAGATGAAGTATACTGCTCAGTTTCCAACCAACTGGCTGAAGTCAGGCCAGCTGCAGCCTTTTCTCCAGCTGTGCATGTTTTTCTTACAGGAGCAGGGCTTTATAAGTTGGGTACCCAACTAAACATACAGATAGAGGAATTTGTATCTAAAATGCACAAAAGCAGCACTAACTGGATGAGTTAATTGGCAGAACAGAGATGGCACTATCCAAAATTTGTATCAAGATCCCTCTCAAACTCCAAAGTATCTACACACAATATTCTGTCACATGCACAATGTTTTTTTTCTTGCTTAAGACTACCCGTGAGCTGACTGGGTATGAGAACAAACACACCTCTCTGAATATTTGTTACATAACTCAGTTCTATAGGCAGGATGATTGATGATAAATAACCACTTTGTGCTTTTGTGCATTATTGGTCCCATTCCCCTGCCTCCACCCCCCCCAACCCCCAAATTAGTACTGCTGTAGTTGAGTCTGGACAGTCGGAGTCATGAGTCTGGCAATTTTAAACTTTCCAGGACTCAAGTCTGGACTTGTGACTCTAAGTCCCCATACTTTCTCAATGGGGAAAAAAAATTAACCTCTCTGGCAGAGTCCTTGGAATTCTAAATCACAGTCTGCACTCAACTACAGCCCTGCAAATTAGTGTAATCCAAAAGGCTGTGACAGTAAAGAAAATTAAGAATTAGCCACAGGAATTGAAAAACAAGAAAAGTAGGTTGCATTGTGTCCGCAAAAGCTATTCTCCTTTGATGTCCTTCTTATGCCCAATTATTACCTACTGAGCTGAATTTTGAACATACTTTGTAAACAACACTTCCCCCTCAAAAAGTCCTCTTTTGATAAGCTACTTTATTTAATAAAGACTTTAACATATAATTTCAGAGTTTATGCATTATAGCTGAATGATTTCCATATTTTAAACCTTTTCATAGTTTCATAACATAAATCCAATGATTAAATGACAGGACTATCTATTGTGACCACTGAGTGAAATGCTTATTCATTCAAAAATGGTGTGCAGTGTTTCTTAGGTAATCAATGGGTTATAAAACAGGTGAATTACCCTGGAGGGTCATATGCTAGCAAAATACTTTTCCAACTATTCAATAGCACTTTGAAGAAATTGATCCCCTTCCCTTCCAAATAATAGCGGACATTTACACTTTCTTTCCACAACATACCATCATGATTAGGGGAGCAAGCTGATGACTAGAGATAATCTATATCAGCTAAGTTTATAATATTTCTCTCAGCACTTCCGTGGCAATCCTGTACCAATTTTGTTCCTTCCTGTGATGAACATGATGAATCTACTGATAACTATGTATCCTTGTGTATAGGTATAGACAGTCGCAAAGACATTCAGTACAGATTTAGCATGCAGTACAAAGTTTAAGTTAATTGCACTTAATATAGCGCTCAGTACTACTCAATAAAGCATTCACTGGCGCTTCACAACCAAATTTACAAACTGAAAATCTTTGTAGTCCCTAGTCTATATTAAACAAAATAACTTAACTAACAACAAGGCCTTGTTTAATTTACTATTGCTTAAATTTACCTAAATTGGGGAAACACAAAATGGTTAGAACCCCTCCCGTTGAAGTTGTCCTTTTTTTCCAAAACTAAATAGGACTTACTAAATAGGTCTAATTCATAGATATATCCTGCACCCTACAGAGCTGCCAACAAATGCACCTCAAAATATCCAACAAAGACCTTTAAATTATCTATATCAGGACTAATGCATTGCTTTGCACACAAGATTTTAAACTGTTATTATAAATTCTGCCCTGCAAGCCAAATTTCCTTTTAATAGTAAACAATACTGCTATTTATTGCAGGACAAAGTGGCCAAACTTATCAAAGTTCACGAATATTACCTTATTTGTAAAGTCTGCCAGTAGACAGAAAAATGCTACATGCTATGTCCATGTCCGTGGTCCTTTTACATCCTTTCAAGTATCTTCACATTTCATAACATAAATATTGCATATTCATCCTTAAAAAAATGCAAGCACGTAGCTGGAGGGAGGGGGGACGGGCGAGGAAGGGGGGAGGCAGGCGCTTGGAAAAGGAGGCATCTGACCCTCCTTGTGCATATTTTTGGAATTTTTTAATTTTTCATCACCAATATCTCTAGTATGTCCCCTTTTTATATGTTTACATCAAACTTGATTACAAGGCCCATGAAGTACCATGTGTAGCACTGTGGCCTGGAGAATTTTCAGCCAAAATTTCTAGCCAATTCCCTATGGCCCATGATGACACTTTGCTTAAATAGTCTATTCACTGGTTAACACATTGGGTTGTTGTGTTGTTTAACCCCATCTAATGCAGAACTCCAATCCAAAACTACACAATCTAGTTCAAAAATTTTCTTGCTGTAGGTGATTTCAAGAATTCTGGAGAAGTCTGCAAGTAATGATTTCAAGAATTCTGGTGAAGTCTACAAGTAATGTGGCCATCTACAAAATCTTCCTATTTTTCTTTTTACAAGATACTCCAAATCATCATATTCATTACAGGGATTTTAAGTGAATAACCCATGGTACAGGAAACAAAGGATTTGGAAAGATTAAGATTGATTGCCCCAGTTAAGCTCAAATTTTTCTCTAAACCAGGAGTTCTCATTTTTAACACCAAGGGCCACCCTGACCAGAGTTCTACTTACAATCTTATTATGCAGTAACCAGGATATCATTACACAGGCTATTTCCTAAGTAAAATTTAGGGGTCCTTGGGGCCCTCAAAATCTTCAACTTGGCATGGGCAATTTATAAAGGGCAAGAGGATTCACCTCAAATTGAATAGTGTAGTAGACTCTCCTGTTTTATGATTGACTATTGAGAGTCATATGACAACAAATTTTCTCTTAAAATGTGAAATTCAAAAATATAAGTACTTGTTTAATATTGAATATATGCAATATTGAAGTTATAATATATGATGAAAGACACTTTGAAGAGAAATAAGAGGGAAATTGTGACATCTAGCTGTTGCTTCAAAATGAGTTGGGGGACTGCTCTTGACCTTTAAGGGCACTCAAAAGGATTCAAATGTCCCCTGCTCTGAAATTGCTTAACCAAGACGTATAGAAAACCACAATTTGGCAATTTTGAAGTCTTTTTTTTCTTTCAAATGCTTCCTATTGAAAAACCTACACCAATGTCAGAATCAATTACTACACTTGATCATCTTGCTCTCTGAAGAAATTTTGTACATATTGTTTGAATGACATACTATACTTAACTAACTACTGTGGTTTTCTCCTTCATCGTGTTACAAAATGTTTTCCATTTTGAAGATGAGAACCAAAATGAAATCTCTCCCCGCTGTTAAAACCTTCAGAATGGAATATGAGTATGTACAATGCTGCATAAAAAGGAAAATTCATGCTTTAAAACATTTTGGCAGTGAGCCAAAATGCTCAAAGAAATTTGCTAGAAGCATATTCCCACTGGTATTAGCATGGGATCAGTTTACTTATTTTTTCATACTTGCCTCTACCAATAATTATTTCCCATCAGTCATTTTGCCCCAAAAGGAAGGAAGAGGAAAAAGAAGAAGAAATAAAAGGAAAACCAAAGAGTCCACATCAATGTATAGTACAGTCCTTGAATGTAAAGTATCAGATGCTTTGCATGGAACAGCAGCACTATCAATCACTGTTTTAAAATAAGTAACACTTTACACACAGTCAAACAGCAAAAGAATTCCCACAAGTGGCCTCAATGCAGTAAACACCAATGACAGTGTTCAAATAACTGGGCCAAGAATATATGTACATGCCTACATGATCTGAGATTCCTGCAGGTAAATGAGATTAACCTTTCAAAGGGCATCAGCAGTTGTCCCCAAATTATTTTAGAACAACAGCTTATCTCAAAAATGTCTTCCCACGCCTATTCAAAATATGTTTTGTAATATTTCAGAACTTAAATATGTCTAATGAACAATACTGCATCACAGGTAGAGAAAGACATAAACTCTTCATGAATCACAATTGAAGACAAAAATATTGTCATGTGATTTTCAAGAGCCATTCACGAGGTAACATAGTTTACTACACTTATATCAAATTGAAGTGACTGTATTTCACGGACTTCCTTTATAAATGGACTGAGTACGTAGCATGTACATCCTGTCCATAAATTGTTGCCACCAACTGGGACAAAAAAGGCACACCAAGATGGCCGCCATGAAGCTATAATTTGTATGATTTGACAATGGCTGTAATGTTTTATACAAAATTTTAACTTGAATGAGAAAAAACTTATATTCCTGCAATACACTTAATGATTTTGACCTTATTTTGCATTTCGAAAATATTTCAAGTTTCTTTCAAATTCTATTGTACTTGAGCAAGTCCAAACTTTCACACACAAAACCATGGCAGAGAGCCATCTTGCTATGCCTGTCCATGTACGGAAGTCTGTGGCGTATTTTCCCTTTAATGTCAATTAAAAGGCTTTTTGGGGTAGAGGGTCACAATGTTTCATTTTTGCATTGGATGATTCCAACAGTCCTTAGGGCTAGGTGACATAAATAAGCTATAAATTATCACATTATTTAAAACTTTTTAAGCTGAAGTGTTACTCTTCAAACACATGTTACACACCTACATTTATTTATAAACACAACATTGCATTTGAACTTAGGAAGATAGTTGCTGAGTGAAAAATCCATAAAACAAAAGTCATGATGGCATTTTCTGTATAAACATTTATCTATCTCCACACTAAAATACATCCTTGAATGTCACAGTACCAAAGCTCCAAGTGTTGGCTGCCCTATACAGTAGTTAGAATACGTGATTTTTTTGATTTTAAAGAGGAGAATTTTTGGCTCAGATATAAACAATTTTCTATAATGATTTTGTCAACTTATTAAGCTGATGCCATGGCTGTAGGAGACAGGGGTGAGGGAGCTGCAGCTCAATTAACCAACTCCTTGCTGAAGTGGGCAGAGTTTGGTGCCACAGTCAGGCCAAAGTTATGCCATGGAGTGGGATCTGTAGTTGGGCAAATGGTCACCCCCCCCTCCCCCTGAGAGAGAGAAAAAGAGTCAGAGTCACATATGGCCATGGTTGTTGAACAATTGCTACATCTCTCTTCAAAAACTACAAATTTGACCTGCATTTTAAAGGGTGAGGGAGGGGAAGAGATAAAACTAGTCCTCCTTCCCAAATGTTTACTATATGACTGCAACATGTACTATACTTGCAGGCCTTAAAAATTTTAGATTTTCTGAGTGTGCTACAAATAGCACTCCTTAGGAAATGAGGAGTGTGGTAAGGTTGCCATTTTACTTAACTTTAAATTTAATACATTTATATGAGAGCCCATCTTCATCTAGGTGTGCAAAAAATCCCCGCCCTCCCCTCCCCCCCCCCCCTCAGTGTAATCTGAGGCGATGGTGTGCAATCAACACTCTCACACTAAGGTTTCACGGTATACCGGTATTTCCGTAAGTACTGGTACGTACCGGTACCAGTACGGTACGGTACCACCAACCTAAAGGTACCAAAGTATCGTGGAGACTGATACTCAACTTTAAGGTGAAAATCTTTTCTCAAAATCATAGCATTTAAAATAGAATGATACTAAAATATAACAAAAATACATTTGATAAAAGCCCAGTGTCTCTAAACATTACAATATAAACAGGGAATAGTCACTTCATAATCATTTTGCATCATTTCAGTCACAAATCCCCCCTAAGAATTTCGGAAATTGCCGTTTAACGTTTCCCTTGCAGAACTAGTACCCTCCACACTAAAAAGGAACTTGCTTTCTTTCGACATTCTGCGCAATCTCAGAACAATCCCTGCCAGCACTAGCCTCGCCTTCACATTGCGTATTTAGACGGACACGGTTAGTCAACTTTGAGGAGAAAATCTTTTCTCAAAAATAAAGCATTTGAATCAGATTAATACTTGAATGAAACAAAAACCCATTTGATAAATGTGCCATGTCTCTAAGCATTGCAATACAAACAGGGAACATTGACTTGATAATCATTTTGCACTATTTCTGTCACAAATCCCCCTAAGAATTTCGGAAAGTGCTGTTTAACGTTACTTTCGCAGAACTAGTACCTTAAACACTAACAGGGCTCTTGCTTTCTTTCGACATTCTGCGCAACCCCCCGAACGATCGCTGTTCATCAGCAAATGCTTTCACATGGTGTATTAAAAATAGATACCATGCGTCGATTGATAGAATTCACTATTACAATAGCACACAACATTATACAAGTGAGAAATTTGTTGTAAGTAGACAAAGAATCATAGCAATGCAAGCTCTGACATGAACGTTGCATCAACGATTTCTGATTCTAACGCAATGATGTAATGGAACTGCTCCATAACACTCACTGTCTATGTCTGTGGAAAAAAAAACTTCCGTACAAACGCAACGAACGTTCTTTCAGAAATTTACACAGTGAAGCAATGGGACTGAACACACAGTAAATCCCGCTTAAAACATTGGCTCGCGTGTTCAGTTCACCTGATCAACTCGCTTGTTACCCCATCATATTGATAGCTACATGCTGAAGAACAGTATAGTGTTATTGTACTGTACGACGGATTGCTGCGCGATGCATTCGTAAATTCAATCATGAAGCACCTTGATTTAGATTTGATAGTGATAACTCGGCGGGAAGAAAGCTTGATGAATCAGTCTTTTGTGGAAATATTTTTGTAAAGTTCTACCCAATAACTTTTGGTTATACTTAAGGAGGGGGACTGTCATTATTTGCAGAAATTATTTTTACAATCTTCATTACAATTCTGAGTGCTCTTGTCATCTTGTGGGGTCTAGCTCCGGTGCAGATGTGCCGCGCTGATTTATTTTCTGTCCCATATTTATCGGACGCTAAATTTGCGGAGAGGTTATTTCTTTTGATGTTCACCGATTTGTTGAGTGTGGGGTGACTAAATATTATACAAAATACTGAAACGGAAGGCAGGGATTATCAGAAGACTTCACTTATGTCAATGCATGGTATTTTTACGGATATTTTGCATGTGATAAAAATCTTACTTTTTTACTCTTCTGGTACCGGTACTACGGTATTACCAATACCATTTGTGGCGGTACCGACGGTACCAATTATCAGTGGTACTGTGAAACCCTATCTCACACCTAAAAATTCAAGGCCTGAATCATTGCCACTATGTTTATAGATGAATCCGAACAGCAAGTGATGGTCTGATTTCAGTTGGCCGTTACTGGGGTCTATCACCTTTTTTTATCCCTCAAACTCCTTGCTTAATTACCTGTATCATGGATGTTTGTACACTAAATTGTATCTTGATTGCTTCAATTCCACTGAATAGAACGGTTTGAAATTCGTGTAGGCAATAAATGAAAACCGTCTGGGGCTGATGGACCTTACAAATGGCTGCCTACAGTCACTAAACACAACCACTGATCAGATTCGTCTACAGGCTGCATGGCAATTTTATATCAAGCTGTTTCAATTTTTAGCTAACTTTACCTTAACAAATACATACACTGTTTATTGTCCAACTGTAAATTTCTCTCAACACAGAACCATGACTGTCTAAATTCTGGTAATATATCGATACATCCCACATCAGTGAAACCACTTGCCCATATATCAACACATTACCTTGCATAATAGCATAAAACAAAGACTGTATTATCAGCACACAGAATACGCAGGCTCAAACCCATTTGTGTGAATCAATCTTTCCTCGTACATTATTGGCAAGCATTATACTAATGAGAAAGCAATTAGCCTGAGGTTTATAGCAGATAAGAAATTGATGAGAGGCATGGTTTATATTATAATCAACTACCAGGGTTCAGGTAATCTTTACAATAAAATAGAAATGTGTACAAATACAATCTGAATTAGAAAACAGAATTTACTGGGAGTGGCAGAAATTATTAAGGGTAGGCTAGCTAGACTGTTGCAAAACTGGGTGTATTGGAAGTTCTTTGTTAGAGTTTTAGTGCAAATATGTTACAATGAATAAAAAATTTTGCATATTTTGATACAGAAGCCACTGCAATCAATTCAATTAAAAGCTACTTAGCTGTGAAGCAAAAAATGGACACTCTTCAGTAAAAGCAAATAAGAAGTTAACTTCCAATTCAACATTACCAAACCATTAGTTACAAACCAAATTTTACAAATCATCTTTATTTCTGGTCTTGGCAAAAACTATAGAGGGGGGAGGGGAACGTTCAAACACTGAACAGTAAAATTTATAATGATAATAATACACTGAACTTGTATAGCACCAAATCAGGAACAAAAGTGTAGAGCTACTCAAGGCACTATATAAAAATTTCCAACAACTAATGAATCACATTCCAAAAACAAGCACAGAAACAAGCCTTGAGGTAATGCTTAATTGCAGAAATATCAGCGCAGAATGGAATATGGTGAGTAACTGGTTCCACAAGTAGGGAACAGCATATGCCAAGTAGGTGTTTAAATTTTGATCTACCTCAGGTGGCAATGTTGCGTGGTTTTAAACATGCTGTTTGTGATAACCAATCAAGAAAAAGGGGTGAATGAGGCATTGATGTTACTCTTTAACCTTGAACAGTAATTGGTATGTCAAACATTTGATCTCATTACTATGGTAGCATGACCCAAACAACCTAGTTCAGGGCATGTGAGAATACAGACTGGGAAACATGAGGTTAACCTTCAGTTTTGCCTTATTCTACACAGGGTAACACTGAATGTTGTGGGGGTACATGCCAACAAGTCATTCAGTCTGCATATTTGCAACCTACTCATTAAATAAGAAGTTCTGAGTCCATAATTTTTCAACCTTGCGTCCTACAGCTCTACTTTGTATTCCACTCACTTTGCTTTTAACAAACCATGTCACATTTCCTCAGTGATTTGAATGCATGGTTGAATTATAAAGTACTTTTTCTTTTTATATTAAGTCCCTCGATTTAGCAAAACCAAATGAGTGTACATTGATTATTGTATAACCAGATGAATTGCAAAGAAACCATGGCAGCAGCGGCAACAAATAAATTGTAATGCAACTACAGAGCAGGCACGTAGCCACGGGGGGGCACAGGGGGGCACGTGCCCCCCCCCCCAAAGTTTTTCAATAAAAGGTCTTGCACTGAAGGAGAAAAAAAATTATCCCCATTAAATCACCACAACTTCAAAATACCTAGACTGAATTCTGTCAAAATATCTCCCACTTTCGAACAAAACACACTTTAACTCGGGTAAGGAGCGTATGAACGGCGTACACAACTATTACTGTTAATTATAAGTCATGGATGGCGCGTGGAGATCCCTTCCCTGAAGGTCGAGGAGGTTTCGCTTAGTATTGTTTCGAGCCTAATTTCGCACGTCAATGTATCATTCAGCTGTCATATAAGTTCTTACATGAGAGTAATGTACATTTTACCTGGTTTCTGGGCCGGCGTTGTAGGCAGTGCAAAAAGAGAGACTTTAGGCACAAAATAATGTAATGAAGTTATCATAAAAATTTATTCCTTAAGAACAGCTTTAGGAAAAAGTGTCTGGAATTACCGTATACCGCAAAAAAGTAAGCAGTTAAATACAAGTAAAATCAACGTCTTTCTGATTTAGGAGTTATTTAAGTGTCCGGGGAACGGGGTAAGCAAATGCAGATCAACCCAGTTGAAGTTGTTTCGAAATTTTCTAACCGAGAAAAAAGAACCAGAATCAAACTCTTTTAGGCAAGAAAATACTTGATAAAGCTACAGGAAAGATTGATTTTCATGATTTGTTTAAGTTAAGTTTGACATCACCAATTAGCCTTGACAACCTCGTTGGCAACTTGTTTTTTATAATATCCATATTTTTCTATTTCATTTTCACTTTTAGTGTAAAAAGGGTCAAAGTTTTGTTATGAGACCAGCTTTTTCGGAGTACAAATATATCAAAGAAAAATGCAAAATTCCGCACCATTTTGCATCTAGAGTCCTCGAAAAAGGCAAAAATTTTTCAAAGGGGAGGGGGATATCCCCTCCCCTTAGACCCCTGCCCCAGGCCGGCGAAACTCCAATATTGATGCGCCCCCCTAAGTTGATTATTCTGGCTACGGGCCTGCTACAGAGCTCAGACAGGCAAGCAGGAAAGAATAGTACCTAGGGCGCCCTCTATCAGAGATAGTCATCTTTAAAACTTTGCAACCCCCTCAGGGACAGTCAGGACTACAGTATCCCTATTTAGTACAAGATCAACACAACAGTCCGGAAAACAAAGCAAAGCATTCCCTGTCAATGTGAGAAAGTGATATAACCTCTGCTGTCATAAAACTCACTTCGGAACACAAATCTAGCAGTCTCAGTGACTGATACCTTGAGGAACACAGGTTTGATTTGAGTGGAAGTTCCACCACACTGTGTAGATTTGGTTTCAGTTTTGCATATGAAAATCAAACTTTCCTTAACCTTCCCCTTTGATTACACAAAATTTTTTTTTTTTTTTTCATTTTAATTCCAGACTCATTCAAATCTTTTTTATTGGATATTTCAGTTTCTGGCAGTATGGTTTATGAGCAGTTTCTTGATGACCCAGATTTATACCATCCATGGTACTCTAAAAAAGAGCTAAGCAAACAAAAATCAAGACCATTCTCCTGGGAATGATACAAAGGTAAGTTAGGATAGCTTCTAGCATTTTGATGCTTCGTTGCACCACCAGTTGAGTTTCATCACTAGTGATCATTCCGGGACAGATGGACTATCCAATAGCAGCAGTTATAGGAGAGTAGTGTAACAGGTTTATACCCTTCATGAGGTAATTGTTCCATATGTTGCAATGTCACTGTCCGTCTCTATGAAGCAATATACCACGTACAGTATTGCAAACTGTACAGTGTCTAATTTTTAATGATAAGGTTATAATCGGATAATTATTATACTCTTTCACTGTCATTCCATATCACAAGTACCTTTTGAATAAACTAAAACTGAAGAAAAGGGGAATGTCTTTGAATAGCTACTGTGCCACCTAACATACATTAATGTTAAACAGTTCAATACATTACTCCATATTGAAGAATAGGATCAAAACTGACTTTGTGTCGTAAAAGATATAAAGGGTATTGTATTGTCCATTCAACGGTACTTAAGAAAACACATTTCAAAATGGGCAGCTTCTTTCTTGTTTTCTGAGTATATTCAGGCTAAGTGTACACTAACTGAAGAAGCATACGGAACTAAATAGGTAAACTGTGCCTACAGGTTTCTGCATTTCTTCCCAACAAAGGTCAAAATAAACACAAAACTTGTGACAAAACACAATGTATCATCCACACAGACTCTTTCCCCAATTTCCCCCAAAGTCCCTGGTTTTGGAGTCTGTAAGGGGCAATACATATCTCCTTTCACCCAGTGTACACACTTTATACCTATACTTACCAACTGGAAAACTCAAAATGATGAGGAAACCCTACCAACAGAGGGTGTCCTTCACCCTATGACTCAAAGATATTATAAAAGTAGATACCAAACTCCTATCCCTACACTTTTAGACGTGCTGACTCTTCACGGAGGCTCAATCAGAGGGGTGGAAGTGTTTATTTGAAATGGGCACAGTTCTATTCAGTTATCTGCGTGCACAATGACACATGCGCAACAGAAAATTCCATTGTGACGAGATGTCAGCATGCGTGCATTTTTAAAGCGAGTTCTGTACGGGCACAATGCATTTCTCCATGTGAAGTCCGGAATAACTGACGCACACTTTTGGGTGCTTGGAAAAAAAATGCAATAGTTGATTTTGTGTTGTAAGAGCGTAAGAATGTAAACGCATGCATAGATGTGCGCTTGTGAAGATACCATAGAAACTGACCAATCAGTAAGCCAATGAACTTCAAAACAGTCATTGTGCGTTAATGCTCAAATGTTCTTTAGCAGAAAGCCAGCAAAGAAGCCTAAAACTGTTCCATGTAAGTGAAATTTATTGAAGAACAGTGTTTGCAAGAATTGCAATGTTTTAAAATCACACGTATTTATACTACCGAAAGATATCAATTAGTTATTGGCTTTCAAAACGAATGAGCAGTGATCAGCACTTCCGCCCCTCTGATTCAGCCTCCGTGAGGAGTCACCGTCTCCATTTTAAGTTTGGTATCTATGTTTATAATATCTTTGCTACGACTTCCTACTTCATTTTGTTGATGCCAAACCAAGTTTACAAAGGATTGTGGGACAGATTTTGGACTGTACAATTTTTGTCAACGAAATTTTAATTGTTTAAAAATTTATGTCTTGCTTGAAGCAGGGCAGAGAGAGGAAAAATGTGCTGGCATTGCGTTTTTCTGGCATTGCGTTTTTCAGAATGGGAGGGCGCCATCCTGAAGCTGCAGAGACTTTTGCCGGTGGGAATTTGCAGGTGTCAATGACAGACATGAGGAACAAAATGTACTGACATCTACCAAACTGTACCTCACAATCCTGTGCGACCCTCATTTTCCTCAACTGCTCTTACTCAGCATACTTACCTGCAGAAAAGTCATCATCTAAGCACTGTATATGTTGTTGGGCTCTTGTCTTACTTCTAGTCTGATAAGGGGCCTGTAATATGATAGAAAATATCAGACTTAAAAGAAATTCTTGCACTCTGATCAACCTTTCACACTTTGTATAATAAATGAAAAACATTCATAAGCCCTATACTCTAGCACAGTCCCACTGACTTCTTTCATGACTTCGACATGTAGGAAAAGTTTTCCTGGGTGACTTTTTGTCATTGTTAATGAGTCTAGAGACCAGTCAGGTGGGCACAATGTGGACATTTCAACCTTCTCTGTGCTAAAGGTCTACAACCTTTTTTCTGGGAAAGGAAAGGATATGCTGTACATTCAATGTTGCTACAAGTACTTACAAGATGAAAGTCACATGACTTACAGTTGTAACATGAAACCAAATAAAACTGACAGAGACATGTGAACACAAATACATGTAATTGTGATCACTGTATAGTACATAGCCATCCTTTTCTTTTCTTAGGGGGAGGTATGGGGAAAGTATGCAATGTTGGAAAATATTTTTTTTTGTTATTGACTGTGGAGGTCTACATGCTTGTACAGACAAATCCGATTAGCGCTTGTTTTTAGTGACTGTAGGCTGCCATTAATGGGGTCCATCAGCCTAAAACCTTCTTTCTTTAATGTTAACATGAATTTCAAACCTTCATATTTAGTGAACTTGGAGAATTTAAGATACAAATTAGTGTACAACCATCCATGATAGAGGTAAGCCCATCAATTGCTGCCCAGATTCGTGTACAGGCTTACTGGGTATGAACTCACTGTTTTGCAAGTCATGTGATATACACAAGGACATTCACACATTCACTTTTTTCAACACCTTCATTTGAAGATATGAACTGATTTGACAAGAGGTTTCCATAACGTCACATGCAGGGTTTTATTATTATTATTATAAAAATTTATAAAGCGCCACAACTATAAAAATATAATCTGTTGCGCTGTACAATAAAAAACAAACAAAATACTAAGAACAAGATAAAAATAAAAATAAATTACACATTAAAAGCTTGTCTAAAAAGGTAGGTCTCAAGTTTTGATTTAAAAATGCTAATGGAGGGACACAGTCTAAGTTCATGTGGAAGAGAATTCCAAAGGCGAGGACCAGCCACTGTAAAAGAACGTTCACCAAAAGAGGTATTAAATCGCGGGACAATTAAATGAACATAGGGTTTTAGGTAAGCTCGATTTAACAGTACAGCAGCTTGCCAATATGATGCACTGCTGTTATAGGGAAAAATGAAAAAGAGGATTTCATTTTCCCAAAGATGTTCCACAAAACTGAAATTTCACATGTTCTCGCAATTTGTATAGACTGAGTCTAAATTGACAATTTCTGAGAGGAAACAGACCTGTTGCAAGACTGCACATGATTGTTAAAGTTTCGCTTTACAAAAAGGCAGTGTAACCATGGCATACAGTATGTAATAAAGCTACATCATAAATCACCATGACAAATAGGCCCACACATATGTATACTAAAACTATTTATGTACAAGCTCAAGAGTACATTGATCTGCTATAACAAGGGTGCATTACATAAAAAGAACTGAAATTAAAACTTGTAATTTGATACATCCCACAGGAAGTTATCCTTCTTATCATTCACAAATATTGCAAGCAAAAATGTGATGTACAAAACATATACTGAAAAATAAATGGAGCTTGTGAAGAGAGGACAGCACTGGAATGAACAAAGAAGATCATGACGTTTGGGGCTTCATATCTGAAAACTGACAGGTGGACATATTCTTTACAAAAGATAATTTTACAATTTATTCCACTTATTTGGTCTACGTACGTGGTGTAGAGTACTAATAGTGAATGATTGATTGGGATGGAGGTTATCTCTCCCTTCCCTACTATAATGTGGGGCCCTAGTTGAAAAATGATACCTCAGACAATATTGCAAATGACACACTATACCTACTTATTAAAACTTGTAAAGACCAAGGATAAAATTAATAAGGCACCAAGAAAGCTAAAATTTGGGGTGAAATTTGCCTTTTTAAATGTGAAGACATGAAACTTGTGAAAAATTTCACACCAAAATCCCCCAAACTTTCTGTTGGTTAGCAAGAGAGGAATTAAGAGGCCACCCTCTCCAGTAGAGCTAGACATCCTCTACAGTGCTATCAGTTTACCAGTGGCTAGTTGTAGGAAAGGGGCACAGACTTATATACATGGACACAGCATGTAATAATAATAATACATTGAACTTATATAGCGCCAAATCAGAACAAAAGTGTAGCTGCTCTAGGCGCTTGACAAAAATAAAATCAAACAACAAATTCATTTCAATCAAAGAAGCAAGCAAACAAATGAGTCTTGAGATTACGCTTAAATGTAGAAAAATTAGTACATAACCGAATATGGTCAGGTAACTGATTCCACAAGTAGGGAGCAGCATATGCAAAACATCTGTAACCACATGATTTCAATTGTGGATTAGGAAGAGCTAGGAAAGCCTTCTCAGAGGAACGAAGAACACGAGCAGGAGTATAAGGAGACAGAAGCTGAGAGATATATGTAAGGTATACATCCTACCAGCAGATGGTCTCCACCAGCTGGGACAAAAAAGGCGCACCAAGATGGCCGCTTTGAAGCTATAAATCGTCTGATTTGACGACGACACTGTAATATTTCCAACAAAAAGTTAAACTTAAATGGGAAAAATATCATATTCCTGAAATATGTGAAGTGATTTTGACCTTACCTTGCCATATTTCACTTTGACTGTATTTCAACTTTCTTAAAAAATATTAGGATATACCTGAGTAAGTCCAAGCTTATACACAAAATCATAGCAGACAGCCACCTTGGTGCTCTTTTTCTCAAACGTACGGTAGAGACAATGTACCGTGCGGTATGCTCTGTCCATGTATAGGAAGTCTGTGGAGAGGGATTACTTTAAAAATAACAGGTAAGAGAGGGAGATGTAATATCAGTTTTAATACCAGATGGAGAATATTCTTTCCACCATATTGCCATAAGGGTAATTATGAGAGTAGGAAATGAGGATGTAAATCCAGCGGCATAAGACTTTTTCAATGAACAAGAAGGGGGGTGAGGGCAAAAAGTTGAGTAATAAGCAGAAATGACACCATCTAAGCAAAGCACGTGTTGGAATGTAGCATACAGAGAAAATTTTGGCTAAAAATGGGAATGGCACCTACGGTCTTGTTGATAAGACTTAAATCCATACTTTCAAGGGGTGTGTGTGAAGTTTTTGTCTTTAACATATTTTGCTAATAATTTTATTCCTTTCAAATTTTATCTGAGAAGCAATTAAAGCAGTTCAATGGTGGCTCCTGCCCCTGTCCCCCATGGCCATACAGGACTCTTTCGCTCTGGGAGGGGCAGTGACTCTTTACCCAACTCCATATCCCACCCCACAGCATAATCTCAGGCCGACTGGGAAACAGAAGTCTGCCTGATTGAGCAAGGTATGTCTTGGCCTATCGTTGGGGTGCAGCTTCCAAGGTCCTCCCATCTGTTAAAGCCATGGGCCCTATGGCAAGCCGTTTTAACATTTACCTCGCAATTCCACTTAAGTGGAATGCATTTCACTTAAGTGGAATACAATTCCACTTAAGTTAAATTGAATTCCACTTAAGTGGAATACATTTCACTTAAGTAAAATGTATTCCACTTAAGTGAAATTGCATTCCACTTAAGTGAAATTGAATTCCACTTAAGTGAAATGTATTCCACTTAAGTAAAATTGCATTCTACTTAAGTCAAATGCATTCCACTTAAGTCAAATGCATTTCACTTAAGTGGAATGTATTCCACTTAAGTGGAATTCAATTTCACTTAAGTGGAATTCAATTCCACTTGAGCGAAATTCAATTCGACTTAAGTGGAATTCAATTTCACTTAAGTGGAATGACATGGATCGCTACCGTATTTCACTTAAGCTAAATTCTATTTCACTTAAGCTAAATTCTATTTCACTTAAGCTGAATTGAATTCCACTTAAGTCGAATTAAAATTCACTTAAGTGGAATTGAATTCCGCTTAAGTGAAATTGAATTCCACTTAAGCGAAATTGCATTCCACTTAAGTGAAATGCATTCCACTTAAGTCAAATGCATTCCACTTAAGTGGAATTCAATTTCACTTAAGTGGAATTCAATTCCACTTGAGCGAAATTCAATTCGACTTAAGTGGAATTCAATTTCACTTAAGTGGAATGACATGGATCGCTACCGTATTTCACTTAAGCTAAATTCTGTTTCACTTAAGCTGAATTGAATTCCACTTAAGTCGAATTGCATTCCACTTAAGTGGAATTCAATTCTATTCGACTTAAGCGAAATGTGATTGGTCCAATTCTATTCGACTTCAGTGAAATGTGATTGGTCAGCTCCCAGGAGGCTTTGATTGGCTAAGCCATAGCGCGCTAGACGTGCACTATATAAAATATACAAAGGGCCGACGCTAGGCCTGCATGTAGCAGCTAGATATTATGCAATCCTGCATAATAACTTAAGGCGCGAGGCTAGCTGTGGCTGGTTCTTACGTAATACCCCACGCGAACATACGTCAATCTATATCCAAGAGGAAACTATTTCACTTAAGCTTAATGTGTTGAACCGTCGTTCTATTTTGCTTAAGCTAAATGCTATTTCACTTAAGTGAAATTGTATTCCACTTAAGTAAAATTGAATTCCACTTAAGTGAAACAGCATTTCACTTAAGCGGAATTGCGTTTAGCTTAAGTTGAATTGTATTTCACTTAAGTGAAATAGCTAGGCTATTCGACTTAAGCAAAACGTAATTTCACTTAAGTGGAATACAATTCCACTTAAGTGAAATTGTATTCCACTTAAGTGGAATACATTCCACTTAAGTGGAATACATTTCACTTAAGTGGAATTGAATTCCACTTAAGTGAAATGTATTGCACTTAAGTGGAATACATTTCACTTAAGTCAAACGTATTTAACTTAAGTGGAATTGTATTCCACTTAAGTGAAATGTAGGGATGCACCGGATATCCGGTCCGGCCGGATTATCCGGCCGGATAGTGAAAAAATATCCGGTTCTGGTTCTGGCCGGATTTTTTTTAAATCCGGCCGGAACCAGATTTTTCTGTAAACTTGGGTAGCATTATGTACATGAGTTATAACAAACATGAAAACAGCAGTAACTGTCTCAGAATTAATTTAAAGTTCATAAATGATAGCTTATCAGTGCATGTTACAGTATATAACATTTGAACACCTTTATTTAACCCTTAAAAGTGACTGAACCAAACAGGCAACAAAGTTATAAAAGTAACTGATTTACATGTACATGTAACAAATATGACTTCAAATTCCTCCAACTGTGTGAAATAAACTGAATGGATGAAAAGACCTTTCATGCAATTTAAATAGTCTACTGCAGTGCACAGTAGTACTGTACAAAATGGATAATCCATATTACAGTTGTACCTGAGTCACATCATTCGAGGCAGTGTTTTAGTTTAATTGCATTGGGTTGTCTACAAATACACACTTTAACACTTCACTTTATTTTACTTTTTAACACTTACTTGCCCATTAAAGTTGTGTAGTACAAGCAGAAAATGTGTTTCATCTTGAATTTCAGAAGACATTACTCATTGCAAATTAAAGTTGCCTATGGGGTCAATATTAATGTTTTCTGTACCTAATAATTAATCACACACAAGTATACACAATATGATTAGTGTTCAACCAATCATCTGTTAAGTAATCAACATCTAGCCGATTATTCCGTCATCGGTAAATAATCGGCATTGGTAAAATTCTGCCATTCAACCGATCATTGCCACCGATTATTTGCAAACTGGAAAAAAGGGGCTAAATATACTTGAAAAAGGGCTCTTAGTTTCGTTAAAATCCCTGTAAATACTCAATCCATTAACTTCCCGCCAAAACGAGATGCATCGATAATCACAAATGTATAAATTTAACCCCTGCCATGGGAATGATTGTTTGATATTTTCCGCTATAACCCGTTTGTTTTACCTGAAATTAGATTTAGAATTGCATTCAAGGTGTATTCCTTGCTGTCTCTCAGAAAGCACCGCGTAAGTTGCTGTACAAACTGTTCTGCACAATACGCATAGAACAGACTGGCTTATATAGCCAGCTAGCGAAGCCGGGCGAGTCTCATGCTAAATTCACGTAGAAATGGCACCACAAATATCTGTCTATTTGGATTATGTGGGGAACTGACTTACGTGCATTTCAGTTGCAGATTCTTTTTAAACAAGATGTGAGTTTTGGAAGAGAACTGCTTAAAATATACAGGGATATTTATATCTGAAAGGAACCATAAGATACATTAATCGGGTGCAATTGTTTTGCTGCCCAGAACTGCTAAGATTATTATGATTGCTCTACATGAGGTCGGTTAAGACGGGTGCTCGAGAGTAGCAGCTACAGTACATTAAAGCAACTACAATCCAGTACAGTAAAAGAATGGAAATGTTCCGACATGATTGGGGGATGAAAACTAGACAGAGCATGATGTTGGCCTTAGAACTAAATTATCAAAGGGCATATGACATCAACTGCAAACAATTCTGTTGTATTAACAGTTGATTTGGATCTTCACTTTTGAATTGAAAATATTACCCCTACAAAAATTACCTCCCGTTTGTGAAACGAACCGAACTATTCCCAATATTTTCTATCCTAAACTGGTTACGGTATACACGATGTGCACGAAGCAAGGGGCGTGTGCTATAGAGACAAACATGTGATTTCCCTCTTTCTCATAATCGGTATCAGGCCACTTGTTTAATTAATTAATCGATAATTGAGGATTACCAATTATTGCATAATAGGTCGACCACTAAATATGTTATCATACATATACTATAATACGTAATGTCAGAATGTGTAATATACAGTACAGTATCTCAGCCAAAAAAGTTATTGATGATAAACATGCTTCAGTTTTTTGATATCATGGCATGTTTAAATACAAGGAAAGGTGTATAAAACAATGGTGCTGTACATAGTTAAAAACCGTAACCCTAGAGTCTTTCTACAGTACATATGAGCAGTCCATTCAGTAATCACTATCCAAGGACTCTCTTTGCCAAGTATTACTGGTCTACATAATTTGTACAATTTTTTTGAACAAGTGGTGATGTACTGCAGTTCAAAAAGAACAAACTGATATGCAAAACAACTTTCAAGATTCCCTCAGGAGTTTTCCCTACAAATACTCACTTAAGGAGGGAAAATACACAGAGCTCTTACTTGCCCCGCTTTGCAACGGTTTTGCTGTATTTCGCTTTGCAACGGTTTTGCTGTACTTCTGCAGGAACAGTTTTTCATGCCTTTTTTCTATTATATTGCAATTTTTGGTTAAAAAATTAGTTAAATACACTTGTACAACACTTGAAGACCAATTTATAGACATTTCCCATTAGTCCTTCACAAACATTACGTCACAAAGCAGAAAACTCCTATCCCAGAGTTTCTCTGCTTTCCTGAATTTCACTTTATTCATCTGCATTGCAAAAATCCGGTTCCGGCCGGAAAAAATCCGGCCGGATTTCAAGTTGGTTCCGGCAAAATCCGGTTCCGGCCGGATCCAAAATTTTGGTTCCAGTGCATCCCTAGTGAAATGTATTTCACTTAAGTGGAATTGCGAGGTAGATGTTAAAAAGGCTTGCCATACGGCCCCCTCCCCCTATGGTTACATCACTGTGCAAATCCACATTTTCTTTATCCTTAATGGGGAAGTGATGCTTCATTGTGCAGTTTCCTTAAAAATAAACCAATAGCTTTCATAATCAATTCCCCTGATGTTATTCTTAGCACAAGATCCTGAAATTGTGGTTACGACTTAACATCAATGGTTAGAAACTGGGCTGTAAAACTCCACAGGTTTTCAGGTTGTTCATCGAGCAAAATTGTGGTTGTCCAAAAATTGTTTGGTTGTCCAAATGAAAGTGAAAATTACACAAGCACCTAGAGCAGTTACACTTTTATTCCTCATTTGGAGCTATGTAAGTTCAACGTATTCTTATTAAACAGTTGCTTTGATGCCTCTGCCACAGAAAAAAAACATTAGATTCCTATTTCTTCCTTGAAGATGTAGAAAAACTAGTTCATTACAAATAAAATCTACCTGTCCATCTTACAGCATCAGTGACATAAAGTGGTTTTCCAAAACAATTTTTACTCATTTCAGACAATATGACGAGTGCTAAATTTTAGGCCCTGAACTAATATCAGTGGTTCAAGCATTTTTTACAGTTACCCCAATGTTATTCTAAAACAAACAGACAATTGTCATAAATTTTCTCCTTTTTTTCTCTTCAAAAGTTCTATAACCTCAACGACATAAATACTGAATTCAAAGTTAGATCTCACATGAATGACCACAATATTATCCCACAATTCTCAAAACCATTCATAATATAGCCTAGGATGGAGCACACCAATCCAAACTGGGCTGATTGGATTTTCTAGGCATCCCCCACCCCCACTGCCACTCAATCCACCCCATTAGGGAGAGTGACTCCCTGCTTCACATTTTGTTAATGGTTTAGTTCAAAAACATCCTTCCTGATTTTCAGAGACGGCCTATTGCTTTTATTTCAGATAAAACTTGGAGGAATCAATTTTTCTTGTTCAGAATGCCCCAGATATCTTTCCTATGGCAGTTTTTGTTTGCTATGCTCTCTGCAGTTCATTTGTCCTCTGTAATGCAGGGATTAATTGTTATAGAACTTTCATGGTGAACAATAGTGAGATTCAACCTTAGAAGGACTCCTATTGTACAAGGAATTGGATTTCACTGCCTGTGAATGTTTGAGTATCATGGAGCTACTGTACCAGGTTGCAACTAGACTTACTACAATATTTAAAACTATTGTGTGTGCTACTGAAAGGCTGGTACAATACCTACTGTAAGTTCAGTAAAACCATTTGTTCTGAAGTAACAAACCTTTACAAGTTCTACATAGATTTTATTGCACAAATACCCACCATTGAAAAATACTGCAAAATATTATCTTCATGAAAGTCACTTCCCTGAGCCACCATCAAGATGGGGGATAAATGGGCTAGGTGCCCCCTTAACCCATCTCCCCCCCCCCCTTTTTATCATTTCAAAGACACTTTTTCTCCTGATACAACACAATAACTTTCACCGAATTACCTCACTGCTCACAATAAGTGCGCCCCCTTTTCCAAGTCCTGAATCAGACTAGCCCCCTCCCCCAATATGAATTAACATACCCAACCTTCAAACTAATGCTTGAATCATCCACTCTTTTCATATTAATTGTATAAATTGTTAAATTCAGGTGATAAGACTCTCTTATAAACATTCTAGGTGTAACAGTAACAAGATTATATCTGCAAGAGCTCTATGATTTCCCTAAGCAATTTTGGGGCTACTGTATAAATTCATGACAACCAACCTCAAACTGAAGTGAATAAACACTCACTAAACTTATTCACTTCAGGGTGTTTAGCTTAATCATTCCTCTTCAGTTATCTATTCCCCTCAGTTTGAGGTAGCTTTTTATGAAGTACCCTTTAAGTATGGGGTGATGGCTTACTGCCTTTAACCCTTTACCATTGTTTGGGTCCTCATGGACCCATGCGGAGAGTTCGGCTGTCACCCATCTTTACTGTTTCACGCGGAGCTTGAAACTGCGAGTAGCTACCCGAAAATTTGGCCACAACAACAAGCGAGAGAATAGTTTAAGGTCACGGGGTCAATGGCCTACGGAAGCCAATGTGGGGAGGGCTACGTCCACTTTTCCGCCCACTTCCAAGGCACGCAAATATGCCCCGATTGGAGCACAACGGTAAAGGGTTAATAAATTAAATGACTAGCAACAGTCAACTGGCATTACACTGCATGCACTTGCCACAAGTCAACTTCATGCAGACCTCACAAATTTGTTCAGTACTTCCATATAACTTACAACCAACAGATAATATTTACTTAATTCAAAAGAGACGAAACTCCGTCACACAACTCTCACGATATCAAATTACTATCTTTTTGAATCATATTAGTTTATTCTCACTCCTTGATATGATGGCAACTATTTATTGCCTATAATCTTTTTTACACTATTCCCTTCCTTGTCCCTGGTCTTCAGTCTCAATAACTCCAAATTCTCGGTTTCTTTCTTCTTTGAATAGAGGCCCAAACAAGATGCCTCACACATAACCTTTCTTCGAAATGAGTAGCTTTTCCATATTCTCACTCATATCACCTTTTCCATTCTTGCTATTGATACGAAATCAAACCCTATTTGAAGTACAAAGAAAGGCCTGATCTGTACAGTGTTATTAAAGCACAGAATTGACCTAACTTGTACTGTACCAAGGTGAGAGCTACAATGTACTGAAACTAGTAATATACACACACTAAGGAAGGAAGAACCATCTGCTGTATGTGATGTCATGAAGCAAGCCATCTAATGGCACTGTAAACCTCACTATGTAGTGATGAAGTTATTTTGAGTGCTGTCAATTTACACAGGAAGTTAAGATCAAATTTCTTCTCTTCCTAGCAAGTGTTGGAGGATAGCGGAGGCAGCCTTTAGGCCGAAAGGGGAGAGAAGAAAAATAGTGTGATACTGACATCTATCTTTCAGTCAGAAAACTTCTGCAGAGGGCATTCTTTCTCTGCCCCGAAAAATTACAAGGGTATTATGCCATGCAGTAAAATAATAAATTTTTCAACTGCCAAACTAATCCTTTATAGGTTTTTTGAGGCACAGTGCATGCTTCTATGAAATTTTGTAACTAGCAAAAAGCACCCTTAACTACAAAAGACATTAGAAGTCTGAATTAGAACCATCATTCTAATATACTGTCTATATCACTCTTCATCATTCCAAGTACTTTATAATGGGAGTATGATGTACTCAGGTGGTTAATTAAAATTTGTGTCTTTTTTTTTTGTTTTCGTTTTTTTTAGGACCATTAAGGGAATTGTTTTGCAATGCTAAAGTGACAAGAAAATTATGCTACAGTACTAGCATGACATATGGTTAGGTAAGAAGGTTAGGTTAGGTTAGATGCAGTTTTATGGGCCAGTTTCCAAACAACTGGTTCAGTTCATGGCATATGATAAATGAATACAACTTTACATCAGATGGATAACCAAGTTAACAATTTAGTTCAAAACTCTGCAGTGTCTCAGCACTATTCAAAGGCATTCATTCCCCAGACAGCTGCAATTCTTTCAACCCACTGTACTTCTTCTCCAGCTCACTCCCAACTGTCTAGGGTTACATCTCTTTGTTCCAATGTCTCTATGTTCCGACAGTACAGCGCCAAAATATACTTTGTCCGTGCCAAAGTACGTTTTCATCGGCGCCAAAGTACATTACTGTCAGTACCAAAGTACATTATTGTCGGTGCCAAAGTTTATTGTTGTCGGCGCCAAAGTACCCTTTGTTGGTACCAAAACCAAAGTACATTGTTGTTAGAACAAAGCAACATCAGAACATAGGGATGTCCCACTATCTACACGTACCTCATCCTTATCCCCATATGAGTCCCAGTTAATTGATTCAGGACATACCTGGTAAGTATTACAAAGTCCTATTACTGTGTAGTCAAAACACTCTCAGTACATGATGTGCAAAATGAGCTACTCATCAATTCATTATTTGACTTCAGTCAAAGAGCTGTGCCAACTGAGAATTTCTACATACTACTTTTAAAATTGTAGTTTGGTGTGACGAAGGACTGCCTATCATACCCAGCATCCTTAATTTGTTGTAAAATTTAACATGCAGTACTTTTCATGTAGGTTTAGGCCTAAGTTGTAATGAAATGGCATGCCTTCCTGTCGGAAACTGTAAGTTCATTAGTGGGGGGAAGGGGGCAAAGGCCATACACATTGTACCATGGGGTCATCAGCACAGAAAAAGTTAAATATCTGCCAAAGGCAAAGAAGACCTTGTTGTCACATATGCTTCTATTAAGCCACATATTAACAATACCATACAGGTGTTTCATCTATAATTGAAAGCAGATTGAAAGCTTGCAACAGTGTATCTGAGGAAAGATATGTTTTTCCCATCTCCAAACTAAACACTTAAAATTTGTTGGTATAAATTCGAGTTAGGAGACGAGTTACCACCAGGAGGTCTACAAGGGTCAGACAGGGACAGAAATGACCTGGACTGCTTTTTTTGCAGAGCCATAGTTGGACTAAATAGAAACCCATTCGACCCTTAGAAATTCCCACTTTTACCATAAATAAGCTAGTAAGTACTTCAAATCTCTGACTCAGTAATTCTCAAATTGTTCAAGCCAAAGTTTGGGTACACTCCATGTCAACTAGTGGTAGCACTACACTTGTGCAATATGTGTCCCATACTCCGAGATATAAACCCACAAGTACTGTTTCCTGCTGTATCACCTCAATGAGCCTGCCCCTTATCCAATGAGACTTGTAACATGATTTATCCACTTTTGTTGTTTATCAGTCTCATGCACAACCCATTCACTCCTTTCATCTTTCAAGCCCTTGTGCTGAAGACAAACTACTGTTCCCCCTTGAATCAATATCCACAAAATCATACAGTCTGCAAAAGAACGACTGAAAAAACATTTACCAGCATTTCCACTGGACTACACACTGTACATAGGGGTGAGAGGGGTAGCCTACATGTATGTACATACTATTAAGGGAAGGGGGGGGGGGAAGAGTACAAAAAATACTAGTTACAAAGTTGATGATTCTTTTGTTATAAATTATATAAATTTCTGACTGGTCAACTTGATGACAAACCCAATACAAACATCTTCCATGTAATACAATTTCAAGGTACCTGTATAGATCGATCTTCCACAGCGATCCATTCATCATCATACATAATGTGCAAATATGTTCAGCAGTTTAGATTTTCATTGTATTCTGGTTGCTGTTTGCATGCCTGGACAGTCTAATATTACAGCAGGCACTACTACTTTGTAAATATTGGACAGAGCAAACAAGAAACCAATCAGCTGTTTTGAAGAGCATGTGCAGCTGTACCCTTCAGTGCATATACCATACCCAGTTGCTTCCTGATTTTTTGTTATACCACCTGTATGACAGTGTATACATAAGTGCATACTAAGCTACAGTATGCTGTTCAAAAAGGCAGATACTTAATATGCTGGCCACATTCCCCAACACAATTTGAAAATCTTCCCAAGTGCAAATTTCAGATTTCACTCTAGGTTACAAAAAACCAGACTGTTCACATTCTTTTTTTTTTTTTTTTTGGTGTGTGTGTGTGTGTGTGTGTGAAGATGTAGAGTGTTATATACAGCAATGTTTTAACTCCGGAATTTAACTTGGGGGGGAAGAAAGGACTCCCTCATTAATATTTCTTGGGAGAAATTTCATAATTTCAATTTGGTTTGGATGGTTACTTTGTAGAGTTTTTTTCATAGTCATTTGGAGATGATAGGTTTGCAACAAGTTTTGAGTGGCACTGAGCACAATAAAATAGGTTAACTTTATTATTTTTCTTGAAAACATTTCAAAGGGGAATTACTTTCTGTTTTTACTTTGGGGGGATTTTGAAAACAGCTGCTGGATCCTGCACCTTTAAAGCACAAGAGCAGTCATCCCAACTTGAAGTAGTATAGTAGACTGTCCTGTTTCATGATTGGCTCTGGAGAGTCAGGTGACTGTTTTTCCTCCTCAAATGTAAAATTTACGAGGATTTACTGCTTGAATAATCATGAATGCAAAACTGGAGTCCTATAATATCATAATTAACTGACACTCTGAGGACAAAAAACACTTGCCTTTATCTGCTGTTTGACAATAAGGTTGGAGCAACTGCTCTAGCCCTTTAATGCACAGAGTGATAAAGAGTCTTACCCAAAGATTGTAGTATAGTCTCCTGGACTGATGATTCAAGGAAGTATTCCTTGAAGGATTATAAATTTCACAATTTTAAAACAATAAAAATGTGTCGACTCTTATGTACACTAATTCAAATTGGGGTAACCCCATTTTCCTTTAACTTTATTCATCAATCTATCTCCACTTTCCTGTTCCTGTTTCAAAGATGCCAGAGACCTATGTATCATAATCCAAAAGAAAATACAGGACTGTATAAATGGGAACACCTTAAAGGTAGTGTGACATGTCAGCAAAATGTCCTGACTTACCTTGACAGTTAGGGAGTGTACTTTACAAAGGAAAATCTGTAGGAATTATGTTGTTATCTTTTACCATTCTCTAGATAAATCTCTTCAAAGTTTGAGTATTTCTGAAACAACTTGTTTCCTATGCTAAAATAATGATATAGAGTGTTGCAAAGTGGTGACAGTTCTTTTGTTAACCCTACATTACTTTTATCTAAATTACTTATCAGATAGTTTATGGATGATATTGATGATATTCAAGGACAAAATTTAAAATTCCAATACAAAACCCTCCGCACACACTAGTATTGCAACTGTCCTTGAAACAAAAATTGTAAAAACAAAGGATAACATTAGCCATATATGACATTTCCCTCTCATGACATCACAACATTTGCATATTTAGCTCATATTTAATAGTGATTACTGTAAGTGCAAAAGAGAAATTGCCCTCAAAGTCTAAAATGGTCAAATTTTGCTGGATTTTGATCGTAATTGCAGCTTTTTTCTTAGTTTTAGATGCCTTTTACACCAAATAACCAATATTGTCATTTTTGTGTCACACGAACTTTAACAAGACAAACAGAATTTCAGGTTAGTAAATTTAGCGTACCACACTGCAATGCATGCTACACATCTCACGTTTTAGAACAACATATACCATACCGTCATTTCTCTTTCCAGTGAAATATGACCTTCCATGCCAAAATTCTATAGAAGAATTGGCCAGGGAGGAGCCTACCATTAAAATGTTGTGAAAATTTAAATGATGTATGAATGCCTCAACAATTTATGGCCAGCTGAAATGTTAGACTGATCAGTGTAAGTGTAAACTAGGCAAGGTATTAATAACAACTGTATACAAAACCTGACAGTGATAAGAGGACGTTTGTTTGCTTTTCATGAAACCCATGCTCAAAGAAGAGGTCTTCACCAACATCAATGTTTTAAAGCACCTACTGATGTATTTGCTGAACATTTTGACCATCCAGGATTTGTTGTCATAAATTGTACCTGCTGTCCTGCTGTTCTGCTGGGCATAATCATGGGTTGAAACATGGAAGTACTACCGAGGTAGTACTTCCACAGTTGAAACTATCAGAACATTTGCCACAGTGTGTATTAGATGCTCAGAGAGGATAAATACATGAACATGTTACAAGTATTGCTACATCATCTCAGTGAGTTTCACAAAAGGGATAGTCACAATTTTTTTTATCCATGGGGGAAGAGGGCAACAAATTTTTAATAGAAACATTGGATCTTGCCCTGAAGAGTGAAGACACAAAGTTTTGAAATATTTTATTGCTTCACGTGCATTTATGGTATCAATACTTTGTTGTGTAACATCTGTAGTTATTTGGGGTGACTGCTTCTTCCTTTTTAAAGGGCAAATACCACCAATATCATGCAAATTAAAAGAAGCAGTGCCATAAAATCAATTACCTAACATTTGAGCCTTTTGATGGTTTACTTGTAATACAAAACTGCTCAGTGACTCCTTGGTTACTGAAGCTTTATCTTTCTGTGTAAATTTCAATGTCCATTACTGCAGTATTATTGCATGTGATAAAGTATATGAAGGACTAACTATATTGATAGGGCCATATTCAACAAAACTCTTCTTGAATATTGAATCTTTTGGCCTACAGTATTCACCTCACCTGTTACAACCTGAGTAGTCTCTTCTAGGGTTTCACAGTACCACTGATAATTGGTACCGTCGGTACCGCCACAAATGGTACCGGTATTACCGTAGTACCGGTACCAGAAGAGTAAAAAAGTAGGATTTTTATCACATGCAAAATATCCGTAAAAATACCATGCATTGACATAAGTGAAGACTTCTGATAATCCCTGCCTCCCGTTTCAGTATTTTTTATAACATTTAGTCACCCCACACTAAACAAATCGGTAAACAAAAAAAGAAATAACCTCTCTGCAAATTTAGCGTCCGATAATTTCGGGACACACAATAAATCAGCGCCGCACGTCCGCACCGGAGCTAGACCCCACAAGATGACAAGAGCACTCAGGATTGTAATGAAGATTGCAAAAATAATTTCTGCAAATAATAACAACACCCCTCCTTAAGTATAACCAAAAGTTATTAAGTAGAACTTTACAAAAATATTTCCATAAAAGACTGATTCATCAAGCTTTCTTCCCGCCGAGTTATCGCTATCAAAACTAAATCAAAGTGCTTCAAGATTGAATTTACGAATGCATCGCGCAGCAATCCGTTGTACAATAACACTATACTGTTCTTCAGTACGTACAGCAATACAACAAAGCAAGTGAGTTGATCAGTTGAACTGAACACGCGAGCCAATGATTTAAGCGGGATTTACTGTGTGTTCAGTCCCATTGCTTCACCGTGTTACAGTAATTTCTGAAAGAACGTTCGCTATGCTCGACGAAAGTTTTTCTCCCACAGACATAGACAGTGGACGTTATGGAACGGTCCCACTGAATCACTGTGTTAAAATCAGAAATCGTCGATGCAACGTTCATGTCAGAGCTTGCAATGCTATGATTCTTTGTCTGCTTACAACGAATTTCGCACTCGTATAATGTTGTGTGCTATCGTAATCAAAGTGAATTTTATCAATCAACGCATGGTATCTATTGGCAATACACCATGTGAAAGCATTTGCTGATGAGCAGCGATCGTTCGGGGGTTGTGCAGAATGTCAAAAGAAAGCAAGGGCCCTGTTAGTGTGGAAGGTACTAGTTCTGCGAAAGTAACGTTTAACAGCACTTTCCGAAATTCGTAGGGGGATTTGTGACTGAAATAGCGCAAAACGATTATCAAGTGAATGTTCCCTGTTTGTATTGCAATCCTTAGAGACACGGCGCATTTATCAAATGGGTTTTTGTTTCATTCAAGTATCATTCAAATTCAATGCTTTATTTTTGAGAAAAGATTTTCACCGCAAAGTTGACTAATCGTGTCCGTCTAAATACACAATGTGAAGGCGCGGGCGAAGCTAGCGCTGGCAGGGATCGTTCTGAGATTGGGCAGAATGTCGATAGAAAGCAAGTTCCTTTTTAGTGTGGATGGTGCTAGTTCTGCGAAAGTAACATTAAACGGCAATTTCCGAAATTCTTAGGGGGGATTTGTGACTGAAATGGTGCGAAATGATTATCAAGTGACTATTCCCTGTTTATATTATAATGTTTAGAGACACGGGGCATTTATCAAATGGACGTTTGTTACATTTTAGTATCATTCTAATTTAAATGCTATAATTTTGAGAAAAGATTTTCACCTTACAGTTGAGTACCGAGTCTCCACGATACTTCGGTACCTTTAGGTTGGTGGTACCGTACCGTACCGGTACCGGTACGTACCGGTACTTACGGAAATACCGGTATACCGTGAAACCTTAGTCTCTTCTACTTAGGAATATGGTGATTGCTATTAGGTTCCCACCGAAAGTGCATTGTATGTTAACTTTAAAGACACTTGGGGTTAAAGACATTGGGCAGAAAGGCATGGAAGAGGCTTAAAGGCCAGACTCAGTAAACCTCTGTGTAGTAACATTTAACCTGAAAGAGTAATGCTAAATGCAGTAGTGCTAAAATTACTGTGGGTAGCACACTGTATGCAATCTAGAAGTGGAAGCAGGAAGTACTGTTCACTCTCCTGTCTTGCACCTTGTATTTTTGTCTATTTTGCCAGAAGGTAAAGGATATTGTGTCCATTGCTCCCAAGTTCCAAGAGGCAAGATGCGGGTCCAACTGATCTGTCCATTGGTGGATTACCAGTCTGGGGGAGGGTATGAGGGGACTCCCCTCATACCCCTTCCCCAGACCGGCAGTCCACAAAATGGTGGCACTTTTTTGTCAAATCAGTCAACACAATTTCGCTAGGTTACCGCCAAAAAAGTTCAGCATGGTACTGAATTTTGGAGGGTGACCCAGAAAAATATTGTGTTGAGAAGATTTGCCAAAATAATATTGTACAGATACAAATGTGCAATTACTAAAACTTCTCCCAGTCACAATATTCAATGACTATTGTTGCAGTAAATTTTGGTGCAGTGCTCATACCATTTGCAAACGTCGACTCGATATGTCACCGATGGTCGAACCATGCTGCAAGTGATATCCAAAATATGTCTAGTACATCTCGAATGGCATTCTAGCCATGAAAACACACAGTCAAGAACGTCAAGACAGTCCAGAACATGCATTAGTTTGATGAGAAACTCTAAGACAAGCCCCGCCTCTAACTCGCAAAAGGGGCATTCATTTTTGCTATTGAACATGGCATTGCACAATGTTATTACACTATTTACACAGTGACCGGAATATATTCCATACCTGCTGCGAAGGTTAACCAATAGCAACAAAAAACATAGGTCTGTATATGTCTAGGCCTATGCACTGTGTAGCAGCGCAAGCAGTTGAATGTGCCGTGAGATACGAAATACTGAATTTGTTGTTATCGTAAGCTGAATTGTTTGTGAATTTGTGTGGTACTCTAACTAAGAATACTTCGAAGATTTGAAATGCGGGTTTTTCAGAGAGCTGGGTGGGTCAGCGGGTTTGGGTGTTCAAATGCAAGTCAAACCCAAGAAATGCGGGTCACTTGAAGGTATGTTGTGTCACAGGTCATCTTGATCTCCAAGCTTTCACACATGCTTGAGATCTGAACCCTCCATGGGTGAATCAACATCAACTCTCATCAACAATGAATGTGATTGAGGATTGAGAGTGCAAGAGCTTTTAAATTTGATCCCACAATAAGGATCAGACCTGGAACTGATCCCCTGCTCCGATCAAGTGTACAAATACTCATATGGATGGTACCTGTGCACCACCTACAAGGAAGTCAACGTTAAAGTGGCCAGTGATATTTTGTGGTAGATGGGCCTCCAGTCAAACTATTGGTTGAGGCAAGAAAGAGCAAACTCATAATGCATTTTTGACCATAAATGCATTATCAGAAAAAGATATTTGCTCAGCCTTACGAGAATGGTGAGAATACTATTTATATAAGGCCATATCACTGCCCAGAGATGTTTACATCAGGAGGGTGTCTGGTGAGGTCCAAGTAAGGCGGGTTTTTCATCCACAGGATTGTACAGTTTTCCCATTTGAACTGGTCTTTGGAAAAGAATTATTCCAAACATAACAACATATCAAATTACCTTCAAGAAGAACACTGAAAGTCAAATGCAATTAAGAGCAGAGGAGAAGTAGAAAGCAAACTTCTGGAAGGACTTACCGTAAAAGATGGATGGTTTACATCTTCGAGGGATTGCTTGCTTAGTTGTTCACTGAGTGCCGAGATCATGATCTGCACCCCAGATCTGGGATGATGGCAAGTAACTCTGCATAAAAGCCTCTTTACTTGATGGGAAGGATTGGTTTCAAAACCATTCCTCCAATAACTTCAAAAACCCATTTTCTAACCTGCCTCTGATCTGCTTTCTTCTGCACTGCACGCTACTCAAAACAAATGGGATCTTCTATCAGCGCATACTTTACTCTACCAACGTGTAAGAATCATTTCCAGCTGCAAGGGGTTTGGCAAGACGTAGTACTAATTAGGAGGAATCATGGGCGATGAGGTAGAATAGTTGAACTTGTTACGAGCAGAGGCAAAAATGATTCCTGGCAAGGGCTGAAACCTCCTGTGGCATAAAGCTTATAAAACCTGAGATGAAGACAAAATAAAAAGTTGAAAAATTTTTAGTTCAAAAAGTAAATTTGTTACTGTTACACATACAATCATTTTCAAAATTGGCAGAGCTTAGGGAGAAGACGCTGATTGGGTCACAGAGGTTTAAAGAGAGTTACACATGAGACAGACCTCTCAATATTAATTTTCCGACGCTCAATCTACCACTGGCATAACAAGGATTTTTTTTAGTGGTAACCAACCAACTGTAGGACCTGATCACTGGTCTGGAGAAGAGGTTGGGATAGGAGGGTTCCCCTTCCATTTTGAATTTTTCAAAATTTTGGTGCAACATCTAGCATGATTTGAAGACAATATTTTTATTCCATTACAAAATAAATTTTCAGAATTAGAACAGGGAGGTCCCCCTATGGCTATGCCAATGCAATCCATGATAAGTATCAGAAATTTCATAATTCAATATTATGCATCAGTACCAATGGTGATATTAAGGTTAGCTGAAACGAGATCCCTTTCCAGTCAAAAAGTGCCTTCTGACTCCCTGGTCTTTGACATAACTAGGAGACACTTTGTGTTTACCAGTCCTGAGATAATAACCAGCCAATATTTTACACATATTAGGGACTAAAAGGATTGCAGGAACTACTTTTGCTACAAAAAAGTCAAAAGTTCTGCAAATGTTTGATTGGTAACAAGCCCTATACAGTGCCGGGCACTCAGCTAATTTGGTCCTTGATCAGCAGCTAGGGGAAGCTACACTTTTCCTCCCTGACTTGGCCACTATGTATTGAAGTTAAATGTATATTATTTCCATCATTATTGTGTAGACCTTTTACTTGAGTCCTTGGGAACTGAAGTTTAATGTGAATATTAATGTTGATCATTAAGCTGAAATTAGAAACAACGTCACACTTGAATGCTCTACAAGTCAAGAACAAATTGTAATTTACACATGACAAATGAATAGAGACATTATTATACATTCGTAGACATTCATAAGGAGATCATAAAGTATGACAGTATTCCACTGAGACCAAAATGTCTCAATCATATATATGTTCAAGTACTAAACTCAAGTTTAATCACATTAATAAAATTCTGCTCATACCCAGGATGTAGAGTAGACCTGATTGATGAAACTATTTGGCAAGTGCCAAAAACAACTTCCACACACACACCTATACACACACCTACCACTGTGACTGCATAGGTTTCTCTTATCATCGAAACCAAAAACATAAATTGATCTTGGACAATGCATTACTCTTTTTGCACTGAGACTGTTTTCTTAAGTGTATTACCAAGTTTGTGAGCTTCCCCTACAACTTCCTTAAAGAGGTACGGTGAGCTTACTCAAAGGCACTACGCTCTTTTAAAGTGAAAATGAAGTCCATTTTCATTGGATTAACTGTAGCCTGAGTGCACACTATATCCCAAATGGTACTTGAGAATTATGTGAAAACTTTCTCACTGAACTGTGAAATTTATGACAAGTACAGCGTCGTAGCTATGATGGGCGGCGCTGGGCAACAGTACCCAGCACTCTATATTCCCGCCAAGCACTCCAGACAAACACACGTCTCCCCCTTCTCCCCCCCCCCCCCAACTACCACAAATCTGCCTACCGAGGCCTAAATGTAGCATCAAATTAACTCCCTGAAGTAAAATGAGAAGATTATGAAATATGAATGGCTGGAAAATGGGGAAGATGACGCAGGGGTAGGGTAAGATGCTTTTGCATGATCACACAATTAACCGGCACTCAAATTTGGCTAGCTACCTTCAATATTCAATTCCTACACTGTGCTAAAATATCATCAAATTACTTGGAAATGAAATTATAATAATTTGAGGGGATTTATATGTTGTTTCAACATAAGTTTAGCATGAATGCCTGATACAGCTTTTAGATAAAACTTTGCATGTTGAAATAATAACTTTGGGAAGAATCACACAGCAGTCTAAGCAGGCTACAATGTGACCTGACTCTTAGATTATCTTTTGTATTGATTCAATAGTGTTTTTACAGTGCAGGGTGAATGAAAGTTCATTATTATCTGCAAATAACAGTCAGGCTTTGCAGTATGGTACAGTACCTCTAAGTACTCTGACTAATGTACAATCACATAACAAGTTAAAGTAACCTTGAAACCTATACCATGGTCACACATTCTTCTGATGCAGTACAAGTATACTCATTTCAACATTTCCTAGGATGAATAAATTTTTTAACGACGCTCCTTAGTTATTTCATGTTGATTTGTTTAAATGGCATCATGCACGCATGATCAACTCACATCAATGACTCCCGCCAAAGGCTGCTATGTACTTTGATGTGACCCTTTCCTTGCACTCTCGTGCCATTGCTCTTAAAATTACTCTTAAAAAACAGGATATTATCATTTATGTCTTTTGTTAAGACATTTATCTTTAACAGACATTAACCACTAACATTCTACAGCAGGTATAAAGGACTGTATGCTACTTTGTTTCTTCACGTACAACAACAGACAGCGGCTTCGAAAGTGACATAGTGAATAACAGTATCAGCAATGGGTGAAAAAGATGAGAATTGATGGAAAAGCTCTTTGGAGAGAATTTTGGCATCAATAATTTGAGTATGGGCTATCTCTGATGACGCAGGAAGCGGATGTGCAAGGTCATCCCTCTGAGGAATCCCCCCCCCCCTCATTGACATGGGTGGAAAAAAGTGGGAAGCTTGGAGGCTCCTCCCTGGGATATTTGGGCATCTGGAAGGAATATTCCCTTTTCTGTACATCAAAATATAATAAGAATAGTGGGAAACCCTATTCCCTTCCTGGGAAATAATTTCACCCCTTCTCTGGGAAGTAAATATTTTTTACAGCCCTGCCAATTGATTTCCTCTGTGCAATCAGTTTACCATGGTCTATAGCTACAGATAGGACAGAAGTCATGGGTAAACAAGAGGTAAGAAAGGGTCAATATAGACCTTTGATAAGTTTCAGTAAGATTAATCTCTTTTTGTCTGTGGCAAAATGTCAGCAACTATCACAAGTTTAATCCCAATTTGACTACCTCTATTAAAGAAGATTCTATAACCATGGCTAGCCAGAGTTAAACCTTTTAGTTAGATACTGAGATGTAAAAGCAAAAGGTCAGGACAGTCACAGACAATAACAAGACGAACGTCTAGACGAGTTGCGGTGCCGACATACCAAGTCGTCTTGTACTTTAAAGGTGATTTTATATTTTAGGGGGACAAAAATACCATTCCAAAATACTTGTATTGTGTTTTGCCCAATAGCAGCTAAGTTAAGTTCCACACTTGTAACCCAGGAACATTGTTCATTCACTTTAGAAATGTGGTTGAGGTGGAACGTGAAACACACCAAAGAAATACTCGATTGCCGGTATAATGAGGTTTGCTCATTTTCAACTCATAGTTGACAGAAAATCAGGAAAAGATGATACAGCAGTTGATTTAGAACTGTAGAAAGAGCAAAATGTCACATCAGATAACATTTCAAACGTCATTTACAAGCTGTTTCTTGTGCATTCAATATAAGGTATCCCTAATGTCCCGGCTCCTTAGTAACTCCTTGTACAGCATGAGGGTTTCTGATAAAAGATGGTAAAGCTCCACAGGCTCAAGACAGACCATTCGATCAAACAGACGTTAGTCAAAATTGTATTTTAAGTAGTGCAGTTAATAAGGAAAAACATGCCATTTGTTTAGCTGTTTAGTGAATACAGGTGGAGTAGACTGTTATGACGTAATGTTGGAAACGACAATGAGTCTGTATATACATGACAGTAACGTTGTAGTCACTTGGTTGAATATGGATTTATGTTAATGAACAAAAGGGAAAAAAAATTCCAATGTTGAACATAAAGACTTTTTAAAGATTAATGGTTTTTAAAAAGTTTTGTACGCTCCGCACCAAGTTTACTCTCAGCTTTCCTAATAAAAATTTTTTGTAAGTAACATGTAATAACAAGTTAACGAGAATCAAAAGAAATGTCGATATCTCAGATTTACCATAATCTTTACAAATGATGAAATAAAATTAAAAAAAAATATAAAACAGCAAAGTAAAACTTCCTTTGTCAGCGTTACCTACACCTACATTCCCTCAACATAAATGTTAATATGATGATATTTCACTCTAGCCTTAGGCCTATTGTCACTGTTTCTCCAATTTATATTAATCCCGCACACATACGTCACTACTAACCCTTCGCCGGTAACTTCTTAGTTTAGTAATGTATAGACACTTGAACGACGTTGACCTCCACAAATCAGAGAACCGAATCAATCACTTTCAAATCATAAAAGATAAATTGCAACATCTATGCGTCCCTTCATGAAACCCGAATACCAAAAATATCGATGTCCCTAGTTTATAACTATTAGCGGCGATTCGTCTGTCATCACATCATTAAACAGTTTCGCTTCTTCCTACACTCTATATCAAGAACTTCTTGTCGCCTTTCTGACAGTGACTTCTTACTACGGAACAAAACTGTTGCCATTGCATAAAAATTGTTTTAATAATGTCCATGCATTTCTTTTTCTAATAAAAATAATAATATAGCAAGTTTATGTATGGCCACGACTCGCAACTGATCAAGCGATAACCTAAAATATGTAAAAGCAATAAGAAAGCCAGGTCTATGAATAAGACTGCACTGTCCAGTAAAAAACTCCGTAAAAGACAAATTTCATCATTCCAACTAACCATATGCAATAGCTCAACAAATCACTTTCAAAGATGAAACGGACTTCATGAAAAATAAACGTTTCGCTAACGTAAAACGTAACACCACAGCCAGTGACATAACAAAAAAGAGCATGACTAGCTTATTAATAAGTGTCTTGCTACTTTACAATTTACGAAATGAACCACCTGGCTAAAAATTTACAATTGGGAATTTTCTTGTACCTGTTCAAAACTTCGTTGTGTAAGCCAACAATCTAAACCCTCTACAAACGGTACAAATTTAATGTTTACGTTCGTTTAACATAAATATAAAAAATTATAAGGCAATCATTTGTAATTGTTTTACAGTGACGTAAATCCCGGAGAAGGCAAGGGATGTCTTTGCTTCCTCAAGTAAAAAAAGGAAAGCCAAACTCACATGGCCCCCTCAAAATTTTAAATAACCATTTCAAAATCAACACATTTTTGACAAGAGATGAACTATCCATGGCCTTTAAAAAGACCAAATCAGTTGGTTTTCAAGGGCTTCTCCCCCAACAGAAGACCCAAAGCAGTCCCTGAATGATTGTGCAAAACCTTCATTCATGCAGACCTCTTCCCAATATCTCAAACAGATCACCGCCCAGCGTAATAAAAAATGGTTGCTCTCATCACATACAAATATAAAACAAGATATGAATGAACATGTTAAAACCCTACCGTGACTACTCTTTACATTAAACTATTTGTTCATGTTAACACTTCTTCATCTTATGATGTGCACTTCTCCCTAAATGTATAAATATCCCCAAGAACATTCCCCCTGAATTTGGTTTTTAAGCATTCTTCTTTAGTGGAGCTTCTGAGCAATGGCAACTCGTGGTGTAAATATGTGGAGGGGTACATAATGAACTTACAATGACTTGTGTTAAATAAAGATGATCATCTTCCCTGTAACCAATAATGCCAAACACCGAAAAAGACAATTACCACCCACAACAACGAAAAAATAAAATGTACATGTAGATCTTTCGGAACGTGTAAATAATACATTACGATCGTCATGTTCCCTACTGTCCCCATCATCACACCTCTGACTATTTTCATATCCACTAGAGCCTTTTTTTGTTTGATCCCAACTCTGACATCATCATTTTTCTCCCCTTCATAACTTTTATCTTGAAATTCACCCCCATACTTTCTTTTTCTTTGTTGCCAACCTTTCCTTTCTACAAAAAAAATCTTTGAACGGCCCTTCTTGGGCATTGTTATATTCTCCACATAGTTTTAAACTTTAAAATAACAAATTTACCATAACCAGACACCTTGATATAACACAAATATTAATACTCGCCATCTTATACAAATAATATTTACCTACCAATAACAATGTTTCCCTCCAACAGAAACTTACTTTAAGAAAAAACAGTGAACAAAACTCCTCTAAACTATCAAACTTTTTACTCCACAGCAACCCCGACCATGTCACTTGAAAAGAATAAATCTCTACAAAGAAATGCTCATATAAATACTCAAAATTCACGTAACACCTCGATGAATTAAAAAAACAACCAAAATGATGGCGCCGTGTTAAATTAAACAACATATTATTCCCCAGAGTACACACGGACCTGGTTTTTCCGCAAGACTGTTACTAAAAATAGAACACGTTTGCAAATTTTACGTGAAAAAACCCCCAATTTTACACTCTCACGAAAATCATATTTCCACCAAAACTTAAAAACACGAAAGAGAAGTACCATCCCTACAAATTGCACTAAACCGTATTTCGATACCACAAAGCATCTAGAAGGAGATAGAAATAAAGTGCCGAAAAAGTCAGAAATTGACATCTCGATAGTAACTGCATTAGTTGCGGTTGCCTGCAAGGCAGGCACCGCAACTAAAAATGACTATTTTCTTCCTTGCCACAATGAAATATCAAAATGTTCAACTTTTTGGTCACACAATATGAATTTGCTTGCATGCAAATTTTTCTCTTTTTTTCTTCTTCAATGAAAGTCTTTCCAGGGTTAGTGCACTTCAGTAAAAAAACATTTCATGACTTTTTGATGTCAAAAGAATAATGATTTTTAATCCCAAACTTGTTCTATAAATGTCAAATTACGGATCTCATAAGTGCAGTATGTGTTGTGACACACTTTCCTTCCCAGCATGCATTGCACACTGGCGTAGTCCAACTTGTCTGTTACAAGTAGTTTGTTACATAACACCAATTTAATAAAAAGGCAACATATAAATATGGTTTTAAAAACAGTTCATGTTCCAAGTCGAGTTTCAATTCAAATACAGCGCAAGTCCTTCCCTTTAGACCCCGCTAATATGATGTGCAGGAAATTTATACTGTGGACAGCGATTCAGTCAGAAACACAAAAAAGGGGTAATTCATTTTTACTAAACCCAAAGTCCAAATTGGTTCTGTCCTAGGTTTAAGTTACAAGTGGGTTCAGGGAGGCAAAAGCTTGCTTCACGGTCCCTGCAAGGTTGAATTTGAAACGTTTTAAAGGTCATTTATTTGTGTAAGTTCAAACATTGCAGAAAAGTGTCCTCTTAAAAAAAAAAAAACCAAGTAATAACAATTAATTTTTATGGAAATGAAAAGGAGGGATTTTACCCACCTTCTTTGGAAACTTCTGGAAGTGTTTCAGGATGAGAGAGACCACCCTGCAAAGTGTGGGAGGCTGGAGGCCATCTCCACTGTGCTAGTTATTTACCATGGTCTAGTTGCAACAGGTTGGATTAACAAATGTAATAGTGGGTTTAGTAGAGGGGTTGAAGTACTGCAGATTGCATTCTTCAGCAACCCCAACATGTATGGGCGGCCAAAAGGGCAAAAAAGACAAATGGCAATATATTCAATCTAATTTCAAAAATTAATTTTAAAAGTAAAAAATATTATAAGTGAGAAATTTAAAAATAAAATAAAATAAGAAATTATTACATTTAAACAAGCGAGCAATACATATTACGTCCCCAAAACAAATTTAAAAAACACTAAAAGTAGTTATAATTAATCTTAAAATTAACACATTACCATTTCATCCAAATGAAATATCAAAGACCCCCAATAAAAAAAATGGAAAACAAATAAAAAGAAATAAAATAAAAACGCAAATAGAAACGCAATTTTGTGTTTTTGTTTTGTCTTGTGTTTTCATTTTATTCCCTGTTATCTTTTTTTTTTTAATTTATTTGGGTTTCTTAATAGTTATTTAAAATCGTCTTTTTTGCCCTTTTGGCGCGCTATAAGTGGCCAAAAGGGCAAAAAAGACAATTTGCGAAAAAGACAAACTGCGGAAAAGACGATTTGTGAAAAATAATGAGGGCGTTCTGAAATTGATGGATTCAGAGCACCTATCTCTATAAATATGCTTGGACAGCGCATTAGATATCCAAACCCGCACAACCAGTTAAAGCCACCGCGAAGACTTGCTTGCAGCCATACACCCCCTTTGTACGCACATCAGTGGGCAGTGTGAGTCGATCAGGGAGGTGTTATTAGCTATTAAAACCTCCATGGAGTGATAACGTTTTCTCTCGGCCCGCAAAGCAATCAGTTAAGAGGTTGGGGAAGGGTATCATATGCAAGTGTGGGGGTTTTTTTCACCATATGTGGTGGAAGGGGAAACGGCGTCATCAGACTTTTCGTCACGGAAGGGGGGGGCTAAGTTTTGTGATCGTTGGCATGAGGGAGGGGTCTGAAGGGACGGAGATAGGTCTAAGGGGTCTTCTCCCTCTCTTTTGGAAATTGTTTTAAAAACTGAATGCCTTCAGATGCTATTTGGAACAAAAAGTGAGGATTGCTAGGTTAGTCTTCTTCTAAAACATTCGTTTTTTTACTTTTAAAATTAATTTTTGAAATTAGATTGAATATTTCGCCATTTGTCTTTTTTGCCCTTTTGGCCGACCATAAACATGGGATGTGTGCAAAAAATTGATTAAATAAGGTGATTACAGTTTAAGGAGGATTGCAAATTTTTGGTAAAGGAAGTCTGTTTGGATGCAAAACAGTACAATATTCTAATGTTTAATGAGCAACTGTAGTGTGATAAAAGTCAAAATGAAAAAACTTGACAACACCTTTTATTCTTGCGTTTTACAGAATGAAACTTGCAAATCCATCACAAGGCTCCCCAACCCCATGATTCAAGATTGGCTCGCAAACCATCAGTTTTTATCTCTTGGGATGCAACCCTCTGTTTGAGAATCAAGGATTAGACAAAATTGAGAAAGCAATTTACTTCATAGGTTATCAGTGTGAAGTACATCAGGAAATGATGGTCATACATAGAACCTGACAAATCCTCCAAAAACAATTGGTTTGGAAATTTTTGAGCCAATATGCTAACCTCCATTTCTATGGGCGGCCAAAAGGGCAAAAAAGACAAAGTGCAAAATATTCATTTTAATTTCAAAAATAAAGTTTAAAGGTAAAAAAATATTCTAAGTGAGAAATTTAAAAATAAAATAAGCAATGATTACATTTTAAACAAGAGCCCAAGGGCACTATGGTTCCTTGCATTAAAGATGATATTGTATTAAGGTAGTCCCAAGGTAAGGCATAATTTGCACCTTTAACCCCAATGACTTTTGGCCATCACCCAAAAACATAGGGGCACATTAAATTGCAAAATCATACAAGCACTTGCCGTTTGAGAGAAATGGAACACTAAACTTTTCAAATTATCACACTGCACACTGCCCACTTCCATGCGACAAATACATTCATCACCTTTTACTAAAATGTCATTTACTTGAGTTTGGGGTAGTATAGGAGGTTAGTTAATTGCCTTTTTGGTCAATCTCAACAATTCAAATCCAGACCTTAAAAAGAAGTCACAAAGGTCAAATACAGTCAAAGTAGATCAAAACTGATTTTACATAAACACAGTCTCTTCTGCACCAAAGAAATTTAACAGTCATCTGGTCATTCCTGACCACCAAAATTTATGATGGATGACTAGAAATTATGTCATGGTTGTCCTTTAGACTACCCAATGTGTTTGCCTGAAAAGCAAAAATAAGGAAAAGCCCACAGTTCTGCTACTAAAGGCAGCCCGATAGTGATTTATTACCACCAATTTCTTCTTCACAATTTGGCTAGAAGACCAAGAAACAAACATAGCTCTGTAGAATCTAATAAATGACTTTCAACTTGACCTTTTAACCTAAAGAGGGTGTTAGAAACAGCACTGTAGTCCCTAGGGTAAAAGCAGAGGTACAGAAGAGAAACTGCTTTCATATTTTACTATTGAAATTGGAATCTTAGCTTGCACTGTGAATAACTTTATTCAATACTGTATGTAAGGAAAAGGTTGTTTTTAATAATAATTGCATTACTGTCCTGATTGTTAACTAAACTGCTTTTAGACTGAGAGGGGGTTATAATTCTTCTTTTCTTTTATACATTGCATTTGTCTAAAGGCATTAAACTTCAGCTGGACTTTTAAACCAATTGAACAAAGACCCAAAGAGTCTTCACGTGCACTTTACTTAGACGAACACAACTTTCCATTATTTCCACTATGTTACTTGGTTATTGAGTAATTGCACCACATACCTGGCATTGCAATAGGCCTACATATGACCTACATGTACACACTAGCCTGTCATTTAAATGTCAGTAACTCAAGTAACGAACATTGTAGGAGGGTAGTGTAATAGCCTTTTTGGTTCGTCTGATAAAGACAAATCTTGACGTCACAAAAAAGTCACAAAGGTCAAAAGGTCAAATGAGGTCAAGTGAGGTCAAGGGGGGTCATCACGTGCATTTCACGTAGACGAACACAAATCTCCATTACACCACCCCTCTAAAATGTTTCAGTGGCAAGATATCAATAAAACATTACTTTTTGACCTTTTGACCCTTTCCAATTATTTTGGTTAGTGTACCAACATTTTCACCTCCTACCAATCTAACTTATCCTACAATGATGCCACTGCTTGAACAACAGATACTGAGTTACAGCTACTAACAGAAATTCAATTTTTGGCCTCTGGTGATCACCAGTGACCTTTGACCTCCACCAAAAATGATAGGGCACATCTACTCCACAACATCTACATACATACCAAGTTTGAAAAAAATTGATCACTCGGTTATTGAGTTATTGCACCACATACCTCACATTCCAATCCGTCACATACACACACACATACACACACACACACACACATACATACGCCAAGGTGACTGCATAGGTTCCTTTGTTACACAAGGAACCAAAAACGAACAATATTTATTACGTCCCCAAAACAAATTAAAAAACACTAAAAGTAGTTATAATTAATCTTAAAATTAACACATTACCGTTTTATCCAAATGAAATATCAAAGCCCCCAATAAATAAAAACTGGAAAACAAATAAAAAGAAATAAAATAAAAACGGAAATAGAGACGCAATTTTGTGTTTTTGTTTTATCTTGTGTTTTCATTTTATTTCCCGTTTTCGTTTTTTTAATTCATTTGGGTTCGTCTTTTTTTGCCCTTTTGGCGCACCATAGGTGGCCAAAAGGGCAAAAATGACAATTTGCGAAAAAGACAAACGGTGAAAAAGACAAACTGCGAAAAAGACGATGCGTGAAAAATAAAGAGGGCGTCCTGAGATTGACGGATTCAGAGCACCTAAATATGCTTGGAAATATGCTTGGAAATCGCATTAGATATCCAAACCCGCACAACCAGTTAAAGCCAGCGCGAAGACTTGCTTGCAGCCATACACTCCCTTTGTTGAGGAGCATGTAGCAAGGCAGTACGCACATCAGTGAGCAGTCTGAGTCGATCAGGGAGGTGTTATTTGCTATTAAAACCTCCATGAAGTGATAACGTTTTCTCTCGGCCCGCAAAGCAACCAGTTAAGAGGTGGGGAAGGGAATCACATGAAAGTGTGGGGGACTTTTCACCATTTGCGGTGGAAGGGGAAACGGCATCGTCAGAATTTTCGTCGCGGAGAGGGGGGGGAGGATAAGTTTTGTGATCGTTGGCATAAGGGAGGGGTCTAAAGGGACGGAGATAAGTATAAGGGGTCTCCCCCTCCCTTTTGGAAATTGTTTTAAAAAGTGAATGCCCTTGAATGTCCTTGGCGGGAGGGGCGTGGGACACCCCCTCACTTTTTTGAAGGGGGACATCTTCAAAAAGCACCCTCACTTTTCAAAAATGATGGAACAAACAGCAATTATTGCCCAGGAAAACAAAATTTTTAGAAGAAAACTAACCTAGCAATTCTCGCTTTTTGTTCCAAACAGCATCTGAGGGCATTCAGTTTTTAAGTCTTCACACTGGCTTTAACTGGTTGTACAGGTTTGGATATCTAATGCGATTTCCAAGCATATTTAGGTGCTCTGAATCCATCAATCTCAGGACGCCCTCATTATTTTTCACGAACCGTCTTTTTCGCAGTTTGTCTTTTTCGCAGTTTGTCTTTTTTTGCCCTTCTGGCCACCTATGGTGCGCCAAAAGGGCAAAAAAAAAAAAAGATTTCAAATAACTATTAAGGAACCCAAATGAATTAAAAAAACGAAAACGGGAAATAAAATGAAAACACAAGATAAAACAAAAACACAAAATTGCGTCTCTATTTCCGTTTTTATTTTATTTCTTTTTATTTGTTTTCCAGTTTTTATTTATTGGGGGCTTTGATATTTCATTTGGATAAAACGGTAATGTGTTAATTTTAAGATTAATTATAACTACTTTTAGTGTTTTTTAATTTGTTTGGGGGACGTAATGAATATTGCTCGTTTTTTAAAATGTAATCATTGCTTATTTTATTTTTAAATTTCTCACTTAGAATATTTTTTTACCTTTAAACTTTATCTTTGAAATTAAAATGAATATTTTGCACTTTGTCTTTTTTGCCCTTTTGGCCGCCCATACATTTCCACCTGCAACAGCATGAAATGTAGACTCAGTAACTTCCGATGAGAAAGCTTTAGGTGGAAGAGAATGAGGACTAGCGTGCATTCCAAGATGATAGAATAGGGGGTTTGGTGTTAGAACTTCTCAAATTAATGCATGGAGTTCAACAATAATGCAATTTAGATGTAGCAAGTGGTTAAGTATATTGTATGTCTGTGACATGAATCTCCATTTAACAGCAATAACTTGAAGACCATGGTAATCCAATGGTAACTTCAGGGAGCGTCCACATCCACTGTGCTACTCATCTTATTGCTGGTATGTTGGATCACAGATTTATATGGGATATAGTAAGGGGTATGAAAGTTATAGATGGGATTTAACCACTCACTTAAATGGGTTTAATAGTGCCACAGAAGAGAAAATGGTGCAATGTTTGGTTGACTAAAAAAACAAAGATGAAATCATAACCAAATGCATGGGTGGAAAAAGTTGGCAAGCTGGGAAGGTTCCTTCCAGGGAAATTTGGGTATCTGGGGGAAAATTTTAGAATTTGAGGGACAATTTTCTTTTTCTTTACATGAAAATATGGGTAGCATTGTGAGAAATTTTACTCTCTTCCTAGGAAATAAACATGCTTTCCAACCCTGATCAAATGTCACCAAAATGTACAAGCAAATGCATGATTCATGACAAATTCAAGCTGTGTATGTAGATTTTGATGATATCATCTGAAGTGTACAAGACTGTGATGACTTGATCCAATGTACTGTACTTAAACCTACAATTTGTAAAAAATAATTTTCCTACAAGATATTAAGTCCATAACATTTATCCATGAAGAAATTAAACCCTAAATAACCTCATTCCCTTTCTTAAAAGGAATTAGAAAATAAGAAATTTCTGAGCAGGATTTTCCTTGCTCCCAGCTATGTTTGTCTTGTAAGTAGAGACCATTTTTGCAACGTTCAACAACCAGTGCATGCAACAACCCATTCTCCCTCCTGCATTTTCAAATAACATTTCATAGGAAATCTCAGACCGTATTCCTCAAATGAACAGTTTTGTTCCAGACTCTACTGCACTATATAAATTATGATAACTCAAAGTCCATGTGATGTACAAGTTCAAAAGGACCTCAAGGGACAGGCGATGAAAAACTCTCCCCACTGCTTATATTTAGTGTCTCATCACCGATGTTAATCTGAATGAATTTGTTGACCCCAATACTTCCTTCACAGATATGCTTAAAATGGCAAGACTTCAAGCTGAAATGGCTGAAAAGACTTTCAGTTGAAACCATTAACCAATGCAGGTTTGCATTCAAATTCACCAACAAATCACATCACAGCTTTACCCAAGGACATGGAAAGCAAAAGAAGAAAAATAAAAATCGAATGGACAAAGTCACTCGGAGCCCAGAATCTTTACAAAAGGTTAAAATTTATCACAGTGAAAAGGGTTTTTTTTTCCACTTTATTCTTCTTTTTTTCCAAGCAGCAGTAAACTGCTGTTTGACAGAAAGAACAAGTTCATGGGATGAGCACAGAAACAATTAATGATACTGTGAGCAACTAAAACATCAGGAAAAGTATTATGCACCAAAATTAAAATGCCCCTGTGGGTCATGTCAGTAAAAACTAAATTCAAATTAGATCTTGTAACCTTAAATTTGAATATGGAATATTTTTTAAAGGCTCACATTAATGGGTTGGATAATACACAAAGGGGTTTAAGAAAGCAGTGAAGCCATCCATAGATCCTTTTCCAAATAGCACTAACAAAAAATTGTGGGATATGGCTTGGGTAGGCCTTTGTATTGTTTTTGTCACAAGCATTTGACTATGGAAAAATGACACAAAACAACATTCTGGCTTGCCATCCTAAGTTGTAAATTGCTGTTTGGAAAATGGTCTGCGACTGATTGCATGCCATGATGTTTCTTCTTGAGAATGCAACACAGGCACCCCACTAGATCAAAGGCAGTATGGGGTTTAACTCATATCTGAGCTTGTAACATGATCTCTGCCCTTAAATGATATATGCTTTTACTGTGTTCACATTGCATGAAAAGCAATTAACACATGTATGCTTGACTGACCTGTTAACTAAACCCCAAAAGTTACATAATTTTTGTGTATTTTCGTATTTTTGGTACTCTCGATCAACTATAAATCAGATGTGAAACCTGACTTTAAAGTGTATATATGGAATGTTTCCTTTCCTCCCTGAGGCAATGAAATGTACATGTAACTAGGTAGAGAAAAACATGGTTTTAAAAAGCAAGAAGGAACATTTCATCATGTGCATGCAAAGGTATATCCACATGAAAAAGTCAAGTGGTGTACATATAGCATGTTATTTGGAAAGGTCCTCAAACCCCCTATACACACTGAGGGGGCTGATTCTCGGGCACCCAGGCTTGAGGATCAAATCCAGTCTGGAACCCAAGAGGGTGCTTTATTTGCAATGGCACCATTCTTGCCCCCGGCCAGGCATCCTAAGCAAATACTGTGGTCTCACGTACCCCACACTTGAAGTAACACAGTATTTCTTTGAGCTGGAGTAACAGGTTAATTCAGGGTGTTTAAAATTCAATTTACCTCATATCGCTGGGTTCTGCGGTTTAAAAAACAGTGTTTGTTTTAATCAAGCAAGGTCACAGGTGTCTATGATGCTGAAGACACATGTCGTCAAACACTGGTATGTGAAATGTTTGACCTTGTTACTATGGTAGCACTACCTTATCAACCAAATGTGGGGGTACATGAGAACACATACTGGAAACATAGGGTTTACCTGTGGGTTTGCCTTCTTACAAACACAGGGTAACACAGAGTGTTGAATGGTATGTGAGACCAAGCCTTAAGATACACAACTGCAGCCCAATCTGTTACCCTAATTTTTCATGACACAACCTCACCTTGTCCACCTTGTCCCCCTTCCAAAAAAACAAAAAAAAACAACAACACTGTGACCTCTGGTCACCCTCCTAAACCTGGTAGAGAAATGGTAAAGAAAAAACCCACCTTAAGTTTATTTCATAACACTCCCTGATCTTTTTCCACTTGAAGGCTGTGTTCCAAAAGCAGAAGGATGCTGTATAATTTTATATCACAATGCCACTGTCTGAGAGGGTCTGATGACCTGAAACTAATCACTAGCACCACCTCGAAAATGAACATAGGACATGTGCTGTTAACACTTGATCTTTCCTAATGAAAGTTGCCCTTCCTCTCTGATCAGATGCAGAACACAATGCTTATATCTAAAGCCTTGGCTATGGTGCCAATAGGCTTCCTGTCTCCAAAATGATAGCAAAAACTTAGTAACATGATTCTTGCCATTCAAGACAAAGCAGACCTAATCTGTTTTCTACTGCTTTGATTAGAGGTGATATTCAGTGCGACAACAGTATCTGTCAAATATGTAATTATAATGTGTTGATAGAAACTTAAATACACATGTTAGGAGGTCATATTTTATCATACTTGATGATAAAAAAAGAACCCTGCATAGCTGGCCATAATCTCTTTATATGTGCACTGGTGTGTGTACTGCCAGGAGTTGAGTGAGCAAACTAGTTTTGCAGTGTGGAGTATACATATATAGTTGAATGGCATCCACTGCTATCTCTTTAAAATAAATTGGTACAATTCGAGTTCTAAATTTAAATAAATGTACCATAATTTAACTGATTTATTGAAGCGTATGTGGAAGTATCATTTCAAGTCTCTCAGGTTGAAGGGAGGGGGTGGAAAGGGGTTAATTTCAGGTTCAGTCTGTAAGAATCATAAACATATAAAAGATGTCCTTTGTAGACCCTGTGCAAATCTTCAAGTAGCTTTGATCGATTTGTAGTTCTTTTTTATTTTAAGTGTCTGTTTATTTTTTAATTGTCCATTTATTTCATGAGTGTTTTCATAATCCGACTGATACAACAGCAAACCAGTGTCATTCAATTTTTCTGAAAAATGACATGGGCAGCTTTGAAGCAATGCTGCATTTCCTTCCAGAGGCATGTCTTAACCATGAAAATCACTTCAGTCCTATGGGAGACGAGTAGGGCTTCTTATATCTATCAGAATGGGATTCCTCTTAGAGGAAGCATAAACAGAAATCTGTTAAGGCCACTTCAGAAATATCTCTTTGAGATGCATAAACAGTTGATGATAGATGGCCAAAATAAAAGTGTTGCAGAGGACCACAACTGGCGACATGCAGACTAAATTGTACGCAATATCTTCAAATGGAATGGGGGGCACAATGGGTAGCAATTGTATTTCTTGAACACGGCCTGCTGTCGCTATTGTTTGTATAATAATAGAAAAGGTGGGTTTAGCAGCTTGATTTGTTGTACTGTGCTCTAATCAGAAAAGGAAGAATATAAGGCATATACGAAAAAAATTCTGTCATCCCTTAAAGAGAACAAGGTCAAGGCCAATTATTATTTCACACTAAGGATACTACATATTGTACTATAGCAACTACAGGCTTCTTACAGTTTTCATCAAATTCATTTGGATACTACATATTGTACTATAACAACTACAGGCTTCTTACAGTTTTCATCAAATTCATTTGTCAGAAGTAATACATTATGAAGGCACATACTGTGAGCAAAGATGTCACTATTCAATTGTCAGACAGACCCCATGACCCCCATGAAAGGTTGAATAATGTTTGTTAGGAGAGTGAGGTACTTTTGAGCTTTGATACATCCCACCAACATGCAATTGACCCAACATTTCACAGACTTTGACCCACCTTTCCTGTAAAATACAATGGATGCATGATGCACCTACAGTTTGCTTTGATGCAATATTTGGAAAACTTGACACATCCCTGGGTTACACACTGGACAAACATGATGTACATCTGACTTACCACTGTCCAGAGTCAGCAGGTGTGTCATACCAAGTGCATAAGATTATTTTTTTTTTTTACTTTGTCTTGTATGTAAATTTTAAAACCAGTGCTTCTTTGTTATCCAGTCAAAAAGCAGGACTAACCAGCTATAAATTTTCCTACCCATGGAAAAAATGAAGTGTGGACTGACCAGTGTCTGTCTTTAAGGGTACAACCATTGCCCTTGACTAGGACACATAAAGAAAGTGTATCACTGATTCATTCATATGTCAAATATGAGGTTTATAAAATTTAAACACTTTCATGTTCATATGCAGGTGTTAAAAATTTTTAACTGAAATTTTTTCATTTTTTTTGGCCTTTTGTTTGTTTTTTTTTTTTTGCAGGGGGATAGGGGACTTTTTTCACCTCAGGTTTCTTACACTTTTCGTGAAATATTCACTTAAATCAATACTTTACACTTCATGAAAATGCTGCAAGTTGGAACAAATTTCTTTGCTACTTCTCCTTCTACCAAACATTCCATGAAAATGAAAAATGTGGTGCCCTCCAAAAATTTCACCTTTCATCTCAGAAAGTCACTGAGCACAATACTTTATTACAGTACATACTTTCGTTCATTCTACCACACTGACAATGACAGTCCTGACATCCAAAAAGTCTACAACTGTTACGTGACAACTGGCACAACTTTTCTATTCTTACTTCAGTATGGGGTCTCCAGGAGTTTACCACTTTTACCGCTTGCCAGGCCCCAACAAAGACTAACCATCAGTTTAATATCAACCTAAATATTTGACTTCATTTAAATCAACTTTATTTTGAAGGTCCCTTTCATAAACAAACAACACGTTTACAGTAGGTTTGACTAGTGGCCCCATAACATGTAATTTATCTCACTCAATATGCCTCACCTGGGAAGCAACCTTCATGATCACAAAGCACACCAGGGGAATTTTGAGGTTATATTTTTACCCTTTCACAACCAACACTGAAATTCTTTAATTCAGTTCATGATAGCTTCATTCTCATCCAACTCAGATCAAACATCACATTTAAAAGTTTTAGACACAAAACAGTAAGTGTATGTCAATACAATTATGTGTTCTACCAATTAATCATAACTTTGATTTCTCAGTCATTTTTTCCATACCTCTGAAAAGAGTGAATGAAGGGGTGAAGATCTACATTTTCCTCAGAGATTCCAAGTTGCCATTACTGCAGGGAATAATTTATCCGGTATCGCATCGCAAAATGCGATGCAAAGTTACAGATTTGCGACACAAATAAAAATATGTGTAGCAAAACTTGCGATACAATTTCCGAGCAAAAGCTCCGGTACTCGGTGAATGGAGATGACAACGGAAATACTTTACGAAGGCCTACATCTGTTCAATGTATAATTAGTACACGCACACTTGTCAAGCAACGAAACACTGCAAACAAGAGCCCAAGGGCACTATGGTTCCTTGCATTTAAGATGATTTTTTTATTTAGGGAGTTGCAATTAAGGTAAGGCATAATTGGCACCTTTAGCCCCAATGACTTTTGGCCTTCACCCAAAAACATACAGGCACATTAGATTTCAAATCAAACACTTGCAGTTTGAGAGAAATTGAACACTTGGATTTTTCAAGTTATCACTCTGCATACATCCCATTTCCATGTGACAAATACATACACACATCACCTTCACTATTAAAATTGTCATTTACTTGAGTTTGGGGCAGTATATGAGGGTAGTTAATTGGCATTGCCCTAATTGGTCCATCTCAATAATTCAAATCCAGACCTTACAAAGAAGTCACAAAGGTCAAATATAGTCAAAGTAGGTCAACACTGCATTTTACAAACACAACTGTCCCTTGTGCAAGGAAGAAATGTAACAGTCATCTGGTCATCCCTGACAACCAAAACTTATGATGGAGAACTAGAAATTATGCCATGGTTGTCATTTGGACTACCTATGCGTTTGCCTTAAAAGGAAAAATAAGCAAAGGCCCAAAAGTCTGCTACAATTTCTATTTCACAATTTCACCAGAGAACAAGAAACAAACATAGCTTTGTAATTTTATCTAATAAAGTACTTTCAACTTGACCTGTCAACCTGAAGAGGGTGTTCAAAGAGGCATAGTAGTCCCAGTAGTGTGAAAGCAGAGGTAAAGAAGACAAACTGCTTTTATATTTTAGTATTGTGATATATATTATAAAAAGTGGAGTCAAAACTTGCATTGTTAATAACTTTAATACTGTATATGAGGAAAAGGTTTTTTTGAAAATAAAAATTGCATTACTGGCATCATTGCTAACTAAACTGCTTTTAGACTGAGAGGGGGTTATAATTCTTCTTTTCTTTCATACATTGCATTAGTCAAAAGGCATTAAACTTCAGTTGGATGTTATACCAATCAAACAAAGACATATCACCCAAAAAGTCTAAGGGACATGTGTGCCATAAGGTATGAAAGCATCCAGATCAGCCTCTTCTGCTTTTTCTCTTGAATTTTAAGCTGCTATAGTACCATAGCTTACAGCAGAGCTTTTTATTTTTCTTTCGTATTACTAAAAAATACTGTTATAGCTTGCAAACATATTTTGCATTTGCTGTGGGGGATATAACCAAGTTTTGGGAAGGACAACCAATTTCCAATGCAGGTTGTCTGTCCTCTGGACAACCAGATATATTTGCTAAAGGATCATCCCTGCTTGTGTGACCTCCCTTTATGATTTGGTTATTGAATTATCACACTTAATGCCTTGCATTCCAAAGCATATAATGCACAAACATACACACACACCACTAACTTTTCACTGAAATGACAATAACTCAAGTTAGCAACATCATAGAAGGGTAGTATAAGTGCCTTTGTTGTTCATCTCAACAAGACAAATCTAGGCATCACACAAAGTCCCAAAGGTCAAAAGGTCAAATGAGGTCACAAAGTAGGTCAACACGTGCACTTCCCTCAGATGAACACAACTTTCATTAAGACATCCCCCTATGTTACTTGGTTATTGAGTTATTCCACTCCATACCTTGCATATGACCTACACACTAACTTTCTTGTCACCTAATTGTCAATAACTCAAGTTAGGAACATCCTAGGAGGGTAGTGTAATTGCCTTTTTGGCTTGTCTGATCAAGACGAATCCAGGCATCCAAAAAAAAATTTACAAAGGTCACAAGGTCAAATGAGGTCAAGTGAGGTCAATCTGGGTCATCACATTTACTTCACTTAGACAAACACAAATCTCCATTACACCACCCCTCTAATATGTTTCAGTGGCAAGATAATGTCATTTTAAGAATTTTTACATTAAGCCCCGCCCACTCATTAATATGCAAGATATGGGCACCAAAAACAATAGGGCACATCTCCTGAATACGATACATGTACACACCAAGTTTGAGAAAAATTGCGTACTCGGTTATTGAGTTATCGTGTCACATACCTAGCATTCCAATGTGTCACATACACACATACACACACACACACACACACACATACATACGCCAACTTGACTACATAGGTTCCTTTGTTAACACAAGGAACCAAAAAGCAGCAAGAAAAGAACCCAGACACTTGAGTGTGTTCAAAACAGCAAGGTAGTGTTCGACCGATCATCTGTTAGGTAATCGGCATCGGGCCGATTATTACGTTATCGGTAAATAATCGGCATCGGTAAAATTCTGCCATCCAACCGATCACTACCACCGATTATTTGCAAACTGGAAAAGGGACCTAAATTTACTTGAAACTTGCTCTTAATTTCGTAAAAATTCCCCTAAATACTCAATCCTTTAACTTCCCGCCAAAACGGGATGCATTGATAATCACAAATGTATACATTTTACCCCTGCCATGGGAATGATCGTTTGATGTATTCCGCTATAACCCGGTAGTATTACTTGGAATTCGATTTAGAAGTGAATTCAAGGTGCATTCTTGTTGTCTCACAGAAAGGGCTGCGTAAGTTGCTGTACAAACTGTTCTGCACAAAACACATAGTACAGACTATCTAGCTGCAGTGTTTCGCCGTTTTTTCAAATCCCCAAGCTTTGCATACATATCTGTGCACGTTTTGTACACGTAGCACTTAGAATCTTGTGAAGTTCGGTGGTTATTACCTTCCATAAATTAAGTCATTCCCAGCATTCCTTCCGTAATGTTATTTACGGTAGGACTTCAGCAATGTTGTCATACGACGTCATTGCAAACAAAAACAGTAATGCACGTGGTCTCTTGCAGCAAACTTCTTGGTCCACGCATGCACTAGACTTGCGTGCGTGTCCATTTTTACCGCCAAACAAGGCATCATATTTTGCTCTGTGACATCATATGCAAAAGATCCAATGCAAAATTTAAATTAGGCCCTGCTTTGTGATTGGTACAATTGCGTTGATTCTAGGCAGCCAATCAAAACACGCGCCTTCGCCTATGTGATTTAGTGTGTGAAAATACTCCCTCTCAAGACAAATTTTCCCACTGAGTTTGTGTTACGACGATCGCGCTTGTAATGCCGGCTAGCGAAGCCGGGCGAGCCCCATGCAAAATTCACCTAGAAACGGCATCGCAAATCTCTGCGTACGTGGATTTTTCGGGGATCGGACTTACGTGCATTTCCGTTGCAGATTCTTTTTAAACAAGACGGAAGTTTTGGCAAGAACTGCTAAAAATATACGGGGATATTTACATCGGAAAGGAACCATAAGATACGTTATACAGGTGCCCAGAACTGCTAAGATTATCATGATTGCTTTACATGGGGTTCGTTAAAGCGGGAGAGTAGCTACAGTACATTAACGCAACTAAAACCCAGTAAAGTAAAAATATGCAATGTTCCGACATGATTGGGGGATGAAAACTAGACAGAGCATGATGTTGGCCTTAGAACTAAATTATCAAAGGGCATGTGACATCGACTGACAATTGTACAGAATTAAGGGTTGATTTGTATCTCCACTTTTGAAGTGAAGATATTTCGCCTACAAAAATGATATCCCGTTCGTGAAACAAACAGAACTATTCCCAAAATTTTCCAATCTGAACTGGTTATGGTTATACGATATGCACGAAGCAAGGGGCACATACTAAAGTGACAAACATGTGACTTCCCTCTTTGTAATAATCCGTGATTGGTAATCGGCATCGGGCCGATTGTTAAATTAAATAATCGGTAATCGGGTATTACCTATTATAGCATAATCGGTCGAACACTACAGCAAGGTAATTCACGCAACTTTTACGTGCACCTATTGGCCGCTAGTTACATTGTCGATGGTGCGACTTCAACGTATGCAGCTGTGTATGAAGTATGGGGCACTCTGTAAGTGCTACTGTTACGATAGCTTGGAGACTATCTTCTTCCACATAAAAGACTATCTTCTTCCACATAAAACACGAGACAGCCTAGGCTCTACACATCTCCATATACAAACAAGTTAGGATAGTGCAAGGTCTAGCACAAACAACTCAGAAGAAAAAAGCATCCTAGGGCAAAATTACAGGGGTTAATCTTTCGAAAATAGTATGAAGGGCTTAGTAAGAGTATTTTACATGTGCCTCATAATTCTTTTTTTAAATTTGTGAAAATTTGATTATATTGGACATCTTTCAAATTGACATCGTTCTGACTACCCTGAATGAGGCTGTAGCAATACCCATAGTAAGCCTTGTATGTAATACATGAGAAGTTTGAGAACACTTTTAGAAACGGATTGCAACCTCGAAATTTAGGAAAAGTCGCAGGATTTAAGAAGCCTGCAAACTGCTTATTATCATGGTGGAAGAAAAACAATAAGGTTACTGACTGCCTTCTGGCCCTGTTCCAGTTTGTTAACATCCAGTGCATCAAGCTTGTCGAGTGAACGTTTTTGACTCGCTTTCTTGAGGACCTTACACTGTAGGCCTACAGGCTACAGCAAAGCAAGGAGCTGATTCAGTCCGATATGGGATTGAACTCGGTATTTTGTGCCTTGTTTCTGCAGATCCAAAAAGAATTATTGCAGACAGGGCTTTTCGTGGAAGAGTGCTGTCACATTAAGTCAATGTTTAGGTTTAGTTTCAGCAAATAACTGAACACCGTATCATGGCGGGGAATAGCATCTGGGCATGAATCAAGAGTACTGCATAACAGAAGAAAAGTATGACAGTGAAAATTGCTATGCAAATTTTGAAAATTGCTACACAAAATGGAAGTTGTATCGCAAAAATGCTATGCAAAATTTCTGTACTAAATTATTCCCTGTACTGTAATTCACATTCTATACTTATCCCCTCCTATGACTACCCCCCTTTCCCCCCCAAAAAAAAAAAGAAATAATAATTACCTGGTTGCCTCCCCCTTCAACACCCACTCTTGCAGCAGGTCTGCATTTCGTGCTATGTTCAGTCTTATTGTACCATAACTTCCATAGTCTGAACCATTGGTTCTCCCTCCCTTTAAGATTGGAAGAATGCATGACCTATACATGTCATAGGCATCCTTCAACTTTTCAGGTTGGTTTTACTGATCACTTACAAATATATTTAGATCTGAAAATGAATCCTCAATAGGTTAAAATGTCTAATGCAACTGTGAATCTCAACAACAAAATTTTCAAAACAGCAAATTTAGATCATAGACATGTCAAACTGGCTGAAAATGTTTACATAATAAAGATTTTAAGACTGCTTGTGACCTTTCTATGAGGATAACTTCAAAATTCACTGTGACATAACCTGAATGATCCAGATCTAACAAAAACCAGACAGTGGCTGATGGAAAAATCAGATCTGAAAATCTCCAAACTTGAAAACTTCAAGATTTTTATCAAAAACTCTAGGATTTGTACTTCAAACATGGAGATTTGAAACTTACGTGACATATATTATTGCCTCACCACATTTTTGCTAAGCTTGCCAAATCCAAATATTTATGTAATGCCAAATTAAATCAACACAAAGTGCATAATACCAGAATACAATTTCACTTTTTTTTTATTTAAATGGACAAATTCATGGCTCCATATTCTACATCCTTTATCCTATAGCAGTACAGTGTACAGTATTTCAGAATGTGTAAGCATGACTTCCATTGACTGATATTTTGGGCAGAACAAAACTGCAGTGAGTCTACATACACTTTTATGCAAAAAAAAAACGAATAAATTCCCCAAACTACCTGGTTTGGGAATCTACAGGCCCAAATACTTACCGCCTATGAGCACAATCGGCAATAAGTCCCAATGACACAAGGAAACCTCAAATAAAGGAGTAATGTTTAAAACTTTGGACGAAATAGCAAAATCCTTCCCCTCTACTCAGGAAACGGCAGGCTAGGGTTTCAACAGAAATCACATTGAACAAACCACCACAAGAGCCACCTAAGCCAGATGAGGAGTTTTGATTCCAGGAAATTCCCACATGAGACCATCCAAAATAATGGCCTTCGAAGGCACAACCTCTGGAAAAGCCGCCTAAGCCAGACGAGGAGGTTTGATCCCGGCGAATCATATAAATAGAGGTAAGTCGAGGAGCGATGTTGACTGGCAACATTGTCATATGAAGATAGAATGTTGCAGATGACCCAATGGGTACCTGGCTGTATGCCAAGTACATGAGTGGTTGCCTCAAGGGTTGGGAACCAAGGGGCTTAACTTCCCTTTTCTTGAAAAGTTAACAATACATGTGGCAATTTCTTGGTATGAATGGAGATTGATGTAATTTTTTATGTTTGTTTCAAAACTTCACTCATTATTCCATAAATTTAAGTATGAGGCCTATATTTTTCAGTCAACTTCTTTTTTTGTAGGTTTTAAAGCTCAGAAAAAGGACCAGTAACCTTCTTTAAAAGTTGGCAAGTATGGCACAGAAAAGCAGTCTGAAACCTGTTCTGGTTTTCTATTTACTATATAAACTGCATTTGGGCATTAAGAGGATGAAATTATCACCCAGTCTACTTGGGGTAGACAAAATTTGAAGAGAGAAAATAATACAATCACAGATGACACCTGGGTAGATATTCCTAAGTTTTCCAAACTGGAATCCATTCTTGTTTTACCCTTTAGCTTTTTTAAATGTCCTTGCACTTTACAATCATTGTTTTGACCTCATTCATTTAACCCTCTCAGCATGTAATGGCTGGGACCCAATCCACAAGCCAATCTAGAACCTGCCAAAGAGCTTACAGTAAATTTATTGAGTACTGTGCAGATGTGCCAGATCAGGGACCTTTAAAAAACACAAACGGGTGACTAACTTCTCAACACACCTTGATACACCCCCTCAATTTCCAGCACAGCCTAATAAAATGCCTATCCCAGGATAATGAACTAAAATAAAAGGTATTTGTTCTTTTTATTAGGACATACTTTAAACCTAGAAACAGGACTCTGAAAGCAAACTTTTTTTAACTTCACACACCAATGTGTGAGAAAACATCTCTATCTATGCAAATATTCAACAAAGGTAAAGACACTTGCCTAGTCCTATTGTAAGAAAAGCTCACAAAACTAGGCTCCAATATCAATGGTTACTTAGCATAGAGATTAAATGCATACAATATTTTCAACAAAGGGTTTTATTGTTCCTAACGACATGCATCTCCATACTCTAGTACAAGTGCGGAGCTGTGAAAACAAATTCATTCAGAGAGCTGCTTACTGAGGTAGCAGGATTTCAAATATTGTTGCATGAATAACCTCAAATAATACACATACTTGGGGAGAGCATCCGAGAATGAAAAGTACACCTTAAAAATTATAGTTTCACTTTACAGACTTGTATAAACTTCGTTGGATAGCACTTGTGGGGCTTATCATGGGAGAGTACTGTATTTACTGTGCCAAGAGCTTTTAAGTGAACCTTTCTTAAATATTCTTTAATTCACTGAATATCCATTTTATGTAAACAAACTGCCGATTGCACATTATTTTATTACTTATTGTATTAATTTTGATAGCCTACCTCATTTGTCTTTGTAATCCTTTTGGCAAAACTATAAATTATCAATGGTTTGAGAAATATAATTGATCTAAATACTACAGCAGGATATGATGACATACACAAGAGGGTTAACCCTCTTCTCCAGTGCCCCCAACCCTACTAGATAACTTGAATCCACCCAATCCTACAAACACGTGCAAGCATGCCTCAGGTCTGGGGTTAAAGATTTTCCAGGTGTGCTACAAATCGTCTCCTTTCTGGCGTACTGACGAATCGCAAAATCAAGAATTTCATGAATCTGTGGATCTTGTGTTTCACATAGTGACGAATGTTGTCTTATTTGAAGAATTTTCGCCATATTCATCGCTTTTATGTTTGGAATTGTAGAAAATAATATATTTTACCAAGTCGTTGCAATTTTTAAGGCTGAGGTGAACAGATTACGGCAAAAAATGCATTCGTCACTATGCCAAAATTGCCAGATTTGCACGTTCCTCACTATGCCAATTTGCGATTCGTCAGTACGCCAGAAAGGGGACGAAATCACATTCCTCAGGAAATTTAAGGAGTGTGGTAGGTGTGCTGTTTTATTACACTTTAATAGATTTATAACATGCACACATCAAAATTCAAGGCTTGATGCCTACAAACATTTTTACAGTGAAGAAAAGTTGTCAATGTAATTGGTGGGAATAGTCCTTTCATATGCATGACATTTAGTCTTTAAATGCATGACATCACAAAACAAAGAGTGAATGAACATTTGGAGGGAAGCATTTGTCAGATGTTGCAAGTTATATCAATAAATACGGACAGCTGTGATTAGTAAGCAAATCAAATGTTTTAGTGAAATTAGTATACAGTACTCTCCTGTGCAATGTCCAGTCACCTGCATATAGCCAGGCATCAATGCTTTTCTCCTATTTGTCAATTCAAGGATCAGTGAAGGAAACAAAAATGCAGTCTATGTAAGAGGTGTTTCTCTTGTGCAGCTGGGAGGCATTTAAATTAGTAGGAAGTGGGCCAAAAATTACTTGTTTTTGAATAAGGCTAACAACTTAACAAGTACCCTTAAAGATATTTTGGAACATGACTAGACAAACAGGTGGCAAAGTATATAAGGAATGAAAATATCGTCACTTGATTTCAACCAGTCATTCCTGAATTCGTTCTATGAGATAGAGGGATTCAAAATCTGCAATGTGCCTTTAAAGAAACTAAAAGGGTGAAGTGATTCAATGCTGACAGTCTTCTTTGCAAGATTATTAAGACTTAGGGAGTAAAACAGCCAGACCTCATGGGGGTCCAGAGGGAGGAAAGACATTTAATTTGCAAAATGGCTTGAAAATGATTGCTCAGATTCCGGCACTTTATTAACCTTCATCTACCCCAGTTTTCCCAGAAAAGTAATTTATAAGGACGAACTACTAGTCCATTGGGGGGACATGAGGGCACGATGATAAAACTAGTCCGAGTAGTACACAGTGAGTGAGTAGTATGCAATTTAGATGATACACAGGGTAAGTAATAAGTATGTCTGTTATAATGTCAATATCTCAAATCCTGCAATATTCCTTCACATGAACACACTGCTACTTATAAACAATGAATGTCCAAGAAATGGAGACATACCCTAGTATCAACCAATAAATGACCTTGCAACTATGTGCAATGCATCTATCACCAGCAAGCAATAGTTAAGTAACAGTTCCCAGGACAAGTAACATCTTCCCATCTCCAGGAATTAATCCCGGAGTTCTGTGAATGTCAAAACAGATGCCATAGATAAGATAAACCCTTACCAGTTTGAGTGCTTTTCTGAACAATCTGTCAATTTAAACACTATTTGATGTTCATCACCTTTCCCATTGACTGACTGCTATGGCAGGATACCATGATACAAGCAACAGTCTTTGTATTCTTGAAGCTTGTAAATGGCAGTGCAGCTTTACTACAAATACTGGTAAGTGTAAGTTCCTACAGTATAGGGACAGTGTTAAGCACATATTTCTATCACACAACACATTTCACATACAAATACCATGTTAGTTAAGGCCTGATAAAGTGAAATTCCCTCCATAATATTTTCCATTAACATATTCAATCCCTATACCAAACAGGGTTTGTCAAGTGCTCACAAAAACAAATCCACATGCCTAGGGCTACAGTATTGTAGATCATAGCTGCACATTGGCTACAGACAATTTCCTATGGAAACCCCATGAGCTGGTGCATAATGCTGTACCTGTGAAGATAAACTGCAAGCTAAAGATACAGATCGGAACTGAAGACCACCGCTCTAACGACGTCTGCAAATGCTACAGGATCCTGAACAGCTAAAATACTGAACTGACAGTAATCTCAACAACGGTTGAATGAAATGAGAGAGAGAATGATCAGAAAAGCCAAAGTTCATGCACTACTGTAATTTAAATCTTTCAGCAACAGTTACACAAATGTTACTGTAACTTCAAACCCTGACTGCTACAGTACGGATTAGGGCTGTGCATTTTCGGTTAATTCACTATCCGTTTAACCGATTTTATTAACCGGCGGTTAACCGTTTAACCGAAAATGACGTAATGTTCACACAACAACAAAAAGTCAACATTTCCAAAGAGCGCCATCACTTTTGTACAGGAAAGTGCAAGTCTAAAATGGCGCCGTAAGTCATGTTCGCCCATGTAAGTATGTGGCAAAAATGTTGGTATTTTGCGCTGAGTTTATATCATCTTTCTACAGTAAAAACCCATCCCGCATTTACTGAAGCTTTCTTCAGACCATGTGCACTTTTTAACATTCCACCAACTGTTGTATTCCCACCTGACCCTATGTTATATTGTCAGTTATTTCACGAAACACTCCCACACCGCTGTTTTGATGCAGCTTGCTTGCGATGCAGTGTTCAATACATGTACACCGCTCACGTGTGTGTCATAGTAGCGATCTGTACAATTGCACTGTAAACGGCCCACCAGCCGCAAACAGCACAACCAAGCCCTATTTTCCTGCATAAATTAAGGAATTCCCAGCATTCCTACCGTAAAGTTATTTACAGTAGGACTTATGGAATGTTATCATATGACGTCTTTACGAACGTAAACAATTACGCACGTGGTCCCATGCATGCAGTAGACTTAACAAGGGACCATGTTTTGCTCGATGACATCATATGCACACGATCTATTGCAAAATTTGAATTGCCTCTGCATTGTGATTGGTTCAAATACGTTGATTCTGAGCCAGCCAATCACAACTCGCGCCATCGCCTATGGGATTTAGTGTGTGAAAATACCAGACCTCCGAACGAATTTCCCCATTGAGTTTGCGTTATGACGATCGCACTTCACAGGCTTACATAGCCCGCCTGTGCAGCCGGCCAAGCCCCGTGCTAAATTCACCAAGAAACGGCAGCACAAATCTCTGCGTACTTGGATTTTTCGGGGGTCTGACTTAAGTGCATTTCATTTTCTGATTATTTTGAAACAAGACGGTAAGGTTTGGACAAGAAGTGGCAAAATTACGGGGATATTTATATCGGAAAGAAACCATAAGATAACGTTAATCGAGTCCATTATTTGCTGTCCAAGACCGCTAAAAATTAGATCGCTATTTTTAATGGCATCGTAGGGTTGACTTCTACAGTACAGTACATTATCGCAACTACAACCCAGTCGGTTCAACGAACTGCGTATGCTTATTCATTTAAGTCAACATGGAATGTTCCATTTTATATGATATTGGGCAAACAACAAAATGGCGGGAATTATCTGGTGCTTATGATCGTATTTTTACAGGTTACAATTTTTTCCAAATACTGCTACTGCTATAATGAAAAATAATGAAATTTACGGAGGTGTAGCATGATAAAATATTTTGATTAGCTACAGTGGGAAGACTTATTCAAATATACTTTTGTGCCCTAATCATGGTCTCGCTGAGGTTTTATTGCCGTAGAAATACAGGGCTTGGTAACTTTTGTTACAGCTCCCTGCTTGTCTTGTGGCTTTCTTTTCGCTTTCGCTAATCTCTCAAACATGCCGCTAATTTCTAAAGTTGTGCTTGGGTGTTGCTATTGAAGGGATTAGAAGACGAGCACACAAAGTTCTGCCAACGAAAGTAACAATGGGTGCGCCACTTGTCACTCATCATAATGTACTTAATTCGGGGAGCTGCCGCGGAATTAATCCGTTCAATCGAACGGCCGATTTTAAAACTCTTTTTACAGTTATTGTTCGAGCGATAATTTGTGAGAAACTGACACTGTTTGTTGCGCGATGTTTGTGTAACAGTTTACCAACAAACCCACCCCGCGGCGACTGAGTTATTGGCAATACAAAAACGGTTAATCTATGAAGACGAATGACGCACGAGTAACCGACGAGCCGGTCGGTTAACCGGTTAACCGATTAACCGTCACAGCCCTAGTACGGATAGTACTGCAACATAACCAAAAAACAAAACCAAGGACTAGTGAATCCAAGCAGTGCTGAGCAGTTTGCCAAAATTGGTCACAAATGACTCCCATGTTTCCCAAATTTATGCCACCAATTGATTTCATCAAGGGACTAAGATGCACATGAATGTTAGGTTACAACACCACAGCTAACAATGCATGCAAACACAAGCTCACTTAGTTGATATTTTCAATTAAAAGGGCCAAACCTCTCACCCCAAACTACAGTTTTGGTACAGGGGTACTGAAATTCTCAATTGGCTCAGCTCTTTGATTGACAGCTAATTCAAACAATGCAGAGTACCAAAGCTTATATTACACATCATAAACGGTACTGAGAGTGTTTTGATTATATAAACTGAGTTATTCTACAGTATATTCACCTTGGAGCAATAAACTGAGATTGTATCTGGATGTGGATGAATTTCAGATTATTGTGGGAGGGGCTTTAATAAGAAGGTTAGGAGAATTGGTACTGTTTGGGTAAGAGAACTGGGCCTTTAAGGTGCTGAATATTCATGCTATACTTAAAGAATCATGCCAATCTATGGCAATGTAACTACTGCTAATAACTATGATCAATCTTGATTTACCAACATACCAACTGAAAGTTTTGAAAACTTGCAAACCAGTTGAATAACGTTGGCATCTAACACTTCAAGTGCAGGTTGGTCAGAATAGCTTCTGATTTTCCTCTTTTCTGCACAGCACCACATTGCAAGGAAAGTGACTTCTTAACTCCTGGAGAGGTCCAAGTCCCAACTCTGCAGTATAGTTGTTTACTTAACCCTCTCAAGTCTTGCTTACAATTTCACCCAAAATGGATCTTATCATAGTCTGACAGCATTTTATACTGTACATGACATACTGAGGCATATTACTAATTATGAACTAAGTTCCATCTGTTCTGACAATGGTTTCAAAAAAGTACACACGTACATCCTTAATACTTAAGGGAGGTCACTTCATATGTAATTCTGTGAAGCACGATTTTACCCAAAGTCATTGAACTTGATACTTTTAAAATAGCCTAGGAGAATCTCCTGCATTAATCATTTAGGTTTCTCATACAGGGTTCCACATCAACAGTTTGCAAAGTGCAAGGGTGCTTGACATACAGTACAAGGAGACTTAAACAATGCCCGCATATGATATCACATCATAAAAATTTTATGGGAACTCATTTTTTCAGCAACAGCTCTATAAAAAATTTAGTTGAAACATATTTCGAAAAAATTTTCAGGTAATCAGGGATTACAGCCTGCTTCTGACTAGATTATCTACAAGGCAAGACATCTTTATTGGGCATAAAATGAAAAATTTTATTCGCTATAACTGCAGTTCTACTGTGAGTTATCTTCCCATTATGCCATCAATAAAACTCAGAAAACAAAGGCTAATTTGTCAATAGGTGTAAACACTCTCGATGCAGGTTACTTTACACAGAGGCCACACCCGATGCACTCCACAAGTTCCACAGGTTAACCTGTGTGTACAGTTCTTGTTCATTGAGAGTGCTATAGGAGGGGTTGGTTTGATATTTTAGAGCCCTGTTATAAATACTCAGCCATCAAACTTACAAGCTATTCTATTGACACAGCTGTCATACCAGAATGCAGTATGTGTTTAAAGACATCTTACATGAAGAGTTGTTTATCATGAAAAATTTGACCTAAAAAGTTCTTCTTTCACATTCTTTTAAAATTGAAGCATCATTCCACATAGTCAATTCAACAATAATTATTTAAAGTACCAAAAGAAAGTTGTTTTCTTTGCTTTCCTATAGTACTTAACATTCACAAAAAAAAAGCATTTCTTCAAATATTTGTTTTGTTTTGTTTTGTTTTTTTTTTTTCAAAATATTGGGCACTACAATATGAAATTTATAGATAGTGTAAGTCCCCAACATTTCAAAGTTAAGACTGAAATCCTTCTCATTACTGTCTTCTGTTTTTAAAGGGCCAATCCTCACACCCCAAACTTCCCAAAACTCTCCAGTTGACCTCTCCCGGAGGTCACCTGGAGCTGACCTCTTCTGAAGGTCACCTAGAGCCGCTGTACTATTAAAAGCTTGCCAGGGCCTTACTGCAGGTAAGTGGGGATTACAAAGTGTAAATATCGTAGGAGGTAAGGAGGGGCGAAGTAGATTACACTTTTTATAGGGGTTTACAGAAATTCTCAATTGGCTTGGCTCTTTGATTGACAGTTTGTTTTAACAATGCAATGTACCATAGCCCATATTACGCAGCCTGTACTGTACTGAGAGTGTTTTGATTACACAATGGGGTCTTGTATACTCAACCTGAAGCAATGAACTGAGGATTGTGTCTGGATGAGGATGAATTTTATTGCATGATTCCAAAGTGCAAGTATAATGATTCATCATCCACTGAACAGTCTAGGCTTCCAACTTTGATAGAAGCTGAATGTACAGTATTTGACGACCTTAGTGAAGGATCAAGAGTGATTTTACTGTCTGACCTCTGACCTACTATAAAAAGAACAACTTTGATGATACATCATTACCACAACATGGCCTGTATTTGATAAAACATTTTTAAGCACATCACCCTTACGAGAGAGGGGTATTTGAATGATTTCACTTTTTTTACCTGACCCAAATGACCTTTAACCTACTTCAAAAATGCAACTTTGATGTTCCATAATCTAATCAACAGTCTGACCATCCTTAACCAGATCTAGTTATATACCCCATGAGTGGAAGGCTTTCAACATGATTTTAGGATTTCACTTCTGTGTGATCCCAAATGATCTTTGGCCAGCTTCAAAAGCTCAACACTGATGTTCTAATTACTTCTAGCTTAAAAGTATTCCAAACCATGTCTAGACAATACTGAGATGCAGTTTCCACCTTTTGTAAAAAAAAAAAAATTCTGCATATTTTGAAGTTGATGAATCTTTGTCTCCAGGTATACCTTGAAGCCTTAAGTAATTTCCTTCCATGTACAAAGCCACCCTGATAACAACATTACTTCAGATTGCAGAAACCAATTGAACAGATGAGTTGAATTTCAAACAGCCTGCTTCCCCATTTGCAAGATTTAACAACAAATCACACACCCAACCATACTGCTATTAGCATAATGGTAACTGCTAAGCAGGCACAGTGAACTCAGTCCTACAAAAACAGCTTTAAAAAAAGACAACACATAACAGGAAAAATAATTTACCAGTACCATTTCCTTGATTTGAACAAATTGTTTTCCCTCTCTACTTTCACCAAGGTGCAAAAATGAGTCCAGATGTGCAACGTTGTTTACCTACTGTACCGGTATGTATAGAAACCTCAAAATCAAACAAAATCCAAGTTCTTTCAAAAAGGGGTGACATCCTTGTACACGAACAACGATTTTCCATATCCATCACAATAAAATTATGGACACTGAATTTTCTTGAAGACATTGGGATAAGAGGGCACTTAAGGCAATTTTCTAGGAATCTGGCATGCAACGAACACTGGCAGCAGCAATAAACTATGGTTTTTACAACTACGGTATAAATGTTTGTCAGAGTCTTGGTGCCAAATGTAGGCCATTTCATGAATGGAAATTGTGGGGCACATGACCTTTAGAACAGTTTTACATGGGGATTCCCCTCCTTCTTTGTTTTGCAAAAGGGAACTTGACTATTTTTGATGGTTGAAAGACAGTAAAATGACCGTCACTACATTCATTAAAGTCAGGGCTTTGTCAATTCACTATGATTACCGGTGAATCAACAAAAATTGTAAAGCTGGTGAAAAATTTTGGCAAGGAAAATTGAACAAATTTTGCACCATTTTGCATGCAAGCCCCTTTCGAAATGAAGGACGGCCATCATGTGGGGCGCATCATATCAGTAACATTTAGCAGTGTGGTGCTTCAGCAAATTTAATTGAGGAAGCCTGGCCTAGACAGATACAATTCTTTCAACCTTGTTACCCCTTGCCGATCCCACAATTGTCTTAAAACTCATCCCTATCTAGTCATAATGCTATTTTATTCCCTAGAGAGCACAGAAGGCCCTAAAGTATAATCAAACCTCTCTGGGTACATAATGTGTTATGTTAGTTACTCTGCACTTCTTTTTTAATTTGACTATAATATTAGAGAGCTCTGTGCCAATGGAGCATTTTTGTACCTAGGGTCATTCTACAACCAGATACCCTGTAGTTATTGAACCACCCAAAATATTGCCAATAATCATTCTGCTGCAAAATTAATGGAATGTCCAAAAGTAGTTAGGTTAATAGGTTAGGTTAGATGGACTTCTACAGCCCAATTTCTAAACGATTCAAGTAGAGTCGGCCACAGCCTTTTTTTCCACTTGTGTCCTTAGAGTAGTAATAGGAGTGAAAAGGATTATGCAACGACAATAACTGAAGCAAGAAAATTAGTTTCAGCCAGAAGTTTTGTACATTAACCCTTTACCATTGTTTGGGTCCTTTTAGATCCATGCGGAGAGCTCGGCTGTCACCCATCTTTACTGTTTCACACGGAGCTTGAAACTGCAAGTAGCTACCCGAAAATTCGGCCACAAGAACGGGAGAGACAATAGTTTAAGGTCACGGGGTCAATGGCTTATGGAAGTTGATGCGGGGCGGGCTACGTCCCCTTTTCCGCCCACTCCCGAGGCGCGCAAATATGCCCCGATCGGAGCACAATGGTAAAGGGTTAAAGGCTTGAATTAATTGTTCCTACCCAAGGAAAATGTAGCTACTTTCTGTTGTTCAAGTAAAGCCCCCCCTCAATATTGGTGTTGTTCCAAAACTTAAAAACATGAATGAAACAGAACTTACTGTACATGGATAGGACATTAGCCATATTGAGCTGGAATGCACTACTGCAGAGTACAGGACTAATTTCAATTTCTCTACAATAACTGCAAATTTGCCTGTGACAGAACATTTTAAACGCTACCCCAAATGGCCCCAACTAAAAACAGACATGGCTTGAAGAATGAAGAGATATTAAAACTTTTATGAAAATTGGCAGTAGTGTCACAAAGGTATCCATAAGGCTCCATTTGGTTATGGCAATATCCTATGGGATTATCAGCTTATCACTGCCCAAGGCTAAAGTGTGCAGCACTTTGGATAAGAATGACCCCATACATTATGTAAGTTTTACAGCAGTCATTTCCATTCTAGGACTCGTAGTATTACAACACTATACTTGAAGCAAACCAAAGGGCATTCAAAACTACCACACAATAATGCAAGCTATAAAAATACTTTCCTCTAATATGTAAGCTGACTTCAATATACTTTGAAGTGAATTGTCTGCTAGGAAAGAAGGACACGAAAAGAAAAGTTTCCTCCTACCCATCTATGTTGCCTCTCAAACCCATCCATCTGCAACCAATTCCTAATTTCAATTTTTGTGCTTAACTTTTCTTTTTATTTTTGTAACAATGAATGTAGGGTTCCTGAATTGGTGGAAAAAATTGGGAAGCTGGTAGGCTCCTCCCTGGGAAATTTAGGTATATCACATTTGGAGGGAAATTTGAGAAATCTGAGGAAAATTTCTCTTTTCTGTATATGAAAATATAAGGAAAACTGTGGGAAATTTAGATAATTCTACTCCTTTCCTGGGAGATTAACATTTTTTCCAATCCTGGGTTCCTGACACCTGGAGTTAAAGGTAAAGAGCAGTCCCCCAAACTAATTTTGAAGAAAAAGCTAGATAACACAATTTTCATCTTATTTCTCTACAAAATATCTTTCATTACATTTTATGACTTTACTATCGCATTCAAGGTAAACCAAGCAGTTATTTATGGTAAATTTCGCATTTGAAAATAAAAAATGTTGTCACATGACTCCCAACAGCCAGTCATGAAACTGGACAGTCTTCTACACTTTTTCAGTTTGGGATGACTGCTCCTGCCCTTTAAGTATTCGCTTTAGATGCATGCACCCTGAACAAATTTGCCTTTGTTTCCACTTACAAAAGGACTTATGGAATATGCTTGGGAATCTCTATATTTCTTATCATAGCATGTATCTGATGGTAAGGTTAATTGTAGTCTCATAACAGCAGCTGGTGCACTTTGGTCTTTTAAAAAATAAATGTCACCTATATGATGAAAGTCTCATAGCAACTCTAATCTCTGTGATCCTTTTATAGTCATAAAGCATCCAGGCAAAGTTTGGAATTAGTAGGCATGGCATACAAAAACATTCCAAACAGGTTTAGATATTGATTTCTTGGGTGTACTCTCCAAAAGTTGATTTGCTTTAAATAATAGTAATGACAGATAGAAAGGCTGTGAAGAACTTGTCGGGCCACTTGTCAGGACACGCTCCACAGCAAAGGTGGAACCAGGGAATCCAGATATGTCATATTTTCTGACCGAATCCATCCATTAGACATTCAATATAAAGGTCAAAAAACCCCAAATTATGCAAATTTATCAGTTTGGTATTTACACTCAATTTACTGTGAATAATTATTCACACTTTTAAAGCAGACATGCTCTTCTCTACACTTAACACATACTGAGTTTATTCATTCAATTATAATGAAAGCTTAAGGCTCTTTAATTCATTGTTTTACTGGTGATGTTATGGAAAAAACTTGTTACACAAATTGACACCAAAAATTGCCAACATTAATGCCTATTGGGTGGGATTCCTTTTTCAATTCTGCACACTCACATCACCCCAAAAATGTCAAAATCAGTGCAAAGATATTTTACTACAGCATGCCACCGCAGGTTCTGTTCAGGGGTGACACCATGGTATTTTGATAGGGGGAGCAAAGCATAACCTGAGTGTTCTTTTTCCTCTTTAAAACTTCTTTTCCTTCTCTTTTCATGTAAGGAAGCAAGCCCCATCCCCTCCCCCATACCACACTCCCTTTCCCCACCTCCCACCCACACCCACAACCCCACCACTCACTTGATGAGGCCCCTGGTTCTTTTTACAGTAGACAAAATTTTGCAAATTTTTACAGCGTGCATTAAATGGTCAACCTATAAATTGGTCAAAATTTCACCATTCCTGTATCTTATCAATGTTGAATTAAGGAACAAATTAAGTGAGAAATTTCACTAACTATGCTACTTCTTTAGTATAAAGTGATAGTGCCTTTACAGTTACTAATATCAACCCAAACTGGACAAGAAGGGTTAATATTTCCAGGGCAGGGTTAACTACATACTCGAATCCACAAAATGAAATGAGTTTTTCACTACTTTCAAGGACCTTAGGTTATATTCCCATGACCTTTAACATGAGCCAGACTCCTCCTACATTTCTCCACATCTTTTGCAACAAAATGTTTCCGAACACAAAAAAACAGGGTTATGTCCACTTACTAAGGTTTCCTGACTTTTCAAGAAACATTTCAGAAATTGCTTATTTTCTCTGATGTTCAAGTTCTGAAAATTCAAAATTAAATTCAATCTTCAGTTTTCATGGACTTGTCAGGATTTTCAGAACTGTAAGAAATCTAGCAGGTGCATTTTAGACCATGACCTCACTTTGCTTTGACATCCATCAAAGTTACTAACAATAAGGACTATAATGGTCTTGTCAGCTTTCCACATTATTTCTATAGGCCTATACTGTAATGTGGTGCATTTTGGTGAAAATTTGGCTTTGCTTCAGGTCTTCCTGTAATGGGACTGACTGTCCTGCAAATGACCATTAGCTACTGCAATGGTTATTTCTACTTTAAGAATGCTTACACTAAAGATTTTGAATGCCTACTGTTTATAATCAAACCAATGAATCGATGCTACAAGGAAGCTGCAATATCTGAAGAATAAGGTTACTTTCAGTAATATCCAGGAAGAGAACTTACTAAGAGAAAAGCAGTACTCTGCATGCAGATGAGAAAATGTCTGACGTCCTGACATTACATCTAGGGTACTTCCCCAATCAAGAAACATTAGAAAATCCCTGCATGCAGTATCAATACCACATCTTCATTGTAAAATTCATTTGAACATCCTTGGGGGAGAACACATTTTCACTTTTTTTTACACTACATACCTTGCAAGGGTGAGGAGTGTCAAACACTCATGCACAAGTCTCATATGGGGGCAAATATCAAAGACCCACGTACAGATACATGTACGTTACTGCTTTTAGTTTAACCATGAACTTCCCAACTAGTTTTTCTTTGCTTCAAACCCAAAATTTAGCTACAGTGTAAGTTAGACCCAGTGTTTCATGCACCTGTTCATGCCCCACATCAATATGATTTGATACTGGTCCAAAATATAAAATGCAACATTCTCACAATGTATAATTTCTTTCTTCTTTGATCTACTTGGGCACAATTTTAAGGACACTGCAACCCCCTGTGTCAAACTGGTTAAATTTAAAGGGAAACAAGGTTATTAAATGAGATCCTTCGCCCACGTAGGCTCCTCCAAAGGAAATGAAAATTATGGTCACTTTTCACTTGTTTTAAAATTTTATATGATGAAGTTACTGTAGTAAGTTAGATGGAGTTTTACGACCCAGTTTCCAACCAGTTGGTTCAAGTCAAGCTGGCTCCAGCCCTTTTCCAGTTGTGACTCAGTGGCTATATGATGAAGGGAGGGGGGAAAGAGAAGGATATGGGAAAAATTGTTTTGAAATCTTGTAAAAATGATGACAACATGGTAACCCCTGATGAAACACAGCTGCATGGACTCAGAAACACAATTAAATATTGCCTTGGTGAAAACTTGATGCTTTTCAAGGGTTCTGCCAGAAACTCAAAATGAAGCCAGCCAATTTGTAAGTAGCAAACCCCAAATCCAAACTGTTGCTACCCTTGGCCAAAGTTACAGGTGATCGGTGGTTCTGGGGGCAAAAGTTTACTTCAAGACCCTCAGTGTAATCTGAAAGGTTTCAAAGGTTATTTATTTATTTATGTAAGTCTGAACATCCCTACAAAGGCTTCTAACCTGTGATACTAACATTTTCTATATTTTTATGAAGAGGAAAAGAGGTATTTTTATCCTCCTTCTTCTGGAAAGGAAGACAAATCCTTCCAGCCCCCCACCTCCTTCACCATGATGGAAACCAACTACAGCGTACTGTACATTTGCACAGGTCTACTGTGATAACACTGGAACTGCAGTCAAGTGGAACCAAAGAAATATCTCAGTACAATGTATTTATAACTATACTATAAGCCCAATATTATGCACACAATAAAAGTTCTGAAAATCCATTAATTTTAACAAAGATATCTGTATACCTACAAAGTAATAACTTGGGCAAAACCATTTCTCATTGGGACAATACAATCCATATTGAAACATGACCTTCATGTTCCTACAAAAAAGGTTACTATAAAATAACTTGCTGGCAGAAGGCATTATAATAAGGCCATTTATACAAAGGCCAGTGTCCTATCTCAGCACATCAACCACATGGCTCAGTAAATGCAACATAACAATGCCTAAGAATCGCTGCATACATGAATCTCCCAAAATGTCACAAATTTGAAATATTGTATTTTGATCTGGAATGTTAATAATACTGTGTATATACTACATAAAACAGTATAAGAAACATTGTCATGTAAAAGCCATCATTTTACCAATCACCCCTTCTCCATATCCTACCTACCTTTACTTATTTTGTTCAGGACAACAAACTAGAAGCACAAATTACACTTTTCAGTGTCAAATACATTGACAAGTGGGGTCAATCATTTACTTTTGCATCATGCTCTCATTCTCTATCTGAAGAAGGACTGCAATATTTTCATGTCCCTTTTACCCTCCTCTCCCTTCCATTCCATAGCCCCTTAAGGAGAACTTTTTTTCTTAAGTTCCATGGACCCCCTACTCCAAACTGCTGAATGATTATTCCTTTAAAAGTGACAGAGAGCAATAACTGGATGTCTACTTTTTAACTTATTTACCCACGTCTTTCTTCCTTCGGCAAGGATATACCAATTTTGAATTGAAAATGATCTGCAACTGCACAGTCTGCATCATTACAAGGGGGAAATAAAAAATTTAGGAATAATTACCATCAGAAAACATTTTAGGAGCCTTGTCTGGAATTGTTTTTACAGTTCACTCCGATCACTCGTACTACACTTCTAAGTATTTTATGTGCATAGTACAGCCTCGTTCTTCATCCAGTCATGTGGAATCTGTGCAAATGTATAACTTGAATGTATGTAGGATATCTTCAAGCATAAAGGTATCTCTTATCTCTATTAAAACTAGCACTACACTGTACAGTCCCAAAGGGAAAACAGCATCTATAGATCTCCAAAACATATTTAACATTAAGCAGGAGTGTTCAAAGGCACTGGTAGTCATCATGCCAAGAAAAGGCATCAATGCCCTTCTTCTTTTATATCTTGATGCTTCCCAAAATATTACAAATTTTAAAAGCTGTGGTGACCTTAATGCCTTCTTTTTGTGACATCCCTCAAACAGTCTGGATCTTGATATTCCATTCCACTCCTTCCCCCATCCTCTCTTGAATTACTAGTGCCCTTTAAATTTTTATAAAGGTACATATTTTATGTTCAGGTATGTACTTCACCATAGAAAAAGCCGTTAAATCCTGGGAACAACAAAATTTCACAAACAAACCATAAATCAAACCTGCATTTTCTATCACCATTTTGCTGAGGGTATGGAACTGGCAAACAATATAAATTGAAAGCAATTAATGAAATATGTGGCAATCAGCCCAGCAGACCATGACATGATGGACCATTCAGGAATTAAATTCAGGAAAATGTAACATAAATCACTCTGTAGTCAATTACCCCAATACTTTAGCATTTGACTTTAATTCTTTCTGTCTAACTTGTCAAAAAAAAAAAAAAAACACCGAAAGTATGTTGCAATCTTCTTTTTTAAAAATTTCTGGCAAAGTAAATACAATTTGCACATCTGAGCTAAGCATTACATTACCTTCATAGCAATACCACTGTGTATCAAATCAAAAATACATTTCCATGTCCTTACTAGGCCTTTCAGTTTCTGTTTAATTTCCTGAACATATAAAGGTCAAAATAAAGGTTCATTTACCATTTAACTGATGTCCAAATATGGCTACTTTTAATTTCCCTTAGAACAAACCGCAAACATGATAATAACACGAATACCAGCTTTAAGACAATAATTTTGGCATGCCTCCCCTGCCCCCTAGGAGTTCACAAAACATACTGGACATATGTTGTAGGTCATTGGTTAACTGCATATTTGATTTGAAGTACAGAAAATGCACAGGGAACACTGCACTTTGCCGCTACCACGGCCAGCTAACTGCTGCGGTGCAGGCTTGTTTACTACGCAGACTGCATACCTGGCTGCGCTAACTCTAACTCACACAACGTTACAGATCGATGTCACAATATCAAAATCATATGTTGCAGGAATGTGGGCACCTTAAGTTTGGCGTTGTAATTGAAGGCTCTAGAAACTAGTATTATGGGAGTTTGAAAGATTCAATGTGGCAGCTTCAATTTGTAAGCCTAGGCTAGGCCTTGCCTTGTAATACCTTAGTTGGGCCTAACATTAGGTCTAAATTAGAGTATGGTCCATATTGCTTTGACATTTGGGCTATGGAAGCACCATTTAAACAGCCAATCATTCATTTAAATGTGACGGGCCTACTTCTTATTGACAGGACTCAACAACTTTGATTTGCCAGTAAAACAATTTTTCAAATGTTCATATACTATCGGTACAAACAAGTTTAATCCCCTCCCACTTGCCATAAATACGTAACAAACACCCAAACGTCGTCACTGCAAAGTATTGAAGACACTCCTAACTTTATCTAATTATACATTTTTAACAAGCCTTCCATTTTTGGTCCAACATAGTCTTATATGACATTACGAATAGCAAAAACGAACAATATCTTACTGTTCACACCTGCCGACCATCACCAAGACATACTGTTGCCGAATTGAAGCAACCCTCCTACTGTAGGGTGTACAGCATGTTGCTGTAAGCCCCCACCCACTCATCTTGGTGAGTTAAACACACATCTCATAGGATGTGGTTTAAGATCTTGCACTTTGACAGCCATGTGAAAACTATGTTTAGGAGATTTATTGACTATTTATTGCTACAATATTATGTGTACATAAAAAGAGTCACAAACACACACCCACATACTGAAAAAACAAACCAACCTAAACTCAACTATCTTTGAATATTTTTATCAAAATACTATATGATGCATGTACCCTTATTAAGAAAATAAAAAATGCAATTAATAAGACTGAGCCACCACATGCAGGATACCTTTTCCCAAGGACCAGCTTGTGCAGCTACAGTAACCTCCTCATAAGATGGACTATGACTTCCCCCCCCCCTCCCCCTGGCCCCTACTTCAAACCTTTCATAAATGTACTGTTTGGACAGCACTACAACTTCACTGGAGTCCAAAGCATTTTCTACAAACACTTTTATGAGTCTTAGTCATATACCAAAAATGTCAACCTTCCCTGAATTGTTTTGGAAGGATTATCTACACACTACCTCTCTCATCCCTGCCCCCTTCCTTCCCTAAAAATAAATGAAATGAAGAAGACAAGCTTGACATGTAGACCTCTAAATTGCTAGTTAGAAAATTTATTGAAAAGAGTAAGAGACCCCCAGACTGCATGGTACTGATACAGTTTACAGGAAGCTTGTGCCAATGCACAACCCATTCTGTAGTTAATATGCAAGGAATCTGTTTTCTAAACCCAACAACTTATTCTGCAGTACCTTTATAAATGCAACACCAAATTTGACCTAATACCCCTCCGTACAAGTTCCCCATATTTTTAAAGAGAATGGCTCTTTAAAAGTAAAGGCTCCAGAGGAAAAATGGATGGTAGAGCTGTGCCTAACAGAAGGTTCAAGTTTATTTGTTCTGCCTTGTAACATATGATGCTACCCAGTTTGAACAAAGGGTAAGTTAAAGGGGTAATGCAGCAATTTAAACTTGAGATTGTCCTGTTACATGATTGGCACTTGAAAATCATGTGACAATTTTTTTATCCTCCATTGAGAAATTTTCCAGGGGTAAGTGCTTGATTTCATGCAATATTGAAGTCTATAAAATGTTATGAAGAAAACTTTGAGGAGAACTAAGAGGAAAATTTTGAGATTAAGCTGTAGCTTTTTAAATAAGTTCATGTGACTGTTCTTGCCATTTCAAGGCTTGATTCAGCTCAATGGTAAATTGGCTGTTTCTGAAACCATACAGAAGGATGACAAGTCATTTATGGCTTTTCACAATTTTCATCATGAAAGGCCCCACATGACATTTCCAAGTCTTCCCATCTTAAAGGGACATATCAAATGATACACTAGTTATACTCCAGCTTACAAGGTGCACAAAAGAAACTGTATACTTCCACCAAGATTCCAGTATGACTCTCTTTAATCACATGCCAATGTTTGAATTAACAAATAAATGTACAGAATAACCCCTTGGTTCTCCTTAAATTCAATATTAATAAGGAAACATGATATTAGTAAGATTTGCCAAGGTTTCAAAATAAGGTCAGGCTTGACTATTTTACAGGGCTTCAGTTCAAACAAAGCTAGAAAGAATGGTATGACATGCTGACATGGTATAGCAGCTGTGATCAATATCAGAGTAAGGTTCGGGTACTGTACAACCTAAGAACCATCTTACATTTATTGGCACTTTCATCAAGGAAGAAGAAATCCAATCCAAGACACCCTTTAGAAAAATATAAATTATATTGACATTTTGTCAAAAGGGTTTTGCCAAAGGTTATATATGTGACAGGGTATTGTTTTCAGACATTTATGTAACAAAGGAGCATGAGAATTAAGAGAGTAACCTCTGATTTTGCTGAAAGGTAATGTGCTAATCAAAACACTAGTATCACATGACTAGAAAAGATATCAGTACTGATTACACTGAGAGGCAACTTCAATTAGACTAATACTGACATGGAACAAGCTCATTTACAAGACAAAATAATTGGTCATCTGCATTTCCTTCTGTATAAGACATTTTTAAAGGGATACCATACCTTAAATCTTGATAAATTTTAATTTTTTGCTTCCCACAAGTTTTACTAAAATACAGGCTTTTGCGAAGCTAGAAAGATGCCACCAGCATGGCATCTTACTGTAGTCCTTTGGTTAATGAATTACAACATCACTTTGGGTGGCTAAGCAACTCAACAATTAAGATTAAACTCATATTGTCTCTTTTTCTAGTTTAGATGATGAAACCATGTAGTTTCATGCCATGAATACCCTTTGAACATGCAAAAGAGAAGACAATCTCATGCCAGGGTCTCACAACTGGAAAAAGTGGCTGCGGGTACAACTAGATTGAAGAAGAAGCCTCTGTAAGAAGTCAGAACCTTTTAAAGTTCAACAACCAAACAAACAAATACAATGCAGGTTCTAACAGTTTGCAACCCCCTGAAAATGCGATAAGCCTGGCACTGTACATCGAAACAGTAGTACTTGGAATGTGTTTTGTATAACATGATGTTAGAGACTAATGTATGATTGAGAGACAATGTATGATTGAGACCAGCATGACTGCACTTCATAAATACTGTCATCACATATATGCCCTGAAATACTCTTTGAAGCTTTCCTTACTGAAGCACATTTGGCCATGTCTTACAAGAATTTGGAATGTTGGTGTAAACCCAAAGAAGTTTTTAAGTTGAAAATCTTGCAACAAAAACTTAGGGTCCCCTATTTAAGTAGGAAAAGTTGGATTTTTTTTTGCAAGAAAATTTGGGTATTTGGGAAAGAAATTTGGCAACTGGAGGAGAATTTATCCATATATTCATAAGTGACATTATAATAATAATAATACATTGAACTTGTGTAGTACCAAATTAGGAACAAAAGTGTTGCTGCTCTAGGCAAGAAAAGGTGAGAAATTTGACTACCTTCTGGGGAAAGTACAGTTTTTCACAAGTCTAATCATCTAATCATCCATGTAAAGAAATCATATCAGGTAAAAACCAAACTGTACATTATTATTCAACCTTAGAATCAGGACTGTTGATTCAAGGCAATAATAGAACAGCCATATTGAATAAACAGAGCAAAATCAGTCACTCAGCCTTACATTACAGTATTTCCCAAACAACTGCTCAATCTCATTCAAATCTTGAATTTTCAGGCATGCAAGTGCAATCACACACCACCACACACTATCACCATCAATTACTGTAAGGAGTATGATAGTTCTGAACACCTAGATAAAGAGTGGCAGCTCATATCAATTTAGTTAAGTTTAATAAAAAAAAAAAAAAAAGAAAAAAAAGTGCACCTACCACAAACGTTAATTTCCTGAGGAATGTGATTTGTAGCACACCTGAAAAATCTCTAACTCAAGGCCTGCCCATTTCCCCTACTTCTCTGCCCAGTATCTTTCCAGACATTTCAGGACATAGATATTAGATGAGGATAGACCAAGCAGTGGTTCCCCTTAATGGAACCTACTGCCGTTTTGTTTAATGCTCAATATAAGCAATGGAGTATGGAAAACAAGCCAGTGAGCCACAATTGGAAAAGGCCATGGCTGGCTCGACTTGAACCAGTAGGTTGGACACTGGGCCTGAAAACTCCACCTAACTATCTAACCCTAAAGATTCAATAAGTTCTGCTGAGTGAGAAAAATATTGTTATATTGTTCTCTTGAGTCATTCATGAAAATGGCCTAGTCTACTACACTAACTCCACATTAGGGTGAAATGCATTTTCCCTTTAAGTACTTATAACATAGAGCCTTAATGCCACACATCTGATACAACAATAAGAGATACTTGTTTTTACATCGCCTATGACATCAGGAAAGGCTGAGATAATACATAATGATTAACTCATCAGTATATTACTGTTTCTTTTATCAGTCATCAAAAGGGTAAATACCCCATCAAGACAGATTAGAACTTTTTAATACAAGACAAAGCAAACACTTGTAAGTTTCTTCATCCACTACAAATTTGTAATTTTTTTTCTACATTAACTAAAACAAAGAGGTCTTAGTAGCAGATAATTATGTACAATGCTGTACACAGCCTACTGAAGCCTCTGTGGGTCTGCTGTGCAATCTGAAATTCACAGCCAAATTTTGTGACTGAATGTCAAAAGTCTTGAATGTATTCGCAAAGCCACACCTTACTAATTTTATCAGTGATGGCATGTTGAATGCAAAACCAATTTTAAGAACAGTCACACAGACTGTAGAAAGACATCAAAAAGTGAATCTGGGTCAAAACATTCAAACTTGTTGAAGTTGCTGGCAGTGATTCAAGACATGCATGCCATGATTATATTTCACGGATTTAACAATACTCCTGTGCCCTAGGTTCACTTCAAAATGGCATTGACATTCCCAACAGCTTTGCTGTACTTTCCCTAGTAATGGATTTAGTCTCACTGCAGTATAGTGAAATGACATCAACCATTATTCATCTAATAAAATGTTTGTAATAGTTGAACAATGATTTAACAGCAAAACCAACACAAATGCAATATAGTAATAAAGTTAACTTGAAGTATGTTTTCAAAATATGGTTCAAGTCCCTTCTCTTATGACAGATGGGGATACTGATATTCTACTTCCCCCATCCCCTGGGGAATTTGAATTTGTAATTTTCAGTAACAAAGAAGGTACAATGGCATAATGATAAATGGGAGATTACGTGGTTGGTTATTGCATAACCATGACCACACATGTATGTAACTATACAATGCTTTACAACAACAGTGATATTCAACCAAGGCTAGAAAAATGTTAAATCAAGGCTTGAAGCAAATCAAATTCCTACAATATTTTGAGGAATTCAAAGTGAACCTGTGTTCTCAAACACAGGCTAGTAAAAGCATGGCTTAATCACCCATGGTGCTCAATGATGTTGATCAACTGGACCTGAGTTGGGTAGCAAATATGTGGAACTACGTAGGTTTTCTCATAACCTAGTCAGAGCACATACCTGAAGATCAAGATCAACTTAAATCCTCCGAAACACGAAATGAAAATCCTGTGAAACATAAAATTGTCTACAAGTTCATTTTTATTTTTTATTTAAGGACCTGTGCAGTATGTTTGATTGGGTACCTGGGTGCCCAACTCGGGTCTGAGACCATTAACTAATTTTGGGAATTGAAATACTAAGGAACTGATGAAATCACAATTGCAGCGATAATGGGGAAAGGGAAAGGATAGTAGGCACCAAAAGAATACATGACAGGGGAAGTTTAAGCAAAAAATTTAATTTTCACATGTGAAAGAGGAACCAAATCTACACAGTGTGGTGAAAGTTCCATTCAAACCAGACATGTATTTCTCGAGGAATTAGTAAATGAAGTCTATAGATTTGTGTTCCAAAGTGAGTTTGAGGGCAGCAGAGCTTATATCACTTTCCCACATTGACAAGGAATGCTTTGTTTCCCTTTGTTTTACCACAATGTTGTGATGACCTTGAAGTTCATAGATTAGAAAGTGGACCTCCCTGTGGGGGATGCAAAATTTGTAAAGTTTTTATGCCACTTATGCAAACGCATTTAAATAATGTAAAATTGTTGAGGAGAAAATTGACTGCAAAGTTGAAAGAAAATCAAAAGACTACACACTAATGTGGGGAAAAGATGTCATATGTGCTTGCTTCAAGTTCACTTTTTGTTGAAAATGTGTAAACTTTATGTGCTCATATCTTGAGAACCACACATATCAGATTCAAATGTAAATTTCACCAAGAAATAAGCACCCCTCTAACACACCAAATCCTGCTGTGATTTTAAACCCCTCTTTTAATACTCACTTACTGCATTCAATTGCAACAACAAGCAAACTCTGAAAATAAAACATAATTGGTGTCACTACAATACATAGGCCTAATGGCAGACATTTTTCAAGGACATGGAAAATAACAGACAATAAAGGTATCTTCTGGATATAAATTTGACAAAGTATACCCTGGCAAAAACCACAGCTCAGAAGGTCATTCTTCTGTAGACTATTGTTAAGCTGTTTATGCACATCTAGACTAGGAAATAACATGCCAGCAGCAGTAAATGCCCGGCATTACAGCTGAACAAGTCAGGTTCATGTACAGTAGTCAATCCTCCCAGCCTACAACTAAACTAGTTAATGAACTATGAAATATGCCATGTACTTTCTGTACTGTAGAGTATTTTTCAATGCCATGAGAGAAGAGAAGAGTAAAATAACCTCTTAACTTTGTGGAGACAGTAATGCCTATAAAATTGAAAAGTGGTATCATAGAGATTTTGACTTCATTACCAAATAAAATATGGTATTGGCTCTTCACATAATGTAACCAGTGGTTTCAATGTTTCACAAGGCATTTGTGTGCACTGTACTGTCTGAAGGACAAGAAACACATGCAGTACAGTAGTATAACATCTGTAAAATGTAGAAAGCTTATATAATGTGAACCTCATTTCAAAAAAGCTAAATGGTAGCTCTTTTCACAAGTAACAGCAACTGCAGCCATGTGTTTTTAACTAATCATTCATAACAGTAGTATACCAGCTTCATAAGTACTTTTGCTTGCAGCAAGAATTCCTGCTAACGAAGCAATCACTGAGATAGCAGCAGCTTAGCTGAGGCAGCTGCAGACAATAGTAAATTTGCCATTAATTGTAGCACATCCTTTTGTAATGAACAAAAGAATTTGCAGGGAGAGTTGGAATTGGGAGGTTGTTTCTTTGCAATTGCTTTGCACTGACAAGATGCTAAAATACAACGCTTAACCGGAAGAACTTTTGTCTGCTTTTGTCTATCAGTTAGGCTATGTATGATGGGGTGTCTTACCTAAATATTGCTGTTTTTGTATGTCTAAGTAGGGAGGAAAAATTTTAATAGGCCTGCCCATTCTTGGGTAACCAACTCCAAAAATCACATGACAAGAAATTGGACCAAGAGGTACCGTAAGTTTTTATTTCTAATGGGTTTACATGTAAATTGAGTAAACTTTTTTGTATGTTCAGAAAAAACTGCACATCTAAGAGCCATCTGGAGCATTTTAAGTTTTATGGGTTTTTGGGCAGTTGTAACACTAAAACTGTACATGGTGCTGTCAATATAACAAAATTGTCTCATTGAACTGTGAAATATTACTGTAATTTCATTACTCTACCAGATCTGCAGTATTTTTGTTCTAAAATATAGAGAAAAGTATTTGGAAATTAATAGAAAGGAATGATTAAGAATGAATTGTTGTTTTGAAACAAGTTTGGTAAAACTGGCTCTTTTAACAAATAACAAGGTAGTACTTGCAAGGTACCTGAAAAGGCATAAATCTGCAGATTGAAAAAGTTCCTAGCTGATCTGCTTTTCATACATTTGTGATGACTAGCAATGTATTAACTTAATGCAATGAGGCTGAGTCAGGTACCTGGATGGGAACAGGAAGGCACTGTATGCAAATCTAAAATGAAAAAAATAGGCTACCCTGCTGGTAAGGAAATCACTGAACACTAACATGGATCTTCCCCCAGGATGATCAGTCCCTATTTTCAAGCATCGTAACCCCTACAATTCCTTGCACTACACAGGCTAATCAACACCCAGGGTTGCAGCTAAAAGGGTCAGGTAGGGACAAAAAATGACCTACAGTGGTTGATGTCAAATATAGGCTACTAGTACATTACTCATGCTAAGATGAAACCACCTGAACCTTAACAAATTCCCCCAGTAACAGCTAACATAACATAACAGGTTGAAGGGCAAAGAATGGCCACAGTCCCATAAGATGCAATGATGTCCAAACCCTGATCAAAAGTCAAACCACCAAACAAAAACAAGCAGCCCCAAACAACCTGATTTTACCACAGTCATTGAAGAACTTGTCAGCTAGGGATTAAATACCAAATCTCTTTTAGCAATTTTCAGTTTGTCCAAGAAAATTACTCCCAAAAAGAAAAATTATAATTTCACTATTACCTGATAAGAAAAGATATGATGAATGAAATTTTCTGCCCAGACTGCCATCTAGAATGAATGTTTTTGCCAAATTATGTATCTTCCAAGCCAATTGATTGGGTGAAATGCTTTCAAAGCCTCCAGTTTGCAGCCCACACCAAGATCTTACTGGCTAATGTGATGCACAACTCTAATCAACAAGAAAAATTCTAGTACCATTTCACCATTACCTGCATTCAATACTAACAAATTATGCCTAATGTTAATGATAATTGATTTAGTCTCTGACAATGTTATTACATGTTCTTACAATTCTGTAAATATGGTAACCTGTCACCAAATGTTCACTAGTTCACTATTGCTATGCTACTATGCCACACTGGTTTCAAACTTTTTTGCCTACTGACAGGGTAGTACTCCACAGGGGGTGGTGACATTTTGCACAACTCAAGATCCCACCACTTTCCCATCCTCTGCCCACTTGAGGCACAGAAATCTGCTTTTTTTTTTGGGGGGGGGGGGGGAAGGGCACTGGATATATTGATCACCATTTGGGGATTGAGAAGCAGGTCTATAGGAGAGAGGTAAAGTGAAGAATTAAAAAAGGATAAGTAGCCTACTGTGAAATTTTAGGGACACATCCCCCCCCCCCAAAGCTATGACCTTGGGAAGACTGTGGTCCCTCCCCCAAGCCCTTCCATCCCAATCCCATATAGGCTAGGGTGCATCCATTCAGGCCATTAACATTAGGCATTGTCAGATTGCTGCTTGGATGCTAGCTACATGATCTTGTTGTAACGTTAGGCTTAGGCCGCCTTTGAAGCATTTGGCTTAGCCAACTAATTCTACCAAGGCCTAGGGCCTAGGCTAGGCCTAGATTGAAAATACAGAAAGCAAGTCACATTGTGGTTGTTGTGCAATTGATGGTAGGCCAAGGTCTACTCCAAAATGCTGTATTAAAACGTGGCCCAAGCATGATTTGACTGGGCTTCTAGTTCAAGGCTAAGGCAGGTTAGGCTTATCCTGCTTTTTTTTTTTTTTAATGTTTGAATTAGGCCTAGGCTAGGCCTAGTCTAACCCCCTTGTGAAAATGGACCTCAAATGCTGCAACCAATTTTGGTAGGTCTAGCCGAGGTGTAAAAAGGTTATTTTCCATTAATCTGCATTTTTTCAAGACCTGAATGCAAATGTGGGTGAACAGATAGCAATACATATGATCTATGCCAGCATGGTCTCTGGAAACGATAAAAAGCTTAGGTCGAATACTAACATGGCATAGACTAGGCTCAGTTGTATAATATTTCCACAGTGCCACATTGGCTTCACACTGTGAGACTCCACACTATTGCAACATTGCGAAGTGTGATCACGAACTTCCAAACGAACATAAACAAACCGTCTTTAACGGATATTTTTGGAAAAAATCCACCATCGAACACTATATTCCACTTCAACAATATTCACTTATATAGAAGCACTATCACTCGGTTAAATACTTACCTTAAAATAAAAACGGCTAAAAAATCACGAGTTTTTAGCTAGCGCCGCAATAAGCCTGCGTTCAGCCCCACTGCCACTGCCAGTACAGTTCTAGTTCAAGCATTGCAGTTTGCAGTAGTACACTGCATGACATGCATACACTTGCTAAATGGTAAATATCGATGACCAGCGATCTCGGTGGCTCATGTGTGTAAATACGTACGTATAGTAAGTACATTTAATGTACATGCTACTGCGCGCTCGTATCCTATTGTGTGCACTACGCCTATTGCCATTAACATTGTGTAGTAACAACATGCGTTTGCACGCAGTACATGTTGCCTTGGTTCACAAGAAGTTGCAGACGATTATGTTTTTCATTGGACGATCACATCAAAATTGCAGGGATTTTTATATCAATTTTGACAAAAATTAATTTAGCTTTGATAACCTCACTTATAAGTAGGCTATTTTTTTAATTATGAATCAGCCCTGAAAATGTTACCATGTATTAAACGGAAGAAAGAGGAAATTAAATGATGTTTTAAAGATGAAAAAATTCAAACAGCAAAAATCGATACCTTCGTCATTCATTTGGAGATTTACTCAATTGTGACTTTGACCCAATAAGGTTGCCTCTACTAGAACTGGCTTTTCAGCAATTGTCAAAGCCTACACATTTGTTCCTTAATATTCAGTAATATGTAAAATTTGCGTGTATTTTTGGAACGTTATTGCTGCAAAAAAGATCAGTTCAACTCCGAAAGTTAGTTTCTGCTACTCTCCGGGCGGTTGCTTTCATTGACTTTTATGGGGGTGAGTCTCCAATTCGATCCATGCATCGCCATTCATGTTTTGTGAAGTTTTGGCAGTACGTGTTCGTCATTGATTTTTCTAACAATGACTTAACGAGTTTTGCCATCATTTCGAGCTGGACAGGGGGTTTAAATAACAGCATGACAACAAGAGAGCATTCTGTCGCTTTGGAAACTATTCATCAATTCCTTGATCCCCAAACTAAATAAACATCTCCTAACTAATGTCTGTAGGAACAATTGATAATAGGGAGCAGGATCATGTTTTCATCATTGCATCCATTAGGTTTGCAAACATCGCACCATTCTACAGGGCAGGTCACACATTCAGTAAGGGAGAATGCAGTCACCCCATTTTGAATGTCTGTCCTGTTTCACTAATGGCTGTTGAGAATCACTGCAGGTGGCAATATATTTTGCTTCTTAATTGTGGAATTTACAAGGAGTAACTTCTTCGTTAACTTTTTTTTACTAAATGGTCACTAGCTCAGAAAGCAGTCTTTTTTGCTTATTTGCCTATATGTTTAACTGCGTAATGAGAGGTTATTATTGTAAATTTTTGTGACCGTAATAATGATATGAAAAATAAATTTGAAATTGGAATGAATATGCATTACCGCAGAACAAAAATATTATGAAAGATATTTCGAAGAAAATTAAGAAGGAGAAATGAGATTGAAATCTTGTTCCAAAAAAAAGGGTGAGTATTCTTGCCATGTAAGATAGCTTAATTGCGGAATATGAAACGAAATTTTTGGTCTTGAATGTTTGATGAAGCTACGCCTGAAAAGGTTGTGAAACAGAACAGCAAGTTTAATGAACAAAAAGTCACCAACAGAAAATATGTGGCACTTGTGCTTTTCTTTAGGTACGAAAATCAAGGGAGCTTTTCATGGCCATCTTGCGCACTATAAACGCGAAATACCCCTTCAAACATGAAATATGCCACCCCTCCTTCAGGCTTCTTTTAAAGAGTCTGAGGATACTGAGTTCAATCATTTCTATTTGTGTTCATGATGCTTCAACATGGTAATGCCCGCGCCGGTCCCTATTGGAAAACCCGTTGGGAACTGATTTAGAGCCTTAATCTTCCCACTCCAAACAATTCCAACCTAGTTAAATCCTCTCACCCAAAACTACAATTCTGGTAGGGGTATAGCAAAATTCTCAATTGGCTCAGCTCTTTGATTGACAGCTATTTCAAACAATGCAGAGGTACCAAAGCTTTTATTAATCAGCATGAACTGTACTGGGAGTGTTTTGTTTATACGCGTTGAGATCTTTTATACTCACCCTGAAGCAATAAACTGAGATTGTGTCTGGATAAGGATGAATTTCAAAAAAATTGTGGGAGGGGCTTAAGTAAGAAGGTTGGAAGAATTGGTTCTTTTTGGAGTGAGAAGACTGGTCCTTTAGCCTCTCCCTTTTGAACAAAAACGATCATTTACTCATTTTATACCAAAATTTATAAATTGTGCCAATTCAGGTAGGTCTTCATCGGTAACTATGTTTTTAAATATGGTAATATGTCTAGGTGAAAACAACTCGATAAAGTTCCGATTTTTTGGATAGAAATGTTTTTTAAAGATTCCAAAATTTTATGACGTCATAGTTTGGGAAATTTCCCCAGTTAATGCGCCATTTTATGCCCAATCCAAGGAATTTACGACAAATTGAAAATATAGATAAAAAAAAACTATTTCTTTTCCTCATGGTACTCTGTAGAAAAGGTCTGTAGTATTACAAAATTGTGATATAATTACAGAAAAAAAATAAAGAAACACAATGGGATTACATGAAAAGTGCTGCCAATGAGTTGACCTTAGTTTCCTGTATTTTGCTTTTCTTTATTTTATTTTCTGTAAGTGCCCACACATTTTTACAGTGTACCTGTGAACCCAGCTCCCAGAAAAGCATTTAACTGTTTTAACACAATTGTGGCTAAAAGCTATTAACCCTCTAAATTATGTAAATCTGGATAAAAATGTTTTCTGTCAATTGTCATCAATTCTATAAATTGGTGCTTTTACAACAAAGGTAAGGAGTGTGCCCAATCAAAAAAAATATTCCATGGAGTGTAATAGCATGAATATCACGAATCCCCAGTTCTAAATAAAACGAAATACATAAAAACACCATGCGCCACACACTTTGGGGCATTTGCGAGATTTATGATTGCAACTTTTTGATATGATGCAAGTTAAAAAAATGTTTCAAAATGCTACACTTAAGACCATTTTTGCAACTCGCCATTCTTCAAAAAGGCAAAAATCTTTAATACCCTGCCTCATGTCCGATTTAACAGTCTTCCTCAAACCACAATTTCTGCCCATGTACGCCATAGGGGATCTCTCCCCTATGAAGGCTCGTGAATGACACATACGGTAACTCAAAATAAAGCAGTGCGATATCCTTCTTATCAAGGAGAAATAAATTTTTCACAGTTGTAATTATTTGCTTAATAATTCGTTCACACAAACTTTTAAAACTTAACTTATACCAACTTCCATAATTTTTTCAATGAATTCAATTTTGAGACTATACACGAATCCGGACAGCAAGTGATGGTCTGATTTCAGTCGGCCATAACTGGGGTCCGTCACCTTTAAATCTTTCGATTTCCTTGCTTACCTCTATCATGGATGGCTGTACACGAATTTGTATCTTGAATCCTCCAATTCACTAAATATGAGGGTTTGAAATTCATTTAAACAATAAATAAAGACGATTTTAGGCTGATGGACCCCACTAATGGCGGCCTACAGCCTCTAAAAACAAACGCTAGTCGGATTCGTCTATAGAGCTTCACTTGGATTTGTTGATGGTTTAATTTCAGTTACTATTTTGTAACATTTCGGTCAATTGTAAATTCAGGATATCTCTTTAGGCCATTAGTCGTATACTACAATAATATTTTGGTAAGTGAATTCCCACCAGAAAATTTGATAAATATAAAGTGCAACTCCTTCCCCATTCTGAGACCCTTATCGTTTGCAGATATTATTTCCAAATAATATTCCACACGATTTTCTGTCGCATTTCAATATTACGTAAGTTTCGGAGTCTGTTTAGCTGGTACGCAGTACGTTTCTTTTGGTTAAAATAGGTCAGCAAATAATATTTATCCCATGCACCAATGTTGGCAATTTCATGCAATGTTTGGGACATAATATACCGCCCTCTGTTTTTTTTTGGGGGGGGGGGTCTCGGGATTGTTGTTATTTTGTGGGGCTACGTGGGGCTGTTGATTTGAGGGCTTACTCTTATTTTTTATTTTTATTACTCTTGATGCTGCGGTTAATAGCAGAGTTTTAACGAGGTAGTATTTGGCGATGGCAGAAGTTAAACTCTTCCACCAATGGGAAATTGCCTACTCTGGGAGGAGGGAAGCTTTGCTGAGCATGTTATAATTACCAGTCGTTTTGAAACATTTTACCACTCAATCACAGTTTTTTTTTTACAAAAACCAAATCTCCAAATTTTCTTCGATAAAATCCCCAAAGTGGACGTGACAGGCTTAATTCTTATATTTTCTTCAATTAAAAGTCACGCTTATCACATATTTGACCAAAACTCCAAAAGTGTTTGTCGGCAACCATCCCTAGTATTTGTCGCCGTTGTCAATATATGGCGGGTTTCTGAATCCCACTGGAGGTGACGGACTGGGACTGGGGGTCACGACTGTCCGTCGAAGTAGGCTGCTTCATGCTGGAGAGAAATGATTCAATTTCACCAATATGTCTTTTTTTTTTGTTATCTTCAGCTACTCCCCTAGCTCCCCGTTGGCCTTTTTGATTCTGCTTGCATAAAATCAGTCTCTTCAATATAAACAACAATAAAATCCCATTTTTTTCTCCAATATAAGCTTCAATCTTCTATTCAAGTATTTGTTAAGGGATAGCCTCGAAGTTTCCATTTTCCTTAAAAATACCTTAATTCTTTTACGAAAAAATATGTCACTTCATAGGAAAGGTAGACTATTCAAAACAGCCACCCCTCCAACTATTCAGTTTTTGTCACAATGAATCCCAGATTTTTCAACGTTTCTGCAATATATTTCTACTAGTTTCTTCCTCATATTCCAACATAAATTCCAAATTTTCAATTATTTAAAAAAGGGTAATAAACGATAAAGCTTCCTTGCATTTTATATCTGTCAAGAGAAAGGCAAACACTTTAGCACACCCCGTGATTACTTAGGAATCCCCCTCCTCGTTAGAAAATTTGTCACGAATGTTGCTTTCTACTTGCTTTTGGCAAACGAATTCGTCTTGGCATAAGTCCACTTGTCTTCCCCCTCCAGTTCCTGGGACATTGTGCCTCCTGTTAGACAACTATATTGTCTCCTTACACGCATGCACACACAAATCCACCCACATCCAGGCACACAATGGTTATACTGGTATTAGATGGGAGAGAATTATGTTCACCCACAACATGTTCTCGCTCCACAGTCTAGACGCAATCAATTAAGTTGGATTCGTAAGCAACATTAAATCTGCAAAGAAACAGGATACTTATGAGATTAAAAAGTCCTTAGCAATCATCACTCCAACAGTAATCCCTCAAACCTTATCGAATCTTTGAAAATCTTAATCACAGCACAATACTAAAAACGACATTTGCCGGAGAAATTGCTGAGTGTCTCATGACAACTCAATATGGACGTATTATAGCAAATTACCACGAACTTACAATTACCACATTTGTCATAATGACTCTTTGATCTGAAAGTGTGCTTATAGATGATAGCTGGCCCAAAACCGAGACCATCCGAGACGTAAGTCGGATTTGGGTGCTTTTGTTGATTTCAGACCGACGTTAGGACAGAAGAATGTCTTTATTAGCAATGATACCAACATTTTCAAGTTTTCGGTGTTGGGAGGTTTGTCTGTTTTTAATCGAAATCGAGGGAAAACTTTGAATTCAATTTTCAACTGAAGTCAATTCATTCAATTTAATGTAACCCCATTGCTTACTCATATGTACTGAGGTAGCCCGCGCATGCTTTATCGATCCCGCCGGGTCCAAGTCGATGGTTGGGTGGTCGGAAGCCACCTGAGTGAGAGAGCGCCACCACATATGTCTTTCATCAAACAGGTTGTTTCTTTACATGCATTCTTTACAAAGTTTAAACCATTGGATTTTCAAATGTATGATAGCTGGAATATTGGATCTTCCATACGGTGTTCGAACATTAACATTTAGAACGTGTTTTTTTTTAAATTGAGTAAAGGAGAGGGGTAGTGTACGTGAAATCTACCATAAGTTGCTTCAGGAACCCCGAAACATAGGTCTTTGATGCTCGGCCAGTGAGCGTTTTTCCCTTGCGAGATTCATAATCAATTACTGATAAATTCTAAGACATCGATAATGTGACTAACGAACTCTTAAAAAAGATATTTTGATTTGTTTCTCAGTTTCGACTACAGAGTATAACGTCCTTTCTTATGCATGTCGCAAAATGTTAATAAGTTTCCGCAATCCTAACAAAAGAGTGTATAATTTTGCAATTTGCACAGTGCAGTGTAGCCCGCGGAGCGGACGAAGTTTTTTCTTTCAGCTCATCGCTACAAAAAACCGCCTGAGGGACGGCAGTCTTAAGGGGCGGTAGGCAAGAGGCGCAACGCAGGCTGTGCACAGTTATACATATTAAATTAAACTAGCAGCAAAACAATGGTGAAGTTAGAAAACAGTTGCAAACAATCAATGACGATGGGGCTGATGAAAGAAGCGAGAGAAAGTGATGGTCTCATATACTCCGACAAAAAGTTTTGATTCATTCTTGTTGAAGAAAATGACTGCTTCAAGATCACAATACATGTGAATACATGGTATCCGCTGAGCAGTTCTACCAAAAGATTTATGCATGTCGCCCCCTTTCTACCGGACAAAATTTGGAGCGCAAACATAGAGCAGGATATATGAACTATTATCCTACTCTATGCGCGCAAAACAACGAACTCCGCAGAAACTTTTGAATTAGAGGTCGCTCTTCCAAAACAATTCTTTTTCATTTCTGCCCGCTTCAAATGTACATCATTTGTGTCTGAAATAGCACGACTTAGGCTTACAAAGATGGGAAGTTATTATTTTTCACAAGGTATTGAAGTGGGAAGGGAAAGGCTTTTTCAGTGATAAGTGTAAGGAAAGCATAAGCTATTTATGTCGAAAGAATTCTTAACTTATTCCTTGTCTGTGAAATGTATGACATTTTTTCATGGTATATCAAGTTTTAGTCAATTTACTTATTCAGAGGGCGTCGTCTCTTGGGGCCCAGGCATCTCCTCTCAGGTCATATGCCCCCGAAATAATTTTGGGAACTTTTCGTTTTGATTGTTGTCGTTGATTTGTAGTTGTAATAAATGAGTACATACCGGGCTAAGATTCAAGGTTTACACTTCAAGCTTGGTGACCATATGCTAGTACTACAGACATGGGGGAACAGGTTTTACGAGAAGTACCGAGAGAAAAAACGGAATTAAGAGGTGCAAGGTCAAGTTTGAACATAGAAGCCTTCATGTGGTAATGAACTTCATGAAAAGGGGTACAAACGGATGTACCCAGGTGAGAGGATATTGCCAAGTTGTCTTCAAGGTCTCTGACTCCATGGTCGCCAGTATTTTTTCCTCCGTATTATATCGAGGAGAATCTTATCCATACTTACCAACCAACTTCAGTTGAAATTAGCCACGCCCCTAGTTCCAAGACAGAAGCTTTCCAACCTTCCCCCATTCTGATACCTAGTTATAAAATATTTGATTAAACATCAAACTATAATTATGCACCAAATTTAGAATTTTTTGGAAAATCGAAATTAAGCTTCCCGACCTGGAACTGCATTCATATATACATACCGCGTTATCTGTCCTTGGCATACATTATGGACAACATTTGTCCAGAGATGCACGTGATATTAAGTCTATTACTATAACTGTTAGTTAGTTAGTTAGTTAGTTAGTTAGTTAGTTAGTTAGTTAGTTAGTTAGTTAGTTAGTTAGTTAGTTAGTTAGTTAGTTAGTTAGTTAGTTAGTTAGTTAGTTAGTTAGTTAGTTACCGTTGGCATATTTTACAACCCCCAGCTTACAAGGGGGATTACTATAATTGATTGCACAACTTAATTCAAAGATGATTGAAGGGCAGGGCAGTAACCCTAAAGTTATTTTGAAGCAACTATTCATTGTCACAAACGTCTTCTTTTCCTCATCCAAGTATCTTTCATTATATTTCAGAAATGAAATATCGCATATTCAACGAAAAGAACTGCAGCAGTATTCTTCATAAATTTGCCATTCTAATGAGGACAATTTTCGCTTGATTCCAGTTGGCCTTATATGACATAGAACGCTAGGATGACTGCGTTTCCCCTTTGAGGGATTCTTATTGAAATCTCTTGGTGTGATTCCTTTTAAAAATTAGTGAATGAGTGCTTGCTATGCTTTCTTATAATTGCCATTTGGATGTCCCTTGGAAGCATTTTAGTAATGTCCATGACGCGCAGCCAAGGAAGGGGGTTCGGGGTTGACCCCCATGGCAGAAGACTGGAGAAAAAAATCCCCCCAAAATGAAATAGCTGACCCCCGCGGATATTGTTATGTTTGAGACAGCTCAAATGCAGCACTACTTTTCATCTGGAGGCCTCAGAACCGATAATTTCTCCGAAATTTTCCTTTTTTATACCCCTCCCTAGGTCATGCTTGAAAAAAAGCCTTTCCTTGCCAACATTCTGGCTACGCGCCTGCTATTTGGTAATCAATCCAATGGCTTCAATGTGATAAACAAATTTTCTCTAAATTAACTGACACTGATTGAGAAAAATATCCAATAGTTTCCTATTATTTTATTCGGCCTGACTGTAAAACGGAATAAAGTGCCAAGTTAATTTTTCAGTACCGCCTCACGCGAGTCTTTACGTTGTTAAGTTCTGGACAAACTTTCATTATTTTGACATTTTGGTAATTTGTTACAAAATGGGCCAAAACAGTTCGGGGTCGATTAACAATTAAGAAGACACCAGAAGTTCTGCAGAAAGTAACGGCGAAGAGTTTAAAATTGGAATGAGCGAAGCGCGCAGATGAAAAGGGCGTCATCGAATACGGTACCTCATAGTAGCTTATTATTTTTATTTTTTGAACATTATACAGAAACTGGTCGGATACTTTTATTTATATAATCCATGCCGTCTGCGCAGATATTTTGCTGTCTGTACAGGTATTTTGAAGGTTTTGATATACCTTGTGTCAGGAATATTGCATCTTACAAATGTACTTTGTGGAGAAAAATTACATATTTTTCACATGTTTTCTGTGATGTACCAGAAGACGGAGTTGCCTATGTAAACAAACGTCTTGCTTATGCTGCAACCTGACTGCAGTGGGACTTGAGAGGGAGGAATGGAAGTAGCACCTGACATTAATTAACATGCTACCTCCTGTCAGTATAAACAACTAATATATATGCAGTGCACATCTAGCGATTGGTTGACAGATCTTACGTGCTCATTGAGGAGCAAACGTCAGACGGTTTGGGAAAGTAGGACGATTAGTTGGGGTGTGAGGAAGGCCGAGGTTATCAAAAATGGTACAATAAGTTTTGATGGGACATGAAGCAAACGGGGGTCACTCCTAATTTAAGGGTGGGGGTTTTAATGCTTCCTTAAAAGACTATGGTCAATTTGACCATTTATTTGGTCAACTATGCACCGACCTAACCTATGGTCAAATTGTTGACCAAATCTATGGTCAAACACGTCAAATTTTAGTCAAATCTGACCATAAAATCGTAGCTTTTGACCATAATTTGGGTCAACCATTTGGCCATTGTTTAGGTATGTGCATAGTTGACCAAAGTGTTTTAAGAGTGTGTCATTAGATGCTGGGGAGATTAAAGTGTATTGTCAAAAGTATGCATGTGAGATTTGTAAAAGTAAGATAGGGGTAGATGAAAAACTGAAGACTAAGCAGACAATAAACAATCATCTTAACTCGGGGATTGTCAAAAACTATGGTGAACGGTAAAGTCCAGCAATGAAAAACAGCAGCTAAAATTACAAGGGGTGGTCAATTACTCTGTATAAGTTAAACGATGCATGTATGCCCTGCGATCTGGACATTTGGACTATGACTATGTCAAGGATATGTGGGAAGTCAGCGAGAGGAACATAGGTGTTTAATGACAGTGAGGTCGACAAACTACATAGGCGTATTTTCCCGGAGTATAAATCAGAGTGTGAAAGTTGCAATTGACAGAAGCGCGAAGTACATGGGATTCAGGCCGATGTTCCTTTGGTCATCGTATTGGACTCCACTTCTGTCTTGCATTGGATGGGGTCCTACATGAACCGTATTTCCAAGATATATTTGGGTCTTCATTCCTGCTGCCCTACTCAAAATAAATATTACGTGGAGAAGGTGAGATTTGCATTTGATTTTATGTGAGGAAAATAAAGTATGGTATAATAAAAAGGTTTATTAACAGTCACTGAGTATGAAAAATGGTAGACTGCAATGCAAGTAAATTCCAATTGATAGGCTACTTCATGGAGAGGGTCGGCGGGTGGAGAGATATCCTCAGACTGGGCCTGTCGCTAATGGTACCTGGTCCAGACTGCAGAGTCTAGTTTCACGGCACTTTCCCAAAGCAAGGCGGTATAAAAGGTAGGTGGGTTTTCTAATATTGGGAGGTTTCCGCGGTGTGTTTTCTTACTAAACGATTATGGTGAAGAATAAACCCAAATGGGGCTCCCTTTTTCCTTTTGTGGATGTAAGACGCCAAGACCCTTTGACACCCAATCAGGTATCGTATACATGTCCCTTCATCATAACAAATTAGGAAAGTTCATTGATGGTCACCTCCAGTCTTCAGTTACAACTCCAAATGAAAAAAAAAAAAAAACACACACACAGAGTGAACACTGCAGTTCACCCTTTACCGTTGTTTGGGTGCTTTTGGACCCAGGCGGAGGGCACGGCTGTCCCCCATCTTTACTGTTTCACACGGAGCTCGAAACTGCGAGCAGCTACCCGAAAATTCGGCCACAACAACGAGAGAGACAATAGTTTAAGGTCACGGGGTCAATAGCATACGCTATGCGGGTCGTGCTACGTCCGCTTTTCCGCCCATTCCCGAGGCGCGCAAATGTGTCCCGATCGGAGCACAACGGTAAAGGGTTAAAAGCCAGCAAAGGGAGACACAACCGAAACAAAATGTGTTGTTAATATACAAAACCAAAACAAGAAAGCCAAGAGCGGCAAGTTGAAAATCAAACAACAAGGTCCCGAAAGAGTTGACGGAAGAGTTATATATAGAAGCGACCATAAAATACAGAACGAGAAAATTTTTAATATGTGTTCTTCTTACGGACGAATTACAAGATGTGTTTGAAATAAAAAACCTGTTGGTTTTTGTTTTACTTTAACGAGACCACGGCAGGTTGTGAATAAACACTATGGCACCACGGACGGACTTAGGAGGGGCGCCCCCTAACAAGAAAGTTGCAAGTTTCTGGGAGTATATCCCAATTACAAGGTGTATTAATGGGTCCATTTGTTCGCCCTCAGATAGAGTCCCTAAAAGGAGCACTTTTTTGATATGGTATGGAATGAGCTGGGGTTTTCTGTAATTTTTTGTGGAAAGTATACTAAATGTAGTACCATTGGTGAAAAAATTCAATCGAAGCAATTTTGTGAAAATTATGGGCCTTAGAAGTTGGCGGAGGCATAACGAGATTTTAGTGGAAAACAAGACTCGGAAAAGATGGTTTGAACTTTGAGGTGAAATAGCAAAAAATCTTCACGGTCATGATATGGTAAATTGAAAATGCTATGAATGACCAACTTGTCAGCTTTCATATGAAGGGTAGCTTGACCCTGGCGAAAACTTCGACAAGCTTTAAGAGGCCCGTTTACTTTTTGGATTTAGTGTGTAAGTCAATGGGGAAATTAATGGGGATATGCTACCTACTTTACTTCATAAAACAAAATAAGGTTCTAATCCATCTAAAATCGGCCTATGCGATGTGTCATATATATTTGCTTAATGACACCCCTCTTCTTACATCCTTTGACTTTCCCGGCTTCTTCACACCAAATAACCCCTGCATTTTGTTGGGCAGAGTTCTGATCATTTTGCACTTTTTCATTCTTTTTGTTGATAATTAAAGATTTCCTTGCGAAAAGAAACCTCAAAATAACGATCCATTAAAATCTGCTTACAAGTCCTAGGGAATGCAATTCCTAAATGTAGGACGGGTTGCGATTTCCAAAATTTTTTGAACCATCCAGGTCGGCTGATGCTGGCGTTCCGCTTAGATAGTCTTTCAGGCAGAGGCATGCGAGGCAGGGAGGAAGGAGGCATACCTCCCCCCCCCCCAAAAAAAAAAATAGCTAACTGTAAAACTCGGGCAGGAATTTGAGAAAAATTCTGTCAGGAATTTGGAAAAAAATTCGGATAGCCACTTGAGTTTCAAAATGTCGCTTCTCAGAAAATTCCACATCATGGCCGAAATCTCCCCCCCCCCCCCCCAAAAAAAAATGCCCCAAAAGGACAGAAACGTCAAAGCAGGGATGTCATTTTCATGAAAAATCAACGAGATTAAAAAAAAAAAAGGTTACAAATTCGGACAGTCGTAAAAATGTATTATTCTCGAGTTTTATTTCACAGTTTTCACATCACAATGACAGAAATGGTCGAATATCCGAATTATTTCAAACATTTGCAAGGAAAATAGAAGAGTATCCTAGCCATTCATGGTAACGGACGGTATTTACGAATAATTTAAAAAAAATAAAAATTCGCGGAACATTTGGAAAGCCATGTCGCTTAAAAGAACCAATTATTCTTCATCCTGTTTTTGTTTTTAAACCTTGTGCAACAAATTAAACCAAAGGGTCTTTTATTTTAATACATTTAATACATTTTAATAAATTTAAATAAATTTTAAATAATAAATTTTAAATAAATTTTAATAAGTTTTACTTTGAACATAGCGTTTTCTGTTTTATGTCCTGCTTACAAGCCCGACGAATGGCATTTCCGGCTGAGGGATATCAACTTTTCAAAAGTTTCAACGCTTCTGGCCACCAGGTGGTGGCGCTAAGCTTAGAGAGTATTTTGAACACTTTTGCACCTTTCGAGAGAGAATTAATATTCTGCCCCTCCTTCAACCGAAATGCTACCGTCCGCACGCCTATGTCCGTGTCTGTCCTCTTATGGCGACATTCTAAACATAACTTTCAGTAACTGAGACGTATAAACTGATAAAGATATACTAAATATCAGTGCTAGCTTTACTTCAACAGTTAAACTGTACTTGCACGAGACTGACGCGGGCGCGGGTGCTGACGCCGACGCAGGCGGGTTATTTCCGTTTCCACGAGGCGGACGCCGTCGCGGACAGACAGGCGCGGTTTTGCCTTTAGCTAATTTTTTACTTTGCAGAAAGTACGCAGAGAATTTATTATCCCTTGATTTTTCCCAACATTGTGACTTCCTCGTAAAGGATTTTGCATCAATTTTAACCGATATCTCAAGTCAATCAAGCAAATATCCCTGATTTTGAATTCATACACCAAGGCCGGATACGAGCCTGGGGGGTCCATGAAACTCACCACCGTCTTTATTAAAAATAAGCATATGGTAGACTTCTTTTCATGAAATAAGTTTCCCACAGAAAGAAATTCAGTTGTTTGTTGATCAAGGATAATTTGTTCCCCAAACTTTCAACATTTCAAATAATGCAACATCCATGGCTCTCCTTGCGCATAGTATTTTGGAGAGATGTATCCCTTGCTGGGGTTTATGATTAAGACTTAATTGTTGCATAGTGTCTGAGACATTTACTTTGCACTCTTTGTTTGAACATTTTAAACACAGTATTTTCCTTGTTCGTTAGTGTCAGTATTGTTGTTAATGTTAAGCTGCCTTTTCATATATGCGTTTTTTGATCCATCATCCCTCCTGCGTCATCCGCAAAATTCGCGTCCATAATCAAATAATAAGACCCTTTCCATTTGTCCGTCGTCCGTCGTCCGTCATTCGGCATACGTCATCTGTCATACGTCTCCGATTTAATCGCTGCCCGATCCGTATTTTGAGGTTTTACGTCAGTGAAATTTCACTAGGTGACGTATTTTTCTGGGGATTTCTGGGGATTTTTTCAGAGCACACGTGCTTGATCACAAAATGAAGATAACAGACACGCTTCTTCAGAAGTTGATTTTTTTTCTTGTTTTCCTTTTAGGGAGTGCGCCCTCGACAAGCCTTCGGCTTCTAGTTGCACTTCCTTCCACTCACATTTTATCTTCTGTAATTTTGTTGAACTATGTCACTGTATATACTTGAGTGGTGAAACAAGTATTTGAAATGAAATGAAATGAAACATTAGTACAGGAAAATCCTTGCCTGTATGACGTGAGAAGTAAAGATCACAAGGATACAATCAAGGTAGCCAATGTCTGGGCCAGCATAGCCGCTGTAATGAGATCAGGTGGTATAACAGTTCAGTGTCACGTGTTTACAAGTGTATATGCCTTCATTCCTGGGGCTGACAAAAGCTACAAACTCGTAGGCATTTACATAAGGTAATGGTAATGATCGTCTAGTGTTGGTCCAGATCATCAGGGTACAAGAATAACTGCATGTCTGTGTATTGTGGAAACTATTCAATGGGCGGTGGTGTGAAAGGAACGAATTGTTTGTGAATCAAAGAAAAAAACTATGTCAAACGTAACAAATCTTATTTAAGATTTCACCTGTACTGCATTTTTGTCAAAGAACGCGTTATAACATCCTAGAAAGTGGAGTGAAAAGTAACTCTAAATAGCGCGATAATGCACACATCTTCTTCTTCTTGCAAAGTACGGTGAAACATCCAGTTAAGGACAATAGTACACCACGTATGCGCCGTGCAGTCGGTCAAGCCCTCAGTGAATTGATGATAAAGTCCACGGGCTTAGGGTGACAACTAACCCCCTCGATAAGGCTGCATATGGAATGAAATATTGCAGCTGTATTTGGAATTAGTTTTTACTGCACTCCCGGGTGAAATTCGCTCTTACTAGGGTGGAATCTACTCTCACTAGGAGTGGTCCTTCACAGTGGCGTAGCTAGGATTTTTTCCAGGGGGGGGGGGGGGGCAAAGGTATGAAATTTCCCCAAAACTTTTCCCGGTCAATGTGTATGTATTTCATATAAAATATGCAAATTTACAAGTATAACAACATTACCATGTCATTTTGTAATGTTACCTGCATTTTAATCTTAAAGTATAACATAGAGCAACCGGAAATAACAAAGTATATTATTTTGGTAAACAATATCTGGTTTATTTGTATGTAGTAACGCAGTGGCGTACGCAGAATTTCTCTGAAGGGGGCATGCAGTATGGTCTAAGGGGAGGGGATGTCCGGAAATTTTTTGACGTTTTTAAGGAGCCTAGATGCAAAATGGTGCAAGATTTTCGACTTTGACAGGAACAGTGTTAAAAGTTAATCGTGGTGGTTAATGAGGATAAAACTGAAACTTTTCTGTCTTTACATGAACTCTTATGCCATTTATGCTACCTTACGAAGTAAAACTTGTCATTAAATTTGCACACTTCTAGAAGTCAAAATAAAAGAGCATTGATCGGTACAGGATTGTGGGTTTTCTTGGCCACAAAACGTTATTTTATCATAAAGATTATCTAAGCGGAGCGCCACCATTGGTTGGCGCGGAGCGTAGAGAAAATTTCGAAAATCAGACCCCTCAGATGGCCTGAAATAGCATTTTCCTGACTTATACGAAGAATCTAACGAGTCGCTTTCTTCTTTTGTCTTTTGCAATAAAACGCTCACTTCAAAATATGTTTGCAAACTGAAAAGTGATCAGAGAGTTAAGAGCTTATTTGACCATACAAATGTAATTTTGCCCAAAAGACTGAACGAAGCGCCACCGTTGGTTGGCGTGGAGCGCAAAGAAAATTTCGAAAAATTAGACCCCTCTGATGGCCAAAAATGGCGTATTCATGTTTTTAAAGAGAATCTAAACATGTTGTCTTTTTTGTCGATGCCACCAGTGGGAAACAGAGTCTACCATTTTAGGTAAAAATTGGAATTTGACAGAATTAAAAGAAATTGCATCACTGAAGGACCTTGCAGAGACAATCCTTCCCCTTTGAAAATTCTTGAAAAATTGGGTGTCCTTTAAAGCCATCTGGTGCCACTTATGCTATCTTTTGAATAAAATCTGTGTTACTAAAGTCAGACTACGTATTTTTAAGAACAAAGAAAAAGTGGCATCTGTGAGGGGGCATGGCCCAATGGTATGCCCTTCGCACGCCACTAAGGAGGCCTAATAGTGGCTCGATCACACAGGATATCCTGTTAGAACAGCAGTCTGTTAAGTGTAGAAGGCTACAAGGTACTCATTGACCCGTTTATTGTTACACCCCAAGTGAGCAGAAAGCTATTTTCCCGAACTAGACTGTAAGCCTCCAAGGATTAGGCTAAGTAACAAAATCTAAGTATGCCAATGGATCCCTTTCATTCTAATTTCTAGACTAACTTTAAGTTTATCGTTTGCCATGGATTGTTTCAGCCCCATCCATCGTTACGAACACAGAGTAAAATCGGCGTAGCTACTAATAGCTTGTAGAACAACATAATAACCCCGGGGGTCTATGGTAGTGACTTGTCAGTTTTCACATCCTTTTACTGAATTGCCAAAGTGCACAACACAGAGACTGTGTACAAAGGGATAAGTTCGGGATTACAGCCTTTCAGTGTTAGTTGCACTGTATCAGCTGTTGTTAAATACCTGAATGCGTGCACTGAAATGCACTGATCATAACCCCAGTGCGTATACAAGAGAACATTCAATCTGCTACGCGGCGAGGACATTTCTGTGAAACACGAGTAGGGCCGGTTCATGCGACACTGACGAAATCTGATTAATTTGTTGCATGAAAATACGAATTATGTATGAAAAATGTCTCACAATTTCTTATTCTACCAAAGATTTTGAGAAATTTTTGTAAGAATAAGAAAATTCATCAAATTTCCCCAAAAATTTTTCCAGGGGGGCAATTTGCCCCCCTGCCCCCCCCAGTAGCTACGCCACTGGTCCTTCAGCACATGCACTTTTTTGGAGTGTAATTCACTATTTTGCGTTTAGAATGTAAGTAGTCATGACCGATCCTGAGCCGACAATGGCCGCCGGCGGATCATTTTTAAAACTTAAAAAATAATAAAGAAAAATTATTGTCATTGCCAATGAGAAGTTAAAAATCCGTGACGGATTTGCAGTGGGCTGTACACACACCTTCTATGGTATTTTTTTTTTTGGAGATTTTTGTCTCCTCCTCCTGAGTAGATATGCACATAGCAGGACTGCCTTCCTATCACTTTTCATTATGCTGGCTGTAGAATCACCTGCCTCTATGATGCAAGTCACAACAGAGAGAAAAATCGTATCGGTCGTGTCGTATACATGGAAAGGGATTTGACGTACGTCAAATGACGGATGACGTATGACGGATTACGCATGTACACGAATCCGGACAGCAAGTGATGGTCTAATTTCAGACTAAAACTTAAAGTCATCAAAGCAGTGTGCAGCCACTGCTGTAAAGGCTAATAGAGTGCTTGGATTGATCAAGAGGAATTTCATCAATTTTAGTAAGGATATTGTACTTAATTTGTATAAGCAGTTGGTAAGACCCCATCTTGACTATGCAGCTCAGGCTTGGAGTCCCTTCTATGAAAAGGACAAGTTTGTTTTAGAGCAGGTTCAGAGGAGAGCCACTCGCCTCATTCCTGAGGTGAGAAATTTGCCCTATCATGCTAGGCTTAAACATCTTGGGCTTACCACCTTGGAGCTGAGAAGGATTAGGGGAGACATGCTCCAAGTTTTCAAGTTCCTTTGTGAAAGAAATCCCCTGCTGACTTGTAGTTATTTAAGGGTTCAAGGTAATTCTCGGGTGCGTGGGCATTGTAAAAAGCTTGAAAAGCCTTTTGCAAGGCTTGACATTAGGAAGTTTAGTTTCTCCCATAGAGTTGTCAACGAGTGGAATTGTCTACCAGATTGGGTAGTTAACTCCCCCTCAGTTCACTGCTTTAAGGTTAACATTGACAGGTTTTTTCCATGGCTGTGGTAGAATCTGATTGTTGGGGCTGTAGTCAAGCTTTGGTGGTTTGACTTTTGGTTAGGGCTTGGTCTTCAGGGCATCTTATGGGGCCTTGGCCCTCCTTTGCCCTTCAACCTGTTATGTTATGTTATGTTATGTTAATTTCCACAACTGGGGTCCGTCACCTTTAAATCTTTCGATTTCCTTGCTTACCTCTATCACGGACGGTTTAACACTAATTTCTATCTTAAATTCACCAATTTCACTAAATATGATGGTTTGAAATTCATGGAAACAATAAATAAACACGATTTTAGGCTGATGGATCCCACTTATGGCGGCCTACAGTCACCAAAAACAAGGGCTAATCGGATTCGTCTATATGGAAAGGCAGCTTTAGCCTAACGTCCACATTTTTTCTCGTGTGCTCCGCGCCTATCAATGATGGCGATCCGCTTAGAAAGCCTTGCTGGCATTCATCCCCTCCCCCTCCCCCCCACCCATATTATTTACTCTTTCCGCCACAATAACTGACATGCCCGGTGTCAAATACTGGATCTATCCGCCATCTGGCCAAAATGCAACACAGGGTTGAGTGCCTACGTCATATGAACAGCTTTAAAAGTTTTTCAAGTTTACTACATAGCGACCTCAACCTAAAACTGTTCCACTCGAGAAACACCTCCAATCCTACAACATTGTGCTAACTGTTTTTACAGCTGAGGTCTTAATGTACGATGTACAGAGTGTTGCGAGAGTTATAGTGCGTACACTTGTTACCTTGCACCAACCTAGGCCTAACCGTTGTAACTAATTCAAGCTGCGACCGGTTTATGACTTTGCTCAATGGAATAACGGGGATTAATTTTTGGAGAATACAATTTACCAGGTGAAGAAAGTTGAAGGGCTAGGGTCATGTCCTTGGGTCACTTCTGAACTCACTTGCTGTTGTTAATGTTAGCCTAACGTTAGGCAAGGCTACGTGGTATTTCTATTGACCATTGGCAAGGCCTAGCCTAGCCCTTGAACAGGGCTAGGCCTATATGTTACGTTACATGGCCTAAGCTCATTACATCTAAGCTCATTACACTCCACATTGTGTAATGAGCTTAGGCCATGTGTAACGTAACACACAGCCCGGTTCAAGGGCTAGGCCTAGCCTAGGCCTAAGTGTACCTTCAAGCATAGCCTAGTTCCTCATTGAACTTAGTTACTCGTCCGAACTTTTACTGTCTTAACTAAGTCCAACTAACATAAGGGGTATGGGCCTAACAGAATTGTCTGGGACCCTTATAATACTCAATTTGATACTGATACTGATAGGTCCATACATCGAGAGAGCAGCTAGCCTAGCCTAGGCCTATATAGGCCCTAGGGTAGGCCTAATGTTAGGCTAACAAAGATTTATCTTGAACTTGGAAGTTGAACAAACTAACGTAAGGCTAGGCCTAACTTAGTTTAGGCGTAGGCTAGGCCCCAAAGTTAGGGCTACATTCATCAGGCCAGAACTTCTGATGTGATTTAAAAACTTAACCTTGATTGTTGACAACTATGGGCCCGCCAGTTACTGTTGGTGTTAGTTTCCGGACCCATTAGTTTTGTCCCCTATGAAATTAGTTTCCTTCCCTATGAAAGGTTAGTTTCATCCCCTGAAAACTTTAGTTTCCTCCCATACTCTTTTTCAATGGGGAATGATATAATACACCTTTGATAACAATATCTAATTGGGAACAAATCCTTATATTGACATTTTTTTGTTCATATTTTGTAGATTGTCAATGTACAATTTTTATTTAGTGGTCTACAGTAGCAAACTAACAGTTAAGACTAGCATTTTCAATAATATGGCCTAGTCTATCCTCTCTAGCATTAGACCAAGGCCTTAGGCCCTGAATTTGTCAATTGTGGCATACTGTACACAAATCACAACTCTACAGGTTCTCAAGACTTACTGAGTAGCCTAGCATGTCTGTTTTGCAATTGAAACAGTTCCTTTCTTTACTTTCAACAAACAGGCTACAACAAAATTTTCCTCACTTGATATTTAATTTATGTAGGAGAGGAAACTAACATTTTTAAGGAGGAAACTAATGCTTTGTAGGGGAGGAAACAACCAGGTCCAGAAACTTACAGACCTCGGGCTTGCCTCCTAATCATGTAGGCCTAGGCTACAAAGAATCACACAGTTTACTACAAATTAATGTGGCTAAATTCCTAATTGAATCTCCAAGCTCTGCTTGCCTGATTACTTGTCATACTAGTGCCAATTTATGCTTGTACAACTGGGTACCACAACTTTTTTCAGGTAAATTATGTAAGCAAATTCCCTTTTACCCACATAGTACACCCAGTTGGAATTTGCTACCTGAGCATGTACTCTGTGCACCATCTGTAGATTCTGATGATATAATTCTGTACACGGTAAATTACTTTTACAAAATTATTGTTATAATATATGGCGTAAAATTTCTTTGGAAGTACAGTTGAGAGCTGTTACTTCTCTTCACTCTTCAAAAGGATTTGAAACACTCACTCTTAAACTGTTATCATTTAGGCTCATTTAAAGTATAAGCTTTACAAGCTCTATTTAATTCATCTTACTGTTTTTCTTATATTCAGACAAGTCATAGTATTCTTTTTTTTTCTTTCCCGATTGTCTGTTTCTTTTGTTTTTGTTTTAATTGTCTTATGGTCACTAGCTTTGATGAACAGTAATGTTTTTTTCTAGTGTCCATCATATGTATAAAGTTTGTTGAACATAATCTTGTTGATGTGAAAAGTACATATGAGAAATGAATTGAATTGAATTGGTTCTTTTAAAAGCCAACTTTTTTCATTGTCAGAATTGCAGTAGGCTAGGCCTAGGTCTAATAAGTATTGTTTGACCAGAGTCCAGGATAGCCTTCCAGGTATTTGTCCAATTCTGAAAGAAGAAGTTAGGTCCATAGCTGTCAATTTCTGAAGGAAGCTAGATACTCTGGCCTGTCCCATTGGTGGACAACACATCTGGGGGAGCTGTATTGGGAGAAGGGGTCTCCCCTTTTTATTTTCTTTTTAAACACCTCCAATGGATTGGTTGCTTGTAAAATCAGGCCTAGGCTTGGCCTATGTTACCAAATTTCAGATGCAGCAGCAACAGTTCAGATGTGCCAAACATTAGGCTTTATTTTAAGGGCAGAAGGGGGCCAGTGTCAGTGACCTAGCCACTGGGAGGGTTTTTGGGGTTAGAACCCACCCCCCATGACCCATCCTTGCAGTGCAAAAAACACCTAAAATAACGGGTTTTTCTCTCTATCCTTAGACTTTTCCCTCATATTGTGACCCCAGTCCCCCCCTCCATGACACCAAAACCCTCCCCATGACACAGTCCTGGCTAGGCACCTGGCCAGGACTGACTCACACCAAAACTGCATCACAGATTTTCCTAGGGAAATTTGGGGAATTAGGCTAGTCTGTTTCTTTCACGAAAATTACATGCCTTCACTGGCCTAGGTTTAAGGAATTGCACATCATGAAAGTTGAATGAAGTGTGTCTGATACGTTTAAACAATAAACAATATATATTCAATAAACATAGGGCCTAGTTTTATAGGGTAGTTCAGGGTGGTTATGGTAATGTTGGCTCAAACATTTTGTTCATTTGTTGGGTTGAAATTTTTGAGATGAGCCCTATGACCACAGGTGCTCAGAATGTAATATGCATACTTGCATACTTTTCATTTAGAGCTCTCTATAATTCCAAGAGTTTTATGAAATGTTGATGGCAAATGTGCACTTGATGGGCCAGTGCAAATGATGGTCATCAAAAACATCAAGAATGGCTGGAAATGTGAAAATTTAAAAAAAAATATACTGTAGTGGGCAGCACATGAACCAGGTCCATGTATACTGTATGCATGCTTCATGCACAAATGTACTATAAGGTGTTTCCCACCAAAACCACCTATAAGCTAAATCAAAGCATGCATAGTCTATGTAGCCAGCTCTTACAGCACCACACACTGTATGTGTGAGGGTGTGTGTACATGAATTTGTCACACTTTAGCATGTTAGTTACATGTAATGTAAGAATAGGAATGTCTGACAGTTTTCAAACTATTCCCCATATTGAGAGGAAGAACCATAATTTTTGGTGGAGGTCAAGATTGTCTTTAGTCACCAGGGGTCAAAGTTTGAAAACTTTGTTAATTCAATATCTCCAGATACATGAGTATGTTATGATGAGTAAGTTAGCTAGATAAGAGTTTTAAGGCCCAGTTTCCAACCTATTGGTTCAAGTCGAGCTGGACACAGCCTTTTTTCCATTTGTGGCTCACTGGCTTAGATTCCCTAATCCATTGCTTATGTGGAGCATCATGCACAACGGCAGTAGGTTCCATTTTTAGAGTCTTTGGTATGACTCGATCTGGGAAAAGAACCCTGGCCTTCCAGGTAAGAGGCGGATGCTCTTACCGTTAGACCAAACACATGGTTATGATGAGAGGATGGTCTCTATTGTCTTAGGTGGAGGTCAAAGGTCATCATAGGTCACCAGGGGTCAGAAACTGAAAACCGATTAACACAATATCACAAGGCATGAAACTTGGATAGATTTAGTAGTTGGGCATGGAAGCATTATGGTGAGATAATGGTCACTATGTTTGTGTATGAGGACCAAGGTCCTCTGGTGTCACCAGGTGTCAATTTAAGGCAAGATTTCCGGAAAATTCCCATGGTTGTTTTCTTTTGAGTGAGTTGTTTTCATTTTCTTCATTAGAGTTTCTGGAGTAGAAATTGTTTGTTTAAAGGCCAAAGAACCCAGATGGTACTTTTTGTAGGCAGTGACCAGGTCAAGTACTGACTGGCTTGAGATACACCCCTCCTATACAGAATAATATAAAAGCTAGTTTAGGTCACTTTACTGACCATACCTAACACTGTAACATACTTTAACAATATTTCTCTTACTGCAAACTTTAAATGACTTGTCAATTATGTCAACTGTTTTAAAAAGAGCATTTTAGGACATTCAAGACTCCCTTTGCCACAACTCTCTTAATGAAGTGTAGCTTCTGAACAGTAAAAAACATGGAATCACAGCTAGCTTGTCCATCTTTTTTTTGTGGGTAGCTTGTAATAGTTCTGACTTCTGTTCCAGAGCTTCCACATTGTAAAGATGAAATCTTGAAATGAGCACATTCATTTCCTGGAATTCCTTGATCATGTCCTGTAATTGACTCATTAGATCTATAACTTTTAAAGTTTTTTTTAAGTTTAATTACTCTCACTATTTATATCATTTCCTATTTTGCTGAAAAATTCTCAAATGTTATTCAAAAGAAAAAAAAAACATTAAAAAATTTGTTGAGTTGTGAGGCATGTCACAAAGTGGAATTATGATCTGTTGCACAGCTGTCAATGCCACGGAAAATATTGCAAGAACATTTGGTCTGGTTTGGAGAAGTGCAGTACCTTCTCCATGATTGCAAGCACTGTTCATTTTCCAGCTGTTACCTCACAGTTAACAGGAGTAACAGGGTGTGCCTCTATTTAATACATGTACATAATTTTGTTCAAAATCAAAGTGATCCTTGTATTTTGTGAGATGTGCAAAAGTGGTGTCTCAGTCATAGCCCTGATGAGCCATGCTGGAAGTGTGGCCCACCCAATTAGTATGCATGCATCACTACTGGCTTGTTAGAACTGATATTCTTGAAAATGCCATTCTGCAGTTTCTTTCCGATATAAATACAACATGCCCACATCTTTGGAAGTCCTTGCTCTAAACTTATATGCACTTTCTGACAAGAAGAAGTAATCCACAATTTTTCAAAATTGAATTTATTTCATTGTCCTGCTGAAACTTAAATTTTCAGATGCTTCTTCCTGAGGTAGTCAACCACAAAAAGAAGTAGCCCACGTGGAAAACTTTTTCAGATAAAAAGAAGTAGTGGCTTGCACTTCTTTCTCTCAGAAAGGCTTTAAGTATTATTTTCACTGTCATTGTCATGTCACTGAGCGAAACAAAATTACTTACTTGGTCAGTTAGTTGGATTGAGTTTGAAGGCCCAGTTTCCAGCCTATTGGTTCAAGTCGGGCCGGCAACAGCTTTTTTCCAGTTGTGGCTCATTGGCTTGTTTTCCCTACTCCATTGCAAAGGATCATGCACAATGGCAGTAGGTTCCCTTTTTAGAGTCTTTGGTATGACACCTGAAGGTAAAAACAGAAAGTGCAAAAGTCTACTACACATGCCAGGCCTTCATTATGAAAATTTGAATTCTTCTAACTAGAGAAAATACTATTCAAACGACATTTGAGACTTGTTTTAAACTTTACTTCTGAGATGTGATTCCCAGGTTTTATTCAAGCAGGCAGCTCCCTGATTCAAGGCACTTAAGTTTCTACACTTATGGGGTACTGCAAGTCAGCTTACATACTCTTCCTCCACTCATTCTGACCTGAGATGATTTGACTACAGGTAGGGCAGAGTCATTTTTGTTACTTGGAGTTTTTACCAAGTCACATATTTAGTTCCTGTGCCCAACTACCCATACTGCCCATTTAGATAAAAGACTTTTAGTGTACCTGCTTTGAGAGCAGCAAATGACTTGTCAAGAAAAAGAGAGACTTGGCTACATCTTTGCTTTACATATAAGATAAAAAAGAAAAAAATTAAACCCTTTGTGGCGTACCTACGGACTTCCTATATACAAGGATAGAGCATATAACGTGTTTGTCCCTTCCTTAGATTGTCACCACCAACTGGGACAAAAGAGGCTCACCAAGGTGGCTGCCACGAAGCTATAATTTGTATGATTTGACAAAGACTGTAATATTTTGAACCAAAGTTAAACTTGAATGAGAAACAATGTCATATTCCTGCAATACATGTAGGGATTTTGACCTCACCTTGCATTGTTTGGAACATGTTACAACTTTCTTGCAAAATTTGTTGATTTACTTGAGCAAGTCCAATCTTTAACACAAATCCACAGGAGACAGCCATCTTGCTGCACCTTTTCTCACACATATGGTAGCGACAATGTATGCTCTGTCATGTATAGGAAGTCCATGGGCTTACCATATGGTTTTGCTGAGCAAAGAAGAAATGTGAGAAATGTTTTTCCTTTTTAGAGGAATATCTTGAAATGGGAAAATGTTAACTCCAAGGAATTGTTTTATCAGGAAATATGGACCTATATCTAGATTATATCATTGTTGAAGGAAACTTTTGGTTGAATACATACATGCTCCCCTTTAAAAAGCAGGCAAGAAAAACTACAGAAAAGCTGCATCCATATTATTAATGTTGGAAATGTAAGGCATCATGTAGTAGGGCTGTGAACGTGTAGCCATTAAACGCTAAACAATCGCATGTGGAATAAATGTTTAGTACAAAGCCACAAGCAATTCATCACAAAACCTGTTTTTGACAGTTTTTTTTATCCATTTGTATACTCTAATGTACTTTATCCCTGGGTTTTGTTAAATGGGATATCTGGGCATATTTGAGCCTTGTAGGCTTCAAAGTTTCAGAATAATTTGATTTTACCATGCAGGATAACGACTATTTATTTTTGCAAATTAGGCCTACATTCAGAATCAATCACTATGAACTTTTTTGTGATTTAAGGTAATCGTTATTAATCCCTAAATGATCGCAAATTTTTGAGGTTAAATGTTTACAGAGCTGCCAAGTCTTCCTGATTCTGCAGAAGACTTCCTGAAAATTTCACCTCCAAACATGCAAAATATAAAATCTTTCTGATTGGGAACAGAATTTCCCCCATTGCAATACACACAAATCCCTGAAATTTTCCTGACTTATGAGGTAAATCTTCCTGATTTCAAGACCTCGATGTTGGCAGCTCTGCGTTTAGTTTTTTTGCTAAATGTTCACAGCCCTACATGCTAGAATATGCGTTAGCTGTACTGTAGCTGCCTGAGCCAAGCATCAGCAGTTTCAGTCACGTTTTGCATGGTGATGCATTCTGTTTGAAATAAGTGAAAACTGCAAATATAGTAGGCTACAGTAGTTTATACAAGAAAACTGTAGTTACTAGATTTTACAGCCTTCTTGCTGTGTAGTATATCAGTCAATATTAAAGTATGACACAGATTCATGCATGATATAAGTTGCTTGTGCAAATTTTGTGGGTTTTATTGTTTGAATTTAGTCATTTCATTGAAGTAATTTATGTGGAATGTATGTCAGCATAAACAGGTTTATTTAAGGCATGGGTGGAACGTGTTGTGTAAAGTATAACGTACTCTCCTAAACTTACTGTACCTCACCTATGATTACTGTTAGACAGTCCCATCTAATGATCAGGTGATAAAACCCAATCTAAGTGGCTCTATGCCTCGACCCATAGCGAGTTGTCCTTACTCTCCCTTCTTTCATAGCCAGCATTAGTTAGATGAGATTTTACGGCTTACTCTTGAACCAGTCGGTTTTAGTCAGACTGGATGCAGCCTGTTTTTCCAGTTGGGTCCCTTTGTCTTTTTTCCCTTAATCCATTGTTCATTTCAAGCACCAAGCACAATGGTTGTATATTTTGGTTGGAAGGATATATGTACAATATGTGTGCTGGGAAGTGTCAAGTAGATTTATTTTGTGTATGAATAATTTGCTTAAACTGTTCGTTTAATCCAGTTGATGAGGCTTTGGCATTAAATAGAGCATGCAGTCTTTCAGATTCTTATTCATACTACTTCACTCATTTGCTTGTGGTGAAAGGGTATGAAGCTTGTAGATGTATGTACTGTTGAAACATGCATTATATGCCTGAAGTATGTAAAACTTTTCAGACTCAAATGTTCTTGTTTTTCTTGTCTTTGTTTGTAAACAGAAAAATCTCCACTTTGATGTCAGTGACAGGTTGAAATGTTTGAAGGGGATGGGTGTGGTGGAGGAAGGAAATTGGAAGCATCTTCCCCCCACCCCCCTCCTTCCTGTGCCACTCCAGCAGTGTCAATTTCAGAGTTTTATTTTAATGTAACTATTTCAGAGAAAAATCCCTGTCGTAGTAGTTTTTCAGTGGGGATAATTTTAAAGCAAACTTCTGTTGGATTCTTGAGAAACTGTGGTCTCTAAAAAAAACTGAGCAACCAACTGCATAGGCAAGTGGTTAGAGCATCCTACTGTACTTGCAGTCGCGAGGTCTTGAGTTCCAGTCCTGGCCCGGTCATATGGGAGACTTTGAAAATGGAACCTACTGCCGTTGTCCTTGGTGCTCAGCTTAACCCTTTACTGTTGTTGGGGTCCTTTTGGACCCATGCGGAGAGCTCGGCTGTCACCCATCTTTACTGTTTCACGCAGAGCTCGAAACTGCGGGTAGCTACCTGAAAATTCGGCCACAACAACAAGAGGGACAATAGTTTAAGGTCATGGGGCCAATGGCCTACCGAAGCCGATGCGGGGCGGGCTACGTCCGCTTTTCCGCCCACTCTCGAGGCACGCAAATATGCCCCGATCGGAGCACAACGGTAAAGGGTTAAGCAATGGAGTAGGGAAAACACGCCAGTGAACCACAGCAGGAAAAAAGGCCATGATTGGCTTGACTTAAACCATTTGGTTGGAAACTGGGCTGTAACTCATAACAAAAAATTGTAAAGTAGCTTGGATTAATGATGTCACACAGTTTTACCAACTGTACATTTTATAGCACTTCCTATTTTTTCACCCTAGATGATTGTAATATGGGTCTACTACATGTACCATCAGTCATATATTTTTATAATAACTTGTAAATTTAATCTCACATCCCCAATAAATTCTTTGCAATCACAATTAAATTCCTGAGGAGACTGCAGATAATAGAAGCATTCATATTTGAACCAGTGACACCTTTACAGAAGAGACTTTTTATTACAGTTGTGCACTTCTTTTGTATTTTAGCAGTGCAGTACAAAGTCAAGTTCATATTTGATAAAGCCTTTTGGAATGTTTTCCAGAGCTGTTTTTGGAGCTTTCACGTGACAGGAAGTTCCTTAGTACTAGGCAGGGATTGCATTAGCCATGGGATTGTGGGAATCCAATACTAGTAACTGCACAAAAAATCCTTGTTGAGGGGGAATTCTCACACAGATTTTGATATGGACCCATTCTGCAAAATGTGTTGACTTTTTCTCCTGATGCATCATATCACCTTGCAAATTGCACTGCACACTAGGGTTGGGGGTTCCGTGAAAATATTGGTACCGGTATTGTAAGACATAGAGAACATGTATTGAGGCAGTACTGTTTCTCAACTCTAGGGTAGGGAAGTTGGGTGGGAAGGAACCTAAGCCACACATGGCCCCCATGTTATCCTGCACATTAATGCATCTGGGTGTTTGATTGGGTTAATAACCATGCAGAAACCTCTGCTCTTATGTTTTTATAAGTATTTTAATCATCCACACATCCTAACAGTTATTTTTGTCAGCGAATATAATGAGTACCAGTAATTTTTTTCAAGTACCGGTATTTTCTCAAGGACCGGTATTAGTATCATGCCAAATATCTTCGGTATTTTCATTTCCTCTACCTCTAGTACCGGTATTGACGTCAGTACCGGTATACCTCCCAACCCTACTGCACACACTGTTTATGCATTTATTCATTGTATATTCTTCCCATATGAAAATCTCGCAATCAGTTGTTGCATTTGCTGACAGGTTTGGCACAGTGTAGTAAATTGTGCTTTGAGAGCTTGATTACTGTTGTGGCCCATCTTACAGTATTTCTCCGAACATTTTGGTTGTAGCTACTTTCAAAGTTTCTTGAGACTAGGGATACACCGGATCCAAAATTTTGGATCCGGCCGGAACCGGATTTTGCCGGAACCAACTTGAAATCTGGCCGGATTTTTTCCGGCCGGAACCGGATTTTTGCAATGCAGATGAATAAAGTGAAATTCAGAAAAGCAGAGAAACTCTGGGATAGGAGTTCACTGCTTTGTAACGTAATGTTTGGGAAGGACTAATGAGAAATGTCTATAAATTTGTCTTCAAGTGTTGTACAAGTGTATTTACCTAATTTTTTAACCAAAAATTGCAGTATAATAGAAAAAAGGCATGAAAAATTGTGTTCCTGCAGAAGTACAGCAAAACTGTATCAAAGGGGGACAAGTAAGAGCTCTTTGTATTTTCTCTCCCTAAGTGAGTATTTGTAGAGAAAACTCCTGAGGAAATCTTGAAAGTTGTTTTGCATATCAGTTTGTTCTTTTTGAACTGTAGTATATCACCATTTGTTCAAAAAAGTTGTGCAAATTATGTAGACCAGTAATACTTGGCAAAGAGAGTCCTTGGATAGTGATTACTGAATGGACTGCTCATATGTATACTGTAAAAAGACTACAGGGTTCAGGTTTTTAACTATGCACAGCAACATTGTTTTATACACCATTTCTAGTATTTAAACATGTCATGATATCTAAAAACTGAAGCACATTTGTCATCAATATTTTTTTTGGCAGAGATTTATCACACATTCTGACATTACATATTATGTTTGATAACATCATATTGTGTATACTTAAAGCGGCTCATTGAGTTGGTTCATGAGATTCAAAGAATTTTTCAAACCTGTTGAGTTTTCTTCACACACCAATGACAAATGGTCAACCTTAGACAATCCCTATACCCTGCACACAAATAACTGTTTTTTGAGTGAGTGCTTAACGGTTCAAGTTGGTTCTCAAAAATTTGTGACCAGACATTTTTTCAAATTATATTCAAAACCGTTTCAAGTCAGGACACAAGAAAATTCAGCATTTTTAATTAGCGTTTTTGGTGACTTTTGGACTTAAAACTTGACTCGTTATGCTAACTATGAGCATTGTTATGTGATAGTGATCGACTGTTTGAGACTCTCATTAAGTTATCGATATCAACTCAATGAGCCTCTTTAAGTGTGTGTGATTAATTATTAGGGATTGAAAACATTGATAGTGACCCCATATTAGGCAACTTTAATTTGTAATGAGTAATGTCTTCTGAAATTCAAGATGAAACACATTTCCTGCTTGTACTACACAACGTTAATGGGCAAGTATGTGTTAAAAAGTAAAGAAAAGTAAAGTGAAGTGTTTTTGTGTATTTGAAGACAACCCAATGCAATTAAACTGACACAGTGCCTTGAATGATGTGACTCAGGTACAACTGTAATATGGATTATTCATTTTGTACAGTACTACTGTACACTGCAGTAGACTCATTTAAATTGCATGAAAGGTCTTTTCATCCATTAAATTTATTTCTCACAGTTGGAGGAATTTAAAGTCATATTTGTTACATGTACATGTAAATCAGTTACTTTTATAACTTTTTTGCCTGTTTGGTTCAGTCATTTTTAAGGGCTAAATAAAGGTGTTCAAATGTTATATATATATAACATGCACTGATATGCCATCATTTATGAATTTTAAATTAATTCTGTGACAGTTACTGCAGTGTTCATGTTTGTTTTAACTCAGATCATGTGCATCATGCTACTCAAGTTTACAGAAAAATCCGGCCGGATAATCCGGCCGGACCGGATATCCGGTGCACCCCTACTGAGTTGAGACCAATGTAATTGGCTGGGCTTAGCATCATAGCATGATGTGACAAAGTCATTGACATGCACTTTACAAGTAATAAAATTTATTATTGCAAAAAACTTAACTAAAAAAAAAAAACAGATATTATAGCATGACATGTTGCCACATAACATGTTAGGATGCCTTGTGTTTTTTAGTCTGCTGTTGCTAAGACATATTTGGTTATAGTTTAACCACAGAACTGAGACCTTGAATACATGTGTGGACTAATAGGTCAGTAGCCAATAGTGCTGTCCAGTCAAGGTCAGGGATGTGAAATGTATCTCTTCAGTCATGTAATTAACAAATAGTGAAATTTATGTGAACTTAAAGGGCCAATCCTTTCACCCCAAACTACACTTTTATAGAGGGGTGGGTACAGAAACTTTCCACTGGCCCAGCTTTTTGATTGACTGTTAATTCAAACAAAGCAGATTACCAAAGCTGATATTACACAGCATGAACTGTACTGAGAGTGTTTTGGTTATACACATAGAGCTTTTCTTTACTCACCCTAAAGCAATAAACTGAGATTGTAAGTGGATTAGGATGAATTTCAGACAATTGAGGGACGGGCTTAAGTAAGAAGGTTAGGAGAATTGGTACTGTTTGGGGTGAGAGAACTGGGCCTTTAAGGGAAGACATTGGGATAAATAAAGTAAAGCTTCAGAGAGGGTGGGGTTATAGGAACATTACATCATAATTTGTTTGTCATTTGCACCCATGGCAGTATGGATCAATTTCTTCTAAAGATATAACTTGGTGAAACCTCCCCCCTCCCTCCCTCAGAGATTCATATATTACCCCCAAATTTTCTACCAAGGGGGAATTTACCCCTTAAAGTTTGAGCTAGCAGTAAACTGGTACTATCGTAGTAGGGGTTGCACATTTTCACTCAATATTTGGAATGGATTCTGGATTTTACCTGTAATAATCAGTAAACACTATGAACCCCATAAATACAGTATGTCACTTTTAGTGGGATATGATTTTTGTACAGGTCATTGTAAACTTGCATTGACTGCTTTTCCATTTGCAAAGCTGTTTTATGTCAATGGTATCATGGAGACATCCATTGAATCTTGTGTGGACTAAAAAAAGATTATTCAATGTCTATAAATTTAACATTCACTCTTACTGAAAGCAAAAGGACTACAAAATTTTTAAACCTCCATCAAGTGTTTCATTAAAGTTGCAAATCTATGTGTTGTTCTGTATAATACCATCAGCCTGACCCCAGACTGACCTTCAAATGTTATCTGACCAAAATTTGATGGGGTAGGATGCCAAAATGTTGAAAGGGTGGGTTGTTCAGGTATCTTCAGAGAGGGCCACATTGTAAATGTTTCATATGATGGCAAACAATTTGACACAAAAATGTTGTCAAGCCTTTCAGATTAGGGGAATATTATTGGTGTTCCAATCTTCCATAATTTGGATATCTAGGGAGGAATTAAAAGTAACATACCCTGCAGTTCATGATCTCATTTTGAATTGATCAAAGGACATCACAGTTATACACAAGTGGAAAAAGGGGGAACAGCCCTCACAACTAAGTTGTTGGCTCTGGCCAAAAATTTTCTGACGTAGACGGGATTTACTTCCACTAAAATAAAAAAAAAAGCCTCGTTACCTCAGCTTTGTAACTGTCCAATGCAAATGGTAGGAAAAGTCATGCAGCCATGTGTATGGCAAGTTAATGGAAGTTTGACATAAGGCAATAATACAGAATACATTCCCTCAAATTTTGATTACGGTGGAACTGTTTGTCATAAAATGACTTCTTTTCGAGTGGTTACTGTACAGTAAGCTTAGGCCCAATTCCGAGCCATGCAGTGTGCAACTTTTTTAAGGTATAAGTCCCCATACTATGTCCCATAATCTATTGCCTTGGCAAAACTTTTACCAAAGTCAAACTGTCTTGGCATTTGCTTTGGCATTGCCAAATGCTGAGGCTATTTTTGAGGGCAGGGGGAGATGGAAGGCTTCTTCCCAGAAAGCTAATGGCATTTGGGGGGAAATTCTGTCATCTGAGAGATAGAGACCTTGAAGTCCATGTGTGGTAGTGTATGGGGTTGGTCATCCAGGTGTTTTCATGAAGTTCTGTGGAAATGATAGCATGAAAACAACAACCGACTGCAGTGTGACCAGTGGTGTAGCCATGGGGGGGGGGTAGAACCCCCAGTGACTCAACATTGCAATGCAAAAAAAAAAACACCTAAAAGAAACGGTTTTTCTCTCCATCCTTAGACTTTTCCCTCATGTCGTGCTCCCAAACCCCTACCCCCATGACACCAAACCCCCCTCCCCCCCATGAAATAATCCTGGCTACTTGCCTGTGTGTCACCATTTGGGAACACGCTACTGTACATATTACAGTGTTAGATTGCAGAATATGTGCAATATATATGTTTCTACTTCAGCACATTGTTGTAATGAGGAAGTGAAGTGAAGTGAAGTGTCACGGTTCCCACAGTCACCTACAGACACCATAACAACTTTAAGAGACTTGAACTGTACAGTAGTAAAAATCTTCTTCCTTCAGGGGAATAATATATTTTGCTAGCTGTGGTAGATATCTCATGGTTAGTCATGTAATGTACCAAGTAGGTAAAAGTTGAAAGTATTTCAATCTGGTTGTACAGTATGATGCAGTGTACATAACATTACATTATGTCATATTGCACTTAATTGTGCTTAGTGTGAAAGGCTCTTAGCCAAAATAAAAGGAAAAATGTCTTACATAATAAATTGCCCTGCTCCATACCAGATTTGTCAGATCTGTTAGCTCCTTGGATACAGTTTTAGATTTCATTGGGTAGGATGTAAGCTATAGGACTGCATATAAAAAGTTCATGTAGTTTAAAACTTGCTGACACTTTATAACACATTCATGTTAGTGTGTCATAAAATCCTATTTAACAAACTTCATTTTCATACTCAATTGTACAAAGGTTCCAATCAATGGATTCCCTGTTGTTGGGTCATGCTCTGCCCTTGGCAACGTAATGGAATAGTCCTCTATGTATCTTAATTTTATCAATTCATGCAAATGATTCTCCTATGTTTAGCTTTGAGAACTTCCTGGAACAGGAAGTCAAGGGAGAGAGTTGATTGGACAATGCAGTCACATGTTTATGCTTTGACTTATTATTGGTTGATAGTTGGTGAGGAGACTACCTCGTGTAGCTTCTAGATTCAGTCAGGCCCTTGAACTGGTAGCCAGCAGACTCCGCATGTATTAAAATCCTTCATGTAAAATACTGGATAGTTGAAGATGAAATTAGATCATTTGGAAATTGAAATGATTTGACTCTGTTTCTCTTAAAAGTCTTTACGTTTAGGCTACATACCTCCCAAGTGACCCACATTTCGTGGGTTTGACCCGCATTTGTAAACCAAAACCCACTTACCTGCCCAGCCCTCTGGAAAACCTGTGTTTCAAATCACTGAAGTATTCTTAGGTAAAGAACCACACAAATTAACAAATAATTCAGCTTACCGATAAGTACAGATTCAGTGAATGGTATCTCACAGCACATTCAAGTGCTGCTACACAATACAGGCCTAGGGATGTACGGACCAATGATATTTGCTGTTGCAACATCACTACTGGCTAACCATTTTCAATACCTCAAATGAATGCCCACTTTGCAGGTTAGAGGTGGGGCTTATATCAGTTTCCCATCAAAGGAATGTTGTCTTGGCAGTTCTTGACTGTGTGTTTTCATGACCAGAGAGCCATGTACGAAGACTTATTGGAAATACCTCTCGGAAGATGATATATTTATCAAACCTCAACAAGAAAAGTTAGGTCTCACAATATTAATTTAGTTGGAATGTGTTATACAGTCTGTCAGCTTGATCATAAAACATCAAAGATAAAATGTATTTTCCAGTATGGTTCAAGTTCAAATTTGAATTACCTTTGGTCACCTCCTACAATGTGGAAAAATATTGTTGGGATTTTCTACAACCCCAGTATCAAAATTACAGGACATACAAGGAATGGAATACTGGTCAGGGATTGGGGAAGAATCATACACACACCATTCTTGCAATATAGAAACAAATTTGAACTGACTGTATAAGAGACAAATCTTAAAACATTTTGGCATGAACATGAAGCAACACATTTACCATAGGGGACAATTATAGCAAGGGCCTACTTCAAGTTAGTGTGTGAGCTACAGCAAAATATCTGCTCAAGTTTAAGGGGTGTGGCAGGTGTGCTGTTTAATTTAATTAGACCTAAATAGATTAAAATGAGTTCCCCTTGTTTAACTAATTGTGCAAAAATCTCTCTCATCACAGTGATTTGAGGTGAGCTGTGGTGTGCAATTGCAAGTGCAAGCATCAAAATCCAAGTACTGTACTGTACCTCTGTTAACATCTTTGGGACAGCACTTTATACTTTGGTTATACTTGCTCTGATTGGATAAAGAGGACTCTTGCTGATGTGTGTGTTGTAAAGTACATTGGCAGGTCTGAAAGGTAAACATCAAGCAGTATACCAACTGGTGATTTATGTTATCGACAAAATTTCTTAATTAAAGTCTCCTGTGAGATTGTCAGAAGTGCAGTTGACAGATCTTTTTTCTTTTATTTTTTTAAAATTTTTTTAATTAGTTTTACAACAAAATATTTGTCAAACTTTAAAAGGATGACCCAAGATATAGTGGCTTAACTTTCTGGAAAAAAAGTGTCTAAGCACTGAAAGAAATTCTTTGTTGCTCAATAATAGTTTCTTCAGCTACCCTTACAGTATACTTAAACCTGTCATTCCTAACTTTTGTGCACATAACCTTCTTGGATTAAACAGTTATTGCCAAAGTTCAGGGCAATGGAAAGCATGGGTCACGCTGCAGCAATATGGAGTGTAAGTTTGGGGTAATATCTTTTCCATTTCTGGTTGGTAAAAACCAAAATTTGCCATTCCATCTGTGTATTAATATGGTTTGTATCACAGGATTAAAAGTATCAAATTTGAAATCACATCAACTTACAACTTTTATTGGACTACTCCCATAAATGCTGTCTGAATGTGTGGCCTCACAAGTAATTAGTTAAAAATTGATTTTGATAGCCTGTGGTGCAATTTTTTTCCCATCGGAGAATGGAATGGATTTCAACCAAGGACCCATGAAAACCTGATCATAATAATAAGATCCCATATTGTTGTATGCCCAGCACTCACTGTAAGGTTAAAGTTGAAACAAAAAATTTCAGTCATTGCCTTGTGGATCCGGTGGAAATACAGTGTTGCAGGTAGTCCTTAGGATTAAAAAATTAAGGGGGGTGGGGGTAGCAGTTGGGGGCTAAAGTGAAACTTAGAACAATACTTTATACCTCTCGACAGTTGTGGAGTTTGAAGTATCCTTGCTGTGTCTTTCATTCTTGCTGCTTAAAGGACCGATTCTCTCACCTGAAACTGCAATTTTGGTAGGGGGGTACCAAAATTCTCAATTGGCTCTGCTCTTTGATTGACAGCTAATTCAAATGATGCAAAGTGCCAAAGCTTGTATCACACAGCTGTACTTAAGTAAGGGCTTAAGTTAGAAGGTTAGGAGAATTGGTACTGTTTGGGGTGAGAGAATTGGGTCTTTAAGTTAATACAGATTTGGTGATAATTTGAATTGATTTAGTGACGTTTTGCTATGGTTTGCTGGTAATAGGTACACACACTTGTGTGACAGAATATACAAAAGATAAATAGAAAGTTCATGGGGGAAGGGGCAGACAGTGAGGGAGAGGAGAAATGGCAGTATACCCCAAATTTAAAAGTTGATTTAAGCCATACTGTAGAAATATTGTGACAAACTGCTTTTAAAATTTACAAGTTGGAGAAAGAAATGGATCAAAAAAGTTGCACATGCCTTATGATGTGAAAGTCCTTTCAGCCCAAAGTCTTGTAGTTTATCACTCTCATCTACACACAAGGTAATTAATTTCAAGCTCTATCAGCACAGTGTGCACTGTGCACTCAAGCAAATAATGTCTTGCTGTGCTTATGAAGTAGTTACAGTGGATACACAACTTCTTGGCAGGATCGTGTGTCTGGATTGAACACATTTGTGATGATACAACTTGTTGGACTAGAACTGTAGAATGTTAAAGTCACTGACCATCACTAATATGACTTCCCTGAGCTATGTGGGACTACTCGGGATTGTAGACTTAAGAATATTTTCATAGTATGCTGTTTGAATGCTTGGAAGTCAAAATATTCAACACAGAAAGAAGCGCAGAACATGAGACAACAAAAAGTATACATCTCTTTTACCCAGTACTATGGTGATGCATTTTCTGTTTAGATTCAGCTGCATTTTGAACGATCATGTGGAAAGGGTGCTTGCTTATAAGATGTATAACCATTCTGTCTTTGTAAAAGACTTTTTTAAAATATCAGAGCGTCATTGAATAGTTCATAGACCTCCAGGCAGGCTGTGTCTCAATTCAATATAGTATTTCTAGTGGCATTTTTGAAGGATCCTAAAGAAGGTACCAAAAGGCAACATGGTTCTGAGTCACAAGTGTGAATGCATTAGCTGTACAGTACATGTATAGCACTGTTCATCTTTCAGGAAATAGAACTTCCTGTAGTGTTCTACCAAGCAGCTAGGATATTGTGTTTTGCCAGATAGTGAAAGAGGTGTTACAACTCATACAGTGTATGTTGGATATTTACATTTCTCTGAAGGGTATATTTGCCAGTGTTTTTATGAAGACAATTCAAGAATCCTGTTTGAGCTAGTGACTTTGAATGTCAGGTACTATTAGAGTATTTAGGCCTATATGTATGCGTACTGTACATGTTAAGTGCCATTTTAGCGTGTTGATATCTAGCAAGAGTATGCAGCTTTTTCTGTACAATATTTTAAATTTTGAAAAACGAAACTTTGAAAGCAGGTCGCTGGGATTAATCAGGACTTGAGTTTTAAATTTTTCATGTGAGCTCTACAAATGACACCCCTTAGGAAATTTAGGAGTCTGGTCGGTGTGCTTTTTTATTAGATTTTAATAAACTCACATGGATGACATACACTTACCTCTTGCTACATCTTATTTGCATTAATCTCGTGCGCTGCACGCAACTTAGAGCAGTTCTGACACTGCATTCCCTATGTCCACCATCTTGGGCTGACAACTCGACCTCATTCTCCTTCAAATCAATTCGGTATGTACTGTATGTGCCAAAATTGGCACTCCTCACAGAGACTTCAGATGAGTGAGTGGTGGGTCTGCGATTGCACTCGCAGGCCTCAGAATTCAAGGTCTGATTAATGTATAGAGCAAAGTAAAAATAAAAAAAGTATTTAAGGGCAAGAGCAACACCCCAAACTTATTTTAAAAGTACTGATTCTCCCAATTTTCATCATACTTCTCATCACAGTATCTCCATTATTAAATTAGGATGACTGCGTTTGCTGTTTTATGTGTTTATGTGATGGTACCATTAGTCCTCAATGAAATGATAACTTGTTAGCAGTATGATAGGTCTTCTGTAGCCCTACCTGAGTGTTAATTGTATCAATTATAATTGTGTACATCTAATCGGTAAATAAGATGTCTGCCATCGTTGGTATTACTTGTAATGACACATCTTTTGCTGCTAGTGCGGTGCTGTAACCCTTTTTGGTTCCTTGCGGTAGCAAAGGAACTTATGTAGTCAGGTTGGCGTGTGTTTGTGTGTATGTGTGTGTGTGTTTGTGTGTGACACTTGCTTTGGTATGCTCTAACTCAACAAGGGAAGGTTGGATGGAACTTGGATTTGGTACATAGATTTGTCATAAGGATAAGGTGTGCCTTATTGTTTTTGGTGGAGGTCAAAGGTCATTTGGGGTCACCAGAGGTCAAAAACTAAAAACCTTCTCAATACTATATTTCAAGGTAGGAAACTTGGATAGATGTCATACTTGGTGTGAGGATGAAATCTGATATGTTTGGTGAAGGTCAAGGGTCATCTGGGGTCACCAGGGGTCAAACACTGGAAAAGGATTTAACACACAATTTTAAGGTAGAAAGGATGAATTTCAAATTATCAATCTGTGTTTGGTTAAAGTCAAAGGTCATCAAGGTCACTAGAGGTCAACCACTGGAAATGTTATTTTGGAAATCTTGTAAGCTAGATGAAGATAGGTTCAATAGATTTCTTATCTCACCTGGTTTTGCATGCTTACACACCCAAACGCTGTAGGAATTTGGCCTTTACGTTCTTTCAGTAATGATTCCTTAGAGTTGTAAACAGATTTTGGATCATTCCAAGTTGTAAGAGGGCTTTAATTGAAATCTTTAGATTTCATTGAGCACAGGTCACACTGCATAAAACTGGTCTCTCTGCCAAGGGAAGCAATCCATGGATAATACAGTATGTCTCTTTAAAACTGCTGTGCCCTGTGGGGTAACCTAATCCTCATTCTATTATCATACCCTTTTTATCACTTGCTTTCTGCTGAAAAAAAGTTTTACTTGAGAGCAGGTGAAAATAATGTACGAGAGAAGTACAATGGGTGTTTTTCTTTCTCTGACCACATTGTGTAATGTTCATTGGTGATGATAATATCAAGTTTGATTACAAGCATTAATACATATGGAAATGAGGAAATGTTTTTGAAGGATCACCAAGCATTATACAAGTTGAATGTAAGTTAGGCCACAAATATTAATTAGTACTAAAATATCCCTTTTGAAGATGTTGCAAACATTGAGTACTGTATGAGCTTTTGCTTAGCTCTATTTTGAAGACTGGCTGTACAGTTCTTATTATATCCAGCAAGAAACCACAGTGCCCATTGGGCTCTTGTTGCTTTTTGACATAATGCATAAATCACAGTGAGAGTGTTTCCTACCTACTATGTGTGTAATCATTGATTCATGGATAAACTAAGTAAAACTCTGTTGAAGTAAGGGGCAGTTAATTTGTCTGTGTATGTTTGCATGCCCTCTTATCAGTCTGTCTTCCTACTGGTCTGTTTGTCTTTCAGTCTTTCACTCTCTCTCTCTTTCTCTCTGTCTATCTACATGTCTATCTATCTCATTCCTCAGTCTATCTGTTTGTTTGTCTGTCTGTTTGCTTGCCTGTCTTTATTGTGTAGCCTTTGAACATTAAATAGAATTCTTATTGATCTATTTCCTTAAACTGAGGCATGAATGTGTGACTACTTTGCATAGCATTTTCCAGTCACCTTGTGGTCAAATTACTAATAGTAACAAAACATTTTCCATGTCTATATGTCTATAAGTCTGCAGTTAAGAGCAAACATATTGTGAGTGTCTGGCCTACAGTACCAATGACGGTTAACATAATATACTGTTAAGAAATAAATTTGAGTTTTTGAATGGCCAAGAATGCATTTCCCCTCAAAATGTATTGAAATGAAAACTTAGAACTAAAAACATGAACTAAGCTTTATTTAGAACTATCAAAAAATAGCAAAATTTGATGAACTATTTTTAAACATTCCTCCTAGAAGAGGATGTTTCCTCTTTAAAGGTCATGCTTACAAAGTTACATTTCAAACTTAACTTCATGTCATCCTGGTATGGTTTGCCAGTTCCTCTGCAATTTAAATGAACTTGATGTGAAAAAACAGGACACATAATTTGCATTCCTCATTCATTTGCGTCATTTGATTTAAAAACTTTCCAAAATAGTTTTTGTGAAGCATGCAATGTGAAATTTTATTACATACTGTGCTTAGACTAATGGCTACAGTATTGCAGAACCTATCTCCTGTTATTTCACTTCAGTGTACCACAGATCTTACAAAGCTGCGAGTGTATGTAAGTACACATATATCCAAAGATTATGTTTGTGGGTCTTTCTGTCTTTGTATGTCTGTGTCTGTATGTCTGTCCTTAATATGTGGTTTACAGTCTGTATATTAGCTCATACCCACGCAGCTGGTGTGAGCTATTGTGATCACAGAATGCCTATCTGATATTCTGATAGATGTTACGTTCTGTTTTGTGAAATATTGAAAAATAACACCTCCCTTCAATTAATGTTTGGATTTGTTTGATACTTTGATATAATGTTCTGTCGGTAGTGGGTTATCTGTGAGGTTCCATAATTATTAGTCCAAGGTGCCCTGTGTACCCTATGATACATTTTATGAAATTCTGCAAATTGGTTTTCTTCCTACAGATCCGATTGTACAGTGTTGATCATGGTTTGTCATAATGATACCCAGTTAGTGGTACTTTCGTGGAGTTCATAAATAGTGGACTCAAGGCCAAACATGGGCCCTAGGGTCCATTTTATGAAATTATGCAAAATGCATTACACTTTCCTTCAATTAATGTTGGTATTTGTTTGATATTTTGACATAGTGATCTTTGGGGAGTAGGCTATCTGGGGCATTCATGGATTGTGGACAATAGGCTTTTGGCCCATTTTATGAAGTTCTGCATAGTGCATCTCCTCAGGCAGATCCTCTTGTGTAACGTTGACAGTATACATCATAGAGATACTTCATTAGTGGTACAGTGTGCAGAAATTTTGGATCCAAGGCCCAATATGGGCCATAGAGTCATTTTGTGAAATATTGAATTGTCATATTGAAATATTTTAGCAGAGTTGACATATGATGTATTGAAGCTTGGTTAGCGATCTGTGTATGGCATTCTGGAAGTTTTCTCCTAAGGTACTATTTGGGCCATATGGCCCTTTGTATGAATTCTATTAAATGATTCACCTTTCACTGCTTGTATAAAATGATGGTTAACTAGTTAATTGTTTATATCATGATACCCTATTATAGAACAAAGTCTCAAGATGGGCCCTAGGATCCATTGTATAAAATATTGCAAAATACATAACACTTTCCTTCAGTTAATGTTAAAAGAGTCGGTGGCTTGATGTAATGGTGCTTGGCTAGTGATCTGTTTATAGTATTCTGGAAGTGTTGTGTAAAGGTCCCATGTGGACCATACTACATGGCTTATTTTATGATATCTGCAAAATAAGTTTAATTCTTTAAGTTTCTTAGGTAATGATAGTCACCATAGTGGTGTCTCTTGGATGACGTTCAAAATATATATTTAAGTTACAATGGCACATCTTTGGGTAATTTTGAAAGCTGCCCTCAGGTTGTTAAAGATTTGAGATCATTCAAGCCATACAGCACTTACACTGGTAAAGACAACCTAGGGACCCTTAGTTGGAGTTTGAGCTGCTACACTATTGGTGCTCTAGTTTAAAGGGACAATCCTCTCACCCCAAAGTACACATCTAGTATAGGTTAACAGAAACTCTCAATTGGCTCAGCTTTTTAATTGACTGCTAATTCAAACAATGCCGAGTACCAAAGCTTATATTTCACAGCATGATCTGTTCTGAGAGTGTTTTGATAATACACCTTGAGCTTTCTATACTCACCCTGAAGCAATAAAATGAGACTGTGTCTGAATGAGGGTGAATTTCAGACAACTGTGAGAGGGGTTTAATTAAGAAGGTTGGGAGAATTGGTTCTATTTGGGATGAGAAAATTGGGCCTTTAATATTTCACCACCAAACCATACTGTAACATTCTGGTTTTCAAATATACACCTACTGATATCAAACGATTACAGTAGAACATAGAGTGATCCATGGTTTTAAAACATCATTCATATGGTGTATTTTTAGTAGCTATAGCTTTTTCAAAACGTGAATTAAACGGAAAAGATGATGGGCCATGCATTATGACAGGATAATGCATGATTGGGGTTAGTTTAAGTGATCCATGATTGTGCAGCCTAATTGCATTTTAGCAGTATCATGAGGCCTAGGTGATGCATTATCCTGTGTTAATTCACAGGTTTAGAGTTGTTTAACCTTATTAATTGACACAGAACAAGAATTTAATTGGGAGGGTAAACAAGGAATAAAGAAGATTAAAGAAAGAAAAAGAAAGAAAGCAAAAAAGATGAAAAAAAAAAACCAGATGGCTGCATAGTTTCTCTTTTCTTGTCAAAGTACCATCTTAGGACAATTTTGAGTCAAAAGCTCCCTTGCAATAAGTTTTTGTTGCGTTTCAGTGTATCCCTTCTTATAGTGGCTAATGCTCTTTCGTTTTCTTATTTCTGTTTCTGTTCAAGGTAAAGTAAGTTCAAGGAATCACAGTATCATCATTCAGGATAGAAATCTAAGAAAGAAAAACATTCTGACAGAAAACAGCAGGTATGAAAGATGTCCGAACTGGATGACAAAGAATGCGAGTCCTGGACAGATGTAGATGTCTGGTACTGGGTATTTGAGGTAATGTATGATGTCATATATAACTTATCAATCCATGCCAAATGCCCTAAAAAAGGGTGTAATTAACCTGGCATAGTTATATTTGGCAATTGTGTCTGTGAAATACTGGCTTTTAGACCCCCCCCCCCAAAAAAAAAGAGAAAAAATTAGTGCCAGGTGCTCCTTTTCTGCACCAAAAGTTGTGCCTGTCATTCTTGGGCATCAACCTTTGGAGTACATGGCTCTCTCTCTCTTGGTCAACACAAAGTGTCTCCCAGTTACACCAAAAAAAAAAAAATTAAAAATTAAAAATAAAAATAAAAATAAAAAAAAAAGCAGGAAAACTATTTGGAGACTTTTTGACAGAAAATGGCATTTGGTTCAGCCACAGGCGAATGTTTTATTCTTTCTTGCACCTTCTGTATGTGATTTTTTCTCATTTACATGAAAATGTGCTGTGTCAATATTTAACTCTCAAAAGCTGAAATTGTAGACATTGTTTCAAATTTAAATGCTAAAACAACTATTGGCTTGCATTGTGTTTTGTCAGGGTTATTCACTTTTACTATTTAAACTTTGTTTAAAAATGGAAAGGATGTTCTTTGTCTCTTATCAGTAATAGTAATCCAACTGTTGGCAGAAATGAAATTAAAACTTGCCCTTTATTTTAGAGCTTTGAAAAACCCAGGTGTGTGGTGAGTAAATATTGAAAATGTAATCAGTTCTAAATGAATTCACATCATTTGTTGTTGGCAAAACTGATTTCTTTTTTTAAAGTTGATGAATATGCAGGTCACTTCTTCTTGTGCTGTTTTCATTTTCATTACTTGTGCCATAACAAGTTTTCGTTCAAGGAGTAGGCCTCAAAATTAGGGATAGAAAGTCAGTTGTCAGAGGTTTGAGCAGTGGATTAAAAGATCTGGTCTTCCCTTCAATTGTAGGTTGTCTCGCTATAAAATTATTATAACGGCCCACTGTTAGGTTTCATTAAAAAGTATGAAAAGTTGTAGTCTACTTCAATCATTAAGTCATTCATTGAGTTGCATGTTACACATTTTCATAAAAATCTCCTTTTTGGGAGTTTTGCTTCCAAGCAAGAATTATGCTGACATTGACTCTGTAGACAAATGCTGTTGTGTAAATGGTTGTCTGTTGTCTCATTGACAACCAGGAAATAAATATCAGTTTCTTCAAAGGCATAATTGGCTTGTCCTGTGAAAGTGGACTTTTGCCTATTTCGATCTTAAATGAGTAAATATTAAGCTGTCACTTTAAAAAATATCAAGAATCAAGTGAAAAAAGGCTTAAGAGTTTCCCCTAACAATAAGAAAAATATGTGTTGATTGCAACATACTGTATGTAAGTACATTGAAAAAGAAAATGTGCTATTATTGCTAGGAATCTGCTGGAGATACCCAACAAGAATTACTTATTGGGGGTATGGCAAGTGAATTTTCCATGCATGGAGTGACTCTCACATGATTAGTGAAACCCTTGGTTTAACACGCCTGGTTAATATATTCATAAAAAATGTGAAAAAATGTACAGCAGGAGGAGATTATATTTTATTCTTCTTGCCACTATATTTTAATCTATGTGTGAATTAGGAATTAACATCGTTATGAGGAGGGGGTTTATCCAAGCTGCCTCTCTACATTAGGGTTATTCTGGAAAGTGAATGGGTAAGTAATGGAAATCTTTAAAGGTAGCGTGACATGTCAGCAAAATACCCAGACTTCACTCGGCAGATAGGGAATGACTTTTCTTAGGGAAAAATCCGTGGAACTATGACAATATCGCTTACAGTTCTCAAGACATACCTCTTCAAAGTTTGAATGTTTCAGGAGTAAATTGTTGTTGATGTCAAAATAATGATGTGGAGTGTTGCACAGACTTGGCATTTCTTTTGTTAACCCTATATTAATTACTCATCACAGGCCGTCAGATTTCATGGGAATGATTGTTCCCCATGGCGTGGTGGTCCTGTGATGAAAAATCATGGAACCCCAAAACTGGTTACCACCAATCAGTTACGACCCATGCATTTTGTAACAGAACCCAAAAGTGGGTTCCCATGAGTTACCATGGTGAAAAATGTGGTAACACACAAACAGGTTCCTGTGATTTTTGAAATCCAATGGCTTGTCATCAAATAGTTTTTATGGTTTGCTAATTGATGATTTTCAAAAATGCAATTTTAACTTCCAAAGTAAAACCCTAAGGACAAACTAATGTTACAACTGTCCGTGAAATGAAGGTTGAAAAAACAAAGGATAATATTAGCCACACGTCCCTCCCCTGACATCACAAGATTTGCATATTGAGCTCTATTGTTTAATAATTAAAGGGGAAGTTTAAGCAAAAAATTAATTTTCACATGTGAAAGAAGAACTTAATCTACACAGTGTGGTGAAATTTCCATTCAAATGGAACATGTATTCCTTGAGATATCAGCAAATGAAGTAACTAGATTCATGTTGTAAAGTGCAATTGAGGGCAGCAGAGATTATATCACTTCCTCACTTTGACAAGGAATGTTTTGTTTCCCTTTGGTTTTTCAGACAGTTGTATTGACCTTGATGTTAATGGGAATAGGACCTCCCCATGAGGATTGCAAAGTTTGAAAATTTCACATGCAACTTTTACAATAACGTTAAGATAATGTAGAGTAGGACTGTTGAGGAGAAAATAGGCTGTTAAAGTTTAAGAAAAACAAAAGGCTGTCCATTAATGTGGGGATATGATGTCATATGTGCTTGCTTCAAGTTCACTGTTTGCTGAAAATGTGACAACTTAACTTGCTCACATCTTCAGAGACACACATTGGATTTCAATGCAAATTTTACCAAAATGCTTAGAATAAGTACCCCTGTAACATATTAAAACTTGATATGACCTTAAACCCTTATTTAAGTGCAAATCAGACACTGCTTAGTAAAACGGTCAATTATTGATGAATTTGGATGGAAATTGCGGCTACTGTATTTTCTTGGCTTTTAATGCTTTTTACATGTAGTACCCAATTTTGTCGTTTTCATGTCACACGACCTTTAAGTGTGAGGTTTGTGCTCAAGCATGCTATATCCAATATAAAATCATGCTACAATCCTGGACAAAAATGATGGGACACTTTGGCACAAATGTAGCAACATCTATCAAATAGTTTCGCCGGTCTTCCAATTTCCCCTCCCCCCCTACTTCATTGTTGTGCGAACCGAAATTTAGAAAGTTTCAACATTGAAAAGGGGGAGCGGGGGACTGTCCCATGTATTTTTTGGCCAGGATTGTATGTGCTAGTGTTCTGCTGTTTTAGACTTCTTTCAAACAATTTTTCACATTTTGTTTCAAATTAATGTTGTAGAATATAAGTGATGGAAGTCCTATAAAGAAAGGTGTGAAGGTGCCTTTCAGGGTTACTGGACAAGAAGGACAGACCTGTGTGAAGGGCACAGAATGAATGCACAAGTGAAAAAGAACAAAAGTGTTTCTGCTATGTGAATGAGAATTACTTTAGTCTGCAAAAATTTGCACCTGTCAATAAATTGTTAATATTGTGAACAATATTGTTGTGTCAATGATCAGTACTGTGCATACAAACCTGGTATTGGAAGTAAAGCTCTCTACACTGTACTTGGTTCAGTGATTCCAGAATAAATGTGGATGGCTGCATTCTCTCTCTCTGAAAGTAAAATGCTAGTATTATTGTTTGCATTGTTCTGTTTGTTATAGGATGGTGCCATTGGTTTTGTTAATTGAAGGGATTTCCCCTTTTGGTGCTTTCACCCGGATGAAGAGATGTAATTAAATCAAAAACTTACTAAGTAGCATGGAATTTAGTTCTTGAGTAAAGACTTCTGTTAAAATCTTCAAACTTTAATGAACGTATATGGTCGTGGCTACAAGGGTTGGTAAAGGATGGTTATGACCCACACTGGTTTTTGTGGGCTCACACTCTGGCTAAAATCAGCCCCTCTGATCGCCTACATAATTCCACTTTCACCATATCTAAGCTACAAGGATACCTTCAAATTTCTGAACGAGTAATTCTCAACTTGTCCAAGCCAAAATTTGTGTACTGTCCATGCTGACTTATGGTGGCACTAAACTTCTAAAAAGTTATTGATGCAATTTCTACCCTACTCTTAAGCCCCGTCCACACTGTGCAACAAAACTTATTGCAGCAAGACTGTCTTGTCGGGGTGAGTGACTGACGACTAGGTAGTGTAAAAGCATAGTGTAGTGTCCACATTATGCAACAAGGGCATAAAGCAAAAGGGCTTTGGGCAAAATTCCACATTTAACATACTCTTATTTGTTACGTGAAAACATTAGTCTTCAGTGCCATAAACACCTGTGACCTTGCTTGATTAAAACAAAGACAGTGTTTAAAATTGCAAAACCCCGCCATCTAAGGTGGATCGAAATTTTAACACCAACCTGAGTTAACGGGCATTCCCATGTTACTTGAGTGCAAAGTAACAGGGTATTACTTCGATCGTGGTGTACGTGAGACCATAGCCGTAGATCTTTGTGTCGTCAGTTTATGGAAACTTGCTCAAATGTTTTTGTTTGGGCGGATATCGTAAAAAAACAGTCTTTCAATGCTCTATTTGTTAGACGCAGTTGTTAATATTTCTAGGCAGAATAAGTTTACAGTGGCTAAAAATAATATCGTGAATTATTTATGTGATAAGTGTAGTGCAGTAGTGTTTGATCTGTTTACAACAAATCTAGTCCTTGAGTTAATAATTTTGACACATTAAATGTGACTGTTCATGTAGCAATTGAACCTTGAACTCATCATGTACCTTTGTACTGAAATAGATACAGTACATATACCTGGGGGAGGTAGTGATGTTCTACTTTGATATTTCCAGGTGGTGATTTTTATAGGCCTATTGTTTAAAAGGGCATATTGAAATGATATGGATAGATTAATACAGGTGTTGGTTAGTTAGTTAGTTACAGTGGATAGAGTTTTATGGCCCAGTTTCCAACCTAGTGGTTCAAGTCGAGCAGGCCCTTTTTTCGTGTTGTGGCCCACTGACTTGTTTGCCCCACGCCATTGCTTAAATGGTCTCACACCTCCAATAATTTCCCCATGGACTTACACACTAAATAAGCTCCCTTTTGAGGCTGCTGCACAGCCTTGTCAAAGTTCACAGCTATTTCAAGACACCTATCACTTGATAGCTGACAAGTTTGCCCCTCATGGCACTACAAAATTTCCATACCATGACCGTTTAGATTTTGAGCTAGAAGGATTTAAAGTTTTTGTTGGGTACATCCACCCCTAGCCTCTTCACAAAAACGGAAAATCTCCGCCATTTGACAGCAATTTTTTAAATAGTCAAAATCACCATCAATCTTACCCAAATTTTTAACATCTACACTCTGGCAAGTTCTCTTTCATATTCATGGACTTTCATCACCCAGCTGGCAGTTTATCTTGACAAAATTTGGTCAAAACCAGAGTTAAAAGGACTACATCTTTGAGGGTGTGCACTTGACGCTCTAGAACACTACCCTAATGGAGTAGTGAGACCTAGTGAGACCGAGCATCAACCTGGGAATAGAACCAAGGCCCTCTGCCTGAGGAGGCAGATGCTCTTACCATTAGACCAAACATATGGTCTAATGAAGGTGTTGGAGATACCCCTTGACAATGCTTAGGCCTATGGGAAGTTACTTAAGTTTCATATGTCCAAAACTCTAAGTAAAATGTTAAACATTTGAATGTTATTGTATCCTGACTTCCAATGGTTGTGTATAATTTGAAGAAGTAAACATTAATATTTAACATATTGATATTGCATATTCAATTTAAAACAAGCAGTTAATTATACTGAATTCCATATTTGAAGAGAAAAATTGTTGTCACATGACTTTCAACAGCCAGTTGTGAAACAAATATATGAAGTGAAATGAAATGAACTCGTGAATTGTTCTTTAAAGTAGTACTACGTAGTTAGTTGCAGTAGTTAGTCCAAGTTTAATCACACACCAGCACAAATGTGTTACACAGTGTCAACTAAGATACTGTTTTTAAGGTTAAATACGGTTTGAATACGGTACCAGTTCAAGTTCGGTTTCAAATGCACTTAAAACATGATGCGGAGTTTTTCCCTTTAGTCGTTTCTTTATATTTGAGGCAGGAAATACTCTGGGTCTACTCTACAACCCCAAGACCCCAGTAGGAACTTATGAAAAATTTGTACAGCTTGAGGATTGTCTTTAGAAGTTTCAAAATCTTCAAACTTTAATGAACGTAGATGTGGTTGTGGCTACAAGGGTTGGCAAAGGATGGTTATGACCCACACTGGTTTTTGTCGACTCACACTTGACTCTGGCTAAAATCAGCCCCTCTGATGCCACGTTTCCACTTTCACCATACCTACAGTAACCTACAAGTTTACCTTCAAATTTCTTATTCTTATTTCTCATAAAAGTATCTTTCATCATATTTTATTTCTTCCATATTGCATTTTCAATTTAAAACAAGCAGTTAATTATACTGAATTCCATATTTGAAGGGAAAAATTGTTGTCACATGACTTTCAACAGCCAGTCTTGAAACAGGACAGTCTAATACTACTACTACTATCTACAGTCTAGTCTACTACTACTTTCAGGCAATGGAAACTTGTCTACAGGATGTGAACAAATGGGTCACAATTCACCAGTTGAAACTTAATTGTGATAAGACTGAGTGTATTGTCTTTCGTTCAAAATTTTTGGTTGAAATCCCTGATTTTCCTCCTCTTGCAGTTGGTGATGACCTTATCTTTGCTTCAAAAATTGTAAAAAACTTGGGCATGTATTTTGATCAAAACCTGAATTTGGAAAAACATGTTAATACCTTCTGTGGATCTGCCAATTGGCAGTTGAGAAACATTAGCCTTCTGCGAAAGTACCTTGATGATAAAACTTGTGAAATTTTAGTTCATGCATTTGTTACTTCCAGGATCGACTTTCACAATTCTTTGCTTTATGGTCTGCCTGATGTTTCCATAAAGAAACTTAAAAAAATTCCAAAACTCTGCAGCACGTATTGTCAAAAGGAAAAGTAGACGGTGTCACACAACCCCACTTTTAAAGGAACTTCACTGGCTTCCTATTGGAGAGAGAATCAAATTTAAAATAATGCTGCTTACTTTTCGTGCTCAGCATTTAAGGCAGCCTGTTTATACCTCTCAGCTTCTGTCTCCTTATACTCCAGCTCGTGTTCTTCGTTCCTCTGAGAAGGCTTTCCTAGCTCTTCCTAATCCACAATTGAAATCATATGGTTACAGATGTTTCGCATATGCTGCTCCCTACTTGTGGAACCAGTTACCTGACCATATTCGGTTATGTCCAAATTTTTCTACATTTAAGCGTAATCTCAAGACTCATTTGTTTGCTTGCTTCTTTGATTGAAATGAATTTGTTGTTTGATTTTATTTTTGTCAAGCGCCTAGAGCAGCTACACTTTTGTTCTGATTTGGCGCTATATAAGTTCAATGTATTATTATTACTATGTTGGGGTGACTGCTCTTGCCCTTTAACACAGTATGTGCAGTAGTTGAAGTATCATGTTGGCAGTTTCTGTGTGGGATTGATTTCAGTATTTGCAAAGTATGGAGCAAAATGAAACTGAATTAGTTTTCTGTGAATGGAGTTGTAACTGAACAATGTTTAATAACAGTTTTCATGTAAGGTGACAGGTTTTAAATTGCAAATGGGAATGCAGCATTGTTAGAATACAATAGATTGTACAGTACACAACAAGTAGTAAATTTTTTTGGAATGCAAAAGTATATGGCACGCCAAAAGGCTCACCAAATATGATGATGTTCTAAAAATACACGTTCATGTACTAAAATTACATGTTCATGTACTAAAATTACACGTTCATGTACCAAAAATATACGATGATGTACTAACTTCATATGATCATGATGTAAATTTACACCATCATGTACTAAAACCATAAGTTCATCATGTTAAATGTTACGTTGTACATGTAAAATCACACGTTGTACATCTTAAAACACACGTTGTACATGTAAAAACGTAAGATCATCATGTTATATTTGTATCTTCCGCACGCCATACCGAGTGAGCCTTTCGGCGTACCAGAAGTCCGCCAAAAGGCTCACCGAATTTGATGTAGTAAAAGTACACGTTCATGTACTAACTGCTTACGATCATGTACTGATTTCATACGTTCATGTACTGATTTCATACGTGCATGTACTGATTTCATACGATCATGTACTAAATGTCAGTACATGATCGTAAGAAATCAGTACATGATCGTATGAAATCAGTACATGAACGTATGTTGAGCTCTGTCTAACATCAATTGGCATATCAGGGAAGTCTTGTGGGTGCACAAAGTTTAATAAAGTCATGTGATTTGATAGTAGTTGATCAGTACTTTGAGCCCTGCCCCCAGATTGGTATAAATGCATGTTGTGACCATGGAAAGCCCCCCTCCCCCCCAAAAAAATACATACAGAAATACTGTTACACACATATTCACATGTTTATCATGAATGCAGGTTTGTCTCTTCATTGAAAAATGTATCAGTATTCTGGAAAGTACCTTGCTTTTAAATTTTTCTACAAAGAATTGGCATTAGGATTTAGAGATTAATCAAAAATAGGAGGTAAGTAATGGAAAATATTGGACTCTGTCTTTGTGATGTTTTCAAAAAAACTATTTCATTTTCATTTTGTGAGTTGATTTTGTTTTACCATACCATTCTATTTCAGAATGGGTTTGAACAAGAGCATGCAGAAGTGTTATGGAATCACCAAGTGGATGGGAAGTCATTAGTGGTAAGTACTACTGACTGTATTGATGGCTGAGGTTTTTTTTTCTCTTTTTTAAATCTTTGAAGTACAGGTATAGTAGAAAGAAAGACCATTGAGTGAAACATGCTACATTTATTGACATTTACACTGCTGTTAGTGCTGTGAATTGTAGACCTTATTTAATATATAGGGTATGGAGGGTAACAAGGGTCTGACATTTTATTTTTGCTAAACTAATTTTTCAGTGTCTCACCAAAATATCATTACAATTTTTGCAACATGCAAGTGGCAAAGTCCAGTATCATGAAGGGTACAAAAAGTCAGATTTCCTTCCAATTTCCCTCAAAATGCCCTCATTTCTCAGGATGTTTTCCCCAACTTTTTACACCCTTGCTGATTAGAAAAGTATAGTTCAACCTTATACATGGAATTACCAGCCCATGTACAGTATGGTCATATAGTATGTGACTTGGGACATCTAAGAAACGGGCCTGCTTGGCTGAGTGAAAATAGACACTAGGTACTCATATAAGGTTTGTACCAGTCTGTGTGAAATAAAAGGCATGCTGCATCTTAAAAATTCTTTTTGGTATAATTTTTGAGCTCTGTGGAAAAGTAAAGGAAGGAAGGAAGGAAGGGGTTTAGATCTTACATTTGGTGCAACCTTTGATTTAGTGTTCTCATCTTAAACTTGGTGTTACAAAGTTGATGCCTGAGATAACACTTAAAAAAGCTGGATCATAATCCTTGTCTTGTGATGCATTACTGACAGTACTTTTGTAGCAGTGGTGCAGTGTGGTTTACAGTTTGAGAATTCCACAGAATTCTGTTAATGGTAGACAGAGTCGTCCCTGAAATGTTGACTTTCATTTCAGCCATCTTGTGTCTAGAGAGTAAAAATGAATACAAGAAGAGTAGTGGTGTTAGTATCATCTTGTCCCTCTTGAAAATTTTCAATCCCCCTCAGGATCCTTCTCAGTCGTACTGACAGTCAGAGCCTGAATAACTGTGTAACAGTATGCCGCAGTAGCTCTCTGGCTAAGCCTTACAGTAGCTAGTCTTAAAGTTAATCCTATTTGTAACAAAGGGGGAGTTGTTTCTTAACAGGACAGATGGGACTGTGGTAGTTGGGTTCTGACAATAAGAGTGTGTTCCCACTTGAGAACGACCAGGCGATCAGATCCGGTTGAGACCTTGTGCAGGGGATCAATTCGCACGTGAGAACGCTCTTGTTCCCCGGATCAGATCTTGAGAGCTTGATCCCCCCTTTGGGGAGGATCAGACCGCATGCAGACGATCAAGAAAACAAGTGGGAACAAAAATGCGGGATAAAGGTGACCCGAGATCAATGCCATACTTCTGCAGCGAAGCTCCTCATGCCACACAACCTTGTGTAAACAAACCTGACCTGCACAAATAATTTCAATGAAACAACTTCCTCTTACTTGAACCGGAAGAGGAGATCAGATCTCGTGCAGGCAATCAAGTGGGAACACTCATGCGGTTGGTCACAGAATTTTCCAGTTGATTGAACTTGGGGCGATCAGCATAGGGGGATCAAGTGGGAACACGGCCTAAGTTTACCAGTAGACAATTCTTCTGTGGTTCTTCTGTGGTTTGTTTTTTAAAATGGGAACTTCGTGAACTGCAAAGATTGCTTGAACTTTTCTTTAAGATTTTCAGAAATATCATCCTGCTCGTTCATTCAGCCAATCAGAGTGTGCTTGACACAAACATTTTTTTTCAGTTTTGGCAATGCATGTTGACATCTTAAAAAACTAGGAATAAACAAACATGATGCAGTGGATCCCTAAGATTAAGCATTTTCAACAGTATTGTAGAAGATTCCTGATATTCAAATTATTCCTTTTCAGACCAGATTGGCTAGTCTCTGGTAAAAAGGGGTTCATGGTCTTGTCTTTTGAAAATCATGAACATCTTGTTCTTAAAAATGTCCAGAAATATGTTTTAAAGTACACAATGTTTGCATGTCATGTGTAAATGATGAGCACATTTTATTTTGCATGTATACCACAATTTCATGCATCAGGAGTTATTTTGCAAAAATAATTACATCCAGTGTCAGGGAAGAACTTGGCATTATTGATTGCAGGATTAAGTACTTATGGTTTTTGTTTAATGTCTATAGCAGTTGGACTGTTATAGGATCCAACGTTCACAGCAATTTCTCCGGCATTGATTAATTGTAACTTTAAGGTCACTGACCATGTAATGTTTGAGATGCCACCTATGATATAAACTTTAAAGTAGAATTACAATGACAGAAACAAAAACCTCTCATTTTTACACAGATTGTAGTTCAATTGTTACTTAACAACATCCTTTTTGATTTTTGTAAATAACTCCTCACAAAGTCACAAACGAAGGGAATAAAAACGTGGGTTTTCTCCTACTCAACACAACCGAATTCACTCAATTTGAGAACACCGATATGACCTCGAATAGCACACGGGTCAGTGCGTGACGTCATTGTGAAGAGTCGAGCTCTCTGCCTGTGGTGCAAAGAATCGTACACATCTGTTGAGTTACTACGATCACTGTGCAAGATTTCAGGTGACTTCGAATCAATGTCCAGGCAGTCGGCAACCAGCGGGTTGCGGGGCGGATTATGAAAATCATGTTATTAATGTTCATATCAAAATCTGCAAATATAGGCTACCTCTTGGCAACGATAATACCACTTTCACCTTTTCGGTTCCAATGCCGCTAGCTAGATAATGCAAGTCCCTGCATAGAATAGGCCGGGGCAGTTCGCCGATACCTCAGTTTCACAACCAGTTAAGCTACACGGGTTATGGGAGCTACTTTCTGTAGAATGTTCGCAAAAGTCGACATAGACTAATTAGGCCTAATTTATCAATTGAATGAGAAGAGCACATTGAGAACAGTGCCCTGCCTGCTTGGTTCGTTCACACAATGACTACCGGAAATCACACAAGTGGCCTGAGTTACAGTGAACGAAATCGTGACAGTCAACTTACCACATATCCGAGAAAGGTATTAAACCCAGATAAACATCCAGAAAACAAAAAACGAAACGAAATAGAAAACCATTTCAATCCATAACAAAGTGAATAAACTTCCATAGTCCCTGGAGAAGGCTACGAGAGAACAACTGTGTTGATCCAACACACAAAAGCATACAATTAGGCAATGCAAGCTACGCTGTTATACTGCAGTGTCCTGCTTGTACGGTCCCGATATTTCGGTAACAGTGCTAATTATACTGCGTGCTAAATTTCACTGAAGTCATAACCCTGAAAAGGAAAATTAAAACGGGAAACAAAACAAGCTCACCAAGTGTTTGGATAGTCCCGTATATATAGGAGAACTCACCTTCAAGTCTGCCAACCATCGACATTCCGCGGTCAGAATGGCCTCCAACCAACCGGACCCTGAGGTCGAAAAAGAACCATCTGAGGGATATGTTGAATTAGAATGTGTGGATTCTCCATTTAGTGATTCATCATCATCTTCAGAGGAAAATGATGAATCAGAAAATGATGAATATGATGACATTGATCTTGAGGGAGGAGAGGATGGAGCAGAAGGTCATGTACCCAGAATGGGAGTTAACCCTTACATGTTTGAACCTGTCCTTGCTGAAGGAGCTCAACCCAGAGAAGAACAACCTGCCGCGAACCCTGCCAATCAGGGCCGTCTCCAAGTTCTAGACTGGTTCGTTTTTCCTTTATTATCTCTCTCTCTCTCTCCTTTTTTAATTTTAAGTAAAATATATGCGTAGGTACTTGAGTCTGTGTATGATGAATGAAGTTCAAAAAAGTTTCTTGTTCTCTGTGAAAGGCGCGCTTTGAAATTCGTATAGGCTACGAAAACGTTTAATAAGTGTTGTACGTAGTGGATGGAATGAAGAAGAGACACCCAATCTTTGCGTTCTTTCCGTGAGAAACACCAGGTGCCACAAAATCTTTTCTCGTTCTCCTCACAAAGCGTATCCAGAGTTTCCTGCACTTATCGTTGGTTTGCTCGCTCGGAAAATCAAAAAAGCTCAGCGAGGGATCCGCACTTGTTCTGGTGCATCCCCCAACAACACAATTTCTTGGCATTTTGCGTCAATTCGTAGTTCTAGTCCAACAACGAAACCCTTTTGGTTTGATGTGATTCACTTTGCATGCTGTACTGTACAACCACAACTAACGCTAGCTTGCATATACTTTGCACGTGTGTATGTATACACTGCACTTCACCATGTAAACAAGCTTAGCAGGTCACGATAAGAATGAGTCTTCACAATGACGTCACGGGTCAACTTGGAACACGTGACCACTGCAGTTCTTTTCGTGAAATGTTCGATTTCTATCATGAAAAATGGGCTGTTTTATCCCCAAATTTATACCATTTCCTGTCATTAGTTTTACTTCATATTTGGCACACTTCAAAAGTAAGCCTTAGGGAATACTGGAGAGAAAACTTGGGCTGTTTTCTTTGATGGCAAACGCCATTGTAATTCTACTTTAATACCTACAGTGCTCAGATGGCATAATTGAACAAAAAGCAAGTACTTGGTCATTAACTTTTTGTTTTTATTTTGCAAACACAGAGGGTCACTGTATTTAACTTGTGGATGGAATTAATTGAAATATGTTGTAGAAAGATTTGATTTCATTAAATGGGCTCATTTAAAATATGATATAATTATATTGCCTATTGCATTACTGTGAATGTATGACTTCCTTATCATACATAAGACAAGAACAGCCTTAAGCACCAAAACATTTCATGTTATAACAGTGGAACTATTAATTATGCACTGTTGTCACACACACCAAAGATGACAGTTTAAGACTGTATTATGTACAAGACAGCCAGGATCATAGCATTTGATGTTCATTAAAAGCTGAAGAGAGAGTGAGAAAAGATTTTAAGCAGGTTGAAAAATAGGGTTCATGAAACATGAGATGGGGAGGGGAGAGAGTGGGGGGGGGGGTTGATTGGTATGGAGAATTCGGGTTTGAATACAGTGTTGCATGTTTAAGAGAGATATTTAAAGTGTATGGTGGTTAAAATTGGACAACAGTATGAGTAGGAAATCAGATTTAGAGGCTACACCATACTACACCGAGTGCTCACAAATGTTGCAAAGATAAATTGGTTAGATCTTGGATTGAAGGAAACATCAACAAGAGTGTGTTACTGTATATAGTGCAATCTAGAAAAGAAAAATATGCAATGTTGTGTTAAAATTAGCTTAAAACTGTAAAATGCTCAGGAAGTTAGATGATATTTAATAACACACCAACGTGAATGTGTTATTTAGTGTCAGTCAACTAGATAAAAAGTTTAAAGTTTACAATTATTTTCCAGTATGATTCAAGTTCAAAGTTAGTTTTCCTTTAGTCACCTCTTACCACAGAATGTGAAATACCATGGGCATATTCTGCAACCCCCAACTCACAGTGGGCACCTAGTTGTATTACAAGGTTGTTTACTGTAGTTAAAATACAGATAGATCACCGTAATGTAATCTTCCATGCAACCGGAACTAGATTGTAAACTTGAATTCAGTTTAAATGCATGTTTCACTATAACTTTAAACTGGCAATGAAATATTGAAATCCAAACATAGCTAGTGGGGAAAGAGGAACTTAAATGTTTCCTATAATACGGTGGTACTGTATATTTGTTTTTATGGTTTTAGTTTATGTTGAGTAGCATCCTCCATTTTCTTCTAGTCCCCAAACGTTTAAAAGCTTCCTCTTCAAGTTGAAGGTTCCACACAATACACTATGAATCAAAAAATTCAGAAAAACACTTTGGCAAGACTTCTATGTTGCTCTTCATCTTCTCCGTCAGTATAATTTCCCAACATGACGGCATGTCAGCATAAGATCCTTAGCACTGGGATAGCACCCTGTTTCCCAGACAGTAATCTCTCTTTCCATCTTGCCTTAAGTAATATAACTCTTAACACATCAAATACCTTTCCTCTACTTCTCACCTCCTTACATATGTAATTTCCCTATTTTCCTGCAAGTCCACCTGGTGTAAGATCCTTTAGCACCTGGAAAGCCGTCTGGCCTAGGGTTCCGACATGACTCACACCTCCTGTTAACACTTGCAGTTCCCCTATTTGCATGTACATACATCTGGCGTAAGATCCTGTAGCACAAGGAAAGTGCCCAGAAGTAACCAAAAGTCTCGCTACATCTTGCCTAGAGTCTAACTCACTCCTCCTCAGCCCCTATTAACACAAGCTTATACTTTCCCTATTTGCATACATCCATCTGGCAAAAGATCCTGTAGCACAGGGAAAGTTCTCTGTAACCAGGAGTCTTGCTACATCTTGCCTAGAGTCTAACTTACTCCTCCTCCCCCCATATTAACCCTTTACCATTGTTTGGGTCCTTTTGGACCCATGCGGAGAGCTCGGCTGTCACCCATCTTTACTGTTTCATGCGGAGCTCCAAACTGCGAGTAGCTACCCGAAAATTCGGCCACAACAACGAGAGAGACAATAGTTTAAGGTCAAGGGGTCAATGGCCTACGGAAGCTGATTCGGGGCGTGCTACGTCCACTTTTCCGCCCACTCCCAAGGCGCGCAAATATGCCCCGATCGGAGCACAACGGTAAAGGGTTAATCTAAAATATATCTGCTCCACTCGGTCAGCTGTGCACACACGCAGAGACAGTGGCATATATCAGCTTTGCAGTAAACACACTCCACAGGCTTATTTTAACCCTTTACCGTTGTTTGGGTCCTTTTGGGCCCATGCGGAGAGCTCGGCTGTCACCCATCTTTACTGTTTCACGCGGAGCTCCAAACTGCGAGTAGCTGCCCGAAAATTCGGCCACAACAACGAGAGAGACAATAGTTTAAGGTCACGGGGTCAATGGCCTACGGAAGCTGATGCGGGGCATGCTACGTCCGTTTTTCCGCCCACTCCAGAGGCGTGCAAATATGCCCCAATCGGAGCACAATGGTAAAGGGTTAACACAAGTTATATTTCCCCTATTTGCATACATCCATCTGGCATAAGATCCTTTAACACCAGTGTAGTTTCTTCTCACTTGCAAAGTGCTGGCTTTTTAATGTAAACCTTTAAACATAATCAAAAGGCAGAGGAATTAGCCCACCTCTGCTATTTGGACAAATTCTGTTGCCAAAAGAGTTGATGAAAAACATGGGCCAGGATCTGTTCCAATCTCAAGCAATGTGCCAATATCACATGATATTTTGTCACTCTGAAGAGAACCAGAGGTATTTTGGGGCAATGTCAAATATGATCCCTCAGTGCAACGGTATGTTCTTCTTGAATCAGGAATAGATTGAATATTCAACGGTTTAAAGGTAAAGAGCAGTTCCCCCAAACTTGTTTTGAAGAAAAAGCTAAATAACACAAGTTTCATCTTATTTCTCTTCAAAGTATCTTTCATTACATTTTATGACTTTACTTTTGCATATTCAAGGTAAACCAAGCAGTTATTTCTTTTAAATTTCACATTTGAAGAGAAAAAACATTGTCACATGACTCCCAACAGCCAATCATGAAACTGAACAGTCTACTACACTTCTTTAATTTGGGATGACTGCTCTTGCCCTTTAAAGAACTTGCTTTCCTTTCCCCGTGAGACTCTGAGGACTATCATCTTTTCAATAGCTAATGCAGGTGGCAATAAGAGCTATTTTTCATGAGGTGGCAGCTAAAAATTGCAAGGTAGACACTTTACAAAAAGAATGCCAGTTTGGAATATGCTAAGACATACTGCTCAGTTCATGTACCTGTAATCCTGTTAAAGCGATTATATGTAGAAGCCTAGTACAAGAAAATACTGCACTCATGGATATGTTTCCGTCTCCATTAATGATTTAAACAGTTTTATTGATTTTAAATTGTTAGTATTTCAGAGTCAAGGCAACATAAACATCTAAAAATATCATTTATTTTAGTTATGTATGCTTAGTGCATTCACCATGTTTTGATCTGAATAAGAATAAAGAAATACCAATTTAGTTCATGTGAAGTGCATGACAGTGAAAAGAAATTGAATGAAAATAAATAAAATAAGATAAAAACAAGGGATATTTTACATCTAAATAAAGAGTCTTACAGGACTTGACTTTAATGGTTGTTGGGTTGTCCAGGACACTTAAATTCCATAAGAACAATGAGCGTGTAGGGCCGGTTCACCAACAGCTAGCCATTTCTTTCTGAGTAAGAATAAAATCAGCTTGCTTTTATCAGTTTGAGGACTTTAAATGCTTAGTACTAATTGATTCCACTTTAATGATCATATTTCATTCAAGAGAAATAACACATACACACATGCTTTATTGAATTGGTTCCTGCAACAAAACTGCACCATAGGAACTTGTGAAAATGAATGAAGAATGTCTTGGGCAACAGAGTGTCCTTGTGGACAACTAAAATAGTTAAATGGTCGGCCAAAGGACAATTATAAGCTTTTAAAATTGTGGCCTGGTCTTTCAGTGGAGTGATTTATATGGTGCTAAGGATGCAATTTTAAGTTTCATGGACCTTTTGTATCAAAGAATTAAAATATAAAAGAGAAAAGAATCAATGAGACTATTTACTTTACAGAGTAGCCAGAAAAGTTTGTGTGTGGGTGCTTTTAGGGTGGCCCTGGGGTGAGCTCATACATTTTAAAAGGGACTTCAATCACCATATTGGTACATTTCAGTCTGGAAGAGACTTGTAAGGTGATCCCTGCTGCATAGCGAACCATGCACATAGTACCAAAATCTATCATGAAATTCCAAACTTCTCAATCTTCTATTCTGTCGGTCCAAAATCCAGGCATTTGCATGACCTGGGTCATGAAAACTTCAGCTGGAGTGAGAACAACCTTAGTCTGGCAGTGAGTGGGGTGCATGCATGTATCCTATTGCCAGAGAAAGCCTCTGGATACATGATTGTGGTTATAGGCCATCTCATAAAGGAAACAGTGAATTCCCATTGCGACAAGTTCTCATAGGACCATCTGATAGTTAAAGTTGGACATTTTAATAAAAATTGGCCATTATCCACAAGTTAAAAAAGACTGCATGTTTTTTACAAGGTACAGTTACACAATAAGCCTATTTGCCTGCACTGTTGCTGTACTGAGAGACAAAGCTCTGTTTTACTCCATCTTTCCTTGATGTAGTCATATAAAATTTGGTTACAAGACTGTGCCGCAGACATTAAAAACACATTGAAGGGCAAATTTATTCATTTCCAGTATAGGCTGGTGGAATTATAAGTGATACTTCTGGTACCATGACCTTTCGTTTCAAGTTGAATGTTTCCAAACGTCATGAGGAAAAGAAATAATGACATTAATATTTAAGAGTACTTTTGGATATGGTGGCATGTAATCAGTTTTTGATGATGTATTTTTGGCCCTAATCTATATCACCCCTCTTTACCTCTCATTTACATTACTCAGCCCAACTTACTTGCGGTCGTTCTTTTGCAAGTTATCAGCATGATGCGATGGACATAGGGAGAGCTGGAAGGGTTCCCTCTCATTTTCTTTGCTTGCCACAAAAAGTTTCTAGGTGCTTTTTTCCTTGGCCTTCCAAAATTTTGGATTTTTTTAATTTACTTTTGAAATTTACTTTGGAACTAATTTGGATTAAACTTGAAACATTACCACAGCCTGTGATGTGCAGTTGTTGTTGTGTCATGGTAGGTTTCTTTTTCAGTATGGTACATCTCAGAAGTGTTCATCAATTACAATTTAGTTTAAAGTTGCAATTAACAAAAGATTTAACATTAGTATCTTTCAGTTTTACATAATCAATGCAGGGAGATAATGCCATGATCAGTGTTATTTTAAGGTTTAGTCTATGGTGGGTTACATGGGGCAGTGCTTCCATGGAAAGTTTAGAGCCTGACACCACCAATTATCAAATTTACTTCTAGTTTTAAAAACAAAATGGGGGGTGGTTTCAACTGGTTTGGGAGAGATGGATAAAAATGAACTTAAGGCCCATCTTAGTATCCCAATAAATATTTGATTAATCAAGAAAACACCCAATTGTTTTCAACAATTTAATATCTTACTAGATACTCTCTGGTTGGATTTTTCTTTCAAAGCCCACCACTAAAGTTGGTACCATATATTGTAGAGCTATAGTCCTGGTCACCTTTGTAGCCTATTGGACAATTATAGTTTGTAAAGGAATCGGTTGCTGACAATAGGAAGTCATAGTTATTTCTGTTTAGCCTTGGACAGCTGGTACATTAATTATTCAAGGCACATTGAAAATATTTTCAATACCATGAATTATTTTAGTTTTCTGTACTTGCTTATTTTAGCTTACAGTAATTGAACTTTTAAAACAATAAAAATTACTTCCCCTACAGCCAAATGTTGAAATCATTGAAAGTGGTAGTCTATGCTCTGTTCAGCTTTATTGTGAATTAAAACCCAAACCAGACAAGGTACTAGGGACATTTTTCTTAGGAAGGGATGATAATATATGGGCATAACCCTCATCCTATTGAGCTGTCCCTCTCTCACACTTTTGTTTATAACTCCTAGAAAAAGTATTCTTTCAAGAAGAAGAATTCCTCTGTTTCTTCTGAATACATGTGGTAACCTGTGGACATGTGAACTGTACTCATTTCTGTTAAATCAAGAAGGCGGCAAACTCTTCAGTCATCAGTAATGTCACTCTTCATATTTTTTTGCATCTTACTGCAGAAAAATGTTGCCATTGAGAGGATATATTAGGGCCTAACCGATGTGGTTTTTCACTGCCGATCCGATGTCCGATGTTTTTTCCCCAACATCGGCCGATATCTGATCCGATCCGATATTTTCGTCACCCCGCCGTATCTATGCGTTTAGGCCCACAATTTTTCCCCGTTTACTAGTAGGTCTAGATTTCCTTGTTGTAACTATAAGCAATGCCTTTTTATGTACATTGCCCGCGCATTTACTCCTATTTAAAGTCATCTTTAAAATGTTTAATAATTAGCAAATTAGCATGAGACTGTGAATGAACTGATCACATGAAATTATATTTGAGTTTGAATGTTGGTTGTACTCTATTTAATTAAGCTGAATTTTTCACCGGTGCGAGGACCGATCATGCCGATGTACAGTCTGACAGTAGTGTTGCTTCTCAGATCAGTGTATGCTACAACGTATACTAACTTTAAAATCAGCATGCAAGCTACAGTAATTCATACCGTAGCAACGGGCGCGCCAACACTGCAAGTCAGTTCTTTTTTATGTAGAAACTTGCAGACAAGATGTACCGCGTGCCGTATATTCTGCAAGAATTTGTAACAACTCTGTCTAAACCCTTCCCTGCGTACTGTAATACTAACGGCGATTTTCTAAAATACACAATATGGGACGCTACCTTGAGTATACCGAAATGAAAACCAAACCTTGAAATAAAATCGAGCCTTGAATTGGCCGATATAATGGTTTATTGTGTCAATATTATGCAAATGAACACTTTTCCACTATATGTTTAGTGCCAAGATATGACTGCAATGATTTCGTAAATATTGATGATAATTTAAGACACCGGGATTGTTGGTTTGTTTCTTCGCCACGAAGCAAATTAACCTCGTGTTATGTATGAAATACTAGGATGTAACTACCAACACTAAAATTGTTTGGGAAAAATAACGATCTAAGCAAAATTTCATTATCTTGTGAGCCCCAAAATATCGCCGTTTACACACGTGTGATGGAGAGTTTCCTTTCAACAGGAGTTTGAAGGGTGTCACGACCTGAACGGGAGGGCGGTTATGAATGAACCTATGTAGCACTCCCAGGTACGCGACTTCCTAATGAGGCCACGATAGCGTGGGTGTTGGCACACGTGTACGCTAGATGCAAATTTAACACGAATGACGTCATTTTCGGACGTAATAGAGAATACTGTAAACAAATGCTGGGATCAGTAGATATTTTTAACTTTGTTTTGAAAGAAGTAACACAAACAGCTTCGAAGTGGAGTTAGCAGGATTGCTTTTTGAGTCCAAAAACGTTTAAAAATTAAAATATGAAAAAAGGAAAGGTGTAAAGAAGTATTGATTTTCTTAGAAGGGTTTTTTTCTGTCATATTTCTTATTTCTAATATCTGTCGGTTTGATTTGAACTTGTGAACGTGATCGATACCTCTCCGATACAGTTGTTAATTTCTCATGCATATACAGTACCCAAAGGAGCATGGACAAATCGTTGCTATACGTCTACTTTACTCATCTTCGGGAGTATTGCTTGTCTTCCCCAAAAAACTCTTCACCAGAGAATCGGGAGGACCTAAGAAAAAAATGGGTAATCACCGATCCTGAGGGCTGTTGCGATCGGGACCATTTTTTGAAACTTTTTTTTAATACCACGTGCAAACACTAGGTCTTACCCATGCCAATATTGGATCATTCCATCATGAAAAAGGCGGAGCAAAGTTTGTAACAACAACGGAGTAACTCTTGAAAGGAATTTAATCATGCAGTTCATGTATTGCAGGTTTGTTCTTTATTCGAGCATAAGGAATGTATGAAACTGCCATCAAAAAACTATGGGACAAAAGTGAAGGGAAAATGCAACTGAAATGTGTAAAATATTACATACGGAATAACAACTTTGCTGGCTTGTTATTACTAAGTTTTACTTATCCTGTAGTGAGGATTCAGAGAGTGTCATTAAGTATATGCAGTGAACATGAGGTTACGTTCCTTGACTCTGCGCCAGAGAGGGGAAGGACTTTCAGAAAAAAAGAAACTTCCTGCAGTTAAGGGGTAGGAAATGGCTTGTATATGGTGGGGCAAGACCACGCAGCAAAGAGTTCCTTTGAAATTTTTGCAAAGTTTTCAGGATACGGAATATCAGTAAACATCGGCAAGTGAATTTAGCTGAATAATGCCGATTCGATATTTTACCGATGGTGGCGAATATCGGCCCGATCCGATGTCCGATCCGATTATCGGTTGAGCCCTAGGATATATTATGACTTAATATGACAATATTACTTTTCAGTACTTTTGCTAGCCTTGTGATCAATAATAATTTTGCCATTACATCAAAGTATGTATAAACTTAACCATAAAATATGTTTGTGCAAATAGATTTTAACAGGGCTTACAGAAGTTGACTCTTCTCAATTTAATTCCTCACAAAAACTGATTTTTTTTTAGTTGTACACACAAAGTTGCATTATTGGCATGCCTATAGCTTATAGAGAAATAGTACTATTGTCTAATCTGAAATATTTTGCAATAGTTAGAAATATTTCAGATTAGAAAAAAAACATCATAAATATATTCTTTAAACCTGTAGCTTAGTGGAAGATGTTTATTGAGTAGCATATTATACAGTTATAAATGGCCAAAATTGGTAGGAAAACTAAACTAACTTGGTCACAAATCAAAGTGCAGTGCAAGTTGCATTGAGTAGATGCAGGTGTATAGATCTACTGTAGAGTGCTTTTGCGGGACATCTTGGGTAGCTGTGCCCACTGTCTGGTAAAAAGTTAAGCCAGGGAGCCACAACTGGTAAAAAGGCTGTGGCTGGCTCGACTTGAAGCAATAGGTTGAAAACTGGGCCATGAAACTCCATCTTACTTACTACACTAGCTTTTGCCTGGCAAAGGGAGGGGGCATGACTTGAAATATCAATAACTTAAGGCACTCTATAGGGTGTTTGCAGATGACATCACAATTGGTAATTAGTCATTTCTAACGCCAGACAATAGTGATTTGGTTCAGCAGTCACCTGTGAGTCTTTATGGTAGCTGCTTCTCAGCTAGCTACATTAAATGCATACTACAGCCACTACAATCGTTGACAAAAAGAAATGAGGCAAACCTTGCTCCCTGTGTCAGTGTTGAAGTTTTAGGATGCCTTGGGCTGCTGCAACATTAAATGGGGGAGTGGGTGAATGGTGATCTGTTCATTGCTTGATTTGCTTGTTTTGTCTCATCATTTTTGTCGAGGATTGTAGATTTTGACCGTCAAAAGCAGACAGGCTTTTGCTTCTAGTGAAACAGTGGTAAATTAATTAAAGGCAATGTACCTGTGTCCTAAACGTAAGGACATTAGAAAAGTCGGTAAAAATTTGTAAAATTGGGAAGTCAAATTACAAAATTTTGAAATGAGAAAATGTCTTAATAATGAAATCCTGATGAACAAATCCATATATTATCTTCAAGTTTTGAGATAATAAATGACAGGGAAAATCCCATTAAACTTGTAGGATACATCCAGTCTTAAAAAAAGGTTCATTATGAGTTTTGGATCCTGAATGCAATAAAAATTTGTTTTGAGTAATGAAGGTTTTGGGGTACTTTTATTTAATTAATGAGAAACAGATGTTTTATATCTTGTTTGGTTATTAAGAAAGGTTCTCAACACAGAGAAGTTTGGGCTAGATTATTTTTCATTGAGTACAAAGTTCACTCTTCTTTGGAGCTGAGTGTTTTGGTGATAAATTCATGGCAGTGCAATACCAGAAGGTAATATCAGTAGACCTATATAACTCAAGTATAATTGAGTTTATTTTAAAGGAAAACATAATAAATGCAGAAAATAATTTTTTGAAAGTTTGGAACGGCATAAGGAGGGATTGTACTGCAGCTGTGCCAAACGGTTTCAATGTTATGAGGTGTCTGTTTCCAATTTATAAATTTTCCTGTGAAATTCTGGAAAGTGTATGGCTAACTTTTAAAACCTTGTATGTTGCATTTGAGGTATTTGTTATTAAATAATATTTAAGCATAAACTGACCCCCCCCCTTGCTACTTTGCAATATTCTGCACACAGCATGCAATTGAGAGCAGTTTGATGTGGTGGCTTCTTTGTTGTATTGCTCCCAACCTCAACATTTAGTAACACTATGTGCAAAGTATGAGCCATTCAGTTTACTACTAAACTCATAGTGCTATTTCATTCATGTTCTTAACTTTAGTGTCTATTTCACTCCTCCCTACCTCCTATTGACCTGTGTAACCAGCCCAGGCTCCGGCTCCTTCTCAACCATCTCCGGATCCACCTGCCAACCAATGAGCTCCGATGCCTTGGTTGGCAGGTGGATCCAACCAAGGAGCTCAGATGCCTTGGTTGGCAGGTGGATCCGGGGATGGTTGAGAAGGAGCCGGAGCCTGGGCTGGTTACATAGGTCAATAGGAGGTAGGTATCGGAGCTCATAGACTCCCAAACCAGGGAGTTTTGGGGAATTTATCAAATCATCAAAATGTTAATGATAAATGATAATGAGATTATGTCAACGTAACAAGAATAGCATAATGACCTTGACTTCTTTCAGTGTCATTCTGACAGGACAACAATATTACACCCAGCCAGGCAAGACTCTGCATTATGTACAGTATATGTGGGGTGTAGGCAGAAGGGTTGAAATCTACAAGGATGAGAAGGAATAGAAACATCTCATGTTGGTGTTTTTTTTTTATCCATACTGGTTCTAAAATGAAGTCTTTTTGACCCTCACAAATTTACATTATTGCCATAAATCAGCTAGGATTTACCACCAAATTTCTTCTGGACAACAATTCTTAACTTGCCAAAGAAAACTAATCCCAAACAAAGTAAATGCTGTTTCAGTTATAAACTGAGGAAGAATAAAAAGACACAGATAGTGCCATTTTCTGCCATGTGGGAAGCATTTTGCTAACACTTTTGGTGCTGTTCTTTGGAATAGTCAACAGTGTGATAGGCATCCTAGATTCTCTCTGACAGCAACTCTGTTGACAGGGGCATTTCCAACCTAGGATAAAAGAAATGGGCATTAACTATATTCCCTGATAACTTCCTATTCTCACCTGTTTTCCCCACTTAAATGCTACAGTTCCTGGTAAACAGTAAAAACACAATGATAGAGGGCTCCCTCCAGCTGATGGTTATCTGTTCCATCCTCTTGTAGGTCTGTCAAGTCGGTTTGGCTTCTACACAATTTTTGCCTTGGATTTTTTCTCTCTCACCATGAAAGTGGTTGTGGGTTGTGTTTTTATGGAAGGAACTTTGATGGACTAACTTAATATTGAAAGTAAGATTTGGGCAAGTACTGCATTTTGGGGGGTTGGAAGACCCATGGCATTTGGTCCTGATTAGGTTAAATTTTGGTTAATAGAAATTCTCTGCAATATTTAGAAGGTATAATGGGTTTTTTTCCCCTTCTTTACATGTAGTTAAATGGAAGTAATTACTTGATTTCTGTCAAAAACTAAATTTCACCTTGTTGAATTTCATTGAAGGTCAGATTTGATTTACAGTTGATCTGATGTAGTTCTAAAGAAATTGGACAAAGTGTTGGTAGAAGGAAGTTGAAATGTGAAATAGCTTAATTCTGTTCCCATTCATCAGTTTTCTTCTCATTCACCTGTTTTATGCAGAGCTGTGTGACAGAGCATCTTGCATTGTGACGGTTACAGTAATCCTCTCTAGTCATGGCTATTGACATTGGGCTAGCATGATTAGCAAAGGCTAACTAAAAACCTCTGTGTACTTATGTCAATACCTTTGTTATGTGATTGTGATATTTTCACTTGTGAGACTTCCTTCTCTTGGTGGTTGCTCTCTTTTGAATCTTTTATTAACTGTATGTCTATTGTACTGTAAGTTACTATTGTTTCTCATGAGGTGGCCAAGTAGCACCTAACGAGCATATTGACTGACACTCTACTGTTAATAAGCTTTGAGAAAGGATGAGACATGACTCTTTGCTGGTATTCCTGATGAGAAATGGCCCCTTGCAGAAAAACTTGTGATGTTCCACCAAATGTTCTGTTTAAAACCCAGCCCATATATAACAATGGGCAAAGTCTGCTTTAGACTGGGATAGTTTGTATAGTCCCCTGTCTCATTGTTCCTCCAGTTTTCCAGGTGATTGTGTCCCTTAACCGTAAACTTTAACCTAACCTTTCTCCCAACTTTCACCTCACACACAATTTACTGGCACACACAACCAAATTGCAACTGTTAAGATTAATTATAGCCTATATACTTAATTCACAACTTGGTTTCATCAAAAATTAAAGGAATTTGGGGTTCAATAGATATTCACAAATGTAAACACAAACAAAAAATGGCAATTAACCCCCTCCAAACAAAAAAATAGTGCTCCTTCTAAAAAAAAACAAAACAAACTAGATATTGAAACAAAAGAGTAAAAACAATAAAAACATATACTTTCATATAGCCTACTCATCATAGCAGATGTACTCATTTTCTTATTTTTAGGATCTCAAGTATATACATGTGTGAAAAATATGAACTGTGCTTAGACCAAGCTATGTGGGAATTGACTGTGAGGGTTATCCCCCTGGCATAGAAAAGTTTTTGGCCCCATCAATTGTTCAAAATCACTGTGTCACAATTTCTGTTGCCTTAATGTCCCTTAATATGACCCACCTCTGATAAAAAAAAAAATCTACCTGCCTGGAAGCTATTTTGTCCCCTTATAAACCGTGATGACTATTGGCATGGCTAATTGAGTTTACAATCAGGGACACACAGTGCTCGTATGTAATATTGTGTGTATTTCCTCCAGAGGAAGCACAGTTTCCTCAATTTTTTTCTGTATTTTCATGTGCAAAATACCAAATATTCTTCCAAATGTTAACAGTTTCCTTTGAGTGCCTAAATATTCCAAATTGTAGCACCAAAGATTCCCAACTTTTCCCTTTTATATATGGACACTATTGGTGCTTCTGTTCATGATATACTGTGCTCACCAGACCTTGCAAGTTTTACAAGACAAAAAACTTGTAGTAGAATATGTCATAGTGAAATAAAATATCTTTGACCTGTTTTTAAGCATTCACATCAGGAAATTGTAAGCAAAAGACTTAATACAAAAGATTCACATCAGATTACAACAAATACCCCAAAACAAACCTTCCACAGGCACATTCCAAACTCTCAGAAAGGTTGAGTTAGTATTATGACATTGCACTATTAGTCTACACCAATTTTTAAAAGGTCATGGATCTGAGTATTTTGTCAGGATGTATGTGAGAATTTATTCATGTGCTATATCATTGTAAATATTTTGATGTTCAACTTAGCATATTATGATGAGAACTGCAAATATTTGTCATGGAATTAAAGGGCAAGAGCAGTCATCCCAACTCAAAGCAATGTTTTGTACACTGTTCTGTTTCATGATTGGCTGTCGAAAGTCATCTGACAACACCTTTTCTGTTCAAATTTGAAAGTTACAAGAAGTGACTGCTTGGTTTACCTTGACTAGACCTTGTCCATTGATGACACACTGACATTGTCCTTTGGGTGGAACAATGAAACATGTGGCCATACACAGAAGAATTCACCTTTGCACCTGTAGCAGACAATGGCTTTAGACTGATTGACAAATCATCTGTCTGCATTTGTCTGGATAGGTTTGTGTTTCCCCCAAAGGAGGGCGTACTTTCTACTCTGTGACGTCATATATGCATATGCACAAGGTCTATATGAAGTCATAGAATAAAATGAACTAGGCTTTGAAGAGAAATAAACAACGGTGATACATATTTAGCTGTTGCTTTAAACTTGATTTAGGGTGACTAATCTTGATCTTATAACTCCTGGTTTTTACCTAGGTGTGCAAAAAAACCACTCCTCACAGCGATTTGAGGAGACTGGTTTTGTGCAATGGCACTCCCAGTGTCCCACACCTTAAAATTCAAGGTCTGGATTACTGTACATGCTAGGTATCAAATTGGAGGTAGTTTCTTGGGCCAGTAGATTCCTAGTCCAGATAGTTTTGGAGATATTTGTGTGAATGCATAGAGGATGGACAACTGTAAGGAGATTTAGGTGGTCTGGAAAGTGGAAATAATTGGCAGGTATTACTTGGAAAACTGACCATCAGCTGTGGTCCTTGGAAAACTGACCATCAGCTGTAGTCATTTCTGGAAAAGTGTTATTGGTTTAACCTTTGCTTTGAAAGTTGTGGTGTTTCCTGTCCAGTTCAGCTTTGTTTCACTTTTTGTCAAGATGGGATTATCAAAGATAACAAAGAAAGGGATTACAAAGAAATGAAGGATAAATTCAATAGGCTTCTACTAAAGATAAATCTGAGCAGTCAAGTGACAGTCACATTTAGTCAGGCATAAATGGGGTCCATCAGCTGTAACCTTCTAAATTCTTTGCTTTCCTGTATCATGGATGGTTCTACACTAAAATACCTCTTCATTCCTTCAATTTCACTGAATATGAGGGATTACAATTGCATGTAGACAATACAATCAAGACAATTTAAGGCTTTTGGACTCCACTAATGACTGACTTAATCAGCTGTTTAGATTCATCCAGGAAGAACATTACTGTACCATGTAGTCGTTGTGGCAAATACTTTAATTGCAAGTGAGGTTTGGCATTAAATTACATATAATAGCCTCTTTCAACATTGAATATGTGTTGACTTTTTCATGGAAAAATTAAAATTTCAGTTTGGACGGTTGGTAATAATAGTGTCTTACTTCCTTCTAGTGTTGTTTATCTCCTATGCACATGTACTTCACTTAAGTAAATGCTTCATTAAATGTACTTCACTTTAAAAATGGAACCTTCTGCCATTTTGCTTGGTGCTCACAATAAGCAATGGAGTAGGGAGGACAAGCCGGTGAGCCACAACTGGAAAAAAGACTGTAGCAGACTTGACTTGAACCTGTTGGTTTGAAAATGGGCTGTAAAACTCCATCTAATTTATTAAATGTAATTTCCAAGGCCGGCAAGACTTCTTAGTATAGAGGGTGCCCCTGGACTTTTCTGGAAGGTACCTATCACAGCAGTGTCATTCTCCTTTTGCGTTTCAACATGGTCGCATTTGCAATTCCTCATGGGATTTTAATTGAATGACTGTTGTGGTCTAGGCAACAAATAAAATTTGCAAATTGAATTTATGGTAAAGCTGTTATGATGACTTTTTTGGCATTGTAACATTGCTGCAGCAGTTACTGCATGCAAACTACACTTGCAGCAATTCAGGGTTTTCCCTGTACCTTTGGAACGTCGCTCCCCGCGACGTTCAAGCTTCAAAACCAAGGAGGCCGCGATGTTCAAAATTGCTGCCAGCTAGCCTCCATAATTTTTCTTCATTCTGTCAACGACTGCTTTTGTTGTTAATGCAATAAATGACAAAATCATTGACTTATTTATAAAACTGCAACTAACTTTTTTAATTTCCATGCACATATCACTGAGTGCGAGTCGGAGTTCTGTATGTATATCCCATAGGGCCTACTACTGAACGAGAAACAACACAGTATTATTATAATTAACTAGCCTGCACTTGCCGTCGGAGGCTCGTATCAGGAAACTGTTGTGCTCACTCCAGAGCACAGTAGCTATGTGGCACAACACGACTTGCACGACCAAAACATATATGCCCGCCTTTGGCAGGTTAGAGGCGGGGCTATAATGCCTCAGATTTGGGAAATTATCAATCAAACGAACGAACCATGTCATTGTATCTTCACGATGAAATAGTCCCACTTATTTCCTGTTACTTCGTTCCTAAAACTTACGACACAATTCAGAAAATCAGAAAATGAAGTTGTGCGAACCTTCACTGCAGTGTAAACCCCCATTAACTACTACATCTCTGAATTGTTTTGCCCGGCTACAACCAAAGTTTGGGAAATTCAATCGTAGCACAAATGCAATGGGGGGGGGGGGGGTTAGAATTCTATGAGAAGACGGTTGGTTTCTACATGTTTTTCCTACACAGTAAAACTGCATTGACGATGTCACAAGTATGATTGGCTGATTAAAGCAATAATGAACCAAGCACGCTGTTTAGAGGTAACTTAAAATAAGTGCGATGGACCTTATGTGTATGATGTCATAGAACCCTTGTTTTCCCAACATGTTTTCATGAAAAGATCGGGACTCACACAATATGTGATTGCTTGCAGCCACGTGCACCATTGCTTATATAAATTCTGGCATTCACTCAATCATTACTCCCGATTATTTGCACACTGAAAAAGGGGTTAAAATATACGTGAAACTTGCCATTAGTTTCATTAAATTCCTGTAAACTCAATCCTTTAACTTTCTGCCAAAACTGGATGCATTGATAATCACAAATGCAAAATTTTACCCCTGCCATGGAAGTGATCGTTTGATATTTTCCGCTATAACCCTGTAGTATTAAATGGAATTAGATATAGAATTGCATTCAATGTCTTTTCCTTGCTTTCTCGCAGAAAGCGCCGCGTAAGTTGCTGTACAAACTGTTCTGCACAAAGCAGACTATCTAGCTGCAGTGTTTCGCCTCTTTTTAATCCCAAAGCTTGGCATACATGTCTGTGCACGTTTTGTACACGTAGCTCCTAGAATCTTGTGAAGTCCGGTGATTATTATCTTGCATAAATTAAGTAATTCCCAGCATTCCTTGCGTAATGTTATTTACAGTAGGACTTGTGCAATGTTGTCATGCGAGGTCATTGCAAACAAAAACCGTGATGCACATGGTCTCAAGAAGCAAAATCCTTGGCCCACGCATGCAGCCGACTTTTGTGCGTGTCCGTTTTTTTCTGCCAAACAAGGCATCATGTTTTGCTTGGTTACATCATATGCATACGACCCATTTCAAAATTTAAATTGGTCCCTGCATCGTGATTGGTTCAATTGCATTGATTCTAGCCAGCCAATCACAACTCGCACCTTCGCCTATGTGATTTAGTGTGTGAAAATACTCGGTCTCGAGACAAGTTTTCCCGTTGAGTTTGTGTTACGACGATCGCACAGCCAATGCTAATATAGCCGGCTAGCGAAGCAGGGCGAGCCCCGTGCCAAATTCACAATGGAACGGCATCACAAATCTCTGCGTACGTGGAGTTTTTGGGGATCTGACTTACGTGCATTTCAGTTGCAAAACAAGACGTAAGTTTTGGACAAGAACTGCTTAAAATTTCCGTGGATGTTTATACCCGAAAGGAACCATAAGATACGTTAATCGGGTGCAATTGTTGGCTGCCCAGAACTGCTAAGATTCTACTTCTAAGATTATCATGAATGATTGCTCTACATGGGGTTCGTAATGAAGCAAGAGAGTAGCTTCAGTATATTATAGCATCTAGAACCCAGTGCAGAAAAGGAATGCAAATGTTCCGACATAATTGGGGGATGAAAAATAGAATGAGCATGATGTTGGCCTAGGAACTAAATTATTAAAGCCTGTGGCATGTGACATCGACTGCAAACAAATCTATCGCATTAACAGTTGATTTATATCTCCACTTTTGAAGTGAAAATATTATGCCTACAAAAATGATATTCTGTTCATGAAATGAACAGAATTTTTCCCAATATTTTCTATCCTGAACTGGTAATATTGCAAGCCGGCCCAATCATGTAAATTTTGGTGAGCAAGGGGCGCGAAATAACGGCCAACCGGGGTAAAAATCTTCCGGTGCCAGCGTTTAATAAAGGCCATGGCGATGAACCAAAACTTTTGAAGCAGAAATTGCAGTAATGTAAAGCCAATGTGCGCTATCAGTAGATCAAAATTTGTACGAATGTGAGTTTCGGTGCTAATATTTTTGCATCAACTTACAGAAATTGTGGTGACTAATTTGGCTCAAAAGTGTCACCATTTTGCGTCTAGGGACTTGCATAAGTCACAAAATTTCCAAAAGGGGAGGGGGACACACCCTCCCCTTATACCCCGCCCCCAGGCCGGCGATCCACTAATGGATGCATCAGATGCGCGACGTTCAATTCTAAACCCAGGGAAAACCCTGCAATTGTACGGTAATTCTGCTGAGACTGCTGTAGGTACAGGTAAGCTAAAAGCATTTTCTTTGCAGAGATAGGTGCTTTGCAAGGGAACTACAGTCCTGTGCCGAGAAAAGGGGGAGGGGATGGGTGGAGAGCTATAGCCGCAACTGTAGCTTTGCAGCCCTGGGTATCTGCAGCTTTGCCATCCCGTGATTTCTCTTCTTGAGAGCACGACATAGACAGGGGGAGTAACCAATATCTGATTTTGTCACATGATCTATGCCCTCAGGTAATCTATGCTTTCACTGTGTTCAATCTTCGTGAAAAGCAATCAGCACACGCTACACTGGCCTGTTAGCTAGCCCCATATGTAACTTTTTGTGTGTTATCTGTTACTGTCAATCAATCAGGTCTGAAAGGTGGCTACATCAAATATGCATGTAGTGAGCTTCTTTTCTTCCCTGAAGACATCTAGGGGGTAATCAGGCAGAAAGAGAGGATGTAACCAAAAGTGAGAAGGAACTTTTTATCATAACACTTTTCTCCAGCAAAACTTAAGCTTTGCAGATGACATCAAGTATTTAGGCCTTCAAAGTATCTTTGACTTAGGAGACATAAATAATTTTATGCTTTATCACGTCGTGAAAAGAACCATAGAAACATAAAAGTTACATTTTTACTTTGTTCTGTTAACTTCTATTTACGTAATCCCTACTTACCCACAGGTTATAGAGCTGGAATGGGAGATTCCGGCAAGTATTCACTTCTCAATTAGCAAATGTCAAGTTTTTTCTTAAGCCTAAAAGAACAGCTGTGTTCTGTTTTTGCAACTAGAGACAGTTGTCAAGAACCTGTTCCTCCCCATGGGTTTATCTGTTTATGTTGATCATTTGCCAAGAATGAGAGGTGTTTCTCCACACTGTTAAGGTAGAGAAATGAGTTGTTTGTCAGGACATGAATGATATGTTCTTACGTTAATTGCTGGCTAATTTACATGGGATAATCATCTTGATAATAAGAAATCAATGAAGTCTTTGGTTTATTCTTTTCAAGATGTTATTTAGTAACACTCTCATAGATTGGTTAAGTAAATATGGACACCAGACATTGCTCTCATAACTGTTTACTTAACAACACACCAACATGAATGTATTACATTGTGGTCAGCTAGATACAAAGGTAAAGTTCAATGTTTCTCATTCATGGTTCAAGCTTTCTCCTTAAGTTTCATCTTATGATTACAGGCAAGAAATACCATGAGCATATTCAGCAACCCTCAGCCAATTGGGGAGGGGGGGGAGTATATGTTCTGTATGTAATATGTCATGCCACAGTTAGGGACATAGAGTAAGGATATATCGTCTTGTGGAATATTGTGCATATATTTTGTTTTTTTTTCATCACTGCCTTCAAGTAATCACTTCATATTGCAAGGTGTCAAAAAGTTGTCCCAGGTTGAGTTTGACATAAAAAATGTTTTATCCATGAAAGAATGGAAGTAGTAATAAAAATAAAAACACTTTTGGAAGAAAATCATCATAGTGGGAAATCACTTCTTAGCTTTCTACTTTTGCATACATCCAGATAAAATGGATAGTGTTCTTGGACAATGTAAATTTGGAGCATACTTTCCATACTGTTTATGTGCATTATCTTAGCTAATTGACTGATTTAAAGGCCCAGTTTTCTCACCCCAAACAGTACCAATTCTCCTAACTTTCTTTAAACTGAAGTCCATCCCACAATTGTCTGAAGTTCATCTTCATCCAGATACAATCTCAGTTTATTGCCCCAAGGTGAGTATAGAAAAACTCAAACGCTCTCAGTATCGTTCATGCTGTTTAATATAAGCTTTGGTACACTGCATTGTTTGAACTAGCTGTCAATCAAAGAGCTGAGCCAATTGAGAATTTTGGTACCCTCGTAACAAAAATGTAGTTTGGGGTGAGAGCTTTGGCCCTTTAATGATAGTAATAAATCTTGGTAACTGTCAGTCTGACACTATAGTGTGTTCCCACTTAAATATAAGAAGGTGATCAGATCTTGATCAGATCATGTGCCAGTGATCCAGAAAACAATGGGGAACACAGTGGGGGTGATCAAGATGACCTGAGAACAATGATGTACGTAGTAAGTACTTCAGTGAGAACAGCTCTCTGCTGCTCGCAGATTGTTTCGAGGGAATCAGTCAGAAACTCACATTATATCCTCTACATTATTGCAGTGACAAAATTTTTCTGTCACTTGAGCAGAAGGCAACCCCAACTTGCACATGGGATCAATGGAAATTATTATTCATTTGTGCTTGGCCATGGAATTTTCATGAAGTTGAGTGAGTTTGGACCAATTAGCACTGGGTGATCAGGTTTTCAACAGGATAAATGATGACTGTTTCAAATTTCCCTGTTAAAAATTGGTGAAGAATTAGAAACATTTCCAATTTCTGAATGATATTATTTTAGCAAAAACTATATATCTATGAGCTTTGAAATCATTTTGACCGATAGAGTCTTTCTCTATTCAGCTCTGGATTCAGAAGGCTGGCAAAAGTTTAATTTCCCAGGAAGGGAATAAAATTTCCTGTAATTCTGGGGAAGGAGCCCCCTGTTTCCCAACTCCTTCACCTATGGTACGTTACCAGGCTTGGGGCAATTACATCTCAATGTAATCGATTACGATTGCGATTACTTCATATTTATGATTGCGGTTATGATTACAATTACAGCTAAAATTGAAAGTAATTGATAACAATTGCGATTACATTGCAATGTAATCATGATTGCAATCATGATTACATTTTCTTTCCACTTAAACAATGTAGGCAAAACAATCCAGTGCCCAAGACTGGAAAAAAGGCCATGGGCAATTGCTCTAGATAAGCCCAGACAAAACCAAGTCCTCCCAAAGTAGAGATTATTGAACCCATGCACTTCTTACTCATTTTAAGCTGGAACATCCAAGAAAAAGGGACAATTAAATTTCGTCATTCCAACAGAAGAACCAAGTATTGAAGAAATTTTTTAGTAACTCTACGTTGTTCAATTCAACTTCAGTGTAATCAGAAATGAAACCACGAATGCGATTACTTTGCCATTGTAATTGATTACTATTGCAATTACTTTGGGATTTTCAAAAAAGTAATCGATTGCGATTACAACTACTTCAAAATGTGTAATTGATTGCAGTCGATTACGATTACTGATTACGATCACCCCAAGCCTGATTGGTTACCACATTGATTTGAAGTTTTCTATTTTTGTGTTTATTCACCATTCAATAGTGCTGCTTTCAGTTAGGTAGTAGTCGGAGGTAAAACAAAAAGCTGAGCAAGTGTCACCTTCTGCAAGGTATGCGTATAATTTTGTCACTTCAATGAACAACTTGTGGCTCAATGTATAACGTAGTGATGTAAAGGTACACCTTGTATCCAGCTTTGCAGGCTAGCTGGTACAATGTATTACTTTTGCTATTCCTCTGCATTATTACAACAGTGTTGCATCTTCCTGTATCGATAAAGTCTTGTCAGGAAATGGCATTGCAAAGGTCAATGTACAATACAATGACAAAGCTGCTGATAAACCATTGGTACCAAATAATTTACTTGAACGGTAATTGAAAGTCCCACACAATGAATATTTGTGTAAACTTGAATGGCCAGAACCCATATAACTAAATGATATAATGTAATTATTTTCTATAGTATGAGAGTATTCATTTTGGGCACCTGGCTCATGCAGATATATGCAGAGGTGTGTATAATGCTGTCAGTTTGAATTTTTTAAAGTATCATAAACTGTCACCAATTCTCAGATAAGTGTGAGTACCGTTATTTAGTTCTTATTTAGGTTTTGAAATTGTTGTACACCATAAATGTTCAGCAACTTTTAAAAGCTTTTTTAACTTAGAGATAATGACGGATAAGGGGAGAGGGTTTGGATGGATAAGGGGAGGGGGGTTTGGATGGATAGGGAGGAGGAACTAGGGGCTAATCTATTGTAACAAATTCATATCCCTTCAATTTATGAAATCTTTTCTAGCATTGTTGGTAAATAACATGTGATGTGAACATTAATTGATTTCAGGGCTGTAGTTGAGTCCAGACTCAGTCTGGTGATTTTAGAATTTGAAGGACTCGGCCACAGGTGTTGTTTTTTCCCTTTTTGTGAGAAATACAGGGAGTCAGAGTCTGGACTTGAAAGTTGAAAGTTGCCGGATTCGTGACTCGACTACAGCACTGGTTGATCTAAATATCCAGCTATTCTAAAGTCTGTAAAACCAGTAACTTGCTATATTTTGCTCTCTGCACCATCCTTTCTTTTGAACTACAGTAATTTTTAATGTTCATTTGTGATGGAAGTATATGCAGGCTTGGGGCAATTACATCTCAATGTAATCAATTACGATTGCGATTACTTCATATTTTACGATTGCGATTATGATTACAATTGCAGCTAAAATTGAAAGTAATTGATTACGATTGCGATTACATTGCAATGTAGATGTAATCATGATTGCAATCGTGATTACATTTTCTTTCCACATAAACAATGTGGTAGGCAAAACAATCCAGTGTCCACAACTGGAAAAAAGGCCATGGACATTGCTCTAGATAAGCTCAGACAGAACCAAGTCCTCGCAAAGTAGAGATTGTTGAACCCATGCACTTCTCACTCATTTAAAGCTGGAACATCCATGAAAGAGGGACAATTAAATTTTGTCGTTCAACAGAAGAACCAAGCACTGAAAAAATTGTTTAGTAACTTTACTCAACTTCAATGTAATCAGAAATGAAACCACGATTGCGATTACTTTGCCATTGTAATTGATTACAATTGCAATTACTTTGCGATTTTCACAAAAGTAATTGATTGCGATTTCAACTACTTCAAAATGTGTAATTGATTGCAATCGATTACGATTACTTATTAGGATTACCCCAAACCTGGAAGTATGTGATTGGTTTGACGTTGTATTAATATGAAATAATTTTCCTTTGATTGTAATAAGGTAAAGACTAGTAACTGCTTAGTAACTAATTGCAATTTGTTTTGACTCAGAAAATTCTCAGACATTATTTAATTGACTTTTATCACATAGCAGTCAGGACTAAAATTCAAAAACTCCACCTGTTGGTTCTACATTGAAACTCTTACACCCTCCTCAAAATTTCAGTTTCAATTTATATAAATAGCACATTTTAGTTTCACCTCTTGATCGCAAAGACCCACAACACTGTCATGTGTTTTGTATGTTGGCTGTATGGTAACTTGTATGTAAAACTTGACATGTGGCTTGATTTGAAAAATATATTGATGATGAACTTTGGGGATTTCTTTTTTGTTTCTTTGTGCAAGCAGTATTTCTTTAACAAAGGAGACATTGTTAGTTACTTGAATTACTTCTTATATTAGGTCAAGCAGTAGCAAACTAAAACAATAGGTAGGATCTTTTCAGAATGATATAAAAACAAAAACTTAATGAAGCAATGCACCTTAGGCAAGCTTGAAGAGTTAAATAATTAAAAGAGGCTATTTGGAAAGTAGGCCTTTAAACCACATCCCTGGAACGAAGGCCAAATCATATAGATTGAAATGGCACAGTGTATCCAACACAGAGAGGTCTGATTCAGTGTTCAGTTGTTCATCCAAGTTATTCTTGACTTAAATCTCATAATATCAGTTTTATGTGGCTGAGAGAATAGAGGTGTTAAATAGAGATCTGAAGGTTTCCCTTCTGAACAGACATTTTAAAAGAAACCAAATTTTACCTTAATTGTTGAGTTGGATAGCCACGTGACATGAAGTTGTAATCCATTAGCATCTCCATGTTGATATTTACTTTCAATTGGTCAGATCTCTTCAAGGCATAAGCATCAAAAACCTGAATATAATGCTTCTGCATGAGACACAAAATGATAATGATAATGGTAATGGTAATGATAATGATTATGATAATGATAATGATAATAATGATCTTATAAAGTGCTAAATCCAATTGCTCAAAAGCATAGTTCCTGCACAACGCTTTACAAAGCAACATACAGATTACACTAGTCATAAGAGTACAAAAACAGGTAAATTTTTTTTTTCTTTGGGGGGGGGGGCAGTGAGATTATCTTTCAAGTTTGGTCTAAAATTTTGCTCAAAAACCCTTTCAAGTCCTCCTCTTTAGTTGAATGTTATGACAAGTAAAGAATATTATGGGCATATTCTATAAGCCCCAGCCTGCCCCATGCTAAATTCACCTTGAAACGGCATCGCAAATCTCTGCGTACGTGGATTTTTCAGGGATCTGACTTACGTGCATTTCAGTTGCAGATTCTTTTTAAACAAGACGTAAGTTTTGGACAAGAACTGCTTAAAATATACGGGGATATCAATATCCGAAAGGAACAATAAGATACGTTAGTCGGGTGCAACTGTTTTGCTTCATGCGTACGAATGTTCCAACATGATTGGGGGGATTAAAACTAGACAGGGCATTATGTTTGCCTTAGAACTAAATTATCATAGGGCATGTGACATTGCCTTCAAACAATACTATATTAAGGGCTGATTTGTATCTCTGCTCTGTTTATCTGTATCTCCACTTTTGAAGTGAAAATATTATGCCTACAAAAAGATATTCCGTACGTGAAACGAACAAAACTATTCCCAATATTTACAACCCTGAACTGGTTATGGTAATACGATGTGCACGAAGCAAGGGATGGGTACTAAGGAGACAAACATGTGACTTCCCTCTTTCTAATAATCGGTGATCGGGTATAACTGATTATAGCATAATCGGTCGAACACTACTTTTATGACAGGCAGGGGGAATGCCTTAGGCATACTGAAACCCTGAGCTCACAGGGGGACAACCGTGGAGAGGATTTGCTTTGTTTTGTGGCCCCAACAACCTGCCAGCCTTGGGATGAACTATAATGGTCTTATGTCCACATTTTATAGGCCAAAGTCAAGGACAAACTAATCATCACTCATGACCCCCTCACCCCACCTGGATGCAGTTTAACGTTGTACCCAGTACGGTTTTGTGCCTTGATGCCTACTACACAAAAAATGTCAGTTGTAGATACAAATTGCAAAAGAAAAGAAAGAAGTTCTGTATCTGGAGGTAGACCTATCTCTACTGGACGGCACACAGTTATCCATAGGTATATCACCAGCTGATCTCACTTCCTGGTTCAAAGTCATTGATCAACCAGAAATACATACTAGTTCTAATACTTGTCAATTTGAGTACCTGGAATTTCGTCACCTTGTCCAAACTTGTGTTTTTAACAGGTCCATTGTGCTGAAGTTAACTGTTTCTAGTTACTGCATAATAACAATAGGTAACTGTAAAAATTAATGCTGCAGAATGTTTGCTTTGCAAACATGAAATGGTTGTGAAGACTGCAAAATATGTGGTAATATGCTTTATTTAGTCTTTGTGGTTTGTGGCAAGTAAGGCTGTGTTAATATTTTGTTATGGGAGTAAAATTATAATATGCCATATTAAACTGAAAATTAAGATATAGATCCTCCCACATAATAAGTCTAGAATGGTAAGTTATTTACAGCAGTGGATCCCAACCTCTGGGACTTTTCATAACCCCAATTTGTTAGACTATTTCTTGGAAACCTTGAACTTCCCAAGAGGCTCCCCTGGTATTTCACTCCTGCGGTGTTGGTTGATACCCAATGAGATAGCAAGTAGTACTCCTGGTTAGAAACCAGGTGTCTGGAGTGACTGAAAGTTTAGATAAATCTTCCATTCCCTTCTGCAAAATTTATTGTTTCTCCAAAAATTTTCTTAGATATTCCCAATTCTTCAAAAGTATTTTAATTCTAGCTCCTCCTACTTTTTTCTATCTCCACATTCATAAACAAGTATATTTGCAAGGAGGTATATCCCATGCTATGTTTAATCAAATTGTGCAAACAATGCCCAATATGTATCAATCTGAATATTTATTGCATCAGTCATGAATTCAATAAATCTACGTACTTAAAACAATGGTGAACCTTTAGCTTTTCAATTTATGACCTAATCCTCTCACCCCAGACATCTCCAATTGTCCTAACCTACTAACTTAGCTCCTCCCACAACTGTCTTGAACCCATCCTCATCCAGACAATCTCATTATATTTCAGGATGTATATGACAAGACCCCAGTAAGTAATGTGTAATTCAGTACTCTGCATTTTTTTGAACTTGCTGTTAATCAAAGAGTTGTGCTAACTACAAAAATTGTCATTATGAGGGACGATACCTACCTCCTGTCTCCCTATCAGTACCATTTGTGGGAGTTTCAGGAGTTTGGTGTGAGAGGATTGGGCCTTTAAATTTGAAACTTGTCCTCTCTTTTGGCATTCTTTGTTTTCTCTGTAAAAATGGTGGCAGCAGGTACTTGTATCTCTGACATCAATAAACTTCTGTATGCTACTCCTTGGAGACATGCCCTAAATTTTATCATCTTTGATTTTTTCAAGGTTTTCAGTCAAGGAATATAGTCAGTGGGTGCAGTATGGTAGATGTATTTAGGGGCAGCAGAGCCAATTCTGAAGTGCGAAGGGTGGGGGAGGTTTATCAAAATGAAAGCCTCAATTCCTAGTTTAAAAATGCCCAAAGTGCCTACAGCAGAAAATGGGGTCAAAGCCCTATAGCCCCCTTCCCATCTTCCCAGTCCCTGATGTTTATGTGACAGCAATAAGTAGCATGTTGCTTACAATAGAAACTAGTAATCTACAATACCCCTTGATCTTTTGTTTCCATTCTCAACTTCTTGACTCTTTTAACAAATACTACAAAAACCTTGCATACTGTAGGTAATAAAAATGTAAAGGAAGTTTCGTAAGTTGTTATTTGGAAAACACAAGTTTTAACTGTTGTTCAGCTTTGTCTGAATTTTTATTTGACCCCAAATCAAATATCCAAAGGAACTGCAAAAGAAATCTTATCCAATAAATGAGGTTGTGTTTTGTAAGATGGAAAACTGGAAGCTATTTATGAGAAAGAACCTTTGAATTTATATAACAACCAATAAGAAAGCAAAAGTTAATAAATTGACCAGAGACACCTGTTAAACTTTTGCCGGCATATATGTAGTATGCGAATGAACCTTGCGTGTGCCTGCAATGTACAGTAGAATACGTAGAATAAGTGTAAAGTGCTTGAGTAGAAACACATTTAAAAAGTTACAGAACAGCTATCTTGTAACTGCATAAATGTTACAAAAATGTAATGAACTGTCATCAGCATGTTTTCAACTCAGTAATGTGTGTTTTGATTACACATTGGGTTTTGTATACTTATCCTGAAGCAATAAAATGAAGTTGTGTCTGAATAAGGATGAATTTTAGACAGTTGTGGGGGTGCAGAGTAGGAGAATTGGAACTGTTAAAGACCCAGTTCTCTCACCCCAAACAGTACCAATTCTCGAAACCTTCTTACTGAAGCTCCTCTCACTCAACCAGACACACTCTCACTTTATTGCTTCATGGTGAGTACAGAAGAACTCAATTTATATAATCAAAACACTCTCAGTACCGTTCATGCTGTGTAATGTAAGCTTTGGCACTCTGCATTGTTTGAATTAGCTGTCAGTCAAAGAGCTGAGCCAATTGAGAATTTTGGTACCCGGGTACCAAAATTGTAGTCTGAGGTGAGAGCTAGGTTTGGCCCTTTAAGGGTTAGAGGATTAGACCGTTAATGTGAATGAAACTTGCCTGGTTCTGATCACAATGAAAGAAGATGACAATTAAGACGAGTTATTAAACAGTTGTCACTTGCGGTAAATTTTGCCTTTATGAGCAACATATGTAGTAATATGTTATCCCATATGGCATGCATTTCCTTTGATATTAAAGAACCCTTGCAGCGAATCTGTCAGTCCATGTTGTCTATAGATAGCTTCCTTTCTTTTTACCCTGTTTGACTGCAGCTATTCCAAATTTGAGAAATGGTGTAGTAGTTGTGTCTTAATTAGAAATAATTATGGAAAGGGATACATCCTAATTTGAACTTCCACATGTCAGTCTCATGTTGTCGTGGCACAAGTACGCATTTTTGCATTTGATGCTATCCATCATTTCAGGAATATTAGAGATTGTTAAGGAGATTGTTCGTCAAGGAGAAGGTTCATTACTAGGAAGCTACTGGGAGAGATTTTTGTCATGTACCACTGGGGTCATGGAAAGGTTAAGGATGGTTAATGTGGTCGTACATTGACAGAGGGGGGGGGGGGTTAAACATTGAGACATGAGTGGGCACTAAAATGGCACTTTGCAGGCCTTGAGTTGCAATTTTCATGGTGTGCTACAAATCACAAACTTAGAAAAAATAAGGTGCGATAGGTGTTCGGTTTTACTAAACTTTTACAAATTTATCCGAATTTCATTCTTTATCTCGGTGTCCATAACATATGACTTCTCAGCACCATTTGAGGTTAGTGGTGGTGTGATATCTCACTTGCACACCTCCAACTTCAAGGTTTGACTTCTGTGGATACAGGCCTGGTTATGTAAATTTTAAAATTCCAAACTTCTCATTCTTTGATAAGGATGACAGAAGGGATTGGTTAGCATTGTAAAAAAATACTTAAGATAAACTTAAAACTTGGCCTGGAGGTCCTGTTTTATTAGCCCTGATCCAATTTTCTCAAAGTGTTATGGACTCAGCAAAATGTTAGGCACTATAATAATGGCTATAAACTGTAGGTGTAAATTTGAAGTAAAATTCTAACAATTTGCCCAGAAATCATGATTTTGGACTGTGTCACTGTGGTAATTGATTTGAGCAACTGTTTTTCATGTACTGGTCTACTTCAAAAGATGGAGTTAAAAATTTCCTTTGGGACTGTTTGGATCTGTACCCTTTAAACCGGGAAGGTTTCAAATGGTACCCTTGAAAAATCCTTTGTATTGAAAGGGTTCCCATTGGTTTTTGATGAAAATTGGACAAATGGGATAAATGGGAATTGTATAAAATTGGACACATTGCAAATTATGTAAAATTACACAAATGCATAAACCAGGCCCTTCTGAAAGCTCTTCAGAACCATTTGGAACCCATTAAAACCTTTTGGTTCATTGAGTTTGAAGAAATGGTCTCGGTGGCTTTTTCAAGACGTAAAGGATGCAAAACTCTCCCATATGCAAACATGCACAAAGAATATAAATTTTTGTTTTTGTGACAAGAAACTTATATTGATTTAAGAGGTTGTAGGTGCATGATATTTATTGTACTTGTCGTTTAGAACCATTGGCCAATGGTTGATATTACAGATTAATGTTGTTTTCAGGACTCACAGCATTTTATGTTTGTAAGGACTGCAGGAATATTCCTGGAATTTAAAAGCACTTCGATTACTTGCACATACTCAGCACAGCATTTCCGTTAGTACCTAACATTTACAAAGTAAGTCATTGTCATTCACTAAGTTCATCATTGTTCAGTAAATCCCATGTTTCAAGGAAGTCAGTATTAAAGGGGGGCTCATTGAGTTGAGATCTTCAACTTAAAGGCAGTCATTCATCACCCTAGACTACAGTTTCAGTATACATATCAAAACTCTCAATTGGTACAGCTCTTTGATTGGCATCACATTCAAACAATGCATCATAGCTAAATTACACAGCATGGGCACTGAGAGTGTCTTGATTACATATTATGGACTTGTATGGCCACTGAGACAAGCCATGAAGCAATAAACAAGGATTTTGTCTGGATAAAGATGAGTTTTAGATAAATGTGGGAGGGGCTAGAAGTAAGTAGGTTGGTAGAATTGGAACTGTTTGGGATGATGAAAATATGCCTTTAATGAGAACGTTACAGTGTCCCTGTATACCACATCACAAATGGATAGCATTTCAAAGTTCACATTTAATAGTTATGGAAAAATGTTAAAATTTGGAACTTTGTGGTGTTTGGAGACTTGTAACGGCTTTGAGCATAATTGGAAAAAGTGTCTGGTCAAGAATTTTTGAAAACCGAATTGAACGATCACATACTCTCTCATAAAACAGTTATCTGTAGGTGGGATATGGGAATCGTCTAAGTTTGATCATTTGTAATTGGCATGTAAAGAAAACATGGTTCACAGGTTCACTAAAATTTGTTGAATTTCATGAATCAACTCAATGAGCCTTTTTAACTCTTTTTGCACATTCCACCTCTTTAATAAAAAGTCTGAAAGTTGGCATTGTTTCATCTCGAATCTGTTTCAACCATCTCAAATGTCAATTAGTGTAGCAGGAAGTCTCATTTTACCGAACATGAGAAGTGTTTCGATTTAGTACCGTGAACTGATGATGAGTATCAGTAGAAAGAAGGGAAGATGTTAAGAGACTGGATCGCCATATAAAGCCGTCAGGGTTATAAATCCTCTCTCTATAGGGTGGCCATTTGTCTGGCTTTCCACCCAACAGTACTATCTCGCAGTTGAACATGTTACCCAGTTCCACACTGTGCCAGATATTCATTAACATTCTTCATTTATATTTTCAGAGATCATTTTATTTTTACTCTGTATTCCAAAGTGGTCCTTTCCCAGGGTTGTGAAGCCATAAGTTTTCTTGTACCCTATGCATCAGATAATACTCACAGTGGCACTCTATTTGGTTATTTGGGCAAAGAAACACTTACACTGTGGATATTTGTAGTGAATTCAAAAACTCAGCAGTCTGCTAGTATTTGATATTTTTTGGATTGTCTGCAGCCATCAATTGTATCTGGTAAACAAAGGAATCATAAAAATGAGAACATGAATGTTTCGAGTTGATGCCATGTTCTAAGGAGTATAAGCAGAGGGAAGGGATCTAATGCTGCGTAAAGGTGCTGTCAGTTAAACTGTTAGGGTTATACACAAAATGATATGGTGGTGAAACTGACCATTTCAGGGGGCCATCATCTCATTTCATTTGTGTACCTTTACCATGGAATGTTGTAGTAAAATTCATAATGTTCAGTCTGCTTGTGTTGGAATCTTTTGGATTATATGAAGAATTATAAAAACTAAGCCTGATGGCCCTGAGCAATATACAACCAATTAACTCTGCAGCTTCTGATTCTTCCATCCATTACTAGACCAAAAAGTTTGCAAATTTTTAGCAGTTGAAGGAATGAACTTTTCAATTGAATTTAGATTCCTCTTGTAAAGTAGATCAGCTGATCTTTCGGTGCATGAAGTAATTCATACTTGTGTGTTCATAAATAGGCCAATTCATCATTTGTATACTCTCTCCCAGTCAAACTTCCTTTAAAAATTATTTCTACTTTAGGTAGAGGAACTTGACATAACTATTGGAATTGGTTTTAGGGTGAATATTTCCATTGACCGCATCACTGTTTTCTTACCTCTTATACCGTCAACTAATCCTGGTAAATTAGTAGCACAGTTGAGAGAGGGTGCCCTCACACCTTTCTGGTTGTTTACTTAGAGTGCAAAATAGGTATGTGGCTGAAAAGTTGTCATTGTGAAGAATTAAGCTTTCACGGTAAACCAGTTATATTACCGATACCGGTAATAACCGGTTACGGTTTGGTTCGATTATTGCCTTGAAGAATAATGGAAAAATCGAAAAAAATCGGTAATATCGTAGGAATCGAAAATAATCGTGAATAATTGTGAAATAATCGTAAAAATGTAAGTTACAGCACTATCTCGTCCTAGTTGACAGTACAACTCATCGGCGGCGGGATCCTTTGTGTTTCCATGAGAGTAGATCATTCACGATGTGTTTTGCAGGGTTACCGGGGTGCTCGCGCCCCATCATATTACCTGTCCCAAATCTACTACCCAAATCTTTGAAAATATCGCATGCAAAAAGAATCACTTCATTTACATGATTGCCCCCGAAAATGGACTAATATTTTCGGCCAATTTGGTAAGCATTCTCCTAGTCTGAGAATGAAGAGAGTCCTTAGAAATTATGTTTAAGTTGGAGAGTTGTTTGCAACTTCGTTTTCTGAAGTTGAAATTTTCGTCGGCGTGCGGTCCGAATTTGCTATCGTCACGTAGTGTGCTACAATACTGCTCACATATGTGTTCGCAGCAATATGTACATCACTTCTTGCACGCAAGCTGTCTGACAGTGATTAATAGTAACGTTTTACGCAGAAACTTGCAGATATCACCCCGCCCAGCTTGCAAAGACAGTGCCCGTAACGTTCGGCACATAAACTGAGCCTAGCATGTGTGCGGTCTTTCATTTCATATGGTATGCAACCTCGAGTAAAATGACAAAAAAAAAACACAACTCGAAAATTACACAATGATTAAGCGTGTCACTTGTACCCAAATCAACACTTTGCCGCTATGTGTAAAGTACTAAGATATCACTGTAATGATACCGAAAATATTCACGATTTTTTAGACAGGCCATTACATACACGTTTGGTAGACCCAGAGTGGCATTGGTGCATACTACGAATTTTACGAATGAAAGCTATGTCAGCATGCCCGGATGTCAACACGAGACTAGCTGCCTAAGAACGTTCATAGCCCTTTAGTGATATAGGCATTGGAGAACAGAATTTTTCTTACTTGGCTCTAGTGACTCTTGTCTGTTACGATTGTCATTTTTTATATGAAACAAAAGAGACGATACAACCTTGTGACATGTGAAGTATTATTGAACTTGTGAATGTGATCTCGGAAAATATTATGGATGTACTATGGAACATGCCTAACAAAATGTTGTCATGTTTTAGTCACCATAACACCGGGTATGGCGATTAGGTACCTAGTTCCTATTTTTGTACCCGTGCAAATACTAATACAATTTATACAATATGAGCTGTAATGCGCAGCTTCCAAGTTTTCGGTCAAGCGATCTGTACTGTCCAGATAGGGTGCTCCAAAATCTACTGCCTGCATTTATTGGCTATTTTATCGTACAGTATTTTTCGGGGCTCAAAGTCATCTTGGTTCGCTGGTACAGCCGAAGTTTCTGTCAACAAGCCCTCTTGAAATTATCCATACGTAATGCTTTTTCTAATTCGTTGTAACTCAAATACCATCGGGCATATCACAGTAATTTGATTGATTTTAACATATATATATTCTACCTTAAAGTCCCCGCCCATTTATTTATTAAGGAAGCGCATCAGGCTGTTTCATTAACAAAATTCTAATATTTATAAAAAGGACAAAGATTTGGGAATCCCTACATCGATCGCCTAGAAGAACGCTCAGTGTAAAGACGTCACATCAAGTGACATGAAATTAACTAATCAGAACACAAGTGCAATTGTATTCTCTGTTCGGTAGCAATCCTCATTTATAAACGGTACAATGTACACAACAGCTCTCATAATCACACGTGGGGGAAAAACACGGACAAGAAGCGCAGTCGGATTGTTGGCGGGTTAAGCACTGATGGAGAGCTAGCCAGCGGGAGGTCCAGGGCGGGGATTATAAACCAAAAATTCAGTTTCCGTTCCTGATTTCCATACATTGCGGGCACATATTTTAAGAACATTGATTGAAGTTTATATAGCTGAGCGCGAGAGCATAAATAAAAAGGGTTCTTTGCTTTTGATAAATTGTAGTATAATTACCAGTCAAGTACCGCAACTGAGGCATCCAGTTCTGCTGGCTTACGGATACAAAGATGTACGTAACTTGCTTGCTACAGCACATATGTCAACTTAGGAACTTAATGTAATATGTGCGGGGAAAAAACGGGTTATAATCGAAGTATGATTATTAGACGTCCGATTATACCGGTTATGTTTTTCTGGAATACCGTGAAAGCTTATGAAGAATTTGCCTGCTTTAGTCCTTAGTTTTCAACTCCATTGCAGTAGTATGTAGTACTATGTACATAGCAAGGGATTCTCCTTCCAGACTTCTGGAAAGGAGTTACTGACTGGGGGTACAAATCTACATTGACCCTCCACTTACCTCCTATTCACATAAAAAAGTTGTGATCATGCCAGTCCTTGATTTCTCCTTTAGGAAGAGAATGCCTTTGCAGCATGGTGTTTGAACTTAGGTCTAATCTTTTAGAACTTTTCAAATTGTACTTTACTGTGATACTTGGAGCATGTTTTTTCTCCCTGTAACATTGGCCAAGGGCACCATCAATTTGGAACTGGGGTTTGGCAGTAATAAATCCCCCTCTTGTTTTCCAGTCTCTGGAGGAATCCCTGAATGATATGCAACTGACAATTAGCATTCATCAAAGATAAGAATTTATGAGTCTTTTTGAATCACAAGTTGACTGAAAAGTGTGACTCTTTTGTAGAGGTGTATGTTTTTCCTACATAATAATTTGTTTGTGTTCCTGTTATCCTTATCCCTTTCATTGCACAATTTCACTTTTCTTTCTCCTAGAAGAGTTACCATAAAACAGACAAAAAGCATCAAGTGTATGTTTTAATGCATCCTATCTATTTACATAACTAGATAGTTGAAAATAATGGCAGTTTCATTTTTGCTTTCTTCTGGTTTTTGGAACAGCGCCCCCACTATTAACAAATTTACACTTTTAAGTGCATGAGTTCTTTTGGTATCAATGTGATGACCTTTTACAATACTTTTCTATCCCTGCTATACTTTCAGTGTGATGGTTATATTTTCTTTGGTTGGACCAGGTTGGAACAAACATACAAAACATTTTTTCAGTTGTGAAAAGGTTTTTTTTTTTGAAGTATTCAGATGACATGGAGGTATCTGCTGGGTTGTTATTGTGGGCTATCAGGGAGAATTAGGACGTGAGTGTTGGAGCTCCAATACTTCCAAGACAATGAGTTTTGTAGTTAATCACCTGCCTCCTGTCACACACTGTTTTCCTTTTATATCTTTACTTAACATCTGACATACTAATAACACTGTGGTAACCCTACTAGCAAAGGGGGCCATACACCCTATATTTTCCTTGGGTTTTGCAGAGCTCACATTTAGACATGTTTTCTGGTGACTATTTGGATTATTATTGGATTATTTCCTCAAAATCTTTGGTTAGTTTTGGTATGAATGGTATACATAGGGTAATATGAGTAAGTACAGTATCTTGCCTCACAGACTCCCAAACCAGGGAGATTTGGGAATTTTGCACTAGTCAGTCTTTTCCTGTTTATTGACCAATTTTGAATAAATCAACAAAGGTCAAGTATATTGTGATATTTAGTCTCCTCTTTTGTGTATGGTTCAAAGCAGTTTGCTCTTGAGGCACTTACCTTCTCTTGGACTCTTTTTAATTTAAATGAAACAATGTATTTGATAAAAAGCATTAAGCTTTCATGAGATATACAAGACACATGGGGGAAAATTTTCATCTCTCATTTTCTGATGCAAGATTTTGCTTTACTTAAATATTTTTTAATGCTGCCCTCATTGGGATAACTCTGTAAAATACAACATGGGCTGATTGGCACGCATGTATCCAGTCAGTTGATACTAGTATTCATTCAAACATTTAAGTGTAAGTGGAATGCGAATGTTAAAGTCATATCAAGCCAAACTTTAACATTAGAAAGCAAGAGCAGTTACCTCCAACTTATTTTGAAACAAGAAGTAAATCTCATAATTTCCTTCATTATGTGTGTTTATATTGTCAAAGTTTATAGTATTTCGGGACTTAAGTATTAGCCTACATATATTCAAGGGAAACCAAGCTATCACTCTTAAAAAATTTCACAATTTTGGAGGATATATATTTGGTGCACTTTGCTTGTAAGAGCCAATCTTGAAATGGATAGTCTAGGTGTTATATTTATTCAAGTTTGGGTTGCTACATTTTTCCTTTGAGGGAGAGGGAGATGACTAATTGGTCACATGACACCCTCCTAGATTTCCTGCTTCAGTATTACAACAAACCTGTAAGGGGTGTGGGTCTGGAAGGGTGGAAACCATTTCATTTGGTTCCAAATGTACAGTAGAATTGCTCAGAGCACCAAGCAATTCTTGGCTATTCTACTGATAAAATGGCCAGACTCACGTCAAATGTATGTACAGGTTTCATCAAGCTTAGTATCACCGTGCTTATCATTTCCCTTTACTTAACACTGAATTGCATTGCACTTTCGTTAAATTCTATTGGTTTGACAATGTCACCAAACCTCATAGTTACATTTTGTGAATGGGACACCTGTTTCTGCCACCAGATGAGCATCTTTAAAATGGGTTGGACTTTGGAATAGTTCAAGCTCATTTTATAGTTGGAGCAATGCTATACTTGGTTATTTGGTACATAACTTTGCCTGACAGTTTAGAACCAGTTTTTAATTTGCATATCATTCAGTCTGGTTCTGCTTGGTTTGTCACAGTTTTATGCCTCAGCGTTTGACTTAATCTATCTGCCTCCTTAGCCCTTTTTCTAGCTGTGATCTGTTTTCCCCACCCCATTGCTTATTTGGAACATTCAGTCACTTGTGAAAATTGTGTTGTCTGTAACAGTCATATGTTTGATCAGTTAAATGCCAGTGACTGATGGCACATGAATGTAGAAGAGGATTTCCAATACCCTCGTCAAAACCAGTCTGGTCAGTTGTGTGTTGCATTCTTTCCAGCCATGGAAATTAAAGTTGCTGTGACTGTGGGTACTAGACTGGCAGTTTAGTATGATCATGCAAAAGTATACAGTTTCGATTACTTTTTACCTATAGAAACTGGGTAATGTTTCTCTGGAGACAACAAGGATATATCTCAGCTGTTGATGATGGCATGTTATGTCAAATGGTAAGAGCATCTGCCTCTCACACAGAAGGCCTGGGTTCTATTTCCAGGCCGAATCATACCAAAAACTCTAAAAATGGAACCTTCTGCCGTTGTGTGCGATGCTCTGCATAAGCAATGAGGGAGGGAAAACAGGCCAGTGAGCCACAACTGGAAAGTAGGCCTTTGCTGGCTGGACTTGGACAAATAGGTTAGAAACTGTGTGGTAACAACTCTTTGTGACTAACTAACTAACTTGATGATCAACAGAAGGATGAATTAGGATAGGTTACAGTATGATTTGGTATAGCGCCACCAGTGGGATAGACTGTCCTACAGTAGTAGTTGTAGGTAGAAAAGGAGGCCTAATAAAGGTTCTCAAAATAAGGCAAGTTTTGGGGTGATTAAAATTTGGTAGAATAGGGGACTATTTACATCATCATATTAAACATTTAATTAAATATTATTTATTTGCTTTATTTACAGCATATGAAGAAAGATCAACTATTTGGGATGTGCAAAACCCTGGATAAAAGGAAAACCAGGTAACTATGAAGTATTATCAAAAGAATAGTCCAGAACCAAATTTATTTTTGATATGTTAAGGAGGAACATATTTTAAGCATTCTGGTGAAAGTTTCATCCATTTCTCATGTCTGGTTCCAGGGATATTAGCAATTCAAGTTTTCACATTTTCCATGAAAAGTGAACTTGAAGCAGGCAGGTGTGATATCATGGATTTACATTGTTGGCCAGTGTTATTTTTTTTATATTTTTCATCCTACTAGTTTGACCTGGAATTGATTACAAATGCTATTTTGCCCCTAAGGCATATAAGTTTCAAAAATTCCATCAATCAGGATGCACCTACGGTGTCAATATATGAGCTTAGTTGAGTAACATTGGTAGTAAATTATAAATAAATACAAAACATTGGCCAACAATGTGAAAACATAACATTACACCTGCTTGCTTCAATTCATTCTATATTTGCTACATTGGATTGCTAACATTTTGAGAATGGATTATGCATATATGGGGAATGAATACAATTTTCACTAGAATGCTCAGACTATGTTCCCCTGTAAAAAATATCAAAGTAAATTTGGCTCTGGACTATTCTTTTAAAGGGAATATTTAACTGGTTATAACTTTTCTTGAACTATTGGCAAACTCTCTGAGAGTGGAAGGTATTTCTACCTCTCCCCCACCCATATCAATTAATTAGTACCCATGAAATTAACATATTTGAAAAAAATAGTATTAAGGCAAGGCATCTCTGGGTATCGATGAATGGATTATTGGTTGAAAGCATTTTGCCCATGTATTCAAATTTTGACTCCCCCACCCCCCCTTTCTTCCCATTTCATTCCCCCACTTGATTTCACTACTACTTTAAGGAGTAATTCAGGTACTCTACTGGATAAATCATTTTACAAGTGTAAAAAAAGTCACAAAAGTAAGAACAGCCTGTTGTTTAGTTGCTTAAAATGTCAAAGAAAAATAACAAAAGATAAGAAGGATGTTATTGTTCCAATAAGACATCCTCTTTATTTTTCTCTTTATTTTTTAGAATTTTGAGAATTGAATTTTCAGGGTTCATTGTAATTGTGCTACAGATGGCATTGCATTTGTGAAAAGGAGGTCATAGAATGAGAGATGCGAGACAGTAGGGGAACTGATGAAGCATTATATATGATCACTGATGTGGGTAACTGAAATGTTTGTCAAAACTACATGTTCATGAAGATGCTCTAAAGTCAAAGGTCTTATTCTCTCACCCCAAACTACAGTTTTTGTGTCCACAGAAATTCTCCCATGGTGCACAACTCTTTGATGGACAGAAAGTTCAAAAATGCAGAGTACCAAAGCTCATGTTACACATCATGGACAGTAAGATATAAATGTATATCAAGCGTTTTCTTGTTCATGTTTTCTTGTTTACAGTGATATGTGGCATAGGATTAAAGGTCTAAAGAAACATGTACCAAAGCAAAGAAAAAGCTTTTTGTAAGTATATTTCTGCTTCTTGATGAGCTATATATTAGTTAGTTACTTAGTTAGAGTTTTACAGCCCATTTTCCAACCTTCAGTTCAAGTTGAGCCAGCAATGGCCTTTTTCAAGTTGCAGCTCACTGGCTTGTTTTACTTACTCTATTGCTTATGCTAGGCATCATGCACAATGCTTGTTGATGAGCTATACAACATCTGTGGGTAATGTCTGGACCGTAATGTCTGGACTGTAGCACTGTAGATGCAGTAACAATGTGCCCCCTCTCATGCAATCCAATCAAGTATATCATTTAAGGGTGTCAAGAATTTTCCAATTTGTAAGAGTCCAGTTCTTCTTTAGCCCACTTTTTGAAAGTAAGTTTCCTCGTTATTCTGCTTTTTATAAGTTGCCATTTTTTCCAGGCCTTTTTTTTTTTTTTTTTTGATAAACTGCTGAAATGAAGTTGCATTGATAGCATTCATGTGAAGTGCAGATGAGCTTTCTACCATTTTGCATTCAAATCACTGCAGAGAAGTTCGTGTTGAATTCTTTTGTGAAATTATGGATAGTATTCAGTTCATAGAAACAAAGGTCTTAGTGGTGAATAATTTGCATTTTCATATCCATCAGGTACTTTCTTAGGAATTATGTGCAAAAAAACATAGCGAATTCTGTAAATTTTTGTGGAATTTTGTGATGTACAGAATTTTTGTGACACTTTCTAACAATGACTTTCAACTAGGAAAAAGGGTAGCCAACGGACCTTAAGTGACAGCACTTCAGACTTTTCCATTCAGAGGTGAATCTGAGGAGCAGTCGGCTAAGGGGCTGTGGTGGGGTTTCAGTGGGTAGAAAGATTTAAAAGGTCAACACTTGTAGTCCATACACACTCCTTAACTCTTATATACATAATCATGTAATTCCCCAGATCTTGTCTGCAAGTTTTACATGTTGTAAAATATGGAATTGTAATTGTTTTGCATGAGCTGAAAATGTCAAGTGCCCCATTTCATCAAACTACTTCCTTTAATTGGCTTTGCTTTAGCCATCATAAAACAAACAGTGCTTTGTTGGTTAATAATTGGACATTGTCTGACATACTTTATTTGAAGTACTTCTGTTACATCAGTCCTTTTTTTGCATTTTTTCATTTTTTTTGTTGGTTGTTTGGTTTTATTTTTGCATCATAACAAACAACTCTCAAATGATTTGGGTTGTCCTGTAACTTTCTTATGGTATGGCAGTCTGTCTGATTGTTGTCAAATGTACCAAGCCCTTTAAATTTACTTCTGGAAGTGGCGGGATGATTTTCAAGAGGCCTAGATGATGAGAATGAATGGCTGTTTGAAAGTCCTGTTGAGTTCAAAAGATGTCAAAGTCACCTATAAGCTTTGTTCTGCAACATCCATCCCTCAGAGTGAAGAAAAAAGTCCTTATTTGTCAATCTTGAGAACACAATAAATCAGAAGGAATCCATGCAAGAAATGTGGCATCATTGTTTGCCAGCTGAAACATAAAAAGCATAAAAATTTGAAGAAAATATAAAACAACATCAAAATAATTGCAAAACCATCTACATAAATTACCACACTTGTGAAGCAGAGCTTTTGAAGCTAGTGAACCCACAGTGAATTTAGTTACATCTTAGTTACAGCTAAGTTTCCAACCTATTTGTTCAAGTCCAGCCTGCCACTGAGTTTTTTTCCATTAGTGGCTCACTGGCTTCTTTCCTCTACTCCATTGCTTTATGCAGAGCATCACGCTCAACGGCAGATGGTTTCATGTTTTAGAGTCTTTGGTATGATTTGACCTGGGAATAGAATCTGGGCCTATCACATGATAGGCGGATGCTCTTACCGTTAGACCAAACACATGGTCTAAAAACCCACAGTGAAAGGGGGACAAAAAGAACATACCTAAGGTCCAGTGACACCAGCTAGAAGACCCTGCTAAAAATGAAAAAGCAGTTAAGGTGGCAGCACCATTACATGTACAAAGTTAAAAAACAGGATGGTCAATCATTGGAAAACCTTGGAACAAAAACCCTACAAAGATTCATGTAAAACATCCTAGTTGTATTAAAGCCAGGCCTTGAGTTTAAGAGATTCTCCAGGTTTGGTATAAATTGCACTCTCATGCCTCAAAATTCAAGGCCTGTAAAGTGATAGAGCGGTCTAAGGAAATGGCTTCCTTACTTTGGTACAAGCAAAGATATAAGCGTAGATTCCAAACTCCTATCCCTACACTATTAAACACTCTTGACTCCTCACTGAGACTCAAACAGAGGGGTGGAAGTGCTGATTGGACATGCGCACAGTTCTATTCTGTGATCTGCCCACATTACTATGGATGTTTGACAGAAATTTCCATCGTGATGAAAGCTCAGCGTGTGTGCATTTTTAACGTGAGTAATATACTCCTACAATACATTTCTCTACGTACAGTCCGAGGTAATTGACGCTCACCTCTGTGTGCTTGGAATGCAGAAGTTGATATGTGGTTGTTATATAAACGCATGTACATAAAAATGGGCTTGTAAAGATACCATGAAAACTCACCAATCAGCAAGTCCATGAACTTCAAACCAGTTGTTTTGCGTTCATGTTTAAGTATTCTAAAGAGAAAACTAGCCTGGATAACGCAAAAAGTGTTTCATTATGTAATATGTGTTGAAGAATTGTGTTTGTAAGTTTTAAGATGTTTAGGAATCATAAGCATTCATCCTAGCAGAAGATAACAAAGTACCTGTTGGCCTCCAAAACTACTGATCAGGGATCAGCACTTCTGCCCCTCTGTTTCGGCCTCCATGAGGAGTCACCGCTCCATTTTGAGTTTGGTATCTATGCTTGTAATATCTTTGGGTACAAGGTGCAAGGGCTCCCTCTCTTCGCTGCTATATTAGTTAATTAAGCTTCAGTGAAAAAGTGTTGATTACATAGGTAAATAGATAGGTTTCCAGGCTTGTAGATTCCCAAACCAGGGAGTTTTGTGTTAGTAGCTTCACAACCTTGTAAAATAATTTAAACAGCTCTGATTGTTGAAACATATTCTTACTGCAAATAAGGATACAATAAACTTATATGGCAACATAATTCTATGTCCTTAGCTTTTAATTTCCTGCAGTGTGTATTTTGCTGATGGTTTTATCCAGGAAATTACTTGCACTAAGTCATGCTGTCAAGTACTGTAGGCAGCATGCTGTGAAAATTGTTGATGCCAGGCCAAATGAAGTGGTTTACAAATAAAATTAGACTTCATAAATACAAAAAATTTGTTAGGTTCCAAGTTTGCTACTACATGGCAAAGCAATGTCACCCTGAATAGGTAGCTTTGACGTGATTATTTGAATATCTCATGTTAAGGCGTAGTGTGGGAAATGTTCCTTTATTACCATTGGGAGTGTGTGCAGATCATTGTTTTTAAAGGTTACTTAAGCAGAAATTTGACGAGAAGTTTGTGTAAGGGAGAGATGTCACTTTTTATCTTCCCACATTCTTCTTGTAGTGATTATTAGACCTGACCTGGATTTTAATGAACTAATATCAAAACAATGGTAACTTGGGGAAATTTAGTTTTAGTTTGTCTTAATCTTCAAAATGTTTTTGCAATTATTGAAAGTAATTTCCTCCTTCTTGCAGAAGAAGCAAAAATCGCCCAGCCCCAGTGGAAGCAGACTACAGTGATGAAGATGGTGGTAAGATGATGAAATAATCTTATTTAGAAAGTATGGATTACATAATCAGATAATTACCCTGGTATTTTCCTTCAACAAGGTCAAAAATAAAATATTAAAGTGTAGCTGAAGTAAAAAAATTCACAACAATATATTTAAAAGCATGTAAAATTAATTCTAAGAGTCAAACTCCCATCTTCATGTGACATTCTTGAGCAAAGATATGAAATGTTGAAATTTATTTCCTTCAAACAAAGAAATCCATTGTGCAATAATTTGTGACCTTCTTGTTGTACAACAGACATTATCTTCTTTGTTTCTCTTAAAAATTATTATTTTTTTATGACCTTGAACACTCCCTGTTTGCTTTCATAGTATGTTGCACAGAGAGGGCTTAATTAATTACATCACCACATAAGAGTAGAGTGCTATCACACTTTGGTACAAGGTGCAGCAACTTTCAGAAAAACAAAGAAATACAAAGATTGTAATTTGATTAGTACAACAGTGACATCACAAATTATTGTGCAATGTACCATTTTAATTTCAGTGAAGAAATGTCAACATTTTATATCATGGCTCAAGAATGTTCTATCAAGATGGGAGTTAGACTGTTAGAATTCATTTTTCATGTTGTTAAATATATATTTAAATTTTTTGACTTGAGGTACACTTTAAGCCATTAGGCTATTTTTATGACAGGTTTCAGTGTTTATTTTACCATCTCAAATGGCAACATTTCCAAATAGAATGATTCATATGAAGTAGCATTGTTCTGCTATGTTTAAAGAAAGGGCATGAAGAACATATTTGACCAAGCTATAGACGAATCCGATTAGTGCCTGTTTTTAGTGACTGTAGGCAGCCATTAGTGGGGTACATCAGCCTTTAATCGTCTTCATTTATTGTCTACGTGAATTTCAAATCCTCATATTCAGTGAAGTTGAGAAAACCAAGATACACTTTAGTGTACAACCATCCATGAAACAGGTAAGGAATGAAATTGAAAGATTAAAGGTTAGAGACCCAGTAATAACCGACTAAAATCAGACCATCACAATCTGTCTGGATTTGTCTATAGGATATCTCTGGATTGATTGCTAGCTGTGGTGTGTTGCTCATGTGGTGCTGAAATCACAGAATCCTCAGATCAGTTGCCATTCGTTGTTTAACCACACCCAGATTCTCCATAAGAACGGAACAGTGAGATTCACATGAGTTGCTGTGATGAAAAATGATGGAATCTACAAATGGGTTCCCATAGTCTTTGAAATTCATAAGCCTGCAATTGCCTCCAAAATTACTGCTATATACTGTGGGATATGCCATAGCCTAACATAAGATGCAATACTCTCTGAGGATATATCACAAAGCAAGAAAAATAAATAAGAAAATGCCCTGTATCTTAAGGTTTACTTCATTCAAATCTACTGCCAAATGTTGCAGCATTTTGCATCAAGAATGTCTGACAAAGGCAGATATTTTTAAATAGGCAAGGGAGACACCCCCTCCCCTTAGACACCTCCCCAAGGCTGGTGTTCAATTCTGTCTTCATTACTATCTTTGTTTGGTGAAAGTTTTCAGGTATGCCTTTGGCTGTATGATTTCTTCACCTTCAATGGTAGAAATGCCCAAATACCTGCTTTAAAGACATTAGAACTACATATATTAAACTTACTTTGCATCAATCAGCACAAATTAGTGTACCACAACATGAAAGGTACAGGAGAGGTAGATTAACCTGTAATGCAGAACTTAATCACAATTCTGTGAACACAGAAACTGCTGAAACCAGACTTTGTGTCTTCCCATATGGTGTCTTCATATCCATGGTTGTAATTTACAGAATTTAAACTGGAGTGAAGAGTAGTTGATGTACTCCTAATGAACTCATGGTCCCTCATTTCTTTCGTAGTTAATTGGAACCCTGAAGGGCAGTTGTTTTAATTTGATCAGATTGACCAGGAGTGTGAGAGAATCTTCAGTGGATGGTGAATTTGCTTTCATGTGAAAGCTCCACTCAGAAATGAAAACTTGAAGGAAATAGCCCCCCCCCCCAGACCCAGCTGGTATTAAACCCAAACCTGCTCTGGTGCATGGTCAAGTGGTTTTAGCATATGGCTTGCAGCTGGGAGGTGTAAACCTCTTTTAATCGTCTAAATCTGGTGCTAAGCTTTGCTCCACACAGCTAATCCAAGCACCTCTATAAACATAGGGATTCTTCATATTTACTGGACCTATGTTCCTAGCAGAAGTTGAGAAGACAGAAAGCCTTAATTGGGGGTTGCCCTATCATTTAACATAGTCATGTTTTCTGTTTCACCATGGCTTGCCCCTCTAAACACATGAGGCCTTCATATCTACTGGAGAAATAAGTTCCTATAGCAGAAGTACTGTGTTCATATTCTGAGTTTGCAGCCTTTTCCTCATCAGAGTAAACAACCCCTCTCCATGTTCCCACACTGTAAGGGAGATCAGCAATGGAGACAGATGTGCCCTTCATAAGTTATTTGTTAAATTTAATACAAGTTTAATATGCATCATGCCCTATTCAGTTCCTAGTTAAGTACTGAGCTTAACTTAGAAGTTATATTGGGCACAAGTTGACTCAACCCCTTGCTGTGATACTTCCCTGTATAAACTGTATCTGTAAAGTTCCTTTTGAACTCACTTTGAATCTTTTGTAAATGGAAATCAATTGTTTTGATACTGAAAACACATCTTTATAAAAACTTAGTTCTCTTTTGATTGGGGTGACATTTCCTTAAGCTTCAATGACATCATTTATGACATCACAAATGATGAAATTTACCAAAGTTGGTGGAAAAGTGCTTGACATTTAAAAGATTGTGTTAATGTAAAACTTCATCTCAGGAGGCTTGACATATTTTCCTTTACGTATTGTAAAGAGCTATATTATGATGAAGAGTTCAGGTTAACTCGTGTCAAATTTACTGGAACAGTTTTACCTTTGAAAGTGTGTAGGATGAGTTATTTTCTTTTAAAAGGTAGAAGTGACCAGTGATACAATAATATTCCTCACAAACTCTCTTCCTTCTAGAAGGTAAGCTTTATAAATAGTTTCAAAGATCACTGTAGGGTTTGGCATACAGTCAAGTTGGGAGCCAAGTTCTGGGGTTGAATATATCATAGCCATGCTATAACTTGGTCAGATCAGGGAAACATGTTTTAACCCAAAGTTGATCTTGTGATACTTAAATTTCTCGTTGAATTATGGAATGGTATAATAATAATCACCTCTAACTACTAGTTGGTATCAAGGTGGCTTTTCCTTCAAAACAGTAGGCTGCTATTTAGGAAACTGCTTACGGAATATTTGTGTTTGGAGTCTTAATTTGTTTAAAAGTTGTCTAACTCCTATTGAAAAACCAGGTAAGAGTTTTTTTTAATTACTTATAGTAGAGTCTTTTGAACAGGCATTCATAGTTTCACAGAGAATTAAAACTTACAGTAATTATGATAGACCATCTTCCCTTAGTAGGGATGTCATGTCCTGAGGTTTGGCATGACACCAAACTTTGTCTTGTGTTTACCTTGTTACTTTTTCTGGTACTACTTATCTGTCCTTTGATTGGTGTTGGCCTCTGGTATTGGTGATCCTTTATTGTTGTGGCATTTGGCATGGAGGTACCAAGATAGACATTTTGTAATATAGTTGTTTTAAACTTTACTACTTGATTAGCATCTGTCTATCAGTTTTGTATGTTGCCCTAATACTTTTTGTTCAAGCACCCTATTTTCCATTCTGAACTGATTGTTTATTAGAATATAGAAACATTTTAGAGGTCTTTCAGGTTACAAGAAATATCAATTTTTTGTTAATACTGATGAATGGTTAAATCTGAATGTTTGAGAGATAGAAAAATTCCATACAAGTTTAATGCTAGACAGCCTTCAGTACACTTTAACAGATCTCGACATTATACCATGATCAAGATCATGTTTTGGTAGTTTGTAAGTCAATGTACAATTTGATGCAGAATAAAAGTTTTTGAAAAAAATTGTAAAAACAAATGCTGATTGCTGCTTCAAATGGGATGTAAAACAACTCAACAACAGGAACATGTAACATTTTTTCTTTTGTTTCATTCATTTCTTCAATTGAAATGCACGCACTTTATTTACATGAAAAGAATTACAGATAAATGATAGCGTATCAAAAGAAAAGAATGGAACCAGATGAAGCTGAAAGCTTTTCCAGTCAGACATAGTGTCAGCTAGACATATTCAGCCATTACTGGGGTCCATCAGCCTGAAATCTTCTTCATTTACTGTGTACATGAAATTTAAACCCTCATATTCAGTGAAATTGAAGAAATTAAGATAATGTGTAGTTAACAACCATCCATGATAAAGTTGCAGAAAATTGAAGGATTAAAAGGTGATAGACCCCAGCTTATCTATGGCTGACTAAAATCAGACCATCATTTGCTGTGCAGATTTGTCTATAGGTAGGTAGGCAGCTAATGTAGGCGGTCTTCTTTGTTCAATTATGGCCCAAGTCCTCCCATTTAGTTGTGTGTTAGTTAGTTAGTTAAGAGTTTTACGGCCCATTTTCCAACCCATTAGTTCAACATTTAGTTGTGTGGTATAACAGACAGGGAGAACAGTATTCTACAATCCACAATACCCTCTTGATCCCAGTGGGGTGAGGGGCCAGGGTGCTTATATAGCTTGGACAACAAGGATGATCTCAGAAAGGAAAGGAAATTTATGCTTTCATAGAATTTATGCAAAACTTTGCATTGTGGGATAGAATTATGATATTTTCTCATGTAGGCAATTACGTTGTCATTTAAGTGAATTATCAGGGAGTGTTCGTACTGCAAATTTTCCCAAATTGGGTAATGTGACAAGTTTGCTCTACAAATAGAATGCCATTGCCCTCAAATTCACAGTTGCGTAGTTTTGTCCACAAAAAGTTTCAGATGGGAAGTGCAGGTACATTACAGGTCACTTTGGAAAAATATTACAAATTTATTTGTACATTAATTTTGTCCAGCAAGTTTGTAGGTATGCAGCTAACTTTTCAATATATGGTTTCATCATGGATACTTCGTTTGTTCCACTTAGGATGAAATCTTCAGGATTTGACGCATTCCCTTCTTTTTTCAACAAAGTTGGGGAGAAAGTAAGACTGTGGTATACACTTTAAAAACAGTTAAAGGGGCAGTCAGAGTTTGTTTTTACAGATTTTGTTCAATGAAATTCTGCACCACATGTGTGCATTGACTTTAACCTTTTACCGTTGTTTGGGTCCTTTTGGACCCATGTGGAGAGCTCGGCTATCACCCATCTTTACTGTTTCACGCGGAGCTCGAAACTGCAAGTAGCTACCCAAAAATTCGGCCACAACAACGAGAGAGACAATAGTTTAAAGTCAAGGGGTCAATGGCCTACGGAAGCTACATCTGCTTTTCCACCCACTCCCAAGGCCCGCAAATATGCCCCGATCAGAGCACAACAGTAAAGGGTTAACCTAACAAAAACATAATCGGTGATTGCAATCTAACATTGTGATCAGTAACAGAGTGGTGTCAATGCCAAAATAAATGCCGAGGCAAGTTGACTAAGGCTAAAATTTTGCCGAGGGGATGGATTGGAGGATGTTGTATGGTGACTTAACAGTTACAAAAGTTGCACACAACACTGTTTGAAATGAGGCCTAAGCTTTGAGTGAATACTTGAAAAAAAGTTGTTTTATGATAAAAATTTTCTATCACAATCAAATTTGGGCAAATGTATTTTCAGCATACTGGTTTACCATCAAAGCATAGTTGCAATTTTTTAAAGTTTTTATGGAAAATCTTGATTGAAAAAGTCTACTGGTAACATTATTTACCGGATATACAAAACTCAACAACTGCTATCAAGAAGTGATCACTGTGCACACATGAATGTTACATGGCAGAATGTGACCTTTAGGTCTCAGTGTCTCACTAGATCACACACTTGCAGTTTAGAAGTACATTTTGTTAGCTTTGACAATTGTGAGACCTCTCTTGACATTTATTGGAGAAAAATTTCATCCTGTGTGCATTCTTGTTTGAGCATTTTTGCAAGGAGTACATAAGTTAGTATATAGGCTTAAAACAACACATTTGAAAAGTAACAAGTACTGGTTCACAATTCGGGTCCAAAGTGAACACGATCTTAGTACCTGTGATTTAAGAGTTTGGTTCCAGAGAGGATTGGGAGCAGATCATTAGTACTGGTTTATGATTTGGTTCCAGAGGGAACCTGTGGGGGTCTTTCCCCGTGCACAATTTATATATCCAGGGATCTCTCCATGCTTTGTCAATTCTGCCCCCCTCCCCCCATTCCTCTTCATCAGTAGACCTTTCAGATTCTGGAAGCTTTTTAAACATCCAATATGGAGTCTGTTTTATAGAGTGCTTCATGTGACTTCTTGGTTAGTCATGCCTACTGCTGAGCAAAAAAACAGCTTACTGTTTGTACTACCCTAGTTCTTGGTTGAGGGGCTTGTGATTTTAGTGAAAGCACTCTGTACCATAGCTACATGAATGAGGAAGCAATCACAACTTTCTTTTCAAGACATTTCTTATAAACAATTTGATCTGAATTCACAAACAACAAATCACTTGAAAGCCTTTTGTGTGTCATGCATGCACTGTAATTTGAATCTGTTTTCATTTCTGGCCATATTTTTTAGTCTAACTTATGCAAATGAGTTTTGGTGGTTTTCTAGGCAGGCAAATGTCATGATATTTTGATACATATGGGTGAAATGTACTGTATGGCAGTATAGATAGTTTTTCTTTGGATGTAGATCAAACATCTGTACAGATTCATAGTTTAGAACAAACTACCTGGCATTGGTCCTCATTGACCTTTTTCTTTCAGAAAACAGTGCAAAGTCCATTATACTGGTAACATTTGTACCTTTGATTGTTTAGTTTTCTTTTTCATTTACTCTTGGCAGACTTTTCTGGCAGCAGTGACTTTTCGGTAAGTATAAACCAGGAAATAATAAACATTGACTAATTTCAATCAGTGGGCAACTTGCAGCTCTAAGAAAATGTTGTGTCTTGAATTCACTTACATTGATCACACAGACAAAATAGTTGTATTCATTATTAAAGGGCAAGAGCAGTCCCCCTAAATTTATTTTGAAGCAACAGCTATTAATTATCACTGTTTTCTTTATATTTCTCTTCAAAGTATCTTTCATAATATTTTAGGACTTCAATATTCCATATTCAAGGTGAACCAAGCAGTTACTTCTAATATAAAATTTCACATTTGAGGGACTCTCAAGAGCCAATCTTAAAACAGAACACTCTCTATAAATTAGGGTGACTGCTCTAGCACTTTAAACCATCCAGTCACAACAGCAAAAGTAAAATCAAACAGAACTTCCTAAATTTGCTAAAATTGTCATCAATTAGAAGTGTTATGTAAAGTGCACCTTTTGAAGTTTTGGAAATTTGGTTGAACAAAATGTTCTTGTGCGTCAACTAACTCTGTTTCTATTTGCTAAAATTTGCTTTTGAAAAAGAGACAACCATACTGTACTGCTCTATTTTAATATAGTCTATCATTAATACTGATAAATATTGGTTTTAAGAATATGATTTTTCGATTGAATAAAAAGCAATATTTCCTTTTAAATGAATGGACCAATGAAAGGTTGATATCTAAATATACTGTAAGGTAACAATGTTTAGTGACAGTATGGTGGGTGGTGGTGATTCTAAATCAACTTACTATTCATTACTTACCTGCAGTCAATTCCTGGCAAGCTTTTAATAGCACCTAAGGTCTGGTTGATATCTGTTGGAGAACACCCTGGGTAGTTCTTTATCTATCTGTTTGCCTGTCCAAAGACTGCAAGCCTTTTTTGGGAAATTGACCTATTGGACATATTTTTAGGCCAGATTTTATTTTAACGAAAGACATTTCTCATGTCTGGTGTTCACCAGATGTCAAAAGCAAAATTTACCAAGAATTCCGAAGATTGGCAAAGAATCACTAAGCCTTTTGGTTTTGTGGCTTTTGTTTTGTTAGGGGGGGACATAAAAATTCTGGTTTGGTAACTTTTCTTTGACTTCAAATTTTGAAAATTTAAAAGCAGCCCACAATGTAGACTTGTAGAGGCAGTGTCTACTCAGATGTTAGCTCCTTGTACAAAGGGCTGGAAAAGATGTTTATTTCCCAGAAAGGGAGTAAGTTTTTTTCCCACAGGGAAATAAAATTTCCAACAATTCTCCCAATATTTTTGTACAGAAAGAGGATATTTTCCTCCAAATGCCCAAATTTTCTAGGAAAGAGCCTCCATGCTAACCAACTTTGTCCACCTCTACTTGTAAATGCTTACTAAGATACACTTTCAAGCAATAAACTAGGTTTGTATCTACAGCTGGATATAGATAGTTGTAGGCGTGATCAACCATATTAAACTTGATTGGGAATTTGGAACTTTGAGTCAAGGACTGGATTTTAATCAGCCTCTAAATATATATTGATTGACATTTTTTAATTTCCTTGTTACAGGTATATAGCGGAACATGCTTGTTAATTCTGCCTTCATTTTTGTTGAACCTTATTTTTAAAAGCCAGCCTTGAAGGGCAAATGTAATTTTAACTAAGGGGGTTTATAGCATACCTCTTTCACATTAATACCATACCCCTCTTATATTAATAGCACACTCCTCTTATATAAATAGCTTATTCACTCATATTAATTCAGGATTGATCCCTTTCAATCATGTGACAATAATTTTGTTGCTTATTTGTTTAGTTTAAGGAGAATGAGTCATTGCTTTACTTTAAAATAGTCCAAAGGGAAAGGGGCAACCCTCCCTTGTAGGTACACATTTGAAATCATCGTATGTCCAGAAATTTCATTTATACATAGTGAAAAGTGACTTTTTTTCCAGTAGTATTGCATACACAGGAGAACATGAGATTGTTAAACAAGATGAATCCCAAGGTGAATCCCATTTTGGGGAGAAACTTGGAAAATCAGTTCCAAAGTTTCAAACTGTTGCAAGATCGGTCTGACATAATTAACCCAAGTATCACCATTAGTTACTTGAAATGCACTTCCCTTTAATAGTTACAGACCTAATCCTCTCACCCTAAACTTTCCAGTTCTCTAAACTTATTTTTAGACTCCTCCTACAACTGTCTAAAACTCATCCTCATCCAGGCTTCGACAAATCCTCCGCCCGACAGTCCTGGACAAGTAAAAAATGACCCGGACAAGTGAACTGCTCAATACTGTAGTCCGCCGGGCAAGCAGCGCAATATTCTTCTCCACATAGGAATTCAATGGCTAGTACTAGATAATTAGATATGGACGCAGTGCATCATGCGGACAAGTACACTTTGGGAATCCCTAGCCCAATGGACAAGTAGTAAAAAATCAATTTATCGAAGCCTGCCTCATCCAAACACAATCTTGGTTTATTGCTTCATGGTGATGATATTGAAAACCCAATTGTGTAGTCAGAACACTCTCAGTACAGGACAGGCTCTGTAATGTGAGCTACAGTATTCTGCATTTTTTGGACTTGCTGTCATTCAAAGAGCTATGCCAAAGGATAATTTCTATAGACTACTACAAAAAATGTAGTTTGGGGTGGGAGTTGGCTGTCTTAATAGTCTTTTTAAAAGACATCTTTTCATTTTCATGCATTTTTAGGATGAGGACAACCCAGAAGAGGAACATACAGATGGTAAGGATTCATTATTCTTTGTTTCTAAGATGACCTTTCCCTCCCCGAACCCAAAATTGGACATGGGACATCCCCCCAAGTTTGTAATCCCCACTTATCTGCAGTAAGGCTAAAATGTCATAAACAGAACTTTTTGGGAGAGTACAGGGCTCTTTTGATGGTTTGCAGGAACTGTTTTCTATTTTGGGGAGGGACACTATTTGTGAGGGGGAAGAGGGATTAATTTTGTAGGAGGTAGGTTACCAGTTGCCTCAGTGCAGGTCATACTATGATGCTTATTTGCTCAGCATAAACAACGGAGTAGGCAAAACAAGCCAGCAAGCCACAACCGGAATAAAGGCCGTGGCTGGCTCGACGTGAACTAATTAGTTTGAAACTGGGCAGTAAAACTCCATCTATCTAACTAACTAAACCAACTAACAATTTTTACGTTTTTGTGAAACAATTACGTGAAGATGATGATGTGCCTTCTGTTTCTCTCAACAGAAATGGGAGACAGCCAAACAACACTGGTATGTACTTGCTATGAAAATGTGAACAGTTTGTGGCATGTTATACATTTATTTCTCATAATTAGCATAAGGGTTTGTTGACTGAAAATACTTACAATATGCAACGTAAGTTAGAAAAATTAACAGACAGTTTTCAATTTCCAGGGATCAAAGATCAAATGCATACAAAACACCTGTTTTTGGTAGTTTGACACAGTACCTTCTCAAAGCTCACAATATAAAAAGAAGCGAAATTTTTTAATATTCTTCAACAATATGTAAAAGATATTTTAGCCAGGGCAAGTGTAAGTAGCCTAATTTATGAAGTTGGGCAATAAGACACAGAAAGTGAAAACATTAGGGATTTCTCATCATTGAATGAGTGAAGGAGTTGAAAATAGTTTTTTTTCTTTTTGTTGTGGAGAAAAAAGAACAGAAAGTAAATTGCATGATGTAATATGGTTGACAGTTTGTAGGGGATGAGTAGTCAAGTTAAGGTTATAGGAGACCAGACCGTGCATTGACACAGGATAATGCAGGATGCTTGGGAGTTTATGCTAGTGATGCACTTGTCTTTGTGAGTTTTTCGTTAAACCTTGTTTAGTCATGCACAACCATATTTTGGTTTAAAACATGAAAATTAAGTAAATTTTGGTTGTAAGTAACTACATTAAAAGCAGCACAACCCATAGTTAAATGAAGCCACTTGAGGTGAATGCATTTATCCATTGCCATGAGTTAATCTGGGAAAATGCTTGGCCACCTGACTACAATGAACCAGTAGGAGTCAAGGATTATTATTAAATTTGAATAAAGTTGTCATTAAATGTTGAGGGTGTCCTTTCAAAGAAGACTTGTTGATTTTTATGGTGAATATGTTGTAACCACTAAGTGTCAGTAATTCATGAGCACTATGGTAGCATAATATGGTTTGGGTATTTTTGTAAAGCAAATGATTTGAGCTGAACAAATGTCAGCAAGCATTGCGCAAAATTAGTATTGGTGGAGGTTGGTTTTAATTGGACCATGCATAACTGTAACCTTGGTCTGTATAATTGAAATATTTTTTTATTGTTCAAGCAGTTAAATTTGAAGGAAATCTGCAACTGTATTTAGTCATGATCATGTTTTGTAATTTATTTTCTCCCCTTTAAGTCCTTGGCAATATTCTGCCAGAAAATACTGCCTAAAATGTGGTTTCTCAACCTTGAGGGTTGCAAGACCCCAATTGTGGTCATGAAGCATTTATTGTGGGGTTTTACAAACTAGTTCCAAAATATTTGAAAAATTGTCACTTCCTAATCAAATAAGTAGTTATCACCTATAAAGCAGTTTTGTATTGCTAGAGACAATGGAGTAACTGATCCAGAAATGAACTAAGCACACTGTGTACGCAGCTTGGTGAAGTCAAATGCAATTTGTACACACTGTCATCCACCTAACTCTTGCTAATCCACACTAGAAACAGTTGCGTGGTGAATTTGATTCCTTTGCTAAGTATATTGACCTGTGTGACTATCTGATGCTGTTTCCTAAAATAAGGTTGCTGTGAGGGTATGGTTGGAAACCCCTGACCATAAAACTTTCTATCAAGCCATTTCCATTACCTCTTACAAAATCATTTTACTGTTCCAAACAGCATTTTATGTGCTTTATCATTGAATTTCATATCACTGTTTTTTAACGTAATTGTAAAAATTAAAATACCCAGCAAAATTTTCCTTTTCTCAGTACATTATGAAGCTATATGTATATTTTCCTGTTTATGTTGAGTGAAAATGTCTCGTTTGCATAGCATTGAAAATCTTGTGAATATATCTATCAGGCTAGCCTACAATGGTCACATCTCGCTACATGGTGTTGTCATGGTGATAAATGTTTTCTGTGCTAGATGAATTTAAATTCACTGTAAATATCTCAGATCTTGTAAGGCAACTGTGGATTCATCTTATTCACAATTTCTTCTTAAGCTGTTGCCGCTTACTAGGTTAATTCTGTGACTGGCTTTTTGGTATCAGAGATTGGAAAAAGTTTTAAAGGGGTGCATTCAGTGGGTTCATGAAATTCATCAAATTTTTCCAAACGTGTAGTTTTCTCACATACTAATGGGGGATGGTGACATAGGCAATCCCCATACCATGCAGTGAGAAATTTGTGATTCTATCCGGTTTTCCAAAAATATGTGAACAGAAACTTTCTCGAGTTACATTATTTACCCATCTGTTACAAGCTCATGTACAGAAATAGGAAAATTTGAACTTTTTGCATAAACCACTGGATGTGAAACTTGACTTATTATGCTAATTATAAGCATTGTCTTGTGTTTTTGGTTCCTTGCGGTAGCGAAGGAACCTATGTAGTCAGGTTGGCGTGTGTGTGTGTGTGTGTGTGTGTGTGTGTGTGTGTGTGTGTGTGTGTGACACTTGCTTCGGTACGCTCTAACTCAACAAGGGAAGGTTGGATGGAACTTGGATTTGGTACATAGATTCGTCATAGGGAGAAGGTGTGCCCTATCGTTTTTGGTGGAGGTCAAAGGTCATTTGGGGTCACCAGAGGTCAAAAACTAAAAACCTTTTCAACAGGATATTTCTAGTTAGGAAACTTGGATAGATGTCATACTTGGTGTGTGGATGTGTTATGGTGTAAGGATGAAATTGGATATGTTCAGTGAAGGTCAAGGGGTCATCTGAGGTCACCAGGGGTCAAACACTGAAAAAAGTTTTAACACAGTATTTTAAGGTAGAAAGGACAGATTTCAAATCAATCTGTGTTTGGTTAAGGTCAAAGGTCATCAAGGTCACTGGAGGTCAACTGCTGGAAATGTTGTTTAGAAAATCTTGTAAGCTAGATAAAGATAGTTTCAATAGATTTTTTTTATCTCACCTGGTTTTGCATGCTAACACACAAACACCTTAGAAATTTGTCCTTTATGTTAGTTCAGTAATGATTCCTTTGGGTTGTACGCATATTTTGGATCATTCAAAGTTTTAAGAGGGCAATAACTGAAATCTGTAGATTTCACTGAGCACAGGTCACTCTGCATTAAACTGGTCTCTCTGCCAGTGGAAGCAATGCATGGATTCTACAATATGTCTCTTTAATACTGCTGTGCTCTGTGGGGGTAACCTTATCCTCATTCTATTATCACACTTCATTAATCACTTTGCTTTCTGCTTGACTGCTGAATAAACCCTGTTTTCTGTGTAGAGGTAGCAAAGGGACAAGTGGTAGATTGTTTTAAAGTAACAGCAAGTTTTATTTAAGAGCCAGTAAAAATAACTTGTGAGAGAAATACAAGGGGTGTTTTTCTCTCTCTGACCACATTGTGTATCATTTATTGGTGATAATATCAAATTTGATTACAAGCATAAATACATATGGAAATGAGGTAGTGTTTTTGAAGGATTACTGTACCAAGCATTACAAAAGTTGAATGTCAGTAAGGCCACAGAAATTTAATCTTTGATTTCATGTAAAATTAGTTCTAAAATACCACTTGTGAAGATGTTACAAACATTGAGTACAGCATGAACTTTTGCTTAGCTCTATTTCACAGACTGGCTGTACAGTTCTTATAATATCCAGCAAGGAACCACAGTGCCCATTGGGCTCTTGTTAGTCTACAACACACATTTATTAAGATACTGATATCAACTCAATATGCCCCTTTTAATATTTATGAAGAATAAATTGGACAGCAGTTTTGACTAGAAGTCATGATAGCAAAAGAGTTCTGCAAAAATGTTGCTCTAATTATTTATTCCAGTAAGAAATCATAAGGCTGTAATAGCCTTGCCTAGAAAGACACGTATCATGGTCAGTAGTTTGAAATTTGATTAGTACAGTATACAAAAATGGTACAAAATTCAGAAAGGGGGCAGGTACTCTCTTAAACCCCACTCTTGCTCCCTCCATCTGGATGCCCTTTGCATAATTTTTTTTTTTAGGTCTGATGAATTAGATAATGAAAGAGAGTTCTAATTTGCTCATATGCCCTAGGTACAAGTAGACATCTTTTGGTTGCTAACTTGTTACCACTGAGGATTCAAGTTTTATGAATTTAAAGCACATATATATCAAAATAATTTGGCAGCAGCTTCTGTAATATCCAAGCCATAGCAGGTACAATCATATTTTGTTCATTGCCTGTCACAATTGCAAGTTTAATTTCATTTTGCTATTGTAATATTTAAAAGAACAAAGTATGGCTGTACCTTCTGCAGCTTGGCTGGGAGAGCTGCAGCTTGAGGCCTGACGAGGGACATAACATGTCTAGTGAGGGACATAACATTATGTGCAAGACATACAAAATCCAACTTCTTGCTAAAATTACAGTCTGCATAGTGTATCACTCACCTCAAAGTTGACAAAAACTTTTTCCTCAAAATTTTCCAAGTACTCATACATGATGATCCCCTCTAAATTAGGAAATGATAATGCCAAATTTTAATGAGTTTTGGAAGAAACAAATTTTCCCCAGAAAGCAAAGGATAGGTTTGTATTTATAAATATGAATAATATATCTTCGCAACCAGTCTCTAAAAGTTAGTTTATTTCACTCCCAATTTTTTTTCTTTTGTGGATGATTGCTTCGCACCTGTCAGGAACTTTGTTAGCTATTGGTTGATTTTAAAAGTGTGAGATGAATAATTATTTTTCCACAAACAGCATGACCTTCTGAAACTACGTCTTCAAGAGTTCAAACAGGAACAGCAGGCTCAAGGAGAGGTGACCATTGTTTCACAAACTAGATGGCATTCTGTATTGTCTGTTCTCATCTGTCATTGGCTGTCATTATCATCTTTTTTTTTCATTCCTTGTTTGAATGAGAGAGTTGTTGTGACCTCAGATAGTCACCATGTTGCCTGCAAACTTGTAGGACTCTTAATATCCAGACATTTGTCCTCTAATACTATCTTTGTACAAATATTTTGATAAAATTATTTACAAAGAAGGTTTTTTAGTGAGAAATTGTGGCAGGTACGTAGCCAGGATTTTTGAAGAAGGTTCGCAACCAGGAAACACACTATCTAAGCATAGCCACCATAAGTTGGCAGAAAGCAGGGAAGAAAATTTTGCCAGTCCCAAAATGCTGGCCAGATGAATGTTAACAGCACTTCCCAGACCATGTAAGTTGCATCGTAGTGGAAATGATAGCGATATTATAAAAAGACAAATTTAGAATATCCAAAATATGCTCAAGGAGGGGGAAGCTATCTCCCCTCCCTTCTCTCCACCTCTCTCCCCTTTCCTCCCTCCCCTCTCCTTGGTTTAACATGCTGTTTATCTCTCCTCTGCCTCTTAAAAGTATTTAAAAAGGTTGAAAAGGTTTGTCAAAGCTTCTCCCCTCCTGAAAAAAAAAAAAATTAGTACAAATGATCCAGTACAAAACAGTTTGTGAAAGATGTTCAGCATTTTGTATCAGCATGGTGATGTATCTGTGTTTTGGATGGGTTGTCCAACTTTCTTAAAACTATTTCATTATACACAAAAGCAGCAACTAACAAAGCTTTTACCAAATTCAAACTCACTAACAGCTTTTTATATTTTTCCATGGTGGATGGGTGGTGATATGTGATGTAACTGCATGTTGTTAAAAAAAATGAAGCCATCTTGAAAGGTATAAAGCAAGCGGAATAAAAAATGTTTTGACAGTATTGGTGTCATTGATGTCAAAAAGTGCCGAAACATAGTCAATGTAAGATGTTGTGACTTTTTTTAAAATTTTTGTTGCTTTTGTTTTGTTTGAGGTACTGATTTATTTTGTAACATTGCATTTATTTTGTATAAGCAATACAATTATGATATTACTTTTTGTCACTTGCCATACTTGTAGGTGTTACGTATGGCAGTATATAGTGCAAAGCTTGCTGCCAGGTCAGGTATGAATCCTATTTCTGTCATGCCTTGTTCCCATGGTAACAACTCACTCCCCCTCCCACACAAAGAAAAGTGCATCTGTTCTGTCCCTTCTTAGTGGTTTGCAGAGGGTTCTATTTTTTGCAATGGTTTTGTTACTAATAGACCTTATGCATTCATCATGCCACATGACATTCAAAAGGATAGATGGGAAAAAAAGGCAGACCTCCTTGATCACATTTACCTATGTGATTATGCGTGATCGTGGTCTCGCATGGCCATTTTGTTTGTGGTGCAGGTCCTGGGAGTTTAGGTCCGTTGGACAAATTGCTGGGTGAGACCACTACCTGTACAAAACTACATTGGTAAATAGGAGGTGGGTGTCCAAGATAATAGACTCTTATACCAGGGAGTTTTGGGGAATTTATGAGAGTTTGGGGATTTTGTGAGAGTTAGCTGTCATTTCAAAATAAATTTGGGATGACTGCTTGACCCAAATTATCTCACAAACAGGGCATCATTTCAACCAGAGACATTCCATGACGTACTTGATTTTGAAGGATATTTTTCAGGTTTTCTACCAACACTGATGGAAGCAACCTTAAATTGATATTGAACAAAAGGATGCTTGCTCTCCAATTTGACATTATAACCAGCAGTGTTTTTTAATGTTTAACAGTGGGTTTCCTGGTACTTCCAGTGTAAGTAGGCAAATTACCAGTAATTACAGTAAGACAGGAAAAATTTAGGCCTTTTCCTCCTGCTGAATACAGCAGTCTTATGCAAATGTAATAAAGCCATGTCTTACCTACTGTACAAGCCAGAAATTCAAGGAAGCTGTAATCTTACAGTCATTTTGTACAGGGTGACCTTTTTGCATGAAACTTTTAAACTTATAAATATTTGTGTAACCCCATACTTGTTTCAGCTTTAAAGTGTATCTAATTTCTGGATTTTGTATCTGTATGTCATTTATTTATTATCCAGTGTTTCTATTAGCTTTTTTAGCTATTTACTTTTCCTGGAAATATTAAAATCTCCAAATTAAAGCTGGCTGCAGTATCCCTTGATATTTTTGTTTGGGATCATGTTGTTTACTTTTCTTTTATTAATCTGCAAAGCTTATTTTACACATTTCTTCTTTATCATACTCTGTTATTAAATATTTCTGTTTTTTTTTATTTTGTTTTATTTTTTTTAGTTATTTCAGTAGCCACCATATGAATTTTTCCTTCTCTTAACATCTGTGCCTTTTAGAGGAATTAAACACCAAAAAAAAAAAAAAGGAAAATAAAAGCAAAGATGAAGCAGTTATCATTTCAAATTGAATTAGTATTTAGAAGGCATGTGTCAAAGTGTCTTCCAAAAATTTCTGATTACTCTGGAGAATTTTAATTTTTCTACAGACAATATGAAACCCGTCAAAGGAACCTACTGCCGTTGTGTGTTATGCTCCGCATGAGCAATGGAGTAGGAAAAACAAGCCAGTGAGCCACAACTGGTTAAAAGGCTGTGGCTGGCTGGACTTGAACCAAGACTGTAGGTTGAAAACTGCGCGGTAAAACTCTATCTTACTGATTACACTTACTCTTTGCACTTATTAGTCTTTGTATTTGAAAAGAACATGAAATAGAAGAGTGAGTGAACATGTTATAATACTAATTAAAGCTGCAGCTCTCTTTAGCCAAGCTGTAGACTGCATGTTTGGTCTTACGGTAGAGTGTCTGCCTCTCACACAGAAGGCCCCAGCTCGATTCCCAGGTTGAGTCATACCAAAGACTCTAAAAGTGGAAGCTACTATCATTGTGTGTGATGTTCCAAATAAGCAATGGAGTAGGGAAAACAAGCCAGTGAGCCACAGCTGGTAAAAAGGCCTTTGCTGGCTCGACTTGAACCTATAGGTTATAAACTGGGTTGTAAAACTCTACCTAACTAACTCAGCCAAGCTGCAACAGCCAGCCACATACACATATTGCTTCATTGCTCGTCACAAAAGCAGGTTATTGTTACATGTGTATTAAAACAGCTTAGTCACATCTTCAGCAGCAGGGTTTACTGCCATCAGCTGGATGCAGTCACGTTGTGGTGTGATGTCCAGCACAACAAGCAGGTTAACATTGTTCATGTGGGAACAAAACATGGCTGTAGCAGCATAACTGCAACATCTCAAGCCTTGTTTTCATTCATCTCAATAGCATGTGTTTTAAATTGATCTTGCTATGTGTTGCATGTATCAAATCGCAGCAGCAAAGCTGACTGCAACAGTCACATTTTAGTTCAAAGCTCATCACAATATCAGGATTTAAATGTATCTTGCTATTTGTTGGAATAAAGCATTATTACAGCTACTACAGCATGGCTGAGGCAGCTGTGGTCTAAAGTTTTGATGTGATGCCTCAAATTGCTGTGATATGATTTAAATGAAATAAGTGTAATCACATGCTGTGTGTCACAGTTGATGTTTCAAAAGAGTTACTGAAACTTGGCCATTGGGATTTCACGTTTTTTCCCTTTTTTGCTTTTTTTGTTTTGTTTCTTTTCTTTAGTTCACTATTTGTTCTTTTTTCTGGGGATTGGTTATTTATTCTCTGCTGGCAGTATGCCAACAAAAATGAAAAAAGACACATCTATTTTTCCCTTCAGTCCAACTGTTAAGATTTAATTAAAGGAATGGATTAAGATTTCTTATCGAAAGTTCAAAGCTCCTTGTATTTTTTTTGGACCAATAAATTTTAAATTCCCATTAGACTAAGATTTCAGTATTTGTTGCATGGTGTATATTTCAAGGCCTGGAAAAGTTCATTAATTCAGAGAAATTTTGTGAAACCTGGAAAATGTTATAGAAATTTTCACGAAGTGATGTTGTTCCAAGCTCACAAATTCTTCTTTGCTATATCAAAATGTATTGTTTTCTTCACCTCACATTTTATGTATTTTTTGCAAGCCATAAATAGGAAGATTCATGGAAATTCTTAATGTAAGCATGTGAAATACATTCAAAATTTGTGAAAATTAATTCCCTTGCAGAGCACAGAAATCCTGCTTAATTCCTGACATTGTTATTCTAACCAATTCACAGTGTTGTAGAAAATTTTGGAATATCACACTGCAAGGAATATAGCACTCCGACCAACCACAGCTTGCCTTATATTTTAAAGTTAATTTAAAATTGGAGTATCACTGATAAATTCGCTTTCAACTGGAAATCTGTGTTTTGTGACCAGAATCTAAGTCTATCTGTGATAAATCATGTTTATTGGGATATAATCAAGGGTTATCAGGAATATACTTGAATTTATGGTAAAAAAGACATGATTTTTCAAACAAAAATCCAAATTTATCAGTGTTAGTCCCAGATTATCTTGAAAATTATGGCTGCAGCTTCTGCAGATAAGCTGAGGCAGATGGAACTTCACTATATCTACTTTACTCCTATTGTACTTTTAATCCCACCTATCCACAACTAGACCCTGGTATGAAACATAAAACAAATATGAACTTTGTTAGTTGCAAGGCGGGTTGAAACTGTTGAATCTTGCTGCTGTATTAAATTTGCATGTAGATGAGGAATTTTTTGTAAGAACTAAATTACTCCTGGAGCTTTTCATTCAAATATTTTACATATTTGCTAAAAAATTTTCTTTTTTTCACATAGGAGCAAGATTTGTACATAGCTCCAGGTAAGTTGAAGCAAGGTCCACCCTCATCTCTGTTTTCTTTTCTTGTTGAGTTTTGGTGGATAAAATTTTGTCTAGCATTACCTTAAATAGTGAATTGTTGGAAGTGCTATCAAAGCAATGAACTGTATTTCACAATATGCACACGGTTCAGTTCCATTCTGAACTCTACTGACGCAAAGTGCATGGGTCCACCATTACGGTTTGTTTCCTTTAAGTTTCTTGTAAGGACAAACTGGCATTGTCTGAAATAAGGTTTTTTGTATGTCCCTACAGTCAGCTGCTCACTTAACAACCAATGCCCCTTCAAGCCCACTGTAGTTAGTGATGAATTCTTGAGTTCTTGCAGGTATTTGTAACCTCCTGTTACCTTGCAAAGGTCATCTAGTGGGATAGCATTTGCTTTAGCTGGTCACAAGAGAGTGCGGAAGTTGTGCCTTGCAAGCTGTGATTACAAGAAGTTTCAAGAGTTTAAACATGTAGAATTTTGCAACTTCTTTTAACACCTGTGATCAGTCGTGAGCAAGCATCGTCCCTCTAGGTGGTGTGTGGTAGACAAAATCCGGATACTAAGTGATTCTTAGATTTGTCAGCCATTTTTGGGGACCATCTTCTCATTTCTTCTGTCTACCTGTACATGAAAAGTTATTTTCGATTCAAATATGAATGTATTCTGCCTTTTATGAAGTTGTTGGCTGTTTTCAACCATCTGTGTTAGTGTCAATGGGTTAATGGACCCCAGAAATTTTCCACTATAACTTGAAGGCCAGATTTGTCTGTAGGTCTCAGGAAATTGCAAGTGTTCCTAAAAGTTGAATACTAAGTGTTCAGACAGCTAAATTTCCAAGGTTCTTAAATGGAAGTTCTTCTATAAATTTACAGTAAATTTTGACATTTTTAAGTTAGTAAATATAGATAGGTACTGAGTGTTAGATATTCAAAATAAGCAAGAATAACTTTCTTTTCAAGACCGAGTATTGAGTTCAAGTTGGTAGAACATCCTCTCACTCTCACTTACAAGGCCCAAAATTTGATTCCCAGATCAGGTCATTTCAATGAATTTAAACATGGCACTTACTGTCATTGTGTATGATGTTCTGCATAAGCAGTTGAGTTGGATAACAATCCAGTGCCCCACGACTGAAAAAAAATCTGTGGGCTCGGCTAGGCTAAACCAGAAGGCATTAAAGCCTCTCCTCCCTAAATTAATCTTTTTTTTTCAAGTAGTAAGGTATATGGGCTGTTACATTGTAGGGAGGGAGGGAGTGTAGCAGCTGTAAATATTTTGAAAAGAAAGTGTCCAGATACTGAAAGAGCCAAGTTTAATAAAACTTTTGTATTACTTTTAATATTGACCTTGTGCATTGACGACATACTGATGTCATCCATGGGGGAAAACTATGGAGCATGTGGCTGCATGAATAAGCATCCGCCCTGCATGTGTAGCAGACTTTGGGTGTATTCAACTGGTTGACGTATTAGCTGTCTGCATTTGCCTGTGTTGGTTTGTTTTGCCCTCAAGTTAGGGGGTACTGGCGGCTGTGTGACATCATATGCACAAGGTCTATTGAACAAAGAAAATATATTCCTGGGGAATTTTTGCTGTTTTGCTTTATTTCAAAGATATGTTTTATTTGAATAAAACTGCATTTCAATGCCAAAAGAAGGTTTGCCTAAATAAGCTTTGAAAAGGTTTTTTCAGCTTTGAGTTGCCAAGACATTTTATATTAAAACTCCAATTACTATTATCATTTGTGCTGGTCATTTATATGTAAGAAAAAGAGCTTTCTTGCATTTTGTTGCAAATTTTATCTCTTCATAAAGTTTAAACTTCATTTACTGTATTACATGCTGAGAGCAAGGGCTTAAATTCATCTAGTTTCTGGAAGACTGAAAGTTACTTTCATGTCAGTTTTACTCAAGTGCATAACATAATAACGCATATGAAATGGTTCCTTACTCTCTATTTTCAATGTTTTGTTGTCGGTGGCAAGGGAAAAAAATAGCAGCATCTGTGCAGTGCAACTGCCTTTTTCTTTGGTAATGAAGATAAACCTGAAATTAAAATAAATAATATTGATTGCAATACTTGGTTTTTGATAAAGGGCCAAAAGAAGAAGCCACTCATTTGAAAATTTTGTGTTAAACTTTAGAATCTCTAGTTATGAGCTGGCAAAGAATGTGAAAGGCATAACAGTTAAAATCAGCACTTCTAATCCTTCTAAACCTTGCAATCCCCACATAACTCCAGTTAGACCCAGATGAACTGATTGCATCATAGAAGAGGGTTCCCCCAGGGAGAGGGCAGCATCCTCATTCCTCTTTTGGCTTAACAAACAGGAATCAATTTACACAGTTTGGGCAAATTTGTCAATTCAGCTTAAGTCAATTATTAGTTAGGTTGTACACTGGTTACTTGTCTAATATTTATGTATTCTCTTGACCTTTTCTGGTTGGCTAAAATATCACCATTTAACACTTTAAGGAAGCAATTTGGTTTTAGTTCCATCATTTCTGTGTTGTCCGCTCTGGATGGTGGACTTTTAGTTGTTCTGCAGATCTAATATGCGATAAAAAAAACCCACTTAGTAGAGGTGTGAGTTCAAAAGCCTTTAAAAACAATGAACCAAATTAATAAATCAGTATTAAAACATTTACTAAATGTTAAAGTTTTGAATACACCCCAGATTAGTGGTCTAATTTGCTTGTCTTTAAACTTAAAATTTGATCAGATCCAATATAACAATAGACATGCGGAGTTTCTTCCCATTAGATTTAGGTAGCTCCCTAACACCCACCAGTTGCTTGCCTGAGCAGGAATTTCCAGTTGTCTGGTTCAGCAGACAATTCTCATCCTTTCACACCACAGTCAAAAAGGGTAAGCTGCTGAGCTTTATGCCGAGTGTCACTTATAACACTGTGTTACTTTGGAGTCAGAAGACAAACTCCCAAAACTCAATGAGCTTAATTAATTTGCATGAGAGGTAAAAAATGGAGCCAAGCCAGTGTGTTTGAACTGGAGTCTATTGTTCCACATTGTCATAGTGACATGAGGACTCTGATAGCTAACTTTCCTACCTAACCATAATGCTGAAAAGTTCCTCAAGACAAAAGAAAGGGAATGATAAGAAGAGCTACTTCACAGGTGATTTTTTTTTTTTTTATTGCTTTAGAAGATAAAGCAGTGGTAGTCAAGTGCCTTTCTTTTCTTTTAGACTCTCAAGATAATTATGAAGAATTTGACACAGCTCCAGGTATGCAACAAGCAAAGACCTTTTTCCAAAACAGGAACTCCAAAGGATTGTGGGATACAGCCATGTTGTGTGTGATTTTTGTCAATGGCATTTTACTGTAGGCAAAAATGACATGTACCAAACCTCTATCCCAGAATCCCTTGTAACTGCTTTTTGGAAAGAGTTAATGGAGTATACCCAGAGTTCTCTCCATGATACAAGCAAATTTTCTTCTGTTCTCTATTTCTAATAAAAGGATTTGGGACATATGATGGTGTTTTAAAGGTCAATATCATAAATGCACATTTTATGTAAAAATCATTAGAAATTTGAAATTCTCAAATTTCTAAAATCTAACAAATATTGAATAGGTGATAAGACAGTAACTTTTTTTCTTGTCCTTTTTTCATGAATAATCACAAGCAAGGTATGCAAATATGTGATGTGGAATGATATGTTGAATGGGATTTATAGTTAAACCTTCATTTTGAGGACAATTGTTATGTTGGAATGCTTCATGGTTTCATTTTGAAAATAGCTACAAACAAATCCACAAATAAATGCCAAGACTACTTGGACTCAAGTGTAGTGCATGTTTAATGTAGGGTAAACAAAATGAAATATATAAACTGTGCAAAAGTCATACAGTGTATTACAATTTTTTCATACTGATTTAAAAAAGTCTTAGAAAGTTTTAATCTTGCAGAGGTATATCAGTATTCTCCATTAGCTGTTGTTTTGTCAGGGTGCTGCACTCAAACGGAATATGCAACTAGATGTTTTGGCACCTGTACAAAAAAAGTTGAGCAATGCCCAGACAAAAGCCTTCAGACAAAGCAAACAGCAATAATCTCTGCTTGAACATTAAGTAATGTTGAAGACATATTGAGAGAAAGAACCCTATTGTTTTTGGTGAAGGTCAAAGGTTATCCAGGGTCACCAAGGGTCAAAGTCTGAAAATGTTAAGGCAATATTTCAAGGTAGGAAACTTGGATAGATTTCATTTATGGTATGTGGATGCATTATAGTCAGAAGATGATCCCTATTGTTTTTGGCAGAGGTCAAAGGTCATCTGGGGTCACCAAGAGTCAAAGTCTAAAAACCTCATTTACATGCTATATCAAGGTAGGAAGCTTGGATAGGTTTCATATGTAGTATGTGGATGCATTATGGTCAGGAGATGATCCCTATTGTTTTTTGGCAGAGGTCAAAGATCATCTGGGTTTACCAGGGATCAAAGTTAAAGAAAGTTATGATTACGTCTAGAGAATGTTTTCAAAAGAGAGAGAGACACCAACACTCTCTGTTTTGACCACTTGCCAAAGGGTGATGAACGTTGACCTTCAACATCTGGAGTAACTGGACAAAAACTGAATCAGTGGAGAATACTGGTATAAACTGAGAACAGTATGAACTAATGCAAACACAAACTTATCTAATTTTTTATCATTGTCAATTAAAACATCTGGTTTGGTAATTTATATCCACAGACCTCTAAAGATAAATGTGACATCTGAATATTAAAAATGTCAGCTTTTCACTTGTTTGTTCTTCAGTATTTGTTTGCAGATCAATTTAATCCTACTATGCTTAAATGTCATTTAGTTTGCAAAATAGTTTGGGTGCTTGTATCTTTGAATGGTTTCCTTTATTTGAAATTTTTTTATGGTTGATGGTTTTTATGTTTGATGGCAAAAAAGAAAAAAAAAGGAAAGGCAAAATAGAGAGGCAAAAAGGAATAGAAAGTGTTGTACTATTTTTCTGAAAACATCCTACCTTTGTTTGTAATATTTTAATAATACTTTTCTACAAGCAGATGATGAACAGCTTTATCTGACACCACCTGGTGAAGAGGAGGATGATGATGCCCCTCCTCCGCCCCCAAGGGACCCGGTTGGGGTGAGTAAAAAAAAAAAGATGAGTAGACAATGAAAAAAATGACTTTTTCAGGGACAATAAGAGCTTTTTTTTTTTACAAGTTTTCCATGAGTTTTATAGTTCTGCACCACAATCATACATTGCGTTAAAACTAACAAAAAAATGATCTGTCATCATGGTCTGATGTTGTGATTGGTCACATAAGAACCAACTTTAAAAATATTCACACCAGGCAAAAATAATAAAAGTCAACAAATCTTTTGCATGAAATCACGATTAATGATTTCGGGCCTTTCCTAAAAAATGTGCAAGGCTCACAGACTGATTGTAACGTCAGATAGTGGCACTGCCTACCCTTCTCTTACTTAAGTTTCCATGAGTTTTATAGTTCTGCACAACAACCAGACTGTGAGTTAAAACTAACCAAAAATGATCTGTCATCATGGTCTGATGTTGTGATTGGTCACCGTATGGATGATGAGGCTGTAAAGTCTTGAATCTCGTGGAAATTTGTTACCGTCCAACAAAATTACAGAATTCATACTCAACAGTATTTAACACAGAATTAATGTTTCTTCTCACTTGAAAGATCCCGTCAATGTCTGTTGATTCTGGTAAATACTAAAAAGTATCAGCTAGAAAAAGAAAAACAAAGTGCTCATACAAAAGGTTAATATTCTCTCTCACCCTTTTTTTGGTTCCTTGTGTAACAAAGGAACCTATGCAGTCACCTTGGCGTATGTATGCGTGTGTGTGTGTGTGTATGTGTGTGTGTGTGTGTGTATGTGACGGATTGGAATGCGAGGTATGTGGTGCGATAACTCAATAACCGAGTGATCAATTTTTTTCAAATTTGGTATGTGTGTAGATGTTGTGGAGTAGATGTGCCCTATCGTTTTTGGTGGAGGTCAAAGGTCACTGGTGATCACCAGAGGCCAAAAACTGAATTTCTGTTAGTAGCTGTAACTCAGTATCCGTTGTTCAAGCAGTGGCATTATTTTAGGATAAGTTAGATTGGTAGGAGGTGAAAATGTTGGTACATTAACCAAAATAATTGGAAAGGGTCAAAAGGTCAAAAAGTAATGTTTTATTGATATCTTGCCACTGAAACATTTTAGAGGGGTGGTGTAATGGAGATTTGTGTTCGTCTAAGTGAAATGCACGTGATGACCCCCCTTGACATCACTTGACCTCATTTGACCTTTTGACCTTTGTGACTTTTTTGTGACTTTTTTGTGACTTTTTTGTGACGTCAAGATTTGTCTTGATCAGACGAACCAAAAAGGCTATTACACTACCCTCCTACAATGTTCGTTACTTGAGTTACTGACATTTAAATGACAGGCTAGTGTGTACATGTAGGTCATATGTAGGCCTATTGCAATGCCAGGTATGCGGTGCAATTACTCAATAACCAAGTAACATAGTTGAAGTAATGGAAAGTTGTGTTCGTCTAAGTAAAGTGCACGTGAAGACTCTTTGGGTCTTTGTTCAATTGGTTTAAAAGTCCAGCGGAAGTTTAATGCCTTTAGACAAATGCAATGTATAAAAGAAAAGAAGAATTATAACCCCCTCTCAGTCTAAAAGCAGTTTAGTTAACAATCAGGACAGTAATGCAATTATTATTAAAAACAGCCTTTTCCTCACATACAGTATTGAATAAAGTTATTCACAGTGCAAGCTAAGATTCCAATTTCAATAGTAAAATATGAAAGCAGTTTCTCTTCTTTACCTCTGCTTTTACCCTAGGGACTACAATGCTGTTTCTAACACCCTCTTTAGGTTAAAAGGTCAAGTTGAAAGTCATTTATTAGATTCTACAGAGCTATGTTTGTTTCTTGGTCTTCTAGCCAAATTGTGAAGAAGAAATTGGTGGTAATAAATCACTATCGGGCTACCTTTAGTTGCAGAATTGTGGGCTTTTTCTTATTTTTGCTTTTCAGGCAAACACATTGGGTAGTCTAAAGGACAACCATGACATAATTTCTAGTCATCCATCATAAATTTTGGTGGTCACGAATGACCAGATGACTGTTAAATTTCTTTGGTGCAGAAGAGACTGTGTTTATTTAAAATCAGTTTTGATCTACTTTGACTGTATTTGACCTTTGTGACTTCTTTTTAAGGTCTGGATTTGAATTGTTGAGATTGACCAAAAAGGCAATTAACTAACCTCCTATACTACCCCAAACTCAAGTAAATGACATTTTAGTGAAAGGTGATGAATGTATTTGTCGCATGGAAGTGGGCAGTGTGCAGTGTGATAATTTGAAAAGTTTAGTGTTCCATTTCTCTCAAATGGCAAGTGCTTGTATGATTTTGAAATTTAATGTGCCCCTATGTTTTTGGGTGATGGCCAAAAGTCATTGGGGTTAAAGGTGCAAATTATGCCTTACCTTGGGACTACCGTAATACAATATCATCTTTAATGCAAGGAACCATAGTGCCCTTGGGCTCTTGTTATTGGTATGTTTTACAAGAAAATGTCATCCTTTTGAAACCAATATTTATTTGTTTGTTATAATGTGCATTTAAGAAGGCTGTATATCTTTATTCACTATATTACAACAAGTGTGATAAAACTTTAAGAGAATGAATACAAAAACATGTTTATTTTCTAATTAAACTCCCTGGGGAATGGGGTTGCATGCATTTTTGCTGAAGCCTAACGTAAAGTACCATAAAGTCCCCATGCACATAAAGTCGCCACTTGTGCTATTTTGGATCCTTTCTCTTTGGCTAATGGGCATATAGTTGTGGCAACTAGTGAAATAAATTGGGAAAATCTTCCTTTAGGTATTTTCCCAAGTTGAGCTGACTAGCCAACATGTGAAATTGTGTGCACAGACAACTCGGCCAACTTCTGGCCATGTGACCATACTGTGGTAACTTTCATGCACAACTAGTGGGTGCTATTGTGAAATCTTTTGAAGATGGTAATTTTTGGACTCTACCAACATCCCTGTTAGGTGGATGTGCTCAGTTAAAAGGGCTCTTTCCCCTATTAAATGGGAGTGGGGACCTTATGGTACATGATTTGATCCCAAAAACTACAGCTCATTCGTGTAATAAAACCCCAATACAGCAAGCTTTGGCTTTGTTATACTGAAAAATTGTCAGAAAACCCACAGGGGTAATTTGGTAGACAATTTTGGCCTCCCAGCAGCATAAGTTTTGGTTGTGTACCTCCTACAGTAAAGTGGTTGTTCCATACCTCTTCCCATTGACTTAGTGTGGTGTGGTGACTGTATGGATGGGGGTACCATAAAGTGGCCAGATCGTATGTTCTGTCTCTCAGTTGCTCTCATACCTAGATATTTCAAGGAATGGAGCTGTTTCTTTGAAAGGCATATTAATTAAGAGTGTTTTAATTGAGTCACATAGAAAATGTGGCTGATTTATTCAAGATTGTCATTTTTTTCCAAAATTCTTGCTGAATGGCAACTTTATGGTAGGTTACAGTACACTTGTATCTTCAAAAAAGGCTTTGCTATGAATTTTTAGATGAAGACGTGAATGATAATTGTAACAGGGTTCCTCTAATTCCATGATTTTCTTGCAGCGTTACTGTTTCCCTGTAACTGTTGCTGTTGTAGTTTGTCTGGTTTTAATGACAAACCAAAACACTCTTGACTATGTCCTTGGCAAATGCACATCTATTTTGCCTTTAAAAAAAAATTATGGGGTGTATTTAAGAATATTCAGTAGGTAAATCTGAATTTCTGAGTAATGAATTATGTTGTCAAAAAGGTTGATCTACATTGCCTTAATTCTTCTTATTTTCCATGGTGTGTATAACACTGTTAAGGAAGTGAGGCAGCTCCGCCAAGGATTTTCCAATGAAATCTTGGGGAGCTTTTCTTGGATTATCTGTGCCTCCATTCATGTGTACAAATTAATTTGTTTGCTTGGTTGGCTAATTGGTTACTCAAGTTTCTTGCCCAATATGAAATAGAAGAAAGGAATAGGACTTGTGGTCATCATGTCCTGCACTGAGAAAGTCGGGCAAATAATTACCTAATGAGTCACGCTTAAATTTAACAATCAAAAGGGTTACATTTTGCAATCGACAGGAAGAAGTTGACTGCCAAACTTTACGATGTTCAAATTATGGTACATTATGGAATCCTCACTGACCTGCACTGTTATGTATCAAAGGAAGGTTAGGTTACTTGAAGAGAACCCTCTAGGAGGGCACCATCAATTCTTCATTTATGCAAACAGTTTGTTGTGTTTCTTTTCTTTCCTCAGGCTAACAATTTATCTTCAATTCAAGGGTAAGTAGTTCCTTGTGTCTTCCTCTAGCAAGACCTGATGTTTGATGATGAATCCCCCCATAGACCAGCTTCCATGTAACAAGTACAAGGGATTGTGAGATATGGTTTTTGGGGTGTGTTATTTTTGTCAGGTAGATATAACTGTGGAAAATATTAATGCACATCAAATTACTGTTTGAAAAAAGAATGCAACAGTTCCTGTGGCCCTATTGCACAAAAGAAACATTTAAAGCGCTCCAGACATTTGTGAGTGTACACATTGATATGCAAAGGGACTTTGGATTCCCCAAGGGGGATGGGAGATGGGTGCCTGAAAAAGTTTTATTTTGTAATTGGCAAACAATTTTGGCACAGATTTTGTCATGAGAAGTAAAGAAATAGTAAATTGTCTCTAGGACACTTTACTATTAACAAGGGCTGAATATTTTGTTGTGCTTTGATTAAGATCAACTCGATAATGGGGCTTGAAAATAAGCAAGTTTGGTATTTCACTTTGCGGCTATATTTGCACATGTGCACATCTTCCAAACCTTCCAGATAAACAAACCAAACTCATACTGAAAACATCTATTCCAAATGTAACATAACATGAAATTTGGTGAAGTCTATCTTTCTTAATCCATCCATAACATAAGAAGGAATATTAGGTGGGGTTCTGTACAGTGAACTTTGTCTTCGGTGTCTATTTGGTGCAAAAAATTTGCATTTTAATCTGCTCTAAAGTAGAGCTGATGCCCCCTATTTCCGTTGGGGTTGGCTAGACACTTAGATTTATGCTTAGTATTGTATGCACGTACTGCTTAAAAGCAAGGCAACACTTTAACACTAACTATGTGCTGAGCTCGGTTAGTGTATCCCACCCATGCTTTGCCCCACAATTCCATGTACCAAAGAATTACCGAACTCACTAGTGCAAATGTTGCTCTTATCCTTATGTGAAGATTTAACAAACATGGAGAAGTATCCTGTGTATGAAGATTGCTGACTGGCAGACAAGTCTGTACATCACTCAACCATGTTTATGTCTGGTTTAATTAGGGTAGTGTAAACTATCAAGAATAAGATTGGTGAAAAATATCTGGGATACATGGTCTATACATTTAGGTACGATACAGATGTCAATATTTTCTTAACAGTGTTTCTATAAAGTCTTCTAATTTTGTACTCAGAGCTCCTAAACTACCACCAAGACCGGGCTCAAAACCATCACTTTCTCCTGGTCATAGACCATTGCCAACTCTTAGTCAGAAACCATTACCTAGTCCAGTTCACAAAAGGATGCCCAGTCCAGGTCGAAGTTCGGTTAACAGCGATGAGGTGAGCTTTTTGTGTCAAAAGTCTTTATAAAAGAATAATATAAAAAGGGTGTTCATTGACAGGTTTGGTGTAGTATTTACAGAGTGTTGGGACATAATATTGTCTTTAAAGTAAGATTCATATAGTGTATAGTACTCTTGATTGAGGCATTAATTCATTACTGCAGACTATTCCAATTCTCCCAACTCTGCAGTAGCAAGCTTCTCTAATAACTGTATGAAGCACCGCCTAGTGCCGGTACAGACCTATTTTATTTCCCAAGATCATTTTCTGGTGAGCATACAAGGCCATAATGTGTAAGCCAAGCCCTCTGTTTACATTTTTTGTAAGGGGGTGTAGGGGTGGGGGTTATACTTACTAATGATGTGTATCAGGGGCATAGATGTGGCTTGTGGATGGGGGAAGGGCAAAAATTTTTCAACAGTTGGAATCTCAGATTGTGTCGGTGACGGGAATCTGTCTATAAGCAACTTATACACCTTACACATATATACAAAAAAAAGGGCATGCACACTCTCTTTGACATTCGTGCAGACAAAATATAGATGGCACATTTAAAATGCAGTATTGCTGCTTCAAAATAGGCTCAAATTGACATTTTTTATAAGCCATGAAGTCATCTGTACACCACAATGCCACATTTTGTGTATTGTCTGTTGTTTTCTTTTTATATAGGCCTGAATTATGGGGGTACATAAGAATATGCCTGTCCCCCCCACCCCCCCCCCCCCCAACCAACATGCCTGTTTTATCTTATACAATATTCCTATTAAAAGTGGTTCTATTTACATTGTGTAAAGTATTTTACTGTATTTTACTGTAGGAGAAACAGAAAACTTTTACATCATCATTTGTGTTTTACTATAACTTATTGATAAAAGTTTCCTCAATAGTTTTCTTCCTTTTCATCCCAATATAGAATTCAGGAAGCGAAGAATACGTTGTACCAGATCCTGTAGCAGCAGGTATACTTAACACGTATCTAAAAAAAAAAATTTGTCTGATGGTTAATTTGCATGTGAATCTCCTTCCTGCTTGTGGAAATGGACAAATCCACAGAACAGTTAAATTTTTTGGCTTTTATGTTCTCTTAAATACCTGCACCTTTTTGGTCACTGTGTGCATGTTTAAAACTTGCAAAATTTTTTGTGATTCCTGTTTCATTTACAATGATGAGTTCATCTACAGGTGAAATGGATTCTGGGTAATGCACTGCCCTTTATACATATAGCAACGAATCAGTCTTGAATGATGAAATTAGCATTTCTTCTGAAGCTTAAGTTACAGTTATTATTAAAAACTGCTTCAAAGAAATACCCCAGGTCTTTAGAAAAATAGTTACAATGCATGTTGGGAAATTTACAAGCGGATTAAAACTTCCAGCATTTTCTATTTTTGGTATGTATACAACCAAACTTTGCGTGGCTGTTTTCTTTTTCCTGTTAACATGTCACTGTACCCAGCTGTTAAAGGGATTACACAAAGCTTTGTTTTTTATTTACAAAGCAAATTGTTTCTACAGTTTTTGTGTTGTCTAAGTTCCTGGGTGGAAAAACGGGGTAAAGCTGGAAGGCTCTCTCCCAGGAATTTCAGTAAAAAGAGTTTTGGAAACTGTCTTTTTCAGCATGCATTGTAATTCTGTAATGAGTTGCTCTATTTTTTGTTTCATATTGAATTTACCAGTAGTCTGTTGATTGTTGTGGCTGTGGTGTGTTTACAGTGGAAGTGTGTGTGTGGGTAAGTAGGATTATGGTTATGGTGTGTGTTTTGGGGTGGGGGAGTTTCTCACCTTTTCTGTAATGCAGCTAAGGAACTTTGCACATTTTGCCTGTTGCATGTTGGATTTTCTAAGCATGCTTTCACTTTGCCTTTTGAAAAAAGTGCTTCTTTCAAAAGTTGGTGAATTTTTTATTTTGGGACATTTTCAACATATTGAACAGAGTGAAAGCAGTGACAAAGAGAGGGTTTGGGATTGTTGATGAAAATTTTGCAACATTTTTACACACTAACAACATTTATTGTTAGAAGTATGGTACAATTTAAAGAAGGCATGGATTGTCAAATTGGGCAGGTAACGAAAGTGGAAGCCTAAATCTCCTGGTATAAGTTCATTGAAATGTTAATGGCTGCCGTCAAGAAAAAGTTTTGGAAAGTGACAAAGTAAGGAAAATTGGTGCAAGGAATATCAAGTTGCCAAACAGAAAAGGTATCATTTTTTAAAGTTCTTTATTGTGTGATAGGATTGTCAGTCTGATGGGTTCGTTATGAAGACTTTTTTAACTACCTTGACCGTCATGAAAATGACAAAACTTTGGGTGGCTTTTTATTCTTAACATGCTGTTAACCTTGAATTTTTTCAACAGCAGTGTTATTGTGAAATGTCCTTGAAATTTTATTTAACAGACTCAGAAGAGATGTATTTAGATCCCAACGAATCAAATGAGCCTGACGATGTAAGTTTCTTCTACCATCCATAACTTTGTCCCATAATGCAATTTTCCCATAAAGTCACAAAATTTTCAATAAATTTACATGGATGTCACTTGCTTTTGAAATTTTAACAAATGAATTTTAAAGTAAAATTTCCAGGAAATTAAATGTTTTTACAGCTTTTATTTCTATTGATTTAACAAACATCCTAAGTTGTATTGGATTTTATACCCAGAATCACATATCATAAAAAAATCAACTCAGTTGGGAAATACCATACTGATAAGATGTCATTATCACTTTCAAATTTTGAGACTTATCCATGGTTCCTTGTTGTACTGTATGAGTTTTTGCCATCCCCCCCCTCCCATCTCTATCATAAACAACAAATTACTACCATCACATGCAGTTATTTAAGATATTTGTTGTTTCCTTCTGTAATTTTTTTAGTGTGGAGAGGAATATTTGGATCCAAATGAAGGTAATTATTCAGGGTTCAAAGTTTCAATGTTAGACATAGAGTGGTAACTATCACTATGGTAACAAATGAAATTAAAACTTAGGTAGTTCTTTATAATAATCGTAGTGTTTGAATAGAGAATCAAAAATTATTAACCTTCAACTCTCTAAACTGACTGTGAAACCTCAAGGTTAGTTTATTCTTGTTAGGTTGGTATGTACCAATTCCAACTTACAGAGGTTGAAAGACTTGTATGAAATGAGACCCCAGAACCCGGTTTCTTTGCCCTTTATGAGTATTAGGAGTGCAACTGGGAGGTTGGGTAGGGTGGAAGGTGGGATAGGGGGTGTGGAGGCACTATTCAAATATTTTAGTGTCATCTTGTAATGGTACTCTGTAAATGTTGGGGGCACCCTTGTAAATGTCTGTAAATACTAGGGGCACAATTTGGTAGGAAAGATTGGTTACAAGAACTATGCAATTCATATGTTTGAGAGGGACTTGCTCAATCTCAGAATTGTGGGCTAGGGCTATTTCAGTGTGAGAGTCACGAGTCTTGGTGGTTGGGAGCTTTTTATAACTCTGGTGGAGCACCTATTTTAAAACTGTTTTAACTGTGAAGGAGACCCTCGGTTCAGTTCCCCTAGGTGCCCTGTTTGGTTGCTGTCTTCTAGATCGCTAAATGCACTTTTGAATCTTTTACACTGCAAGCTTTTTCTTAAAATAGAAATGCTGCCACCACTTCACATTATTTCTTTAATCTACTGGACAGTGGGACATTTTTGTTGTGTGTTGGTTGAAGGAGGGTGAGAGGGTGGAGTAAGGTCAAGTTGATTCAGATTCCTTCTGTTGGAAGGCTAAGGTGTCAATCTCTGGTTAGTTTCTGTTGCAGTAGATTCCTCCACAAAAGCATGAGATATGAACACTAGCTGCAGGTTTGGTCGCATGGTTTTACAATGCACAGTGCATGTCTTTTATTGTTGATGAATCTGCATGGGGTTTGGCCCAGTCTTCAATGTGTGGTCACTGCATGGAAGTATTGTCTTTTGAACTTTTTAAAATAATGTAATTATGGGCACAGAGCTATTATGATATACATAAAAAATAATGTAATTAGGAGCATTGAGCTATTATGTTGTACAGGCAAAAAAAAGAGCATAGTCCCTAGTAAAATGGAGTGACTTCAAATAAGGAATTCTTTCGTCATGGTGAGTTTGTCTCCAAATTGAGCATGTTCACCTGACGTAAAGGACAAGTTGGAGGCATTACAAAATATGAATGCAAAGAGATTGGCTACTTTCTTTGCTGCTTTGAACTTCCCCTCATTAAAACATGGGTCAAAGGTCAAATCAAGTATTTGTGTTTAAGAGGTACTTATTGCAAGGACTTTGATGAAATTTTTAGGTGAAGTTTTGACAGGCAAGAAAATACAGTGTGCATATTCTACAACCCCCACTCACACAAGGGGGTTGGGGTTGGGGACTCTGGATGGTAGATATCAGAAGTGAAAGGGAAAGGGAAAGGGGAGGTTTTGTCACAGTTTGGGAGAATTCTCCCAAATCAACAATTCAGCATTCTTGAATGCAATTTACATTTTGTGGCAGGTTAAACTGCAAATATTAATACAAGCATGGCACCTTCTTTACAGTCCAGAACATAAAACCACACACAAGAACTTTTCTACTACATATTAGCAGTGGAAATCAACAGAACTGACAATTTGACATTGTTTAGAGTGTGCACATATGCATTAGAATGATGAAACAACTTCTGGCAGTCTTTGCTCATTGTGTAGGAAGGCCATATTTCTGCTAGTATTTTATTTTTGTGAAGGTCCAATGTGCTCATATTATTTCTTCTGTAAACATAAAACAGTATTTTTTTTTTTTAACTTTTCAAATTGTCTTTTGTCTCACAAGTTCCAAGACCCGAGCCACCTCTCCCAGCACCACCAACTCAGAGAAGGGATAAATCACCGATGAGGACCATGCCTAATGGAAGACATAGTAGTTTACCGCCTAAACCAGCACCCAAACTGGAGCTTCCCCCATCACAGCCACCTTCTCAGAAACCATCCAGTATAAAACTTTTTAATTCTATAAAATCATCATTTGAGAATAAAACTACAGTGCCCAAACCACCCATTCCAACATCTAACAAGCCCAAGCCTCAAGGAGGATCTGTGTGGCAGATTCAGAAAAATTTAAAATCATCACAAGTACCCCAGCCAAATCCACCAAGGCCTGCCATACCCACACCCACGCCATCCCAACCATCACAGCTGCCAACCCCACCGTTGCCAAGTAAGAGTTTTTTATTTTTATTTCTATTGTAATTTTTTTTTTTTTTTTTTTTTTTTGGGGGGGGGGAGTCTTCACAAATACCCCAACACCACCCCAGTTATCAGAGCTGCCAACCCCATGCTTGCCAAGCAGGATTTTTTGGGGGGGGAGGGGGGTCTTCACAAGTAACCCAGCACCATCCCAACCATCACAGCTGCAGGTGCCAACCCCACAGTGCCAAGTAAAAATTTGTCTGAAATTGTTTTCTCTTGCTCTTTTGAGTAGAGGGGGAGGAATTTCTTTATGTTTTAAGTAAACAGCAATTATTTATGTAATGTTTTAGTCAAAACTTGCACAGCCCTGCACTGCTTGTTATACACAGTATGGTAGTGCCTCTATGTTCCAGTTGCAGGGATTTTGGTTGGGAGAGGGCTAGGCAGAACGACTGAACAATAGGCAATTGGTGAAAAATGCCCTAGATCCAGGGATGTAGAAGCAGGACATTTTCAGGAGTTCAGGCATACAAGTTTTCATGACTGGAAATTAGATTTGTTATGTGAGCAAGGAAGAGATAGAAACAGCTGTGGGAAGGGGAGAGGGAGGAAGGGACAGGGGGAGACTATAAATGACTTAGTTCAGAGTACTGTGACAGTCTTGGATAAGAAAATTAGCATTTGTTAATGTCTTACAATCCCACTCCAGACAGCAAAAGTGATCCTTGCTCAGGTTTTACCCTTAGCCACCATTTACTCAATCATCTTAATCCTACTAGAGCCAAAGGTTTTATTCAAACTCTTATTTGCCCCTTAAAAGTTAAAGGTGATGATGTGTAAATTGCAAAAAATCCAAAACCAAAACAGCATTCAAAAGTGAACTAAGATTACCAAAATGTGGAGGTATAAATCAGACTATCTTTCATCCTTTTGGTCTCTCTCCCTATTGTTCAGAAAAGTTCAATGGGTTATGCACCTATAAAACTGTTTTATAACTTTTTCTTTCCAGAGATACCAGCAAGACCGGCGAGGGAGACTCCTTCTCCAAGACCAAGTGAGCCAGTACGACCTGGAAGAGTTGCCGAGCCTGTTCGCCCTCCTATGCCAGTTGCGCCTAGACCAAGGCCAACCTTTGTAAGTGGCAGTTGTTGAATATTTAGTAGTTATATTTAAAACTTTGGAAGGTGAAGTACTCATAATAATAGGAAACGGCTTGCTCAGCAGCAAGGGCCAAATCTCTCAGGTTTGAGTCTCGAGACATGTATATCATATCTGATATACTTGATTGGGTTTGATAGGTTAGCAATAGAGATAATGGGGAAAGGTTCGGGGTAGAAGTCTTGAGAGTTAGTATCATGCATGATATCAAGTTACAGATTAGGCATTAGTTAGGATCAGGTTTATGAATATATATTAGTTGAAGAGTGTACTGAATATTCAGAGGGGTGGATAAAGTAAAGAAATTTAGAGTTTCAATTAAAGACCTAGTAGTAGTGGGGTGGATGGCAGAGAATAGTACTGTTTAAATGAAACTCAGTTTTCATGTAGAGAGAATATGGTGATATAGGGTAAAGAGCAAAGCCTATGAGTGGGGCAGATTTGGAATTAAGCAGATTAGGCGTATAAATCACAGCTGAAGGGTGGAGAACAGTCATGTAGCCAAGGGGTGGTGGGTTGGTTTGGGGGTTGAACAAACCAGTGATCTGAGCTTGAATTAAATGATAGCAAAAAAATTAAACAATAACAATGAACTAGGATTGTGTCTAGATAAAGAAAGACAGCTGTGGGAGGGTCTTTAAAGGTAAGTAGGTTGGTAGAATTGGAACTGCTTCAGATGATAATTGCTTTTAACAGTTAATATATAAAACTATTGTCATATGTACATAATTAAGAAGAACAATTCATGATACCAGGATGTTTATTCAAATTGATGTGACCCCTTTAAACATGTTTGTGTCAATTTAGCATCAGGTTTAAAGAGGCTCATTGAGTTGATATTGATACCTTAAAGGCCCAGTTCTCCCACCCCAAACAGTACCAATTCTCCTAACCTTCTTACTGAAGCCCTTCCCACAAATGTCTGAAATTCATCCTCATCCAGATACAATCTCAGATGCAATTGCTTCAGGATGAGTATAGAAAAACTCAATTTATGTCATCAAAACACTCTAAGTACCCTTTATGCTTTGTAATTTAAGCTTTGGCACTCTGCATTCTTTGAATTAGCTGTCAATCAAAGAGCTGAGCCAATTGAGAATTTTGGTACCTGGGTACCAAAATTGTAGTTTGGGGTGAGAGGTTTGGCTCTTTAATGAGAGTGTTTAAGGGTCACTACCACATGACAGTGCTTACAATGAGCATAACAAGTCAATTTTTTATATCCAATAGTTACGGAAAAAGTTAAATTGTGAGTTTTGTTGTATCCTGACTTATAACGGTTTTGTGCATAATAAGGAAAAGTGTCTGGTCATGAATTTTTGAAAACCAAATTGAACCATTAAATACTCTACTCTTAAAACAGTTATATGTATGGAAGGTATAAAGAATTGTCTAAGTTTGACCATTTGTCATTTATATGTGAAGAAAACTTAACAGGTTTGGAAAAATTTGTTGGATTTCACGAACCAACTCAATGAGCCGCTTTAGGACAGCCTCTACTTGCCATCTGTAAATTTGTTGGACTTTAAATTGACTTTTTCAAAGATGGCAAAGGTGGCCGACAGACATCATTTGAACTAAAACCTGACTGTTTAGTGTTTCATTAAATGATGTCAAACCTCAGTAAAAGGATTATAATATTTTCTGGCATCATAGTTAATTGTCAATTTTGTTGTTCCTTATGGTGATGCTCATGGAACATCAGACCTACCTTCCAATCACTACCTGATTAATTGAACCAAAGACGGATGTTAGTCAGAGGGCAAAATGCTTTTTTAAGCGTGTGTAACCACACAGCTTTAAAGTGGATTGGATGTAGGGTTATGCTTTCTACAAGCCAAGCTGGGAGCTTATGTAGAATATACGTGTCAGAAGTAAAGTAAAGAGTTGAAACGAAAGTAGAACAGTGGGGTCGGCATCAAATCTCATTGAAAAAGCACGTTGAGAAATGAATGGATGGAATCAAAATGTAACATATAGATAGAATATTGTGTCAGAAGTGTTCATTGTGTGTTTTACTTCATGTCTTTGATATCCATTTAAAAAATGTCAGCTTTGACTTTACCAATTTTACTCAATTTTTTGCAGATTCGTGATGAAAATGATTTGTCAAATTGTCCTTGGTTCCATGAATCTCTAGACCGAAACAGAGCTTCGGCCGCCTTGCAGCGACACAGAAAGGTTTGTGATTGGCTAATATATTTTGCAAAATTTTGAAACAATTTAGTCTGCCATCTTGTCAAAATAGAACATGCAGCTGCAACTTAGTCCTGAGTTCATGATATTGTTCCTTTATATTAGTCTAGGTATTTATTGTTACTTGGGACTGAATCTTGTTTTGTGAATGAAACCGTCAGCTTTGATTGAAGATACAGTGGTTCTATGTGGAAGAGAAGCCAGAGTATGGCAAGCTTGTAACAAATGATCTAACGTTTGCATTCACTGATATTTGAGTTTGTGATTGGTCTATATGAAAAGCTGAAGTGGGCAAATCTCTAATGAGAATTTCTTTGGTAAACCTTTCATTTAATGTCTTTATCCACACAGGAAGGTGCATTTGTGGTACGTAAGAGTGACAAGGATGTCAAGTTTCCATACTCACTTTCCCTTTACTACAAAGGAGGCATTCGCAACCTACAAATTGGTCTCCGTGAAGACAAGAAGTATGCTCTTGGGAAAATCAAAGAGGGAGAAGGGGTAAGAGAAAAGAGTCGTATATTTTGATAATCTGTATCACACCCTCTCTAACTCTTTAGTCACACATAGAGCATCACCAACCTGCTACTAGCATGGTACAAGTGGAGTGCGCCCTCTATGAGAGGGTGTAGTTCAAAGTCCAATTCCTGTTTAGGAGAATTTATTCAAAATGTATAGTTAAAGACTTCCACAGCTTGTTTACATTGCAGAAAGTTTGCAAAAACTAAGCTCATAATTTGCAAGTTTGTGTAGTTGCAATTTACAATCTATGCGATTTGCCATGTAGATGTTGTGAGTAGTTGGTAAAATTTGAACCAGCCTTCATGACCAGATTTATACAAAAGCCTTAACTTTGAGGGAATTTATTGATTTCAAATTGAGATGATAGATTGGCAGTCATCATAATTCCCAAGACTATAATGTGTCTTTGAAGATGGTGCAAACATTTAGGGGAAAAATTAAAAAAGAGGGGTGGGAACAATGGACTTAATTGCACATGTTAAGTTCACATTCAGTTTGATATTACTTTGTGTAGCATAGGTGGATGTGTTTATAATAAAGTTTTATGGTTTATAGCACTTTTAAATCTTGATTGTGGTATAACATTGTTTTGCAGAGGTTTTCAAGTGTTAAAGAATTGATAGATTATCACAGAACACATGATGTTGTATTGGCTAACAATGATGGAAGGACATGCCTTGTAGAGCCAGTGCCGCTCCCATAGCAAGCAGTAAGTTTCAGAGGTGTAATTCATGGTTTACTTTTTAATACAATTTTAGTATTAAGATATAGTTTCTTAAAACTAAATAAAGTTAAACCCGTTTTGAAAGTTATGGTTGAGAGAATTAACAGTATATTTAGCTGACAAGATGAATTAAATGATAACCACAATATGAATTAATAAATGATAATCATAAGAAAGTGTCAAAAACAAGGGATTAATTTGAATGCAACCAAACTGCATGAGAATAAAAAGGTTTATTATCAAATTAATTTTGTTACAAAAACATTTTTTTCATTGGCTTAAAATACTTAAATCAAGAACCATTGTGACGCATTTTCTCAGCATGATGCATTAAGTTCATTCTACTTGAACATAGTAGGCTTGAGCATTTTAAGGTTGTTGTTAGGTTGGTTAAGTTTGTTTAATTCACCAAATTGCCCCAAACCTGTAAAGACTGCTACACATACACTTGACAAATGGCCTAACTTAGACAATATCTTACACACAAATTAATGTTTCATGAACAAGTCATGAATAAGTTTAAGTTGTTGTACAAAGATTTGTGACCAAATAGGTTTTTGTGATATGCACAAAACCAACAAGTCATGATACAAAAAATAAAAGATGTGAAACCTCTGTATAACTGTTGGATGTTAAATTTGACAAATTATGGTAATAATAAGCATTTTCTTTTGATAACGCCCTCCAAACACTATCATTGATCAACTAACAAGATCACCTCTATGTGCTCTGCGTATTTTAGAGTTCTGCACCAGTGGCTCTGAAAGTCACATGGCTCTGAATGGAGAGAGACTTGTAAAAACATCATTGCTTATGAGGAATTACTGACAAAAATGCAATTTTCTTGTCATATTTCTTCACCATAATAAAGAAGTCAGTGTTTATTTTGTACTACACAAAAATAAATTGAGTATGGCATTGAAATATACTTAGAGAAATTTTGAGTGTGCCTAAAGTCAAAAATTTAAAAACATATTTCTGAGATTGCAAAATAAATTGTGTCCACCTTAACTAGCATTGTCATAGCTTGATTCATTGTTAAAATAGGGGTTGTGTTGATTTCTTAAAGGGGTTCTTATTCGTAACATTTTGGTGAAATTTGTATTGAAATGTAATGTGTAGTTCTAAAGAAATAGGCAGGGTAACTCGAACTTGAAGCAAACACATATGGCATCATATTCAATCCTCACATTAAGAGAACATCTTTTGTTTTCCTTTAAACTTTGCAACCTATTTTCTCCTCAAGAATCCCATATTATCCACAGGGAGGTCAGTCCTACTAATGTCAATGTCAACACAACAGTCAGAAAAACCAATAGTAAATAAAGCCTTCCTTGTTCCCAGTGTGAGGAAGTAATACAACCTCTGCTGCCTTCAAGATCATTTTGAAACACACATCTAGTAACTTCATTCACTGATAACTTAAGGAACACCACACTGTGTAGATTTGGTTCCTCTTTCAGATATGAAAATTATTTTTTTTGCTTAAAGACTTATTTTCATCATCCCAAACAGTTCCAATTCTCCCAACCTACTTACTTCTAGCCCCTCCCACATTTATCTAAAACTCATCTTTATCCAGACACAATCCTAGTTTGTTCCTTCATGGCTTGTCCCAGTGGCCATACAAGTCCATAATGTGTGATCAAGACACTCTCAGTGCCCATGCTGTGTAATTTAGCTATGATGCATTGTTTGAATGTGATGCCAATCAAAGAGCTGTACCAATTGAGAGTTTTGATATATGTATACTGAAACTGTAGTTTAGGGTGATGAATGACTGCCTTTAAACTTCCCTTTGAAGATATTAACCATTGAATTTGTAGCCATAATCAAAATAGTCCGTTGCTCAATAATTTTGAATTTCTTGTTGTACAACTCACACTACTCACTTTATTTCCCTTTGAAATTAAAAATATTTAGGTGACCTTGAACACTTCCTGTTTTCTTACATGTCATGCTGTACAGAGAGAACTTGATTAATAGTCAAGTCATCTCATAACAGTAAGATTGTGATCACATTTTGTCAGAAGGTGCAGTAGCATTCAGAATAAGTAATACAGAGACCATAGTTTTGAGTAGTACATACAACAATGACATTGCATATTAATGCACAATCTTCCATTTGAAATTGAAAGAGTAAGCTACAACATTTTACATCTCATCTCAGGAATGTCCTATTTCGATGGAAGGTGGACTGTTTGAATTTTACATTCACAGTCTGTAGTATATATTTTTCAATTGTTAGACTGAAGGTACAGCAGATTCCATTCAGAACCCATTGCTATTGAAATGGTCCAAGATTCTCTAAACATTGAACCATTACAGTGCAAATGGCAGAAATCATACCTGTTTTGTCCTGTACTGATTTGGTTTGGTTTTTTGTATGTTAACACCTCAGCTTATAACCCAGAATAAGGTTTTCAAAAGTTGCCTTGGTAGGACAAAGTTCGTTAGTCTGAAATGAGAAGGAAACGACTATTAAAGGCTCAATGCTCTCACCCTAAACAGTACCAATTCTCCTAATCTTCTTACTTAATCCCCTCCCACAATTGTCTGAAATTCAACCTTATCCAGACCCAGTCTCAGTTTATATTGCTTCAGGGTGAGTATAGAAAAGCGCAATGTGTATAATCAAAAACTCTCGGTACAGTTCATGCTGTGTAACATAAGCTTTGTTACTCTGCATTGTTTGAATTACCAGTCAATCAAAAAGCTAAGTCAATTGAGAGTTTCTGTTAGCCCCTTCAAGAAGTGTAGTTTTGGGTGAGAAGATTGACCTTTAAGTCTTTGGGCAATAGTGCTGAGCCTTACCTACAACTGCTGCCAAAAGTAAGTGAAACAAACACCTCTCCCCTCTTTCAATGTTGTTTTTCTCAGGACTGGTCAGTTTTTCCCAACCAAAACTGAAGTGAGGGAGAGGAACCAGCATGCGAGCTTGATAAAAGTCAATGTACCATTTAATTTGGAGGGACTGTGTTTCAATTAAAACTGTAATTTACAGGTCACCAGCATGCCTTAAAATATGGCAGTGTGTGACTCTGAGGGGGTTCACTACAAGATGAACTATGACCCCCGAGTTATGGACTGGTATCATCTCGTAATGTGTTGTGGTATTAAATGAAAGTTTATCGTCTGAACAAACTCACATACAATCTTTCTTTGACAGAAGACAATTTCTTATGATGATAAAGAATGAAATCACATTCCTGTATGTATTACTACACCATATTAATAGTTAACCTATGTTGAGGGCAGCATACAATTTTGTGATTCTAGATTTATACCATAAGCTTGCTTTATGTATTTAAAGAAATTATGTCAAGTGCATTCCTTCAAATTTTTCTTTCAGACATGCCTTCAAAGAGTGTGTGACTTGCAATGGAGAAATTCCTCTGTAATTGTTACTGTAAAACTCCAAAGAGTTATGCCGAAGAAGATGTTGTGGTTAAAGAATTTTCGGGGAGTAATGAGGTGTTACGAAATGACGTGACCGCAGCTGTTTCGTGTCCAATCATGTGATGCTTTCATATCTGTGGCAGGATTCAGAAATTGAAGGCGCTGCAGTGGATTACAGTAACAAACCTTAATGTGGTTGTGATATTGATTGTAAGGTGACAGACATATTTCCAGTGTCATCTACAATTGATTTGTGATTTGTTCTGAAATTAATTTGCGAAAGAGACAATGGTTCTTGAAATGAGAAATATAAATGTTTTATTCTTTTATGGATGGTGCATTATCATCTTTAATAAGATGAGTACTTGCCAATGAAGTCTTTGATAAATAAATCTTTTATTCCTCTTTGTTTTTCATCTCTCTCTCTCTTGTTGATCAATGCCCATTTCATTTTACTTTTAACATTCTGTCTTAACATCTCAGCTAGCATCAGAAATTTTTTATACAGCGTGAGGCAGATTTAATTTATTGAATGATGGTGATATTGATTGGAGCTTAAAAAAAGGAAGTTGATTATTTTGAGATTTTACTTAAGTTAAAATGTTAAGGTTCTCAACAATTTTTTCAATTCTGACAATGCCTGTTCCCCCTAGTAGACTAAATACTTAATGGGGATTAGCAATTACCCCAAATCTTTTTCAGATGCTTGGATAAGGGAGTTAAGGTTATGCGATGTATGGATTATTGGATTTGCAGTACCACAGGTCAAATTTACTGATGTCTTTGTACAGATAGAAAACTCTTTGATTTGTAGTTTTCTTTTCTTTGGTATTTTAATTTCATACTTTTCAACCTTTTTGGTCTAAATGTAAAAGATTCTCTAAAAAAAATGAGTGCCCTTTTGAACAGAATTGTCTTTGACCCACAATTGCTGTGGAAGAACTTGAATTTTCAAACTTTGTTGAGCCAGTAATTCCCAGCATGCATTGCATACCAAACTAACGTAATGGATGTTACAGATTACGTCTTTCTCTCACTCACAAGCTAAACCACATACTTCTGAAAATAAGCTTGCTAATAAGCTATTCCATTACAAAAATGTCTCATGGTTTAGTAAAGCCATCCATGAATTAGAATACCAGGATATATACTTAATGAATTTGGGGTGACTGCTTTTTCCCTCTAAGTGTAACATCATTGGTCACAGTATTTTTATAACAGCTCTCCTCAAATTGTACATGTTATGTATTGTTTATAATATCATTTACTGGTTATTCTTTACAAGATTTTTAATACTCTGCCAATGTCCTTGTGTAGAATATGAACAATATTTGTAAATAAACGAATAACTTGCCGCTTTCTTTCTATAGCTGTTTAATTGTGGTGGTTAGTTACAGCAGCTGGTTTAAAAAAGGTTGAAATTTTGTTTTAATTGATGTAAAAATTCAAGGTTTGTATCTTAAGATTCTGTGACAGGTATACTTACAGGCTTTTGCCTGTTTGGAATAAGAATGTGTGCATTAATGTACTTTCTTTTATTATTTTTATGTTTAAACAGGGAAAAGACAAAACAATGAGACTATTAGGAAAATTCAGTTTGGTACTTCCATTTGGGGGCTATGCCCAAGTCCATATACTCCAACTGAACATACAAAATGTCTGTGCACCTTAAATACGTGTTACAAACTTTGAGTTTACACTATTTGAACAGTATGACACTATATAACACACTCGTGTTGGTGTGTTGTTAAATCTTAACTAAGACACCTTGTGCTGCACAGTTCAATACTGCAACAAATTACAGAACTCGCATATTAAAGACCATTTGTTTTGTCTTCAGTTTTCGAGATACAAATTTTTCTAAAATTTAGAAGTTTACTTTCATAGTTTGTCCATAAAAGTTATGCAGTCAATTTGTATGATTTTCAGAATTCCAGATGACATTATTGTAAAATGTTTTATGCAATAAATATTCTTTGATCTGTAGTTAGTGTACATAATAGTTACTGGGGAAGGCAAGGTATTTTGAAGATTTCTAGGAACCAGATTTATTTAAAGCGATTAATGATGTTGAAATGGTTGATGGAATAAAGTATAAAAGTAATTTGTTTAGCTGGATGTGTTGTATGTGTGGTCAGAAGTAGAAGATCAGGAACCAGGGGACAAAATTCCCAAAAAGTTGCCCCTTGCTTCGTTGGAGACCAGGGGTAATTTTGAGGAACCCAGAAGTAATTGTTCGAATTCCTGCTGAAAGTACAGTGACTTTCTTGTTTGGAAGTTCAGCTGATATTTTTGATGAGTACTTTTTTGCTGTTAATCCTTGTTGAGTGAATATCATGTGAATTTACATTCTCTAAATGCATGAAACTGTTTGATGCTGAACTTAATTTATTTGTCACCCTTCGCTTTCACTGACTGAATTGTTTATTCCAGTGATAATATTGTGAAAAAGTAGCTTTGACACATACTGATCATAGGTGTAGCTGGACTTAAGCCCCGCCTACAGGAATACATTTGTTCAAAACAAGTTATTATGCAAATGTATGATGATGTTCAGCTTTGTTTGAAGTTGTATGGATTTCTGTCTACACAATCCCATCTTTCGCAGACATGTTGTTTGATGATGTTTGGTGGGAAGGAAATGAAGGTTTTCCTCCTGCTACGAAATCGATACAGTTATCTAAACGCACTAGGCTTAAGGAGGCAGTCCTATACACTATGAAGCATCCTTTCTCAATATAATAAGCCTAAGTTGGCTGGCGTAGCCACAAATAGGCCCCATAGACCCCTACTCAATCTGCGAATGTGTATCATAGTTACTGTAGCCCATGATATTAATTAGCCTAGGCCTTGTGTTGTCACTACATCCTACACAAGTGTACTTTGACCAGTCTTCAATATTGTGACAATGTCACCCAAGATTGCCTCTTTTTATCCTTGTCCTTATTTTTTTAATTTTACATAGTAAAGGCACAGGTGTCATTCTGATAAGGCTGGAATCTTCATGTAATCAGAAATCTCCATACTAGTGGCTGCCATTTTGTTTTTTGAGCTCTCGACAGCATATAGGCAGCTGTGTCCCATAATTTGTGTACACTATGTGATTGGATAAAGGGGAAAATGTTTTGAACATTTGTTTGAGAGGTGAACCATGCTTCTAAAATTTGAATAGCGTCAAACAAGTTTGATGCTGCTTGACTTAAGGAGGACACCTTTCTGCCCTCTTTTCCTGGTTGTTGATATGTTTTGTCAAGTTTTGGGAAGAAAGTCTAGGGGTGGCTTTTAGTATTATGATTGAATAAAGATTCCATAAAACCATGTTGACATAGTAAAGAAACATCAGACCAAGAATGAATTAGGTTTGGAAAAGGCAGAGTTGTTAATTGGTGACTGCTGTCTTTGATTGACATTAAGTTCAAAAGATGCAGAGCTGCTCTTATTTCAAAGCATGTACAGGAAGTGTTCTGATGTGACATTAGGGCATTGTGAACTGATGTAGATATGACCTCAAGCAACAAAGGGAAGTTGGAACCAGTGTGGGTGGCTGGTGAACATGTTTCCTTTCTTTGAAAATCCATTTTTGTTGGAGATTTTTGCACCTGGTAAACAAGTTAAAAGGATGATATTAACTCCAATTGTCAAACAAAAATCAGCCAAGAGTGTTTTTTTTTTTACAGTAATTATCATGCCCCTGAATAAGGGTCATGGTTAGAAGAATCTGGCCTTGTTTTTTGTAACTTTTTCTTTTTGATTAATGATCAAGGCTGGAAATAGATGAAGTACCTTATCAAAAGTTCATTTTTACTCAAATCTGGCTCTATATACATCCAAATGTCACAGTTTACTGTAGTTTGTACTAAATGTGATGTTAACTCATATGTAGAAGAACTGATTGAATGAGATGGTTTGATATCTTGGAAGACTCTATAACAGCAATAAAAATAACATGACAGTAAAATGTCTTTTGAGAAAAGCATGAAAAGCGACTTCCAAAAATCTCTTTTAAATAGAATTTAGTACAGTTCAAGAGGTGGCACTATTACAGTATGCCTATACCACACATGTAGGAAATTTCTTTTCTAATAGGACCTGACTAAATAGGTAGAAACTATCAAGATTGGAATGTCTTACAAAAATAGTTTCATTGTGTTAGGCTTTAGTGCTTTCACAGGAGACATGATATCAGGCTATGTGAAACAAAAAGTGTTTCAAACATCTTCAACTATGACCCTGTCATGCTATGTATGCTGTGACATGAAAAATGGACTAATCAGGCCCTGCAAAAACCTTGGATTTGTGTCTAGATGAGAATTTATGGCTAATTGGTTAAAGTATGGCGGTCTGCAGCTTTTTCCAGTTGTGCCTGCTGGCTCGTTTCCTACCCCATTGCTTATGCTGAGCACCAAGCACAATGACAGTAGTACACTTTAAGGTCTGCAGTATAACCCAGCCTGGGAGTCAAACTCGAGACCACCTGGCAGCAAGTTGGGGGGGGGTTTACAATGTTTTCTTCTGTCTAATGCAAATGCAGAGGTATAAAGCATGTTTCTTTCTTAAGAGGTGGGGATTGAAGGTTGTGGATAAGGGTGTACGATGGAGGGGAGAAGATTGATTCATCTTGGGGATGCACAAATGAATGTTACAAATTAAAATACAGCTCATGATTATTGAATCTATGCATATTTTGATAATTTTTAGTGATCAAAGAGAAGTTTGTGTAAGGCAGACATCTTGACATTTGTAAAACTGATTGTATACAGCAGAAAGAAATTATAAAAAAAATTGTCAGAAATTTCTCAATGCTTTTCAATGTCTTTTGTGTTTTGATTAAGGCCTTGATTTCCAAGAAGTGGTTTATGTTCCAAAATTAGATGGCAAGGTTAAAACAGGTAGGTCCTGCTATCATGTGAGGAGGGGTGGGGGGGGGGGCATTGAACCTTTCAATGGGTTTGCACCTTGGGTTGATAAATTGCAATCCATAAGTCATAAATCACCCCTGGGAAAATATCGGCAATCCAAAGTGACTTATTAAATTCTTTTTACTTATTTAAAACTGAGAACACATGATTTGTCAGTTCTAGGTTGTCAGTTCTGTGTGGCATATAATCACTATTTTTCATGAAACATTGCACCCCTCCTGGTAAAAATTTCTTGCTCATGCCCCTTCGGTGTGTCAGTGAAGGATTTCAAATCATAACATTTTCACATGAAAAGAACTGGTGTAAACACTGAAGGATTTTTTCTTCAATTTGATGGAGTGAAATGTTTTATGGCTCAGTATCTAAACAAATGAGTTGGGCCAACCACTGTCCTTTTTCCAGTAATATCCAAACTGCAGACCTACCTGCAAGCTGGATGATTTAACCACTTGACCAAGAAGACAGCTTTAATCTGATGGAGTGAGGAAGAGGTTTAAATTCAATAGGCCTACATTAAGTGCTTGAAATATACCTTGCATGTTTGATGCAATAGTGTAACCAGTGGGTCAGTTTTTACTATAAGACTGCCATTGTGGAGAACATTAGAATAACTTGCATCCCAAAAGAGAGATGAAAAAGTTAGGAATTTAACCTCCCAGTTTCCAACCAATTGATTCAAGTCTAGCTGGTCACAACCTTTTTTCCAGTTGGTGGCTCACAGGCTTGTTTTCTCTACTCCAGTGCTTTTGCTAAGCAACCAGCAAAATGATGATAGGTTCCATTTTTAACAGTTTTCTGTATGATCCTGCAAGGACTCAAACTCCCAACCTCTTGGTTAATATAAAACAGGCAACACAATCAACAACAAAATATTCTTTTGTAAATCTATTAACTTCTAAAATATATATATATATATATTTGTCTCAAGTTAATATCAAGGGCGCATGCAACAAGGATTCCTGATCTTCTATTGCACATATAATCTTGAGCTGAGTATTTAAAACTGAAAGTAAAATGCTGCCTTTTTCCAGAAATGTTTGGTCACAAATATCATTTGAGACAAAAAATTTGTTTACAACATTTTTAAAAAACAATCCAGATTGCTGCCTTGAAAGAAAACAAAAGTTAACCTTAGATTATTCTCAAGACAGTTCCAACTTTAAAGAAAAATATGTTTTATATTACACATTTTTACCTAAACAAATTAACAATTAAATTACATTTGATAAGTACAATCAGGATATTTAAATACATTTAAGGGTAGCTTTCCTTAAGTTTGCAAAATGTTTAACCTGCACAGCTAACTCACACACTTGGAGAAAATTCTACTCACATTACACTTTTTATTGAAAACCAAGAGGATAGCTGTTGCTGAGCAGTCTAATTCCAAAATTTATACCCATTTCAAACTGAAATCACAATGTTAAATTACATTACACTATGCAGCAGATTATGCATCTGCTGCCTTTGTTTTATTATCAACTATCCTATTTGCTAGCTGTTTGCACACACAATCATTCCAACTTATTACGAACAACAATTCTAACAGGAACTTTTGACACTTAACAATGGCTGTCTTAAATCAATACGGTGCTAAAATCATTGGTGTTAAATAGTAGCATATAATCTTAATATAACAATGCCTCAAAATGTTATTAAACACATTTCCTTTGTCCCAAACAATGTCAAATGATAGAGAGGTAAACAAAACAAAACAAAAAAAAAAAAAACTCCACCACTCAAAGGTGTCTTCACCTCTAATATCCCCCTCCCCACTTAAGACTGTACTTTGACTTGGCAAATCCCATCTATATACCACAGGGGTGTGGACATATGTTCCTCCTCCCCTTCAGCAGTAAAAGCTGGCTTGTCTGTCTGATAAAATTAACATGCAAGAATGCGAAAGAGCTGGAATTTAGATTTATTAGCTACATATGTCACACATACTCAATTACACTCTCAACAATTGACGGATACAAAGAAATCTCACAATGTCACAGTAAAACCAGAGGTCAAAATCTTAAAGCTTTTCCCAAATTGTTTTAACAAAGGGTTGTAGGACAGTTTGGTGCATTTTGAACTGGGACACAGTAAACTTTCATTGGACAAGTAACAAAACTTTATCCCACAATCCTCTGTCATCACTTGTCTGGACAAAAGGTTTATTCATGAGTTACAAGTAAGCTCTCTGATTAGGACCCCCCCCCAAAAAAAAAAAAAAAAAATACAGCATGAGTACCCTCTTACTACTAATAATAATGGAGCCTGCTGAGGGTTTGACATGTGCCCAGCAGGGTATTAACTGATTACAATATGGTCTGTGTGGTAAACAAAAAAAAATCCCTCCACAATGTAAAGATGCTTAAATAGTAGTGTTCTCTAATGGCTAGAAATAAAAAACTGCCATACATTGCACATTCATGACCTTTGAATTCTGCCAATGGCCTTGTGACCCAGCTAACATTGAAGCAGAATTGTTCTTTTATGCCCTAAATGTAATTAAACAACTTTACACCAAATAAAACAAAATATTCTGTTTGGCCTTGCATGGCATCCACTGGTAAACACAAACATGACACAACAGCAGGTATGAGTAATTCCATGCTCTCCTGACGACGTATATGTTCCAATATCTGACATGTCAAATTTTCAATGTTGGCTGATACCAAACCAACCTTACTTACTCTGTCACATGCAGATACTGGAGTGTGGTGTATTGAAATTCCTGGGTTAGGTTAGAAGGAGTTTCACGGCCCAGTTTCCAACCAATTGGTTCAAGGCCAGCCAGCCACAGCCTTTTTTCCAGTTGTGGCTCACTGGCTTGTTTTCCCTGCTCCATTTCTTACGCTGAGCACCAAGCACAACTGCAGTAGGTTCCGTTTTTAAGATCTTTGGTTTGACCAGACCAGGACTCTAACTCCCTCGGAAATATTTGCTGTTAATTTAAGTGATTTTCTGCAAAATCAGAAGGCAAAATTATCAGGGCTGGAAAAATTCTACATGCCTGGTGCTAACTCCTTCAGTGTTTGGGCTTCCAAAATTCATGAAAGAAAAGCCAACTGGGCTACTGAAATGCAAAAAGAAATTTCATTTGCAATTTAATTTGGCTGTCAATCTCAAACAAAATCAAGACAGGCTACCAGTCTGTTACCAGAAAGTCTGGCAGGCTACTTCTTTAAAAATATTTTTTAACCACTGTATTATCCAAAAATATCTGTAACCGCTGTATGAAGAACATGCCTAGTAGCATGAGATGAAAGTAGTATGCACAATAGCAGGCACGCTGTTAAATATGATACACATTATTGATGAGGGACAAATTTAAAAACTTTGGGGAGCAGGTGTGCTAATAATGGATATTAATAATTCATTTAACACTAATCTATATCATAAAACATGTCTGTACTTCACTTAGTATCGGCATGTTTTAGAGAAAAGTATCTAGTTAACCACAGTGCCAAGAAAACTTGAAAGATTGTGATATAATAGAGCAATCAAATGGTTCTACAGAAGAGTATTCACTTCGACTTCCTTACACTGTGGTACAGACCAAACAAAATTTAGCTGCTGATTAAAGGGGCTCATTGAGTTGACATCAATAAATTAATGAAAGTCTTACAGGGTCACTTCCTCATGACAATGCTTATCGTATTAAAGCATGATGAGTCAAGTTTTGTATCCAATAGTTGTGGGAAAGGTCAAATTTTGAATTTTGTGGTGTACTGAGGCAAACAGTTTTGTGAATAATTTGAAAAGGTGTCTAGACGGTCACAAATTTTTGAGAAAACTGAATTTTACACTTAGGGACCCACTCATAAAACAATTATTTGTATGTGGGATATGGGGATTGCATAAGTTTGATAATTTGTCATTTGTAAGTGAAGAAAACTTAACAGATTTGGAAAAATTGGTTGAATTTCATAAACCAACTCAATGAGCTACTTTACGGAAAACACACTTGATCATTACCAAGGTATGACAAAGAATCCCTGTTAACCCCACACCCCCTACTTCTAGACAACAATAAGTTTGCAAATTCCATGATTGTAGATCAAGATTTCTTGGTAATGTACTTCATATGCCCAGATTTTACATCCCGCCATTTCTTTGCGCATTAAAATACAAAATTTGTGATTCTGAATACCCTTCCTTCAAATGTTACTCAACCCCCACTAATCAGACCAGCTTCCTCCTATGCTATTACACACCATGTACAGTCTTAGCATTACTCCCTGACCGGAGCCATTACGCTGACACACAATAATAAGTGACTGCCCTGAGAAAGTGATATTATTTTTCTATCCACATTATCCACATTTTTATCTATCCATATTAAACTGAAGATTTCTCCAAACAATGCATCCTTTGCTCACTCTTAATCTCCCTAAACCCAGACCCACTCATCCCTTAACCCCCATCCACCCATCTCTTACCTTCACTCACCTACCCCTTCTTGCTTAGTTGCTATTTACTGTAATAAACATTAAAAGTATACCCCACACAAAATATCAGTTGAACAACTTCAAGGTAAACTTACTGATAGTAGACTTCAGAGTTTTTCTATTTTTACATAACTTTAAGTCAAATGTGTGCTAAATACCCATCATCCACTCGATATGGGTATCTGGCCACATCACAAAGTACTTTTTCCCAGTTTTTGAGAATGAAGTCATGCTCACACATCTACATGGGGACTACCCGATGTTCCCAGGGTTCAATATTCCCAAGGTTTGATGTTCCCGGTTTTCGCTTTCTGGATGATTTGGCAAAAGTTACAAGGTTCGTTATTCCCAGGGTTTGATGTTCCCAGAGGTGCGGATGCTCCCAAGATGCAGGAACATTGTACAGTTGAACCTCGGGGACATTGACATAGCCCCATCTACACACCTGCCCATATCCATTCCTTTGAGTATAGGCGTCATACTTGCTACCTTCACAAGCATAATTTTGATGGCTGAATTCTGCACTCAAAATCACAGTAAAACAATGAGAAGTAAACTTGACAATGTTCTGCTGTACTCTATCATCCAGGGGTCAATGTACTTCAATCGCTACCCATAATCACACTACAACACCATTACCAACCAATTACAACAAATGCATACATATAAAAATAGGAAAAAAACAGACTTGCATTTTGGAGAACAATATCACAAAACTAGCTAGATATAACAAACAGTACAAAGAATTAATGTGTAGACAGGTAGTTTTATAAGCCTCATCTCCTAACAATTGTGCCAAGTTTTGACTTTTATATAAAAATATTCAAACATTGACCATTCCAGTGATAGTTAAAGCAAAAATTGAATAATAGAATGTCATCATATAAAATACAGGTTTCAGATTCACTTGCTACTAAGGATTAAAGCAAGAAGAGTACCTTTTTTTACAAAAAAATGCATATTTTAGGCTTCATGTTTACTATAAAATGCAGCAGCCATGTAAAATTAAATGAATACAAAATGGTTACCTAGGAAACCTATTTCTTTTTTACAGAGTCTCATTGGACACAATTATCTCAATTTCTTTTCAGGACAAGGATACAGGTCAAACACACTTGACTGTAGAGTAGTAGGGAATTTAACCTTGTATAAGAAATCACTTAGGCTTTACTTTGCTGGTTTATAAAGAACTGGGACCAGAAACAATTGGATCATAAACATCCCCATTTAATAAGCAAGTTTGACATAGAATTTTTGGTGGGTGGCAGTGGTAAGGATCTTGTACTAGTTGTCAAAGGTCAAGTTCATTGAATACGCTAATTGTTCTGAAGGACACTGTACCATGCATCACATTGCTCTGGTACACAAAGTAGCATCTTTATGCATTTGTTGGTCCTCTAGAACATGGTTGTGTTAGTTGACTTCTGCACTCATGAAACCTCTCTACACCCTTAGAAAGAACCCTACCTTCTGATAATAAATGCAAACATAGTTTGACAATTTTCCTTCTTATTCTTCCAAGAGAGCAACTGGAAGTGTTGCCATGACATATTCTCAACTTCTGCATGAAATCACCATTTTAATGGCTCATTTCGCACTTCGAAAGTAGAGACTTCAAATTTCTTTAAAGACAACAAATTTATTCACAGGTTGACCTTTTAGACACTAACTGCAGCTCCCTCTGCCAAGAAGCAACAGGTACAGGCATGGTTTTTATTGCAACAGCAGTCCAGATAAATCCTGATATTGTAGTGTATGTAGCATCAAAGCATGGCTAAGGCAGCTGCAGCCTAGCTGTGACAGCTGCAGCCTAGCTGAGGCAGCTGCAGCCTAGCTGTGACAGCTGCAGCCTAGCTGAGGCAGCTGCAGGTTATGATTTTGATATGCTGCCTAGGTAATTTTGTTAATTACTTCAAGGTTTTTTCACACAAAACTTTTTGTATTTGCATTTTTTACCTTTGTTTTTTTAAAGCAATAATCCTCACAAAGTACTGAAAAGCCAGGGGTTCTATGGCAGCTAAGTGCTAAGTTGTTCTTGAAAGTATACAAAACAATAATAAAAAAAAACATGGTGCTTGAGTCTTGGATTACCTTTGACTTTTTCATCTGCATTTTTTCATTTTATGCATACATATTAATGGCAGCATTAAAAGCAGTTCCTACAGAGCTAGTATAAATAGTAAATTAAGTTTTTGAGAATTATTAAATATTTCCCTGGCTTTAATACCCATCTTAAACAGCAGCAAGTTTGGATATAAAGGGACAGACTAAAATTAGGATTTAAAGGGGATATATGATATTTCATATGCAAAGCTACCCTTATCTAAAAAAAGTTTAGCAAAGATGGCAAGACAACATGAAGAGGAATGCATATATTTCAAAATGGAGACATAAAACAATTTGCTCTCCTCATCAGATTTTGGTGAAACTTTCTTCAGCCTCAATATTTTATATGGTATTTCATCACCTACAACAAACCTCACATTTCTTCATCGTTGTTGTTGAGGCAATTAAACGAAAGTTTCCATCGGTTACCCTGATGCACCCGAAGACTCAACCATTCCTTCTTTCGGGGGACTTGAACCAAATCTTCCTCAGAACCGCTCTCACTTTTGTCTCGAAGGGCAAGTTTGCCAGGGTCACTGTTTCTTCCAGCTAGAGGGAGTCCCTTGGCCCTATGGATTGGCGGTGTGAAGGTTACAGACCCATCTGATGACATAGCCATGCTGTCTTTGTGGGTATCTGAGGCCCCTGTACTGATACTGTACTCTGAGGCTAAAAAAGACAAATGTTAATGAGACATCTGATTTCAGAAAGAATACAGTGAAGTTATGATAGGTTTAGCACTTAAAGGGACTAAAGCAGTTGCCAAGGCTCATAATGGTGAAATTATGATTAGTCCTACAAAGCACGGGACTAACGCAGTCACCAAGGTTTTACTCTGAAACACGCAACTACATCACATCAATCTCCTTACAGCGTTGTCACAAAACATTCAATTTGTACAACAGGAAATGCATTCTTTGGAGCTTAGGGCCAGTGACATCTGACACTCAAATTTATGCATTAAAAGTTCAAAAAGTATCAGAAGAAGAATATTTAACATAACAAAACATTACTAAGCTTACATTATGCACAAAAGATAAAATTTCATTACAATTACATTGGGAAACAGGCAATGCACAATTATGCAAATCAGATGTTGAAAGGCAATATCTGACATTTTTTTGCATCCTGCTTTCCTTTCCCCTTTGCCCAGTGATAAAGCAAAGACAGAAAATGAATGAATGTTACCCACCAGATCATAGATACTTACTCAATTCATCCTTTGATGAGGAGTGCCCCATCCCCAACTTTCCGGGTGATTGAAACTTCAGAAGCTGAATTGCCCCCTGAAAGTTACGGAGAGCATCCAGTGCAAGTATACTCTGCTTGCTGTCTGGTTTCAAACCACTTGCATCTGATGCTAGCCATGTGTGAACATAGCTGAGGTCTTGTTCCAGCTGACAAGCACCATGTAGGCTACAAAATGTAACAATAGGATTGTCAAAATGATAAGTCTGCTTCTATTATTGCATTTGAAGAGCAAACTTTCTTTTCTTTGGTTTTGTTTACAAACATGTGAACCTCCACTTGATAATCAAACAAAGCTGGTGTCACTTCTCTATAGAATATTCAAATTAAAGCTTCTATAATGTCTCACATCAAGAATGTAAGAGTTCAATTTGTCTTTGTTGCTTGTATTGATAAAATTGGTGGGGCAGTTCTAAGGCTAAAATGTTGTTTGGTCCTCTAGTTTGACCTCATCCAAGTATTTTTTATTTGAAATGGCTTACAGTGGTATAAAAGAAACAAGGACATCTTCAGAGCTAAAAGATACACCCTTATCAAGAATTTGTAACTTAAAACACTTTTGTTCATCACCCAAGACAGTTCCAATTTATTTCTAGCCCCTCCCACCCCAGACAGCCCCTCCCACCCCAGACAGCCCTCCCACCCCAGACAGCCCCTCCTACTCCTAAAGCCCCTACTCCCCAGACAGTTCCAATTTACTTCTAGCCCCTCCCACAGCTGTTTGAAACTTATCCTCATTCAGACACAATATCAGTTTATTGTTTCAGAGCATACCCTCGTGAGTATAAAAGGCCCTATTCAGAACACTATCAGTAAATTCTCTGTAATTTTTGGCATTTTTTTTTATTACTTGATGTCAAAGAGATGTGCCTACTGGGAATTTCTTTAGCCTACTGGTAAAATTGGTTTTGGGATGAAAAATGAATGCTTTTGACCCTTTCACAGCTAATGTTGTAATGAGCTCTGCATGATGAGCGCTGAGGTCATAAACACAATGCAAACAAAGGGGGTGACTAATATACCTGATAACATGCAGTTGCACATTATACTAACATTACTGTCTACACTAACATTGCGTGAAATAGTCCTTACTAAAACTGACTACCACTAAACAGTCTAAAACCTGACTTTTTGGGTGGTAAGTCTGGTTTTTCACTTGATGGTAATATCCACAGTTTATAGTCACTCCAATGCTTTATGTGGGTTTAATAAATTTTTTATTTTAGGGTTGGAGTGGCTATAAACTGTAGGTGCGAACATGAAGCAAAAACATGGCTTAACTGCCCAAAAGTCGGATTTTAGACTGTTAAGTGGTAGACGGTTTTAGTTACGGATGTAATGGATGTAAGGTCAAAAGTTAATGTCTGCGAGCAAATGTTGATTAAAAGGGTAAAAACCTTCCTTTTTCATCCAAATCTTTGACAAATATATCATTGTATTCTTCCATGATCTCTTACCAGTTTTACCGACATCTGTTTAACTGCATGTACATACTACAGCAGATGGCTCAACAGTGGTTTTGTCACTTGGTGGTTGCAAATTTTGTTTTGACCTTTACTAACTGAACCTACATAGTTCAATGTTGTAAAACAGTGTCACTCTAAAATTAGTTCATTTCCATAACCTTCATTTCATGGGTACCTCAATGTTGTAGATGACATTTTTGCATTAACTCACTCTCAAGGAGCTAAGAAATTATTTTTAAACAGTAATTATGATGGAACAGCACCACTCTTTGGCAGTGGATGTCATGACCTGTGACCCGCCTTATTCATCTCGTTTTGTTATTTTTGCTCTCCCATTTGGCATTATTATTATTAAAGTGTTAGTTGTTTAAACTTTAATATGATTGAAGCTGTTCCATCTATAGTGTATGTTTGTTTAAACAGTAATTATGATGGAACAGCGCCACTCTTTGGCAGTGGCTGTCATGACCTGTGACCCGCCTTGGCAACAGGTCATGACATCCGGTTGTCTTGTGTTCTATCGGTGTCTTCTCCTTTATATCTTAATGCTGGTAATTTGGAGATTTTTGGTGAAGTTTGTGAGAGCATAAGATATGGCATTATTATTATTAAAGTGTTAGTTGTTTAAACTTTAATATGATTGAAGCTGTTCCATCTATAGTGTATGTTTGTTTAAACATTATTTTTCCCCATCTCCTAGCTCCCCTCATTGGCCTTGGCCTTTTCTAACCTTGTTTTCACAACATTGTGATATCATCTCTTGCAATGGATGAACCTTGAACATTTCAAAGCTACCAAAATATAAATATTTTATTAGAAAATTAATGAACAATGACTCTACAAACACAACTTAATATTATCCGCCTTTCCATTTTATTGCCTCTACCACAAAAAGACAATTTATTGTTTATTTCAAATTTGTCTTTGGCAAAATGCCAAAATTACTACACTGACACCCAAATGAAACATTTCAGTGGCCTCCCACCACAGGCTGACTGTTCATGGAATTGTTTGCGAAGTGTGCATTTTCTAACCTTATTTTCACAACACTTCGGTATTTCTTAAAGGGGCTAATTGAGTTGATATCAAAGGTCCTGGAAGGTACTGCCACATAAAATGCTCATTATGTGTATATTCAGACCAGTTTAACATCCAGCAGTTATGCAGAAAATTAAAATATTCATTTCTTTTCCTCTTTGTATCCTGGATTCCAACAATTTTGTGCATAATCTCAAAAAATGTCTGGTCATCAATTTTCGAAAACCAAATTGCGTCATTAATTCTAACTGATGAAACATTCATTTATATGTAGGATATAGGTATTGTCCATGTCTGACCATTTGTTTTTAATATGTGGAAAGAACTTCAAAAGTTTGGAAAAATTTGGTAAGTTTCACTCATCAACTCAATGTGCTAGTCTAAACTCATGAAAGTCACTTTACAAGAATACAATAATCTATTTGAATGTTACAAGAAATATCCCGCCATCATCGGCACATAAATTTTTATGAAGTAAAATTAGCTCCACGAGTTGTCAAACTTTTAGAAGTTGTGCAAGTTGAAATTACTAACACACAAAAAGATACTATCACAAAAAAATGTTTAAAAACTTTTGCTTTATAACCCTCCATGGCATGACTTTGCATATTTCAGGCTCTTATAGAATGTAGGTTTGTTAGTTAATTAGATGGGGTTTAACGACATGCCAATACAAATGTGTTACATGGAATGTAGAGATGTTACCCATTGATCCAAACACTACAGTTTCAAGATCTACACTTAAAGTCTTATTGAAAAAACTGCTTTTTTATGGCTGTTTCAGCTTAAATGTTTTAAGATTACGTATAAAAAATATGAAACTGTGTCCAACTGAAAAAGACTTTGAATGAATTCACATGTTTATAAGAAGGATTATATTAAAAACATTTTAAGAGCAATGTTAAGAATGTAAACATTTTCTTCTATCCTGCTGAGTATATGCCACATTTTGGACATAACAGTTTAAAAGCTACTCAGTATGAAATAATGGTATGTGTGCTGCTCTGTACCTCAATGATATTCATCACATGTAGCCAAGAGATGGTTGAAAGCACCTGCAGGTGTGCATCTGATGAGCAGTGTTGATGTGACTCAGCATATCGGTGTTTTCCCAAGAAGGGAAAAGGGGGGGACTTCCAAAAGAAGGTTCTTAAAATAGCCCTTTACATGAATTTAAAAAAAATGTCGATACTTTGGTTTCTTACTTAAAACGAGGACACTTTTGCATCAACGTCTGAACTATCACAAATAAATGGCTTTTAAAACCCTTCAAATTGCTCCTTACAGGTGCCATGAAGAGGCTTTTATCCCTCTAAAACCACTTGCAACTTTAGCCTATGAAAACATCAATTTGGACTTGGGGTTTTGCATTAAGAACTCCCCCCCCCCCCCCCCCTTTTTGTATTTGTGCTGGAATTCCTGTGCATATTTTATTTGTTTGGAAAGGCTAAGGCTTTAAAAGTGGTTGGAGTGGGCAAAAATTGAACTGAACAGACTGCTAGAAAGTCACACTCCTGCTCTAACTCATTTGGAATTTAAAGGAAGGTTCCAAGTTCAAATTGTGTTTTGAATCAGAGGGCTACTTATTCTAAGCAATCTGGTAGAATTCCATTGAAATCTGATGGGAGATTTTTCGAGAAATTTAAAATTAAAAAAATGAATTTTAGTTGCCACATTTTCAACAGCAAGTGAACCTGAAGTTAACACAAATGACACCACAGACTCACATTAATGAGCAGTCTTTTGGTTTTTAAACTTTACCACCAACATTCTCTTCAACAGTATGTAATCTGAATGGGATTGCACAAGACCGATGGGAAGGGTACAAACTTCAAGAACAGATTGGAAAGCAAAGGAAATGAGAGTTAGTGATATACTCCTTGCTTGCCTCAAGCTCACTTTGGGCCACAAATGTTGTAATCTCACTTTGCTGATATCTCTAGAAATGTATTGCCAATGTGAATAGCAGTTTTAACAAAATGGGAAAACAACATTGTTATTTTTTTTTTTACACACATTGAAATCAAATTTCTGCCTAAACCTTCCCTATAACAGATCACAATCTTTTAACTTTTTGAAGGTTTGTCCACACCCTAAGTTACTATTTACAGAACACTTATAGAATAGCTGAAGAAACCAATGCCTATGGGCTCAGGATATAGAGGTGGTCATGTGGAGGAGTGGACTGCCTAGCACACAAGAGGTCTTGGATCAAATCCTGGTGGAACCACTTAGACATTATCTGAAGGCTAAATTTGACTTCCTCAGGACAGCTGTTTAACAGTGATGCTGAGAGGGTTCAAATTTGTAAATTATAATTTGGGAATGAGATTGTCCATTTCAGGAAGTTGTCCCACTCAGAAAGTTGTCTGCTATGCTGAGTTCAACTGTCAAGCAGTGGTACAAAGCAAGGTACCCTTCCCAGCCTTTCTGTTTTAGGTTACACTCAGGTGCACTGGATGGGAACATTAAACAGTGGTTCCAGGAGCATAATTGGAAGAGTTAAGTACACTCCTTCCTCCTAGCGTATAAACACTAGTCAAAAAGAAAAAGCCAATCTTGCTGATGTTCATCCACACTTACTATGGTATAGGTTCCTCCATGATCCAACCAACTTACCTAAACTTTGGTTTTTCTTTGAGAATAAAATTCATCCATGTATCCAACATTTTGGTAACCGCCATTGAAACAACGGTGATCTGCGTAGTGGCTTTCAGGTGACTTACCCCATCTGTTACTGGAATCAGGAGTGTAGAGACTGCGATTTCTGCATATTGGTTGTGTTCAGATGGAGGAACTAAAAGGGAAAACCAGAAAGTATGTGAACTCATCATGACAATGTGACATTGTAGAACATCAATACCTATAATATATACCAAAATATCTACATTTCCTCTATTGATAGGGACGACACCATCACTTTTTTTACCAGACAGTTATTACAGGCAATAATGGTGTAAGGGTTGTGCCCACAAGGGTCAGCAATGGATAATAAATGACCCTCACTGCTTTCTGATGCTGATGACCCATTCTTGGGCTACATCAAAGCCCCCATGAAACCCCCACTTCTAACATAGATACCACCAAGTCTCTGAACCAGTACTTCTCAACTTGTTGAGCCAAAATTAGTGTCTCACACTCATATCTTTCTAGCGTAACCATGAATGATACACAAAGGTAAAGTAGGCATCATGGGGATCAAAATAGACCATTACTTTAGAAAAAGTTATCTGTAGAACCACAAGGAGGTTTGACCTTAAAGGTGGCAAATACTATGAAGTACTAACAGGTTCTGACTGCTGGACCTTGCGTCCAGTTTCTATGACATAAAGTAGAGTGAGTAGAGTGTCTACACTTACAGATTGACATGTCTGTATTTCTCTGGATACTCTGCCAAAGATAAGAGGCATTATCAGCTGAGTGGTCTAGAGCAACCAGAAGGAACCCTTTCACAGAAACAACACCTTAACCATCACTTCCAACCTGTCATTTCTGATTTATAACCACTACCATTGAGATATTACATTTCATTGAGAAATTACATGCAATGAACATATCATCACAAGAAGACGTCACATAGTGCTTGAAAACTTCATTTCCAGTTTCACTTTAAAATGAATAATATGATATTTATAAATTAATGACAGTGGCATTTGGAGCAATAAAACCAAACAACTGGGATGTTTTGGGGTTTAGTCCCTAGCCTAGTCTTAAGTATAGTGTTCCCATCTAAAGTGATCTGTCAAAAAGAACCAAATTGGATCTCATTCTTCAGTTACCTGAAGCAAAGCTTTCGTTTATAAAAGTAGACTTCTCCATCATAAGTGTTGCTGTACAGCAAACAAGGCCTAAAATCTATAATGCACAGGAATTCTAACAAATAGCTGTGTTTGTTCCAAGTAAACATAAAGCAATTTATAATGAAGGACAAGAGGTCACTACAAAAAGACAGGGGTGACAAAAGATGGGTCATGTGACCACTTCTTGAGTATTAATATATGATAAGTGGTGCTTGAGGTTCCATATACCATGCAACAGACAGTCCAATACTGATGAAGTTTACCACTATCTTGGTAATTTAGCGATGATGTACCATCTTGCAGGTACTAAAGCATTTTGATACAGGGCATAAGTGGCAACGGTGTAGAAGCATAGCACAAAATTCTTGCTGAAGTATTCTACATATATACAATATACTGAAATACTGGAATGATAATGTGCCGTGTAAGATGAACTTTAGCATTAATTTGATCACAGTCAATTCTTCAAAAGGTCTCCATCTTTCGTCTCATATATAGGTGTCATGGTGATATCACAAAACCTGTGAAGTCTGTCAGAGCTATGAGTTCACCATCTGTTGTTTTTAATTTATCCAATTGATAGATGTTAAGCACATCTAAGATTCACTCACAGAAAGAACACACTGACAGCAAAGTAACTTTTAACGGAAGTCTTTATGAGATGACAGCCACAGAAATAAACTTCTAAAACTAAGGGACTATGCCAATATTGTGGTTTAGTGACCTTACCTTGCACACACAATATAGCCTTCAGACCACTTCAGCAAAGTAAAGCACAAGTGTGGATAGATTGCAGCACCTGTAGACATACTTATTACTGTAGATTCCGAAGCTGCAAGTTCACCTCCATGCAGCGCTGGACCACACCTAGTAAGGAACTATATCCTACAGTACAAACTAGAATCTGCAGTGCAAGCAAGCAGGATAACCCATACAGTAGCAACTACTTAGCATATTTATCTATTTACAATTTACTTCTTATGAAGTGATTTTCTATTGCCTACAAATGCTTATATCAACACCTACTCTACAGGTCAAGCACTTAGTTGCATGGTAATGACTTCTAGTTATACCACAGGTGTTTTAGCTCAGTCATAGCCAACTAAACTTAAGGCACTTCAACAACTTTAAAAGCTGTTTCAATTTTCCACAAAGGATCAATTTCCTGGGCTTCACATCAATCTATGTGAAGTTTCTGCTTTAGGTACTATTACAGCTCATATGATATTGTTTTAGTTCATTTTATCTCTTTTTAGGTTCCACGTGTTGACTAGAGAGTCTCCACTGGTACATGAGCATTACGAACAAACTGATTAAACAGGTTTGACATTCCATCACTACCTTGTTCCTCTAAAGTGCTACGAAACTGACGTTCATCAGAGTTGGCATGGAATTGGGAATGTTTGGCAATGAACTGAGACATTGGTCTACCACTGCTAGGAATAAACTCATTGCCTATAAGAGCCATAGAGCTCTGACCAGCTTTTCCATCACAGCCAAGAAGTTCAGATGAAACATGTCTGTAACCTATCTTCTAAACCTGATAAATCTGTAGGTTACTGTCAGGAGCAGAACCTCTTGTCATGATGTTTTATTTGGCTAATTCCCCTGATGCCAGGTAGCCAGAGGTATGATAGCCAGGCAGCATACAGGTTGAGGGTAGGCTGATTTTCTTCCATAATAATAGGCTATTAAAAGCTGTGAGAAGTAAGCCAAGAGAAAGTCCATTTCCAGAAACTGTTTTGTCCAGGATTGTTGCCTTGGGGATGGGTCTAAGGGAAGAGTCCATCTTTGAGAAAACTTTTCACATATGTAATGTCCATACGCTCAAAATTCAATTTTTTAAAGAAAAAGATGCCAAAAACCTAGAATGCTCTCCCCACCCATGACCATTCCATCCATGGTTACCAGGCAGCACAATTTTTTTGTCTAGCAAAATGGATTTCCTGAGAATATGATCAATACTTCCAATTTCCTGAAAAACAAAATTTCCTGAATCTTGAATCCTTACATCTCTGGAAGCTTTCTGTGGGTAAGTCATATGCATTGAAGTTAATGAAGGGCAATGTAAATTTGGATTTTAACTCCCCCCCCACAGTGCACAAGTACATTATTCAACATACCATACGTTCTTGTATTCCCCAAAAATGGTCCTTTTGAATGGGTTTGACTTTTGCAATGGATATCTTAATAGTGAAGCACCATTCAAGGGGGCAAAAACAGTCAAGAAAAAGCCAGTGTTCCCAGTTCAAAGGTCAGGTAGAGATACAAGTTATGATTCTGCTTTGTGTTCCCAGGCGACACCAAATGATCTGCAATGCGTTAATTGAGAACACAGCCTTAGTACCAAAGAGTTTTCTCCTAAGTGGCATCACTACTATTTATCTATGTATTGCAGGCAATTTGAAAAATATTTTGAAGAATAGGTAACAGATTAAAAGGCCAAATTGACTAATTTTTATACTTTGATGTATGAACACTGCTATGAAGAAAAAAAGAAAGTAAATGACACTTTCTAGAACTTTTACAACCTTTTGATATAATGAGAAGTTGTGTTCAAGTAACTATGGCATATCACATCAAACATTTTACCATCTGTTGTCTGATGTATTTTGCCTCTAAATTGTACAACTTTTATCCATAAATTGAAGTAATTAATCTTTCCCCTGTAACCTATAATACCAATTTCAGGCGACACTTTCCAACATGCTCCAAGCAAAAATCTGCTTTCTACCCAGTCCATTACTTTAATCCCGGATCTCTGCTGACACAGCTTGAAATTACCCTCACTTTTAAAAGAATTTAACATTTAATCTCTTCAACATTTTCATTATACCTAAAGCAATCACTTACATTAATTCCCCACAAAAAAGAAAAGAAAAGAAAAAACACATAAAAAGAGTCTTCAGAAGACATGAATGGATAAATTTCAAACATTAAAAACACCTGGGGATCTTAAATGTCTTCTAACCCATCAAATGTTCAATTAAGAATGTCTCAGTTACCAAATGTGCATCTTGTTCTCAGAAATTTTTCTGTTTTTAGATCATTCACAAAGATATTTTTGTCATCGTCAGAAAATGGCAAAGGTGACAGGAAAATATTTCTGGATGGATTTCTTTCAAAAAGAGAGGAGAATTTCATAACATAGGGCTCCATTTTCAATTTTGCTTTAATAATCAACTTCAAAGACAACCTGCAGAATCTTTGTGGCATGAAAGTAACCATGCCAAGGTGGCAAAAGGTTAGAGGCAAGAGGCCAATGATTCCGATTGAATTTCAGGAAAGTGAAAAATGGAAAGATATAAAGGTAGAATCTTTCTATACATGAATTTGAACAGTCATGTGATAGTCTGATTTAGTCTGGCATAACTAAGACCTATCAGCTTTAACCTTTCCAATTCTTTGCTTTACTGTATCATGGATGGTTGCATACTTAAATGTTCCTTGATTTCCTTAATTGCATATAATATGAGGGTTTCAAACTGTATGTAGACAATAAAATTATGATGATTTAAAGGGGATACATTGAGATTAAAATGCTCCAACATAGCATTTCAAAGTAAACAGCTCTAGTCATTATTAAAACATTCTGTCTCAACAATAAACCCCAGCAGTAGCTTTATCTCCTCAAAATATTATGCACAAGAAGAGACGTGGAAGTTGCATCTTTTAAAAAGTTGAATATTTGGGTGAACAAATTATTCTTGAGCAACAAGCAACTGAATTTCTTTCCGAGGGAAAGTTATTTCTTGAAAAGAGGGCTACCATACTGCCTTTTTTAAATTATTTATCACCCTTTGCCAATAAATATTGGTTTTAAAACTATGAAATTTCCTTGTAATACAAACACAGTATTTTCCTTTCAGGCCGAAAGTTCCCAGTAAAGACCCCCTTCACTCACTGCTTAGATTCATATATACTAACCATTCGTTGTCTTTCTCCGCCATTCCTTCCCAAGTGGCATGGCTTGAGGCCAGAATTCTTCACACATTTTCTGACAATCCTTGGAAAACTGGCTGCCAGACCAGCTGGATATGCCCTGAATAAAATCAATGGAGAATAAATGAATGAGTAACCCCACCATTCTCAGGTATTAAAGGGAATCCTTTTTTTTTTTAAATAAAGCAGCAACCAGACAAAGGTACACAAGAAAATGGATAAGATTTGAGAATTACAAGTTCAACATTGAATAGCTCCATTTATTTACAATCTATAGCTTTTAAATCAAGAATATGGTGCAATTTGAAAGGCTTATTCAAAGGTAGAAGCCAAGGTTTCTAACATGGCTGGTCAATGATAGAAGGCTGTAGTAGGCACTGAAGCTTGCAGACTGCCATAAAAAGTAAATTGCCAGACTACTGGTACAAACTTCAACAAAAATCCCACATCCACAAATGATGTACGAACATTCATGAAAGATATATAACAGCAATCCATGACGGACCACATCTGAACATTTGATGCTAAATGAGACATTAATAAGTCCCAAATTACTGTTAGTGTTGTGAGCAAAACTTTCTGAAAGGCCCCTGCTCCTCTGGGTAGTTTTGTAGCTGGTACAGCTGCAAAGTATGGTAGTCATCAGTGCTGGTTTCTGCGTACCACACTTACAGAGCATCTGGGAGGTCAGGAGCCAGTGAGCCACAACTGGAAAGAATTAGGCTTCTGCTGGCTCTATACTTGAACCAATGGGCTGGAAACTCGGCACTAAAACTCCATTTAAACCAAACAGGGCACTACAGGTGCTATTCAGAATCCTCTAGCTAGACCTAATGGAATCCACATACTGCATCCCAACTCATGGGTAAAGCAAAGCTACCATATAATATTTTTGTACCAAGTCAGTCACTGATCATTTCAAGGACTTGAACCTTCAAACCTACTCATTTTGCTTCAAAAAGCCTAAACATTGGCAAAACAATCTTTGTCATAAAACTGGCACTTTACAATGCCAGTGAACGATTTTATGTTCATTTTGAAAATTGAAAAGGCACTTAGTTGGACACAATCTGCACAAGTTACAGCTGGTCCTTTCCACAAACCTGCTATGCCGACATTCCTCTCTAACTTCCCCTGCTTACCAAGTCCATGCCCCGCAAGTACCCCAATATGAAACCCAAAACACATGATCACAGCCTAAGCCAAATTATACAAACACATACTACCAAATGGGTTTATTAAGCATGGAAACTGGCAATATTGGAAAGAATATGTAAATAACTTGTTGCACAGCCTACAGGAACTGAATAAAAGTAGCTTGGATATTGAGGGCAACTTTCTCACACAAGAAGGCATTCAGTTAATTTTGGTTGAACTTTGATCTACTCCTTTCAGGAGACTGGGCCATGGTATAAGATAAACACAGGACAGCACTAGGGGTGCACCGGATATCCGGTCCGGCCGGATTATCCGGCCGGATAGTGAAAAAATATCCGGTTCCGGTTCCGGCCGGATTTGAAAAAAATCCGGCCGGATTTTTCTGTAAACTTGGGTAGCGTTATGTACATGATCTGAGTTAAAACAAACATGATCACTGCAGTAACTGTCGCAGAATTAATTTAAAGTTCATAAATGATAGCTTATCAGTGCATGTTATATAACACTTGAACACCTTTATTTAGCCCTTAAAAATGACTGAACCAAATAGGGCAACAAGGTTATAAAAGTAACTGATTTACCTGCACATGTAACAAATATGACTTCAAATTATTCCAACTGTGTGAAATAAACTGAATGGATGGAAAGACCTTTCATGCAATTTAAATAATCTGCTGCAGTGCACAGTAGTGCTGCACAAAATGGATTATCCATATTGACCTGAGTCACATCATTCAAGGCAATGTTTCAGTTTAATTGCATTGGGTTGTCTACAAATACACAGTTAAACAATTCACTTTACTTTTCTTTACTTTTTAACACATACAGTACTTGCTTATTAAAGTTGTGTACTAGAAATGTGTTTCATCTTGAATTTCAGAAGACATTACAAATTAAAGTTGCCTGTGGGGTCACTATCAATGTTTTCTGTCCCTAATAATTAATCACACACCAGTGGTGTAGCCATGGGGGGGACTAGGTCCCCCAGATTTTCTTCAGCCCCCCCCCAGATTTTTTGCGTTTAGATAAAGTAATTGAAAAAATTGAAATGTTTGAATGGAAATAAACTTTGAAGTATTTCCTTCAAAACAGTTGATGAATAAAATGTGTAAAAATAAAAAAAAACATGGATGAATGTGTATAAAACACATTTTGTGCGCACGTATGAAATCAAGTAATAACTTCAAAATGTTTAATTTCACTAAATTAGATACCGTTTGTGATCTGCACTGTCGTTTATTGCATTTCACTTCGAAGATGAAAACGAAAGTCTCGACGACAAACTTTAATGTGACTTTGTTAGGTTAAGACCTTTTCTGCCTTTCAGATGGCTGATTGATTTCCTGAGAATAAGGCAATGGTACACTGGAGACCACTCTTACACCACCATTCCTATATCTAATCAAGTAATCCTACACAAAATATGCCATAAGCAGGTACGGGTAAGGTACTGCCTCTGGATAAGTCAATCCTTAACAAGTAGGCCTAGGCCTATGTCGTGCCTCACTCCTGCCCATGACAATTGCCATTGTAGGACGATAATTTTTTTCGACAAGTCCTCTTTTTACTAGTTGGCACTGGCGTCCTGGGGATTTGAAAAATTTCCACAAGGTCCTGATTTCAAATGTTTCCCACATGATCCATACTTCTCCTTTGCGGTTCAATTATTTTGAGAGATTTATTCCTAGTATTTTAATTTTGAATGTACCGATAAAAATACTGCACCATTTTGCACATTGTTTCTTTGGTATGTATGTCTCTGGTAAAATCTCTACAAAAACTATATTTTGATATTTTTCATGCTCCCCAAAAAGGGAAAATCCTAAAACTTAGGCCTATAATCAGTTCAAAGTTTTGCCAAACATAGCACCAGTTTACATCTAGGAAATCCAATGCAAAGAAAGTTTCTCAGAAGGGGACACAACTACTTTTGGTTTTCCTGTTAAAGGGTAAGGTACTGCCTTCAGTAAGCTGATATCCATTCAAATATTGCCACATTTGCGGCTGGGTACATCCAGTTTAAAACACATGGGAAGTGCTGTTTCCGGCCATCTGGAGGGGTTTTAAAGCCCCAAATTTTCTTGTACGCCCCATGCCAACCGATGGTGGCGCTCCACTTTGATTCAAATTTTGCCGCATTTGCGATCTACGTCGTTCTGAAGTTTACAATTTTTCCCAATGGAAGGGAAATACCGGTTCCCTTTAGTCTCATCCCCCAGGCCACAGATCAGAAGTGCCCAGTTTTGAGGTCCCTAAAAATTGTATGTATTACCATTTTTCATAGATTGGTTTTTTATTCTCATTATTTGAGAAGTCGCAGACATGAGAGTCGTATTTCAAGGCTGTGTACATCTAGCTTAAAACACATGGAAAGTGCTGTTTCCTGCCATCTAGAGGGGCTTGAAAGCCCAAAATTTTCTTGTACGCTCCACGCCAACCAATGGTGGCGCTCTGCTTAGATAGTCTTGCAGTGCCTGACCTTCGGAGGTACCAGGCCCCCCCAATTGTTACCTAGGCCCCCAAAAATCCCATCCTGGCTACGCCACTGTCACACACACAATATCATGTTATCAAACATAATACGTAATGTCAGAATGTGTGATTTATCTCTCCCCAAAAAATTATTGATGACAAATGTGCTTCAGTTTTTAGACATCCTGGCATGTTTAAATACTAGAAATGATGTTTAAAACAATGGTGCTGTGAATAGTAAAAAAACCTGAACCTAGAGAGTCTTTTTACAGTGTATGAGCAGTCCGTTCAGTAATCACTATCCAAGGACTCTCTTTGCCAAGTATTACTGGTCTTCATAATTCGTACTATTTTTTTGAACAAGTGGTGATGTACTGTTGTTCAAAAAGAACAAACTGATCTTCAAAACAACTTTCAAGATTTCCTCAGGAGTTTTCTCTACAAATACTTACTTCGGGAGGGAAAATACAAAGAGCTCTTACTTGGCCCCCTTTGCTACAGTTTTGCTGTACTTCATCTGCAGGAGCACAGTTTTTCATGCCTTTTTTCTATAATAGTGCAACTTTTGGTTAAAACATTAGGTACATACACTTGTACAACACTTGAAGACAAACCTATAGACATTTCCCATTAGTCCTACACAAACGTTATGTTATAAAAGCAGTAAACTCCTATCCCAGAGTTTCTCTGCTTTTCTGAATTTCACTTTGTTCTTCTGCATTGCAAAAATCCGGTTCCGGCCGGATCCAAAATTTTGGATCCGGTGCATCCCTAGACAGCACTAAAGTACTACTTAATTTGCACATTCAGTTCTATTTAATTTGCATAGTTAGTTCTACTTTGGTTGAGAATTCAACTCTTTTAGTTCATAAAGGGATATAAAATCTCAGTCTCAACAACTCAACTACACTGACTTTAAGGAACGATCTTGAATGGATTCTTAACTGATATGAATCAATCTTGCTGACCTATTACTAAACACCAGACTCTTTGATCAGATGACTGAGAGAGAATGGTGAGAAATATAAATGCAGTCTAAGAGATTATGCAAGAGCAACTCCAAAACTTTATAGTCGGGTATACATAACCTTAATCAGTCGCAACTCTGTACGCAGTCAAAGGAGAGGCAGGAAGAATGACCCCAGCAGCCATGAATTGTCGACTACAAACCCAACAGGGTGTAACACTACACTAGTAGAAGTATGGTTTCTTCAAAGCTGAGGTGCCTAACTGACAATGTTAGAGAATAGTAGTTGCTGACTGAAGAGAAAATTTGATAATTAATGAATAAGAGAACAAGATAACAAGAGACTTTCATGTTAATAATAGCACATTAAAACATTTTCAGTGACATAAACTTCAATTATGATTTTGTGCATGATTCTGGCATTCTGGCAAGAAAGAAGATTCACTTTTCCACCCCCTAAACTTGAAAATTGCTTAGCTCTGCCCTCCCCCCCCCCCACCCCACCACCCACCCATCACCGGTTCCATCAAATATACCCATAACATACATGTAATTTAGATATGATGTCCTCCAATCTTCGTTTCTTTGCTCTCATCTGCAGATCGCTCACAGATGCAGAAGACTCCTCGGCTGGTTTCACTTCCACAGGTAGAGTCGAACAAATCTTCAAAACATTTACAGCATAGTCTGTAGCAAGCTGAAAATTCAACAAAACACATCAAAGTTAAGAAAAAGAATGCTATTGTTCAGTGTCCTCAAAAACCTCACAATCACAACTTGTTTCAAAGGGTTGATAACCGGATTTTTTTTATAATTTCATGCATAATTTAATCTTGTGCGATTGATTGTTCTCACAATGCCACCTGCTTCATAAAATTTACAGTTAGATGGTAGTCATTCATCACATCTCCATAGCAACTGCCTAAAAGAGTAAGAGAAACTTGTACAGCTCATTTTGACAGGAATCCTGGATTATCAGAGTAGTTTACCATCATAGGAAGGCTAAACTAATATTTAGGTCGTTGACTGACTTCAATTTTTTTTAGTTTTCTTTGAAAGATTTTACTTGTGAGTGTTGTCAACATTGGAAGACATGACATGTTACACACAAATGCTTCAGACAGTAGAGTAAAATTTTAAAGTAAAAACAAACAAACAAACATTTTTGAACCTATAGCAAGGGGTAAGTATATGTCTGCAGAGGGAGTGAATACTACAGTATTGCAGCTCTTTCTCTGAAAAGAATTTTATGCAATAGTTTATCTAAATACTGCAAACCACTGTCAGAAAATTCAGAAGGGGATAAGAGCTACAGAACAAACTTTTTATTGCTGAATATTTGTATGTTGCATTCTGGATAGTATGAACTATTGCTTTATGGAAAACAACATAATACTTTTTCATTTGAGCATTCCAAAAAATGGACTTGCTGCTTTCAAATCATTTTGGATTGTTCTAGATCCAGGATTAGACAACCTTTCAAAACAACAACCTCCCTTCTGTAGCTGATATAATGTATGCCCCTCTAGTCCTAATCCCTTAACGTATGAATGTTTACAGCTGCAAAAGTTTTCAAAAGTCTATGTCTCAAACTCCTAATTCATGATACAGCAATATTTTTATTACAGATTTTTTCTTTTTAAATTCAGCAAAATAACACCTTAGCTTTCCATCCTTTATGCCAGCAGAATAACACTTTAGCTTTCCATCCTTTATGCAATATCTTTGTTCTACTGAACGATAAATAAATAATTAAAATTACAACAACATAATTCACCCACATCAAAGTTTTTCTCTTCCTCCCTAAAAAAATGGGTTGAAAGAAACATTATAAATAAAACTTTGCAGGACAAAAGCTGTCACCCAAAACTTATTTTGAAGCAGCAGCTGAACCTAAAAATTTTCTCCTATCTTCTCCTCCAACCACTTTTCATAATATTTCAGGACTTTATACATATTGCATATTCACAAGCAATACTCCATGAAAATTTCTGATAACAAAAAATATTGTCACATGATTCTCATGGTCCAATCATGAAACACTGAGGTCAGCCTATTGCTCTAATTAGAGATGGGACGCCTGCAATTTCCCTTTAATTCACTTCAATGTATCAAAACCTAACCTGTACTAACACATATTCTTGTTATTTACAGAGTTGAAGTTTGCATCAAGGTTATACGTAAATAGTGTCAAGTTTAAATACTGGCAGATTGATAGATAACTTCACAGCTTCTGATGTTCCTTTAATTGGATGTACTGTCAACCTTAAAACAAGACACCTGGAAAAATATTTAGCAGTGACTATTTATACTTTGAAAATAAAGGTCACAACTTTATGAGAGTTTTCATTCTTAATTACATGTGTCATGCTCACCCCAAAACTGCTACATTAGTAAATAGATTGGATCTGATACATCTTTAAAGGGCCAATCCTCTCACCCCAAACTACAATTTTGTTAGGGATATACCAAAATTCTCAACTGGCTCAGCTCTTTGACTGACAGCACATTCAAACAATGCAGCGTACCAAAGCTTATATTACACAACATGAATTGTACTGAAGAGTGTTTTGAAATACACATTGAGCTTTTCTATACTCACCCTGAAGCAATAAAATTAGGTTGTATCTGGATTAGGAAGAATTTCAGACAATTGTGGGAGGGGCTTAAGTAAGAAGGTGAGGAGAATTGGTACTGTTTGGGTGAGAGAACAGGGCCTTTAAAATGAACACAAACTGTTTGTGTGTCATCTCCATTTTAAAAAAACATTACCAACCTTCAAGTCTCCTTGAGTTATCAAGAGGAATTGTTGCACTTTCCATGAAGACAAGAACTGGGAACTCTGGACCTGGCACCAGGTTGCCATAGCAGCAAGAGTGGTCACTGCAGCATCCAATAGTATCATTTGTAAATGACTTCGTCTTGTACCCCATGTGTGCGAGATTTCAGTTGTAACTGCAAATGAAAACAAACATCAATACAGAGTGTTTTCACACATGATCATGAGCAGTGGATCTGATCATCTCCTAAAGATCAACTTTGAAGAGTGAAATTTAGCTCTCACACTAAGGATCAGATCAAAAGAATTTGATCCACCAATGGAGGTCGATCAGATCAAAAGTTGAGGATCAAAAACTGTGAGCGAAAAGCTGACAGGAAAAAAGGGGATCTGAGATTGAGATGACCTATGATGCAACATATATTAGACTATCTTCCAGCAAATTACAAAGCACACAGTGGTACATGTATAACTTCAATATGTATTACTGTCTAAACTCAATCCATCTTGAAATTGATCCTTTATTTACTTGACAAAGATAACTGTGCTGACCTCAACCTCATAAGCAATGTCAATATTTACAATTATCCTCACAAGAATGCTGTCCATTTGCTGAGGTGTATCATATTACAACTGTACCGTTTATTTCAAGCTATCAGTTTTGCCATTACCATCTACACAATAAAAAGAAGTCCAATGATGCTATACAAGGTCAAATAATGCAGAAAGAAGGAAAGCATTGATATGAAAAGTAAATTCCACTGGTTTTCTTAGAATTGTTGGCATGAGAGTGGGGGAACTAGCTATGGAACATCTCCTATTTCAACCTTTAACCCTGTAATCCAACAAGAATCACTGCCCCTTATTCTGAGGCCTAATACATAAGAAGTTAAGAACCATACAATTTGTAGCAATTACTGTACTGTAGTTTTGAAATTATCTCCTACATTGGTCAATGTACAGAATAATGTCCTATTATGCAAAATAATGCACAATGATAGCAATCGGATGGAACTGATTGGAACTAATTTCCACAGTTTTGGAGAAGATGGCATGGGAGAGGGAGACCTTGGAGGATCAGACCCCGTTTTAACCTTTGAAGGAAAATTCTATTCCAACAAACATCTCTGTCCATTACTGTAAGATTGACTCTACCACTCCAAGTGATCTGTTGTACAATTATCTACAACACTACTCCATGTGATAATGCAATGTCATGACAGGTCTTTGAATTTTGAGAAGGACGTGTGTGATCACAGACCACCACCCTCCTTGAAGGAGCTCACTGAGTTAATATCCAAAACTTAATGAGAGTGTTAAAAAGTCACTACCACATAACAATGCTTATAGTTACCATTATGAGTCATGTCTCATTTCCAACTGTTGCAGAAAAAGGTTAAATTTTGACATTTGTTGTGTCCTGCATTCTAACAATTTTGTGCATAATTTTAAAAACTGTAGGTCACAAAATTTTAAAAACTGAGTTGAACTGTTAAGTACTCCCTCAGAAAAAAAGGTATTTGTATGTAGGGTATGGGGATTGTCTAAGCTGGACCACTTGTAATTGGTGTGTGAAGAAAATTTAACAGCTTTGGAGCAATTTGTTGATATTCACAAACTACCTCAATGGGCCCCTTTAGTCACTGTGATGAGGGTGATAATTATTTGCACACATAGATGAGGAATGGGAACTCAGATAAAGGTAATGAAGATTAATAAAACAGCTGTACACTCCCCCCCTCCTGCTCCTAAATTTCTTGATGGCAGTCATGGAAGGTGTCATTTTAAAACCCTCTGAGTTCTGAGTAGCTTGCAAGATTTATGCACATGAGATGTAGTAAGGGGTTTGTAGTTAATGTCTGTGCCATGAATTATTACATGTGTTTCCAAGCAATTCAACCTAACACTTAGCTATACATTGACAGAAAAATTTTCCTGCCCTCACCCTACAACTGTCATTTGCATCATCACCCTCTCTTCTTCAGAAGAAATTTAAAAGTTTATACATGTATAACAACCCCACATCTACACTTTAAAAAGCTCTCTAGTGTACACTAACCTCAGAAAACACCTTTATCATATCAGACGCTGGAGTAATTTCCAAAGGCTGTCCACTCAATAAATATGCCTTAACATAGGGACACTGAAATACCTAATGGCTATGATTAAATATTTTGACATTTGATTGGCTAGATCCCATCACTGAGATAAACACTTCAATCTAGCAATCACCCAAGGTGCATTAACAGCTTTCGATAAACAACATCTACTCTGCTGCTCTCACTAGAGGCACACTAACAGTTCAATAAATAAAACAAATAACACATGTACTGGAAAAGATGAGGCTGAGATAAAAACAGGATGGAAGACATGCACAATAACATGTAACTGTACAGTATTGTACACAATCATGCCCCTCTACTGCCCCATGTACATTTTTGAAAGGAGAAACAACTGCATGAGCAATGGTCATTTTCTAAGATAGTTCAAGGTGTTTTTGTGTTTCATTAAAGGGGAAGTTAAAGCAAAAATTTAATTTTCAAAAGTGCAAGAAGAACTAAATCTACTCAGTGTAGTGAAAATTCCATTCAAATCGGACCTGTATTTCTTGAGATATCAACAAATGAAGTTACTTGATTTGTGTGTTCCAAAGTGAAATTAAGGGCAGCAGAAATTATATCACTTAATCACAATGACAAGGAATGCTTTGTTTCCCCTTTATTTTTTTTAGACTGTTGTGTTGACCTTGAAGTTAATACGAACAGGACCTACCCATGGGGATTGCAAAGTTTTAAACATTCTCATGCCATTTATGCAATCACATTTTGACAATATGGGATTGTTGAGGAGAAAATAGGTGCAACAAAAGACTGTCCATTAATGTGGGGATATGATTTCATATGTGCTTGCTTCAAGTTCACTGTGTTTTGAAAATGTGACTTACTTCCTCATTTCTTGAGAACCACATATTGGATTTCAATGCCAATTTCACCGAAATGCTTAGAATAAGCACCCCTCTAACATATCAAACTTGATATGACATTGAAACCTTCTTTTGAAAACAAAGAAGAAAAAAGTTATTGAAAACAACAAAATTACAGAAAAACAGTAACAGTAGAAGGAAGCTTAGAAGCTCTTCAACTTCAGCTTTTCATCTTGGAAATCCACAGATTTTTTTGCCCTAAAGGCCTAATCCTCTCACCAAAAACATGTTCAGTTCTCCTAACCTACATAAAACCCTTCTCACCTCTTTAAAAGACATCTTCGTCTAAACACAATCTCAGTGTATTGTTGTCTCAGGGTGAGTAAACAAGACTCAAGTGTGTATTAATCAAAACAATCCCAATACTCTAAATGCTGTGTAACATTAGCTACAGTGCTTTTTTGAACTTGCTGTCAATCAAAGAGCTCTACCAATTGAGGATTTCTCTGGACTACTACAAATATTTCAGTTTAGGGTGAGAGTTGACTGTCTTTAAGACACCTCATAAGACTTACCCCCTTAATGTTAAAAGCCCATCTTCTAAAAATGTCCTGGTGCTATCATACAGTTGGAAAATATTTGCAGGAAACATTTCCATTTACACTGCAGAATTTCACAGACTGCACTATATCTTTGTTTTGTCACTAAGTCTCAGATTCTTTCTTCCTCTTGGGTTTTTTTTATTTGTTTTTTGTTGTTTTTCGAGGGGTGAACCTACAGAATATAAAGAAGGGGAAGGGGTTGTTGAAGTAGAAGAAAAAATCTTGATAATTGGTGCAAGATGAAAAGTCACCCTCTTTCCATAACAGGTTTCTCAATAGATGGGGTTATTGTTTTGTTTGTTAGTTAGATGAAGTTTTACAGTCTGGTTTCTAACTGAATTGGTTAAAGCTGGGATGGTGACCGCCTTATTCAAACTGTGGCTCACAGGCTTGTTTTTCCAACTCCATTGCTAATACTGAACACCGTACACAATGGCAGTAGAGTATTGTGTGATCCTTTACTAACACAAACGATGAACATACCCACACCTATCACTGAAAGCAACTAATGGTGGAGAGAGAAGAAAAATCTACCTTAAAGGTCTCATGACACATGTAAAAAAAAGTCCATTAGCCAAGTGCAGCACTATCTGCGGCTCTCTCCACCTATCTCCAGAGTTGTTATTTCTGCTTAATCTATTGAGCAAACAAGCTCCCAATTAGTCCCCATTGACCACAACTTCCTTACCAACAAGATACCGGAACTACTTGCTGCTAACTGTTTATTGAATCTATTGTTTGAGATCATGCACCAGTATTCAGCCTTCAGAATTAGTACAAGATGGAGTGGAGTGAGGAAGCAAGGTGTGAGATGATGACTCATGCTCTAATAAACAATGTCCAAAATCCCGTCGAGACAGCCACTCGACGGGACTTTTGAGTTTTCAGGAGGTGCAGCATTTCAGTAATGGGCTCTGTGACAGCATGCATAAAAATAACGAAATTGGGTATTTGGTGTAAAAAAGCACTTAAAACCAAATTAATAGCCAAAATTCCCATCAAAATCTATCCAGAATTAACCAATTTTACAGGGCAAATTCTGGTTTGCACTTGATCATCAATAAATATGAGCTCAATATGCAAATCTTATGATGTCATGAGAAGGATACTCCATATATGGCTAATGTTATCCATTGTTTTTACAATCTTCATTTCAAGAACAGTTGCAACATTAGTTTGTCCTGAGGGTTTTATTTTGGAAGTTATAATTGTGTCCCTGAAAATCATTAGTATCAATTAATAACCAAGCTATAAGGTATCTGATGAGTAATTAACAGATAGTTAACAAAGGGTTCACAAAAGAAATGTCAAGATTGTGCAAGACTACTGTACACATCATTATTTTGTATGAGTGTAAGAACACAATACTGCCTTACAAAAGTGGGATATTTGGGTCTAAAGCAAAAGATAAGAATGATTAATGATTTAATTGCTGCAATTTGTTGATAAACTTGCTGGGAAATGTCATCAAAATGTAAAGCATCATGTTTGTTGGATGACAAAATTTTGCATGTCAAAAAAAACTGGTTGTAATGTTTCGTTAGTTACATTAAGACACCAAAGTAGAATAAGGTATCAAAAGTAAAGTGAAAAGACTAATATTGGTTTAATTTAACTGTTAATTTGTTCATATTACAAGTTACAATGATATATTAATATATCTTGACTAAAGATCCTCACATTTTGCATCCCTGACCATGTATGCACCAAATCTAACGTTAGTTACACAAGACACTATTTTGTCCCACTTTTGGTGTCCTCGAAACCAACGTTAGATTTGCATTTAAACTTTCCTGGTCAGCCACCTATAGTAAAATGTTAGGGAAGAGTAGTTTACAAACATGGTAAATTTCTTTTCCAACATATTCATAAGCAATTCACATCAAATTACATTATTGACTAGATTTTAGGTGCATAAATATGATTTGGTGAAGTTTTGGTGTTTTTGTAAACTAACGTTAACATTTTGTAGCCATCCAATACAGAGTACGAAAGAAAAGATAAACATGTTTAATGCAGAAGTATAGACCAGCATATCACCAAATCACAGCATCAGAAATGAATCATGAAATTATGAGTTAGAGTAACATTTAGGCCCAACAAAAGAAAGGAATGTTATGTTTTTATGCCAGTATTGTGTTCTTGCACATGAGGAACAAGCTGCTTCACAAACATTCACACTTTGAAGAGGTAAACCTTGAGAACTATACATAATATTGAAATAATTCCAATGAATTTTCCCTTAGAAAAGGTCGCTTCACAACTGCCAAGTGAAGTCAGGTCATTTTGCTGACATGTCACACTACCTTTAAAGCTGTTTTGAATAATAACCAATCTACATATGTAAATAATGTTAACACCTGCACAGTATTCATATCTTGCAAAATACAGTAGGGGCACATGTTCCTTTATCCATGGATATGCAATTCAAGTCATGAAGTATCATGGAAGATGCATGGAAGCGAAATAAGAAAGGATATTTAGCTCTTAAGCTATTTTTAAAATAAATTTGAGAAGAGTGTTTTTGCCCTTTAAAGAAAGGATTCAGATGTGGTTTTACAGTGATCTGCATCCTTTCTTTAAAGAAAGGATTCAGATGTTGTTTTACAGTGATCTGCATCCTTTCTTTAAAGAAAGGATTCAGATGTTGTTTTTACAGTGATCTGCATCCTTTCTTTAAAGAAAGGATTCAGATGTTGTTTTACAGTGATCTGCATCCTTTCTTTAAAGAAAGGATTCAGATGTTGTTTTACAGTGATCTGCATCCTTTCTTTAAAGGGATCTCGGATCTCAGAAGCATAAGGCAAAAACCTAAGTCTGAAAACCCTACCACGAGAACTTGAAGGAAAACAGAAAAGGGTTTAAGCAATAAACGAAACGTACCTAAAGAAAATAACGACCCTTACTAAGTTCCTGGACAGAAAGACACTGCAAAGCTGAGAAATTCCAGCCTCACAAAAACCTCCGATGTAGCAAAGACTTGTGCGGAAGGGAAATGAGGACGATTGACTAGTTGTTCAGAGGGAAGTGGGGATGTGGTGCTAGAACTTCTCTATGTAGCAGGGGGTACGCAGGTAATATTCAATTATGACGTAGCAAGGGGTAAGTACATGTCAGTGATGTGAATAGAAAGGATTCAATTGTGGTTTTACAGTACCAGTATCTTTTTTCATAATTTACAATGGCCCATTTTTGATGAAATTTCTTTTTCCATAATGATAGACAGTGAAATCATCACCACATCATAAACATGTTCTTTATGCTCAACAGGTAATCAATTTTTTTTGGAAATATGACGTCTTTCAGACTTTCCTGTTGATAATTTGTGTGATTTGAGTGACAAAGGAGAATATTCATTTGTCAAGTTCAGCACAAAATAGATAGAAAGAGAGCCTTGAAAGCAATTTTGGTTGACATGACATGGTCCATTAATCTCTCCATTTTTCTGATTTCTACAGTTTTGTCACTTTCATATCCCATGGGGATTAGTAATTGAGGTAAATCTGTCATTCCAAAATCAAGGGTGAACTAAACTGTTGTGTGTCAAAATGTGACAGCCAATTTGTAAATTCCTGTGAAAAAGTAAAGTTTAACAAAATTCCAATGCCAAAAATCTTTTAAAATGTCAACCAAATATACTGTACAGGATAAAGCTTGAATTTGCAAAATTGCTCCACAAACTGGCAGCCAGATATTTTGTGTTTGACAAAGAGCAGATTTCTTTGCTAACATTCCCAATTTAGGATTGGTTGACCACCAGTCTTTGGACATCTTTAAAGTGCTTCATTGAATTGTTTCATGAAATTCACAATCTTTTCCGAAATCAAATACTAATGACATATGATCAAACTATCAAGTCCAACTACCCTTTCCATAGTCTAAAAAATAGATAAACTCTTCTATGAATGGGCACTTCGCTTTACATTTAACTTCTTTTCTAAAAAGATTCTTTTTCAAATTAGACACAATTTGTTTTAAGACAGGAACAAAAAAAAAAATTAAAATGTGATCTTTTTGCATAGGTAATGCAAAAGACTTTCTCAAACACACTGGCCATGGCAATGATATGCAAAAACCACTAGCAACTAGAGTGCATTATGGTAGCTATGCATATGACGATGGCATATATAATAAAAATAATAGTAATCAGATGAATAAATTAGGATTATACAGCGCCAATCAGTTCTAGAAGGCACTGCTCTAGGCGCTTAAAAAAGAAGTATATAAAAGACATTAAGTGTAAGCAGTATTGAGCAACTGAGTCTAAAGTAAACCCTTAAAAAATAGAAACTTTTGAGCAATTTCATAACTCATTTGGTATTCAAGTAACTTTTTCCACAGAGATACTCCGACAAATGCTTGTGCACACTTTTGATTGGTTCTATTTGTGTGGTTGTCCATGTTAAAAATGCATGCGCATCACACAACACAAGTCTCTCATACTGAAATATGCACGAAATGCACTATTTTAGGCTTGCACTCTTTCGCATGCAGATTATGAACACACAGAACAAGTAAGAGTGTCCTTTAATTACTAAGTTTCCATGAGATGAAACACAGCCATGTTAGCACCATACCTTCTGTACTAAGCCTACAATTATGGCCTACAAATCAGACCTAATTTTAGAGAAATTAGGCTCCCAAAACAACACTTTGCAGTGGTAGAACATGCCTCATCTGTATTTTCCCAAATTTGGAGTCTCAACTGTCTATTCACCAACAATACTCGGGCAAATGCAGTTCATTCCTTTAATAAACGAAGGTGTCAGGAAAGCACAGCCACTTTAAGTACAGTGTACACTTGGTTTCCTAATTCAAAATGGCTTTTTGTTTATGACACCAATCTCATTACTGCATAGTTAACCCCTATGTTTCCTTTGAAAATGATGCTTTTATTGTTCTCAGACATAACAAAATATTCCTGTAAAAGGAAAGAGGAGATGTAACTAATCTCACAGTACATTTAAGATAATGCATTCTCCTTCCAAAGTTGTGCCATTTTAAAAGATATACATGTCAATTTACATTATGAGGAAATGAGGAAATGCAAGCAACTGAAACTATTATAATAGAGCTATTCCATGATTGGCTCATGAGAATCATGCACATGACATCATTTTTTCTCCTCAGTTGTAAAATTTAATAGGAGCACCTGTATCAATTGCATTGAATCCCCGAAACTACCTAGTTTGGGAATCTACAAGCCCTGATATTTACCTCATATTCACCTATGTAATCCCCACTTACCCACAACTTACCGTGGAAAACTAACACTGTAGCATAGAGACAGAGGGTGCCCTTTGCTCCACACACGGGGAGCAAGTATGCCCTCTATCATCCTCATCCTTTGGCTACTCATGTGGGAGATCAAGGGTGCCCTCGCTCTTGGTGCTACTGGCTTACCAGGGCTGGTTGCGGGTAAGTTGGGATTACATATGTTAACAGGAGGTAAGTGGGGACGATGTAGATTATGCAATATTTAAGTCTATGATTTTAAAGTACGTAAGTACTACACGAAACAGTACACAACATAAAAAGAATACGGACGTAATGCTAACATGTAAATTGCAAAATGTTTTCACTGAATGTGAAGTCGAGCCGTAATCAATATCATTAATAGCAAAACAAAAGAGCAATTAGGTTAAATGAGACTCACTTACTATAGGGTGTGGCATTCTGTACAATTTTTTATGCAAAGTACTGTTTTGAACATAGCCTAAATCATTATCTAAAATGAGCATCTCTGAAATAATTCACAAGGACTGCTCTTGACTTGAGGCATGATTTTCCTTGTAAGCTATATTTGTAGCATGTAAGTTGTTTGTGTTACAAATTTCTTTTACAATCTAAATTTAATGTTTTTACAATCTTTCTCACTTAGGTGAAAGGAAATTACTGTTTAAAGAGATCATCTATCTGATATGCAAATTTTACTTGAAGAGTACAAAATATTCTGGAAAACAATCAGGGGATTTATTTGTGGACATAACAGAGGGTTTTAAGTGTCCTACACAGATCATATTGTGGCCCGCTCCATTTGAATGAGTTGGTTGGAAACTGGGCTGTAAAACTCTATCCAACTGGGTTCTCAGCAGAGGGGTGAAAGGGGGATTTGTCCTCCCCCTTTTCAAGAGAAGGTGGGTAAAATCCCCTCTTTTTTTCATTTCCATAAAAGTTAGAAAAATTTTTAACATCTTGCTTTCTTTTTTAAAAAGAGGACACTTTTGCAGCAATACTTGAACTTACTGTAAATGGCCTTTAAAACACTTCAAATAGCATTACAGGGGCTTTGAAGCAATTTGTCCCCCCGAAACACTTGTAACTTTAGCTTAGGACATCATCAATTTGGAAGTGGGATTTAGCAGTAGTTAAGCCCCCCTTTATGTGTCCTTGGTGGAATCCCTGCCCAACCTGACCTAACCTACACAACATCCGTTTGGACACATTTTGTAGAGTATGGGATAACGGTTGCAGAGGTACCTTTGATCACAAAACATGCTAAATACACTTATAAAGCTTTTCAACATTACATTTGGGTTTTCCTTTTTTTTCTTGGCTTGGGTGGAAAAGGGAGACAGACCATCAGAGCCTAACATGAGTGTATGATGTGAATCTCATGTTAGGTCTGACCATTCGCCACTGGGACAAGATGACAACAACCAACAAAAAACCAGCTTCCGTTTGCATTTCAACAATTCACAATGGTCTAAACTCTACGCACCTTTCTCTTTGATGTGAATGATATCCTCTTATCCTTTATGTAAGTCTTCTATCCTTCAAATAGCTTGCTGCTTTCTCAAGTGAAGAGCACCATATTGTTAATTAAAGGCATATTTTCATCATGCCAAACAGTTCCAATTCTCCCAACCTACTTACTTCTAGCCCCTCCCACATTTTATCTAGAACTCATCTTTATCCAGACACAATCCTAGTTTATTGCTTCATAGCTTGTCCCAGTGGCCATACAAGTCCATAATGTGTAATCAAGACACTCTCAGTGCCCATGCTGACCGCGTGTTTGGTCCAACGGTAGAGCATCCGCCTTCCAAGCGGAAGACCTGGGTTCGCTTCCCAGGTCCAGTCATACCAAAGACTCTAAAAAAGGAACCTACTGCCGTTGTGCGTGACGCTCCGCATAAGCAAACGGAGTGGGGAAAACAAGCCAGTGAGCCACAACTGGAAAAAAGGCCGTGGCCAGCTCAACTTTAACCAATAGGTTGGAAACTCGGCCATAAAACTACATCTAACTAACTAACTCAGTGCCCATGCTGTGTAATTTAGCTATGATGCATTGTTTGAATGTGATGCCAATCAAAGAGCTGTACCAATTGAGAGTTTTGATATATGCATACTGAAACTGTAGTTTAGGGTGACAAATAACTGCCTTTAAATCATAAGACTGTGTGGTTTGCAATACTAAGTACTTAAACACTCTTCACTGTGACAGTAACTGGTTAATATTCTGAAAAAAGATCATGTTTTAGTTTAACCTTCAAAGGCAGGCACAGGTGTAAACAACATAATTTGCTTGAAGGAGATGCTATAATCTTTATGAAAAATCATTTCAGGGTGATTTTTTATATTCATCCTCACAAAATTAATACATTGCAACGACTGCATACTTCCATATGACAGCATGGAAGAATTAAGATTCAAGGCTATGCCACATTTACCATTTCATTATGCAATTCCCCTCTGTTGAAATCATTCATCGATCAACCACACATTAAAATGAAAAAGTTCGGCAACAGATTCACACAGCCTTGAAACTGATAGGCTAATATAATGAAACATACTGCACACACGTACTGTAATTTGTGAAAGCAGTAGCACCACAGCTGAATCCCAAGATTCTCTTTTATTTCAAGTACTGCATCTTTCATGTTACTTCAGCACTTAAAGGGAAATATTACATTTGTTTTTCAAGAAAATTTCATCCTTTTTAAACCAATATTTATTGACACAGAGTGATAAATGATAAAAAGTAATGCAGTATAGTGGTCTTCTTTTCAAGAAATTAAATTTCCCTCAGAATGAAATTCATTTATTTGTTGCTCAAGATTAATTTGTTCACCCAACATTTCAACATTTCAAATGATGCAACTTCCATAGTTCTTCTGGTTCTTATATTTTGAGGAGATGAAACTATTGCTGGGGTGTATGGTTGATAGTGAATAGTTTGATGATGTCTCCAGCTATTTTCTTTGAATGCTATGTTGGAACATTTTAAATGCAGTATTTCCCTTTACCTATTGTACCAAGGTTAACCAATCAGTAACTTATAGTAAATTTCAAAATTGGGATGGGGAAAAATATTGTCACATGATTCTCTAGAGCCACTAATGAAATAGATAGTCTATCATTAATTACCAAGTTGGGGTTGACTGCATCCCCCCTTTAAGGCCTACCAGGTGCTCCATCAAAACAAGATGGATAAATTTCCAAATTGTGTCAGGTAGACCAAATGGTACTGAATATTTAATAATACTTCAATCAAAATAGTCATGTAGGATGTATCATGTGGTCTGATACTTGTTAAGATATGAGGACAACTCCTTAAGAAGCAATGTTTGCTAATAGAGCAGGGTTTCATTAGTGTGTGTATCTGCATATTGGGAAGTCCTAATACATATGGAAAAAGTGAGATAAGGAGTTATATATGCATCAGAGTATTAAGATAGCTGCACACTACACGACTTGGCACGCCACAATTCAACTTGATTATCTCTACAACTGTGATTGGCAATGTTGAGAACAGTTTTAAGTCACACCGACTTCAGTCAGGAAGAACCAACATGTTGGTTTTTCCAGACTGGACTCGGTGCGACTTAAAACTGGTCTTGCAACTGTCAATCACAGAAGTAAATTCACGCAAATTAAAAGATGTTGGAGATCCGATGATCGAGTTGAGTTGCAGTGTGCAAAGTCTAATAAGTTTGCGGTTAGCTTTAGAGCAAAGGGGGAACTTACTGTACACATCACTTTGTGCAATTTAGATCAAATATGCATTGCTTAAACCCCTTTATGTATTTTTGTGTATAATCCATATGAGTTTCATGAGATCCTGAGCTTAGCTCTATTCTTACAGAATTTCATACATGTTAATCTTTGTACATTTTACAAAAGTACAGAAATAAACTTTTGACTGGATATGCAACACTTGTTCAAGGGGTGTTTGTAACACAGCATGAGACACTTTACTTTGTTTGCTGCTAGAGAATTTAGGGTCAATTTTAACTATGAATCATTTTGCTAAAATTTATTAAAGGGATGGTTGTGGGACTGGGACAAAATATGTTATCAAAAAACAAGAGTTCTTACATTCTTGTCAGTGCTTAAGACTTTCGAGCTCTGAAAATTTGAACTTGGGAGAGTCAGGTACATTCTCCCTAATAATCTGTATGTTTAATAAATACAGACAAATGCACATGGTACTGCAGACCGAAACATTAGTGAGATGAAGTGGGTCGGCTGAAGTATGTGGCCTAACATTTTTGTATGTGTGTTTAGTACTTTGGAAATAATTATTATCTGTCAAATTACCTTGGAATATGAGTCAAAAACTCTTTCATGGAAAAAAAGTGAAAGCCTGATTGTAGAGTGTATTGTTTCTTTTCAAAGTAGTTGGTTACATCTCTATAGTCTAAAATCTCTATGTTCCAACAACTTTATGTTCCAACAAAACAGAGCCAAAGCACACGTTGTTGGTACCAATATACATTTGTGTCGGAACATAGAAATGCCAGAACACAGGGATATCACCAAAGTAGTCAGTATTCATGACATTTGAAGCACTATCAAAAGCAAATTGTGTGAGGTGCAAAGTATCCCAAGAAATTAGTATTTATTGCACTTCATTACACAACTTTTAAAAATTACTAGTCACCCATGTAAACTGTTTTCACCAAAGCATCTCAATTACAACACATTTTCTTCAGTAATCTAAATTGGGATAATTAATATCCATCATGTTGGCAGAACTCTTACATTATGCAATACATTCAACGCTGAAGGCACAATACATTTGCTTCCTTGTCGTCACCTCTAAATACTTAAACTATATTTCCACAAGATCCAAACCTCTCGATTACCCAATCCATGACAAAGAGTCCCAAAGGAAATTATACTGCGGGAGCTCGCAGAAATCCTTCCCAACGAGTCTTTGTTTTTGTTTCACAGATTGAACAAACCCAAGGTAAGAAGCAATGCATATTGAGAGGCCTAAAAATGTCTACACTGCACGCTATTTGGTTGCATGCAGTTAATTCTAGTGTAACATGATGCAGCCAAATGGTTGAAATACAACAGTAGTAGGCTTTGCACTTACAAAGTCTGCAAGAAACCTTTTATTTCCTTTTTTCTGTTTTTGGGTGTCCTTCTCTCTGGTTATTGACAAACATCTATTCGTAGCCAAGGTTAAAACTTGTTTGCAAATTGTAGAAGCTACTGTACACTGCACGTAAATGTTTTTATTTTGGTGTGTTTATTAGTACCGAGCTAGAGGTAGAAATTCTATGTTTTTATGTCAGATAGTCTACCTTTGAAGGTTTTCATTAGGGTAATGGCTAACAAGAAAGCAAACTATTTAAAGTGCAGGAAACAATTAGGGTCAATCACTTTCTATTTGTGAAACAGGTGAGGTAAGTAGGAGTGAAGTAGATTGTGACATTTGCAACAATTATGGCTGTCATTATTTAGAGTGATACATCATATAAATTCCAGTGCAATTTTTTCATCAGGCATGATGCAAAACAAATGATGGAAGTGGATACAGTACACTAAATTAGGTCAATGACTAAAATCCACTTTGGTTGGGTGGGTAGTCTACGTGGTAGAGGATTTAGCTCTACACTTTATTGGTAGGTGTGAGGTTCAATTCCCAGGGCAGGTCATACCAAAGACTTAAAGTGTACCTCAAGTCAAAAAATTAAAAAATATATATTTAAGAGCATGAAAATGAATGCTTACAGTCCAACTCCCATCTTCATATGACATTCCTGAGCTGAGATATAAAATGTCGAAGTTTATTCACTTAAAACAAATTGGTAGATTGCCCAATAATTTGTGACTTTCTTGTTGTACAACTCACGCATAAAGCCTTGTTTCCCTTTAAAAATGAAAGTGTTTTTATGACCTTGAACACTTCCTGTTTGCTTGCATAGCATGTTGCACAAGGAGGGCTTAATTAATTACATCACCTCATCAGTGTTGTAATCGAGTCATTAGATTAGTGACTAGAGTCACCAGTTTTCAAAATTTTAAGTGACTCGAGTCAATTCATTGACTCGAGTCACTGTCCTATTTCAATGAGGAAATTACTCTTGAATTCTATCGAGTCACTATCATTTGACTCAAGTCGTGACTTGTCATAACACTGCACCTCATAAGAATAAGAGTGCTATCACACCTTGGTACAAGATGCAGTAACATTCAGAAAAACAAAGAAATACAAAGATTGTAATTTGAGTAGTACAAGAGTGACATAACAAATTATTACGCAACATGCCATTTTTACTCGAGTGAATAAACTTAAACGTTATATATCTCAGCTCATAAATGTCCTATGAGGATGGGAGTTGGACTGTTGGAATTATTTTTCATGGTCTTTAATATGTATTTTTAAATTTTTGACTTTAAAATGGAACCTACTGCCTTTGTGCATGATGCTCTGCATAAGCAATAGAAAAGAAATAACAGCCCAGTACTCCACAATTGGATAAAAGGCAATGGGAATCACTAGACTGACCCAAAAGGAATAAAAGTTGAGATACGGTATAACCCTATCTAACCTTTACCTTATGTAACCTAATGTAGAACATAACCATATCTAATGAAACAATTGACCTCTAGAACCTACTTTTACTGCCCTAATGCATTAGCATTATTTAGAGTCTATGTCATAGTAAAGTGCATAACAGTTGGAAAACAAAGACGGAAACTCAAGCAAATGATGAAAGTGCAAAATTTCTGTCAGTCCAAGTAGAGTATTCCATATGACACATCTTAAAGGTAGTGTGACACTACAAAATTACTGTCAGTCCAAGTAGAGTATTCCATATGACACATCTTAAAGGTAGTGTGACACTACAAAATTACTGTCAGTCCAAGTAGAGTATTCCATATGACACATCTTAAAGGTAGTGTGACACTACAAAATTACTGTCAGTCCAAGTAGAGTATTCCATATGACATATATCTTAAAGGTAGTGTGGCATGAAAATTACAAAATTGGGTATTGGATGTATAAAGCATTAAAAACCACGAAAATTGAAAATAGTCACAATTTCCATTATAATTCCTCAAAAATTAACCATTTTTCATGACAATTTCTGATTTTCACTTTAATAATCATTAAAAAATATGAGCTCAATATGCAAATCTTGTGATGTAATGGGAGGGACATACCATATATGGCTAATATTATCTTTTGTTTTTACAATCTTCATTTCAAGGACAGTTGTAACATTTGTTTCCCTTGAGGGTTTTATTTTGCAAGTTTAATTTGTGTCCTTGGAAATCTTCAGTATCAATTAACAAACCACAAACTATCTAATGAGTAATTAAGAGATAATTTATATAGGGTTAACAAAAGAAATATCAACACTATGCAACACTCCACATCATTATTTTTGCATAAGCAGCAAGTTTCTTCAGAAACATTCGAACTTTGAAGAGGTATGTCTGGAGAACCGTTAAAGATATTGAAATAATTCCAACAGAGTTTTCCTTACAACAGTTCGCTCCATAACTGCCAAGTAAAGTCATGTCAATTTGCTGACGTACTGTCACACTATACCTTTAACACACCTTATCAATTGTACAACACAGCATCTGACCCTCCGGCAAAAGTGAGTCAATTGTGTATCATGTTCATTCGAGTTGTGACACAGGGCACATGGGTGGGCTAAAGTTTTCCTATATTGCATCAAAGCAAGCTAGTCGGTATGTCATATTCTACACAAAATGTGAGTCAAAGTGTACAAAATGTTGGGTCAATTGCTTGATGCAGGGATGCATTGATGTATAAAAATGTTTGACAATCCTAATGAACACTGACAAATCTTGCCCAGGGTGGGGGTTAGGAGGGTCCATCTCTAAATTATCTTTGCATTAACACATTAACTGCTCCAACTACATTAACTGTCATAGTTGTCCTTCAATGAGATCTGGATCCAAGGAAACTATCACCCATATAGCAATCACAATCCTGCGGTTTTATTTTGCTCTACCACATTCAACCAATATCTATCCACGTTCAAATGCCAAACTAATCTTTACCTTATTTCCTGCCACAATGTGAAACATGACAGTCTTTCACAAAATATAGCTGGGGATGCAGAAACATTCCATTAAAAGCAAAGCTTTACCCAAGCGTAAAGATTAATGTCCCGACATCAAGCAGCTGCAGAATTTCGACTTGGTTCTTCAAAAGGAGACCCAAAATAATTCATTTTCTTTCCTTCACTTTACACCCTTTGAGGAATGTTACCGTCCTTCCCCTGAGGACAAAAATATTCAATCTACAGTATGATTGCAATTTCCTCCTTTACTTCAGCTATCATTTATGTTTTCTAACTCATGCCAAAAGAGCATTTTTTTTCTCAGCATAGGAATAGAAGAACATTTGGTGCAAGGTCTTCCAAATTTGCTTTTGGCATTTTTCCAATCACTTTTTTTCAGATCAAGATTGAGAATACAGAGAGAAAGGATGAGATGAGTTCTTCTATTTCTGTTCTTTTGGAGTGCAGGAGGGAGAGGGGGGGTGGTTAAAGGTGAAGATTACAAAACTACTTATTACTTCATTCCTTTTATACGTTGCAGAGCTGCCAACATGCTAGATTGAAAAAGAGGTACACCACACCACACCACCCAAGTGCATGATAGGACAAACCTCCACAGGCTGGTGTCCACTTAGACCTGTCTTTGGACCTCCAGAGTGATCCAGTGGGCAAAGCACTGGATTTTGAGTAGTTAAGGGTTTGTCTGGAAGACTTTTTGAGCCCTCAATTACAAATTGGTTTATACCATGCCAAAGTCTACAATGACTGCATTCACCCTGTCAGATTTCAAAACCCAACTTAACATTAATATTGTACACGATCATGATTCAAGTGATATTGAAAATCGGAACATGACATTGGAAAATCAGAACAGAGTAAATTTTTATGCAAAAAAGCGGAACTGTTCCTCCTAAATCAGAACAGTTGGCAGCTCTGATTTTGTCATTATCTCCACCACTACTGCTCATAAGGTCACCAATAAGGTCACCATTTGTATTTGAGTATTTGTTTTTGCATTACATACAGTACCAGACATGCTCATTGTAAATATTACATAAATTATACATAATTTAGAAGCACCAGAGAGGATACATGTTACACAAAGTAGATGTAGATGTCAATTTCACTTCATATTCACTGAAAGGGGAGTGGATGCTAAAGTTTCAATCAGTGATATTAATGAAAAAGGTCATCAGAAAAAAAAAAAAAAAGAATAAAATCCTAAGCTGCTTGCATATAGGCTAGGAACTATAAATGTGTAACAACTACATATTTGATGGCTACATCATAAACAATGTAAAAACCTTTAATCGTTATTTTGAAATAGCACTGCGCCAGAACTTTTCATCTTCATAGAAATATAGCGGACTGATTCCAAACTGTCTAGCAGAAAAAAGTATTTTCATTAGAACCCACACAGTATGCCTGTGAAAGCTATTTTAAACAGGGTTCCAACCACCTAAACAATTGATCAATTTCTTCCTTGCCAGTGCAGTGATTATTCAACTCGTCATCGTAAATGCACTTTAGCGTAGTGAGACCATGATCATAAAAATATATAAATGTCTTCACTCCTCATCTGTAATACTAATTGCTACATTTAAAATGGATGCTTACAATAATTATTCTCGAAAGAGCAACAGTATAGTTTTTGGTGAAAACCATCACATCTGATAGGCCTATTATATTTAAGTCAAATAAAAGTGTTTGCAATTTTTACTGAGACCCCACTAGTATACCATACTGCATGTCATGATGGTGAGAGAATTTATCTTACCATGTGGACATCCTTAGCTTAGGAAGTTGGCATGGTGAGATAACTCATCTAATGATATTGACAAGTAGTTAGATGAAAAAAGGCTTGGGTGATGAGTAAGGTTCAGCCATATTGTATGGCATGCAACTCAACAGTGTGGGAACTTTGTCAACATGTCAACTACTTCAATATAAGCGTGCATGTGGTCATGCCAATGCTGCCATGTCAACTCCCTGAGCAAAGGAGGTTGGCATGGTAACAGAAATTATCTTACAATGTCGACTTCCTGGGCAAATCATGTCACAAGCATGGTAAGAAAAATTTCAACAGCAAAGTATGTCGACATGGTAACGTAAATTATCCTACCATGTCCACTATCTATTAAAGCAACAAATGACAACTTGCTGTGATAATTATCTCACCGTCATGACATGCAGTATCTTTGGGACAGGAAAGGATCTCTTTTGTCCAAAAGTCAGTTGTGTTATCAGGTTCAGACAATTAACTAGTCAGACCTATGATCTTGGCCAATATTCAAAACTTCAATTTCACCAACATGACATCATTTGTGCAAAGGAATGTTCCTTGGGTAGGAGTTCCCCCCTCTCGGCCCCTCCCCAAAAAATGAAAGGGATTTTCAAAGTCAGGGTGCAGGAGATCTCATCCCCCCCCCCCCCAAGTATTTATGTTGAGAGGTATTTCCTAAATGAAGGAGAAATTTTGACCATATATGCAGTGGTGCACCACATGCCATGTAAGCTGTGTTTATGTGGATTGGTGGTCAACTTTAAAGCCATGCATGGGAAGAATTCCCCACCAATGTGTCCTAATTGTGCTACAATTTCAGATGTACCGCTAAGTGACCATGAATTTCTTGCAGTGCATTTTCTATTGGGCAGATTCTGAAGAAATTACCATGATTTCAGTGATCCCACTCCTTCCCATGAATGCTTTGCATCACTGCCAATATAATCATTTTCTATGTTGCTGGCCATTGACCATTTCATCACTCACAAAGGCATGTAATTGTAAAAAAATGTGCCATTTTCTCAAATATGGTCCAAAAGGTACATTTAAACCTCCACATGAAGTTTAAAATGAGCAAGCAGCTTTAAATCACACTGGGTACATATAATATGCAAGAAAAATAAATTCAAGGCCTGATCTTCTCATCCCAAACAGTTCCAATTCTCATAACCAAGGTTCTTACTTAGAACCCATCCCACAATTGTCTAAAACTCATCCTCATTCAGACACAATCTCAGTTTATTGCTTCAGGGTGAGTGCACAGTACAAGAGCCCAAAGGGTATAACCCCCAAAACATATACAAATAGGAAGTAAGGAGAGGGGCGAGGCAGATTCAAGACACACTCAGTACTGTACATGCAGTGTAATGTGAACTTGGATACTCTGCATTTTTTGAACTAGCTGTCAATCAAAGAACTCAGCTAATTGAGAATTTCTTTGGACTCCTAGAAAAATTGTAGTTTGGTGTGAGAGGAACAGCCCTTTAATGCCATGGAAGAAAAGAATGCTTATCCTTACCAGGTTCATCTTCTCTTTTTTCTGATGAGATGAAAGAGGACAGTCCTGCAAGCACTGGACTGAGAGATGAGATGAAGAGATGACATGTCCTTGTTCCTTCTTCATCAGTATTTTCTTGAGATGGGTGCAGGCATTTATCTTTTAGAGAAGATCCCAGAGCTGTACAGTAAGCTGCATATTATGGAGGAGATAATTTAAAAGAATGAAGGTTTGAAGTTTCAAAAAGCTTGGTAAAGATGTCTAACTGCCCAGTTTTAAAGAGGCTCATGGAGTTGATTTCAATTTACTTAATGTGAGTCTCAAAGGGTCACTATACCTTATAACAATGCGTATAGTTAGCATAACAAGTTTTAAGTCCAAAAGTCACAGAAAAAGTTTAAATTTTGAATTTTTTAGTGTCATGACTTGTAACAGTTTTGTACATAATTTAAAAAAGTGTCTGGTCACGAATTTTGGGAAACCGACTTGAATTGTTAATTACTCACTCAAAAAATAGTTATTTGTAAGTAGGGTACATGGGGACTGTCAAAGATAGACCATTTGTCATCGGTATGTGAATTTCATTTGAATTTCATGTTCCAACTCCATGAGCCGCTTTAACAAAATTTTATGAAGTCAAGTGAAAATTATTGGTCATGCCTGACAAGCTTTTTCCAGCAGAAATCAGCTGTATATCATTGTAACATTGTTAGAGCTATATACACCAATGGCATAGGCAAGGAATTTCTTTTTTTTTTTTTTGGGGGGGGGGGGGGGACCAACTAAAGGGCCTGATTAGCATCCTGCAGATGGGGGGGGGGACCATTGCCCTCTCTTGCTATGCCAATATTAAGTAAACAGTTCACAAACGTAAAGTACAGATGAACAACGAACTTGACTTCACTAAAGCAAGCCATAGCACTAAATGCTGCTATGGCTTGAACAAAATGTCATCTTGGAAAGCACCTTTAAAGGATATTTTGGTATTTACAGAAGATGAACATATCTTGCAATTATTGTGAACATCTTTGGCTATTTGTGATGCCCCAATGAGTCAAAAAATTGTGAGAAATTTGGCTACAAGCCCTTGCAAGGCCTCTGGTTTGGCCGCCCACTGCTCATCCTCTAGCTGTGCTCAATCTAATATTCACAGGGATTGGACAATGCCTGATGCATAGAGAGGAAATTTTCATTTACAGTCGTAATAGAAATATTTTCCACATGCAGATCATATTTTGACAGTATTTTTTGACTATTTGAATTTCAAAAGTCTTCAAAAATTATATTGCAAACATAAAATAGATTGCAGATATAATCTTTCTTCCATTAGTATTAATAATTCATTCAGTTTTAATCAAGATCAGTCAAAGTTGAAGTAAATTCATTGTCTTGAAAATTTTGGAAAATGTTCCATTTAATTTCCTAGCTCTGGAATGATGCAAGGTTGTCATGGAGCGTACCACTCTGATCAATACAATCTGAGTTTAACGGCACATGCTCCCTATGCAGTGATTGTGACAATTTTATCCTTAAAAGTTCTGGAAAACCTATCAGACTATTTTTTTTATTTCATTAGAAGAAAAGAGCTTTGAGGAAAGCACCAACTCAATAAAGATGGTCAACATACAAATAAGCTAAATGAGATCTTCTGAGATTAATGATCCTTCCAAAAACAAAACGTGCCCTTACATTAACCTCTAAATTGAAAAGGCATGTATTTTTCTTGAAATCTAAATCTTATGGGAAATGTTTTCAGTTTTAATCAGGTGAGGCCATAAGTTCATACTAAATGCACAACCTTGGGAGCCAAGGGGGAAAAAAATAATAATCCAAATAAGATCAAAGGAGAAACAGAAAGAATATTGCTAAAAGTACCTACTGTCATGTTGTGACACATACTTATTAAGAGACACTGCAGAATGGGGGGAGGGGGGGGGAGAAAGGAGAGAGGGGTTTACTTTAACACTGAACTTGTAGTGACTACAAAGGCATATAAAACAGGGACAGGGGGGATGGGAGCCCCAAACAGTACCACTTCTCCTAACCTTCTCACTTAAGCCACTCCCCCAATTGTCTGAAATTCATCCTTATCCAGACGAAATCTCAGTTTATATTGCTTTGGGGTGAGTATTGAAAAGCTCAATGTGTATTATATCAAAACACTCTCAGTTTACGTCATTCTGTGTTATAAGCTTTGACACTGCATTGTTTGAATTAGCAGCTTATCAAAAAGCTGAGCCAATTGCCAGTTTCTGCTACCCCTACAAGAAGTGTAGTTTGGGGTGAGAGGATTGACCATTTACGTCCTCTTAACAAAACAAAAAAAATAAATTTCTGGACAAAAGGCTGTCCTTTTCAGGACAAACCTTTTTCATCATTTGTAACTGATTGCTATAAAAGATATTTTCAGAGCAGAATATTCAGCCGAACATCTTCTTATATGTCGATCAGGGTGCCTGTAGCAATACTAGTATTGAAAAGATATCAGAACACATGTTTTGATAGATTTTCAAAAAACAAGCCATCCTGCTGCTACTGTATATCTTTCAATACTTATGCTCACAACCCAGAGATGGCATTACTGTTGCCTGCCATCACCCCATCGGCTGGAGGCATGTAGTCGTGTAGAATATGCCCACAGTACAGTATTTCCTGACAGTCATAATGGGCGACTTAAAGGGCCAAACCTCTCACCCCAAACTACAATTTTGGTGCAGGGGTACCAAAATTTTCAATTGGCTCAGCTCTTTGATTGACAGCTAATTCAAACAATGCAGAGTACCAAAGCTTATACTACACAGCATGAACCGTACTGAGATTGTTTTGTTTATAAATTGAGTTTGTCTTTACTCACCTTGAAGCAAAAAACTGAGATTGCATCCAGATGGGCATGAATTTTAGACAATTGTGGGAGGGGCTTAAGAAAGAAGGTTAGGAGAATTAGCACTGTTTGGGGTGGGAGAACTGGACCTTTAAGATAGGCACACCATATTTGAACTTTCCCTTTTGATCTATAATACTGGACAAAATGATGGGGCAACTATGTCCCAAATAAGCAACATCTAAATGTACACATTCACTGCACTTGTAAAATGCCCCCCCCCCCCAGATCAATGCTATAGCCCAAAACAAAATTTACTCAAAGTTTTAAGAAATTAAACATTAAACAAAGGAGGGAAGGGGAGGACTGTCATATGTACTTTTGTCCAGGATTGTAGTTGACACTACCACATTCATAATGCATCATTAAATCTCACCTAATTAACTAACTAGCTGTTCACACCTGTCCTTATGCTCATGACATCTCACCCTCGACACAAAATTCGTTTTGCAATTACCATTGCATTTTCCCCATCCTCTCCCCTAACCTGCCACCTTTCACCCCTTCTAGGTCCTACCATGTACTATACAATGTCCAAATGCAGGCCCACAGCGAAGCAGGTGAGGGGGAAGGCCCTCCCAGGAAAAAAAATTGCCCAATCCTGATACCCATGAAAAACTATTACTTGCATTTAAAAGTATCAAGAATAAGCCTGAGACTCCTTTAAAAAAAGGAGATCTAGCCTGAGGCTTCTAAAATAGTGGAAATTGAGAGGCCCCCTCTGAACAGTACCAGAATCCTGTTATATTTCGAGGAGGACCACCTTTTTGGCCATTTTTGGTGTAATGCTTAATATATGCAAAACCATTTTTTGAATTAGGGCTGTGTACGTAAAGCAATTAATCACGAAATGAATGCATGTGGAATAAACGTTTAGTACTAAGCTACAAGCAATTAATAGCAAAACCTGTTTTTGACAATTTTTCATGTCCATTTTTATACTCTGATGATCCCTGGTTTTTGTTAAAAGGAACATTCCGGGCATATTTGACCCTTGTAGGCTACAAAGTTTCAGAATAATTTGATTTTACCATGCACGATAACAACTACTATTATTTCTGCATTACATTCAGTACTAATCACTACAAAACTTAAAAAAAATTTTTATGATATGGTAATTGTGATTAATTGCTAAACGGTCGCAAATATTTGAGGTTAAACATTTAGTTACTTTGCTAAATGTTCACTTCACAGCTGTATTTTGAGTACAGCAACACACAGTCCTCGTATGAAATCATGGCAGAGTGACTAATCTCTACGCGCTTAGACACAAACACATCTATCTCAATCTATGATGTGAGTTTTGTCTTTTCATTAGTGGGCAAAACTTTATTTTGAAGATGACTGTATGATAAAATATTTCGAAACTCATTCCCACAAAAGAATTGGTTAAATGGAGTTAGATAGATTTAATCACTCAGTTTCCAACTAATTGGTTTACTGTATTACTGTACGTCAGGCCAGCCACAGCAATGACCTTTTCTCCAGTTGTGGCTCACTGGCGTTTTTGCCCTGCTCCATTGCTTATGTTGAGCATCAAGCACAACAGCAGTATGTTCCATTTTTAAAGTCTTCAGTAAAACCAGGCAAGGAGTTGAACTCCAGTCCTCCTAACTACAAGTCTAATGCCAGAACCGCTTTTCACAGAAGAAAAAAATAGAGTTCACAGTAATAGACCTTTATGTACATCACATAAGAATGTCAAAAAGGGGGTTGAAAAATGTCTGCTCAAGAAACTTTTTAAAAAAGCAAATTGAATTATTAATTACTCACTCATAAAACAAATTTTTATGTAGAAAATGGTTATTGTCTTAATACTAATAGTTTAAGCATTTTTCATTGGTGTGTAAAGAAAATTTTGCAGGTTTAAGGTACATTTGGATGATTTAGTGAATTTAAAAAATTATATCACTTTAAGCTGAAGTGTCCACTTAGCATTTGAAATAGTTTTTCAACACATAAAAACCTTTCAGGGACTTATATCTCATAAAAGCTGCATTTACAGATGTCACTTTAACTGATAAACAGGCACCGGTCAGCCAATAAAACAAGGTTTTGCATCATTTTATCACTTTGCATCTTCAAGGAAACCCCGAAAAAAGAAAAACAAGCTCTTTACTTCAAAGAAACGGATCCGTTTTCTCTGAGAAGTACATAATCAAATCAAATATGCTCCATTCAGCATCTCTCCTCTTTCAATGCATCCAGTTTACGAATATTTTATTACGCATCGAGTTGTTCTGATCAGAGATGCCACGCTCTGGAGTGAAATAAAAGCAAACACAAGGATATGAATGAAACCGGTAAAAATCTAACTAATTTAAAAGATAAACCTGTTCATGCATCTCATGTGCATTTAAAGAGTATGTCCATGAGTGCCTCAGTTCTTTCTGGTCAAATTAAAGAGAGTACTTGCAGAAAGACTTACTGTGTAATACCCCGTCCTACATCATTTGTACATCTGGAAAGCATGGGTTACATGGAGCAGTTTTGACACAGTGCTCCCATTTCTACCAATTTAGCCAGCAATATGGCAAACTTTCATGGTGGCAGATATTTCTAAATCCTAAATGTCTTCATACTCAATGTTTTTTTTGTTTTTTTTTTGTTTTTTTTTGTCAAGGATTTCAGGCAAAGTGTTGAACTAATTTCCAATGAGTGATGTGAATCCAACTTCTTTTTCAGGATGAATTGGAATAAGGAGAACAATACAGGCAAATGATAATAAATCCCCATGTGTATGTAGTAAAAGAGCTTTGGTACTGATGGAGTAGGAATATACTGTGTAGATGCAATGGTTTGGTTGGTTGGGGTACCTCTTTACTTCTAACCCTTCTGATTTAATCAAATGGTGTCTACAGCCTTTTTTCAGTTGTGGTTTTCAGATGTATGTCACTGTCTTGCTTTTCATACTCTATTACTTTGGCTATAATACTTAAGCTGAATATCACACACAACAACAGCAGGTTCCATTATCATCAAAATCTTTGGAATGAATACGACTTGGACTGCATGGGAATCAAAATCCAAACCTGGGTTAGAAATAAATGCTTCACCATTTTTAGACTAAACAACATCCAGTACAGGTTATTAGGAGGTAATGAGAAGCAAAATAAACTAACTTTTACATTTAAGGCAGATATATACCTTTGAAGTACCCAAATTGATAAGCAAAAGGAGCAAATTTTAGCACCAGCAGGGGATTGGGGAAGGAGTAGGGATTACTTCATTCTTTAAACTTTAAAACTCTCAGAACACACCAAGTTTTCTACAACCCATAAACCATTTTCCAAATAGGTTTTAAGGGGTTGTAGAACAGTCTTGGGATGCACCATATTTTGCCACATTAAATAACCATTAGACAAAAAACAATGTGCACCAAAGATGTATCCCACAATTCTTTGTAAGTGTCACACATGTTCATAAATATCCAGGGTCTACAGGATAGCTTGTCGTTAATCCTTGTCGGTATTTCTCTGTCATCGTATGGGCACGCGTCTAGGTAATTGTTACTTGGCAGAAATGCAAATAGTATTGTGGGTATGCACGGATTTAAGTAAGGTTTCTGGGTAGCAAAAGAAAAGGCATTCCAGGTGCTGAATTAGTTCATTATTTAGTGTTGGTAAAGGATGGCCTAGGGTGCGTTGGTTATATACGTAAAGGAAACAAGTTAGTTGCCACGCCGAACTCAAGACGTGAAAAGGCTCCGTTTCTAGCCCAAGCGTATATTGAAATGGCTCCATTTTCTAGCCAAAAATTGTAAAAGGCTCGCTCCTAGCCTTAAAAAAGGAAAGTTGACTCCGTTTTCAAGTCTGTGAAATTATAGTGTAAATAAGGCTCCGTTTCTAGCCCAATAGTTTTAGTGACAGGACTATATATTCATGTCACAACTGATGTAATCCAGCAGGAAGTTTTATCGGAATTTACGAGTCCTGATGTTGTGTCGTGTTTATCTGTGAGTATGTGTTTGTTTTTTTGTATGTTTGTAGTTTTGGGGAAGTTGGCCCTAGTTTGCGTCAACTGGTGCATAGATTTCAAATTTAAAATAAACACTAGCACAGAAAGTAAACCGAGGGTAGAAATAGGGAAAATTGTGAGTGGTTGAATTATTCTCAAATAATTAGGTTGGAACCTGACCACTTCACTCACTAATTTAATGTTTCAGGGTCCGACTTTTGGAGTACCCTGGCCATCCGTTCTTATCCACCGAGTAACCTACGACGCCCACCACCCACGTCTCCGTAACAGGATTTAGGCTGTGAGGAAAGCCTCGAGCCAGAGATTACTCTACCTTGATGGTCCTCCTTCCAAACGCCAACGTTATCACCCCGAGGGTCGCACTGTATTCCGAGTAGACTACCGTAGGGCGAGAGCTGATATATGTAGGGGTACTGTGCAGCAGTGTTAGTAGGGGTAGTCATCAGGTCAGGAGAGCTTTGGGTGAAATTTATGTGATTGCAGAAGTAGTGTACTGTTGCCTTAACATTTATATTTTTTTTTGCCTTGAATATATGTATTTTGATGTATTTTGTAATGAAAGTTGAATATATTTTTGTATGTATTTTGATAGCTTATAGATGTATATTTGGGTTGTGCAATAATCACAATTCTGAACTTAAAACGGGGTTTATCTTTCTCTTTACACTTGTCTGCCTAACTCACCTCACCGCGCCTATGTCCTGGACTTCCTCTGCGCAGGGTCTAACCTTGTGACAGTAAGTAAGTAATATAATAGTGCCTACAGTCTTTTATTCCAGTTGTGCGGCACTGGATTGTTATCCCTACTCCATTGGAGGTTCTATATGGGGGGGTGGGAGATGGGGGGCAAGATAGGGTATGTGGGACAAGGGTGAGGTACAGTAGGATGAGTGACAACTAGGAAGGGATCAAGGGTGTTATATCAGATCTATAGGCATTTAAGGTCCAAAGTTGACAGCTTTTTGTTTTGACGTCACCTGTCATCAGATACTTTCTCAGCTTGAATTATCTATTTATTTCTTTTTCTCTCTCTCTCTCTTTTTCTTAGGAGCATGATACCTAGCAAGCATCATTGGTTTTTTATATTGCTTCCCTTTACAAAAATTGAAATGATCTATTTCAATGTTTAAATACTGTAACAGTTCCTATCAAACATTGGGAAAAACCATATAAATGAAGTAAAGGGAAAGAAAGAATAAAATCAAAATGTTCTTTGTTCTTTGATCGTCAAGGAGCATGACCTCCTCAAAGGGTTTTTGTAGCAAAATGCTGCAGCTGTAACTACAAGTAACTAACATTTCTTTAATAATTTTACTGCCTATCATAAATTTTATGAATTAAGCAACATACAAAGTGCATAGGACCAACTCATTAAGAGTCTGAAAAGAAATTGTCGTCTACTGTACTCATGTATTGCAAAGTAGGGCAGAGGGATTTTACAATTTAGGTCTTCAGCTTTAAGTATATTAAAACCTAAACTTTCAAATATTTTAAAATCCTAACAAAAGTTTGAAAGGTATGAAACATGATGAGCGATGAGTTGTTTCTATGAAAGAAGATAGCAACAGCTCTATGGCACTACATAAATATTCCCCTGTGGGTTAGTTAGTTAGGAGTTTTATGGCCCAGTTTCCAACCTATTGGTTCATGTTGAGCTGGCTACGGCGTTTTTCCCAGTACTGGCTCACTGGCTTGTTTTCTCTAGTACTCCATTGCTTATGCAGAGCATCATGCACAATGGCAGTATCCTGTGGGCTGGGGGGTTGCACAGAGGGAGAATGAGAAGAGGATGATCAAAGAGGGCCTTGCTCCTTGTTGGGGGAGCAAGGGGGTCCTTGATCTTTTTGTTATCAGTTTACGAGGGTTAGTTTCAAGCAGGTGGGAATTACACATGTTAATAGGAGGTAAGTAGAGGGGCCAGCCATGAAGGTTTAGCTGCCTGTTCAAGGAGGTGACTAAATGGAAAGACTTGCACTGGGTTTGAAATTTATTTGAAACTGAACCTGAAACATGTTTAATTTGTATTTAACCTTAGAAGTTACCTTACTCAAAGGGCCAAACCTCTCACCCCAAACTACAATTTTGGAACCCGGGTACCAAAATTCTCAATTGGCTCAGCTCTTTGATTGACAGCTAATTCAACAATGCAGAGTGCCAAAGCTCATATAACACAACATGAACGGTACTGAGAGTGTTTTGATAATATAAATTGAGTATTTCTACACTCACCCTGAAGCAATAAACTGAGATTGTGTCTGGATGAGGATGAATTTCAGACAATTGTGGGAGGGGCTTCAGTAAGAAGGTTAGGAGAATTGGTACTGTTTGGGGTAAGAGAACTGGGCCTTTAATTATCTAGCTGATACTACATGTAATACACTCATATTGATGTGTTGATAAAATGTCATCTAACAACAGTAACAAACTACAATACATATGTCAAAACCAGTTAAATTTAAAAAACTTCTTTCTGGGGGAAGGAAGCTGGCTCATCTTGAGCAAATGATATTTTTCAATACTGTTCAAATGTAAACAGTGCTCTTTAAAGATACAATATATAGCTTTCCAATTTGCCATACATCAATTCCCTCATGAATGAAGATTATACATAGTTCAATGCTTTTTCTGGAAATTACAGCAATGGGTATATTTCCACAAAGATGGAAACAGCAAAGCAAATGAAAAGTACATTCCCTTCCATTCATTTTCACAGTGGCAGTTTGATACATTTCTGTAAATAATAAAACCCAATGGAAACAGCAGAGTGGATACTAGAGCTTCATCTGACACCTAAATTTTCCTCAAAAAGTAGTCCAGAGTTTTCTCCGTTATGGCAAACCGATCAATAAAATGTCAAGGAGGTAGGAATCATTATCACCAAATGGTACATAAATTACACTAGAAGCTCCAAAAGGTGTCAGGAAGACCTCAAATTGCTTGCAAAAATTCATGAAATGGTTGAATTTTGACACTTAGATAACAACACCCATATCACATTGTGTTTCTCAGAACCTGACTTAATGTGAAATATCACAGTATGATGGTAAAATCAAGAAGCAACATAGTCTTCAATCTGATGAAAGAAAGCTACTTTTTACTTCTTACAAACAAAAAATGGTTGTCTATCAGACGACTAACTTTCAACTTTTGGTTGTCTGTATCAAATTTTAGTTGTCCCAGACAACCGCAACAACCACCAACACGTACCCTGTCAATTCCAAGGAGTTTTTACTTTTAGTAAAGAGATGAAATTTCCAGTAAATCATGCAGTCACCCCCCAAAAAAAGAGGAAAACTTCTTGCCTCCACTTCCCGATTAAAATTAATATTGCCTCACTTCAGTGTAGGATTCATCTTGTCTCCTGAAAATCCTCCCTGCCCCCAATTCCTGCCACAATCAGCTATGAATTTTTACCAAAAAAAACATATGTAAGATCCACACATATGACTTTCTTTTTCTAACCAGAATGAGCACCAGGCCACCTTAAAGCAAAAAACACACACTGATCAAAATTCAATATTTTCCCTCATTTGCATACAGTACATGTGAGTCGATATCCCATTTTGGGGCAATAATCAGTGTATGTATGAGTTATTCTATTCAATGGAGTTAAGGAATCAACATACTGTTTGCTGGGAGTATTGCTTGAAAATATTGTCAAGAATTCTCTTTTTAGCCAGACTGGAGCAAATGCATGTTCTGCTTGAAGCCAGGCAAGATGGGGATAGGAGGAAGACACTCTGTTGAGGAGAGAGGGTGGTATCCTGGTGCTAAAAGGTCTTATGCAAGATGGACATGCAAGTTGGAGAATTACATCTTGGGAATGAGGATGAGCAGAAAATGTTGTCAGTTACTTGCTAGGCATTAAAAAAGCTATTTTGTAAAATCCAGCTGCAGTTAGGCAAGTTAACCACATAATTCCTGAACAGGCCACACAAAGTATTACAACCACAGAGATAGATCTAAAAGATTTAGATGTTTTTACAAGAAAGAAAAATAGTTCCTAGGCATACATCCCATTCCCTGTTTTCTTTAGTATTGGATTAACATAAAAAAAAACATATTTTGTTTTTCATTTTTATTCAATCACAAAAACAACTAACATTTTGACCAAACAGAAATGTGACTTTAGTTTGTCCCACAGCAAAACCTATGTGGTCACTGGATGGTGACAAGTTGTAACCAACACAGGTTTGTGCATTTTAGTTTTGACTGTGACTTTGATCAGAATACCTTATCTTCCTGTTCAGAACTTATAGCTCATGACCCTCTTGACAAATATTTAACTGTTAGTCTGTGCAGCTCTAGACTCTTAGCCACTTTTGCTTTTCAGGTCTGCTACTGAGAGTGGCCGACTAAATGTTCAAAAAGCTTTGTTTGCTGGGCCAGTTAAAGGGCCAAACCTCTCACCCCAAACTACAGTTTCAGTACCCAGGTCCCGAAAGGAAAAAAGGTACAGTATGATACCAAAATTTCACAAGTCGTACCAAATCTTGGAACAGGTGTAGGCACAGATGTGTGATGATGTGCACATGTGTATTTATCACAAGGGCCTTAGCAAGGATTTTCATTGGGTGTGTCAGATAGGAAAGGCTGATCCCATGTTGGGGTTTAAGAGGGGAGGGTACACCCCTTTAAAAAATATTGGTTTACAGAGGGTGAGCTAAATGCAAAATGGTATTATACACTTAATGCTAGGAGCATTACCATAGTACTCCCTTCTTTTTCCTCTCTTTACCTAATTTCTTCCTTTCTTCCCTATTTTTTTTTCTTTTGTGGGGGAAGGAGGGAACTGCCCCTGCAGACACCATTGAATTATAATGCTAGTACACTATTTTGCTTCAAATTTAATCATTTCAAATTTCAAATCATCATTTCAGATTTAATCATTGTAATATTCACTTGACCATTTCCCAAAGTTTGGAAAAAATGCAGTATAAATTCATGAAGATGTTGTTGTTTCAAAATGACCTATATGTATCACCAGAGTGATACAGTCAAGGTACAGTGACTTTTATAATTGCTGCATGTCATTAAAGCTCTAGGAATGGAGGAATGGAATGGGGAGTGGAATGCTAAATTTACACTTCCAGCTCACCACACAGGGAAGGTTAAACATGAGAAGCTCTTAAACTCCCTCTTGAGGCCTCTGAGAGATAATGCATAACCTTTTCATGTGTGCAATATGAGCCTTCTACATTAAATTCCTTCCAATCTGAGATCTCAAATTTTCATTTTCTCAAGATATGTTTTAAATGCAGCCTCACATATTATCCTTACATCTTTATAGACGGTCTAAGAACTTTTTTTAAAGTAAGTTCCATTTACCTCGGGAGCATGATGACTTGATAACACTCTGCCTCTGATTTAAAAAATTCTCACTGAAATCATAAAGCAAAATCGTCTCCATTTTGGAGCAGCATATTTTCCCATTCAAAGCTGCATAAAGAAAGCTTGAAAAAACCTCGGCTTGGAAACCCTCGAGGCACTGTACATTATAAATGCTTGAAGCTTTATTCATTTGAATGATCACAGAGGGAAACGACTGCTTAGATTTTATTCAAACTGCATGGAGAGGAAGGATGAAGACAGTATATTGCAAAATGCTATGTCATCATGACCTTTCTTCAACGGCAGTACAGGATCGATCCCCAAGCACGCAGTTACTAAATGCATCCCATTCATCAAGCAAACCTTTTTCACAAACTTTAGTTCTCAGAGGATAAATGCATCGAATTTTCCAGTTTATCACTGTCTAATTTGATCAAAATGTATCACAAAGTATTGATGAATTCACAAGCAAGGAAAAACAGTGTACTGTACATCATATAGAGCTCTTACCAATCAAACATCACGATTTATATATTCATTACATAAGATAAATAAGATGCTACAATCCAGATAAAATGAGAGTCATGCAACTGAACCCGGGTTCCTATTTTGAAGTAAAGATATCTGAGTGTACTGTCTACTGGCTGGATTTTTTGTGGCAATGGCAGCACTCGACAGTTAGCACTTTACAGCAGTACAAAGTATACATTAAGCCATTATTTAAGGAATTACAGGTGACTAGGTGCTACCACTGCAATGGTAGAAAAAAAAACCTGGTAAATATTTTTTTTCTTTATGAGGGAAGGGGTGGTAGGGGGAGCTAATTGTCAGGATTGACAATATTAAGAGGACTACTTGGTGGTTAAACTGGTATCCGTGATGTCACCATTATCTACATCAGATGCCTCAGCCCTCTTTAATAGTGTCATACTAATTTCTCAGAACTCAACACTTTAATGCTAACATGAATTCATCTAATACTGTATCCACAATGTATTCCACCTGTGGGCTGGATGTTGTAGAATATGCATGCCCACGGTATTCCCTGCCAGTTGTAAGAGGCAACTAAATGGGCGGACTTAAAAAGTATTTCAATGGTATGACACTATATGACACATTCATGTTGGTGTGTCGTTAAATCTTATCTAAATAAATAATATCCAAAATAGCCATTAGATAAACCAGATGGTTAGAATCTAAGGCACGCACCTCCTCCAAACCAAACCAAATATAACTACAACAGCCCATAAATTTAAGGTTTATTAACCCACTTCAAAATTCTGCACTTATTTTTTCTCAAATGAATGTTTGTGAACTTCGCACACAGTACTGTAAGCAAACAACACTTACACACATCATCTGTAAATTCTGCTTGCTCCTTTCAATAAAAAGTGCCCCCTCCCTTTACAGGTGGTACCACACAGTGCAACATATCATTCATTCTATTACTTCAACTTTTGCATTTTTATTTAATGCTTCCACCACTTTCATTTAATGCTTCCTCCCTCATTACCCAGTAAGTGACTGAACAAACACTCCTCAAATTGCTAACGGTACATTCCTATAAACAGCATTCAGTTTACACAAACGGAAGCTTTGTAGTTGTTCAAAAGGAAGTATTCCCCACAGCTATAGTCATCCACCTTTGATGAAGTCAGTAACGTCAGCTCTGTATGGATATTCTTTTGGAAGAAGTAGTTATGAAGTGAATATGAAATTCAGAAATGTCAGAGTTGATGCATTGTACACTGATCAATAAGTATGTCATGTATGGCATTCGTGCTCTACCATACCATACAATTAAAAAGAGAAAAAAAAGTTTTCTGCAAAACTCAAGGCTACAGTATCTCCAGATTTGGTTCATATCTTGCTTTAATGTCTACAAATATTTCAGACCTAGTCCTACAAATATTTCAGACCTAGTCCTAAAGTAAGCAATTTCTGAAAAAGGGTAGAATGGTCAAATCAAATTTTGACTGATATGTTATGCTGAGATACAAGATAATTCATCCTTCATAGGTCATTACCTTCTAAAAGAAAACTCTGAGAGGCTGTGGTCATCTAAGCTTACATAGAGTGAACTTGTGAAGGTGACTACATGTAACTCTTCGATAAAGAATATTCAATTACAGTATTTTACATAAACCAGAGCAGACATATGTGCCAGTATCTAAAGAGAAGGCTACAGCAGTCATTCCATTTGAACTATTCAAATGCAATCTCTAAATCTCATATTGTAAATTTCTAACTTTTCCTCATCCAAGTATTTTATGATATGCAGGACTTAATATCCAACGTAAACCGTTTGACTTACTCCTCAAAAATGTCAAAATTCAGTTAAAAAATCGTCACATGGCCCACAGTTATGCCTGCCCTATTCATGAAATAGGCATCAATGTACTACACTTAACCAAACAGAGTCCTAAAATATTATGAAAGAAGCTTTAGAGAGAGAAGAAAAAAAGGAAATTGGCAGATTTAGCTGTTTCCTTTGCTTCAAAATCAGCATTAACACAGGTTACCCCAGCACTCACCTGCCATCGTATTACCCCGTTCCAAATCTACTACATGAATCTCAAAAAATATTGCATGCAAAATGAATCACTCCATTTACGCCATTGCCCTCCGTAATGAACTTCTTGCCAATTTGGTAAACATTTTTCTAGATTCAGAATGAAGAGAAATTGTAAGTTTGAAAGATGTTTGTACTTTTCTGAAGTTGAAATTTTCATCACATGCGGCCCAATCATGCTATTGTCACATATAGTGTGTCACTTCTTACATATCACCTGTTCTTGCTTTCAGAGTAAGAAAAATGTCCCAAAATTAATTATCAAATTGATACAGGCCATGGGTTGTTAGCTAGTTAGATAGAGTTTTACAGCCCAGTTTCCAAGCTATTGGTTCAAGTCAAGTCAGATACAGCCTTTTTTCCAGTTGTGGCTCACTGGCTTGCTTTCCCTAACTCCAGTGCTTATGCGGAGCATCATGCACAATGGCAGTAGATTCTATTTTCACTGTCTTTGGCATGACTCGACCTGGGAATAGGACCAGCATGAGAGGTGGATGCTCTTACCGTTAGACCAAACATGGTCAATACAGGCCATGGGAATTACTGATTTTCTAAATTTTATTGTTTTCTGCTATGTTTATTATCCTAGTCATTTTTTGAAATGGAACAAGACGATAAAACCTTGTGACAAATCAAGTGTTTTTGAACTTGTGAATGTTATCCCTACCTCTCCAATACAGCTGTATATATCATGCATGTATTATGAAGCATGCCTTTCAAAATGTTGTTACAGTATTTTTTAGTCACTGTAACATTGGGTACCCGGTTCTTATTTTTTGGTACCTGTGCAAAGACTATTCAAAATAAGTTTGGGGTGACTATTCATGCCCTTTTCAGAAATGCAATTTTTTCTTGAGATTTATTGCATTATGGGAAATTTTTGATGTCATCAGAGCACATTAGGTTTACATTGCATTCAAGCAGGGAATATTAAGCAAAGCCTACATATGGCGTAGTGTGATCCTAGATCTACAGGAAACGATATTCAAACTTTCAAACAATACAATATCAAATTCAAGAACAAACCTGGATGCTGGATTTAAGTTTATATAAAAAAAAGGAACCTACCCACAAATGTCAGTAGAGTTGGGTTGGATCATCCAAAAAATTGATTTACTTCTCCTGAGACATGCTAAAACCTCAAGAGCTCCCACGGGCTTTGCCCCCATGGACCCACATCCCCAGGAACCAGCACTTTGGGGTCCATTTTGTGCTGTGCCAGAAAAGTTTTGCCCCTGATATTATCCTTTGCCCTAAGTTCACCCCCTCCCCCCCTTCCAATTTTGAAATTTCTACGCTGAAGCTGAATAGTATGTAAAAATTAAAATATACACAAGACTGAAGAAATGTCAGCTCAAGTTGCATTTTGTCTGTTTTTTGTTTTATTTTCAAGTACAAGAAAGCCAAATTTCCATACCATCGGCACAGATTATAAAGTTTTCCAGAATGGAGCTTTTGCTTAGATAATTCATGCTTCCATTCATATCATACACCTAATGCAATTACATCTAGCTATATAACTCTAGGTACATGACTATTTAACAGATAAATTGCAAGCACTTTACTGACAAAATGGATTTCAAGTAAATATACATTTCTTTCCTAAAAAAAAAAAAATTAATTTTGCACAATCAAGACCCAATCACTACTAATAAGCAAAAGGTGTGATTTTTTATTCCTTTGAAGTTCTTCCCCCTATTGAAAGCAAGACACCTTTAACTGAAAAGACACTTAAGCTAAATTAGGAAGGGTGGTTGAACTGCAACGAGAAATTAATTTTAACGACCGGCAATTCCCATGACACCGTAGACACATTCACTTCGAGCTGATTGCCCAGGAACTGACTAAATGCAGCCTTGTTCTAATGTTCATGACTTAACTGATGCTCTAATGTAATTGATATCAACACAGATTTAGACTGATGCTTTAAAATAGCAGGACATGACGTGTTTTTGAAGTGAATGGAACTTTCTGAATCTGGCAAGAGGCACAGAGGCAGGTATTGCAAACTGCACATTAATCCATGATAGATCAAGTACTCTAAACTGACATTTACCAAACTTTCACAGATCTATGGTGATAGTGCAGAGTGTAAACGGTAATACGCTTGTACTCTGGGAACATGGTTGCATAAACTTCCTACACTCTAAGGTTGAAGGGACATAGTATGACCTACGACTGTACTTCGCCTCCTGCAAATGAAAAAATTGTGAGCTTATAATACCGTATGGGTGCCCTCTGAAGCAGAAAGTTTTTGCCCATGGAAGTGAAGGCAATTGGGGTAAAACGAACATGACAGGTATTAAAGGGAGTACTGTGATACATTACAGAGCATTCAGTCAAATGATCCTTGTGATTCACAGGTAGTCTTTACCATTTCCCACTAAACTTTTAATATGAGTATGAATATAAAACAGGGTCATATCCATGGCCACTTCCCAGATATCTACAGTAGGTTCCCCAGGAGGGCTATAGGCTGGGGGTTCTAGAATATACCCATGGTATTCCCTGTCTGGCATAAGAGGCAACAAAACAGAGAACTTGAACTGTTTTTTAACAGTATTTGAAACTAAACTTAAACCATATTTGAACTTGACTGACCTTTTTTTTTTTCATTTTGGACTGTCCCTCAACAACAAACTTCTGCTGGTTTGTTTCAATACTCCCTCTAACTAACCCAAATGTCAAGGCTATATTCTTTCAAGGTCAGCTGCTGAAAACATCATGGGGGAAAGTGTCTCCTGTGGATACATCAGTTCCCTCGGATGCAATTTGGTGCAACATTTAGCATTGTTTGAAGTTACTTTTTCCTTTGTTCAACTTCAAAATACTTTTTCAAAATTCAATTGGGGAAGGGACCATGGATCTTCCAATGAAAGCCACAATCTTGGCCAAAACTCATTAGAAGAACCTTTCACCCTTTCTCCCCTGCACAATGTTGACAATAATAAGATCATAAATGATCAACCATATCTTTGGGACTCAACATTGTACACTAGGAGAGGGGTAGGGAGCTGGGGGTTGTACTTGTAAACCATCGATGGAACAAGATGTTCCAACATTGCACATGTCATTACACATGGAATAATGAAGGAATATCTTCCCACATTTTCGTCCAAGATTTCAGTTATTACAGCGTCAAGGCAGTAAACTATTTGTCTTTGATTTCAGTGTACTTACCATCATCCCAAGCTGATTTGGCTGCAATGGTAAGCAAGTTAGAACAAAATTGATTAAAAATTGAACTGGCTCCAACAGGAAAGTCTTCCTTAGTCGCTGCAAGAAAAATAACAGGCAGTTATTGATAGGAACAAGTTAACAACTGCAATGTGAATTCATGCAAGAAGTTTCTGGCTTGGAATAAAAAAGACCTTTAATGAGTATAGTATATAACCTTTTACAAGTACATACATCAATGAGAAAGACTTTTAATGGCAGTCCTTTATCACCTCATACTACAATTTTATTTGTAGTTTACAGGAATTTTCAAGTGATTCACAGCTCTTTGATTGACATAACATTTAAAAAATGCATAGTAGCCATACTACACATCATGTGCTGAGAATATTTTCATTACACATTTAAGGGTCTTATGTGTGCTCACCATGGCCTAAAGGCCCAGTTCTCTCACCCCAAACAGTACCAATTCTCCTAACCTTCTTACTCAAGCCCCTCCCACAATTATCCAAAATTTATCCTCATCCAGATACAATCTCAGTTTATTGCTTCAAGGTGAGTATAGAACAATTCCATTTTCATAATCATACCACTCTCAGTACCATTCATGCTATGTAATATAAGCTTTGATACTTTGCATTGTTTGAATTAGCTGTCAATCAAAAAGCTGAGCCAATTGAGAATTTCAGTACCCCAGTACCAAAATTGTAGTTTGGGGTGAGAGGTTTGGCCCTTTAAGCAAACTGGAACGAGTCTGGATTGGGAGTTTGATATGGTTGTGGGAGGGGCTACAGTAAGATTATGTGTGCAAAGTCTTGAGCAAAATGGAAAGAGTCAGAAAGGTGACAAAAAGGTACTGTGTAGTAAAACAAAACTATTGTGCAGTAGATGGATACTTTCAACACCACAATCTGCTGAATCATTAAAATTTCCACAAAAGCAAAAGGTAAATAAGTCATTGTACAATAAACAAATAAAAGCATGGTGGTAAAATTTCCAAAAAGATATAACTGGCCTTTCTACCTGCAAAGATCCTTATTTGTGAGGGCCCTCTGTTCAGTGTCCTGTAAAACAGGGTCACATGGATCACTAGTCTATTGACACAAGTTTGCATTTCATGCATGCTTGGTTTAATACTGTACCTTATGTACTTTAAAGACCCTGTGATGACAGAAGTCAGCTGGCCATCTCATCTAATCTTGTGTCAATACAGTAAACAGTCTAATGGTTTTCACTTCATTTATAGTCACCTAAGGACTAAGGTGTCTTGTAAGAGCAGATTTAGTCTGGGCTAAACCCACAGTACAGTATGTTTTACTTTTAGCAAACAAATTCAAATTAAAAACTGGACAGTGCAGTTATTTGGAAAAATTATCACATGGCCCATAGCATTTATATGACTACTATGATGCAAGCTGCTTTTATCTGTTCTTGGCAAGTTGGATGTATACTATAAAATATGCGTTTGATTCTCCAAATACCACCCAGGGCCCCTCCCCCTCCCCCCTTGAAAATATCCACATTGGATACATTTGGAATTTTAACAAATTTAAATGAATTGCCCTTTCAATAAGAGCTAATAAAATCTTAAACATTCTGCCTTAAACCACAGCTGGCACATTGCAAACAGCACACACCATGTCATTAATTTTATAACACCCATGCAAGCTTGAAACAGTTTAAAGGCAGACATTGATCACCTCTGATAGTTACAATCCTTACAACTTACTGTAGGTACAATATGTAAATTTTTTAGCCCCTCTCACATTTAAAAATGATCGTACTGATATGTACTGTAAGTATGCCGAACCCCCAAGTGCATGCTGAGTAATATGAGTTTACTGTAATTTTTTCTTAATTTGATGTCAATCAAAATTGAGAACTATGGTAAAACTAGGGAAAAAATATAATTTGGGATTAAGAGTTACTGCCTTTAAGTTTTCCCTAAATATGTCTATGTACAGGTCTTCCATCCAGCTTGATTCATCTGATTCAGAATTCTAACAGAAACTTCATAAACTACATGTACTGTAAAACAATTGCAAATTGCAATAGGCTGGGTTTGTTGGTCAATGCAAGTATTTAGAGACTCGATCAGTATTAAAAAATTGAATGGGGAAAAATTTGTGCAGCAATCTACAGTATATATATGCAAGTCCTCTCTGTCCACAATTTCTTATTTCCCCAATATATGTGAATTCATGCAATGCATGTAAGCATACATGTATTCATTTACACCTGTCTCGCACCTGAACTGCATTATAAGTGTTAGTAGACCTGCAATACATATCAATTCTCATCTCTGAATACACTACTTTAAAATGCACCTAAATCACAACAGACATGCTCTGTACACCAAACTGTCCTGGCCTCTATTCTCTCAACCATGTGAAGTCCCTCCATTTCTTCTTTTTAACACAATATCACCTTAAACTACTGTGATTTTTATCTGTGAAGCATAACAACACTGCCACCAGAGATTTTAAAAAAACTTAGTGACAAGATCTCTATGTACAATAGAGTACAATAATTAATTCTGCCATATGTGGGAAGATAGAGATGAAGAAATGAATTCAGCTCAGTTTTGACCAAAGCTGTTGAATACAAATGATCATCGTGAAAATTATAGTTTAAGAGCCAACACTTATTTCTCTTGAATTAAAAAAAAGGGGGGGGGGGACTAGAGGGATGACACAAGATGCTTATTTAATATGATAAAATCTATCCTTTCATAATTCTAGTCAAGAATTACATTTTATACCTATGCAGACCGATACTTGTAGCTTAGATGCAAAGTAAAATTTTCAGACGTGCTTGCAGCACTTCTTAAAAGCGGAGACTATGAAATAGGGTATTAGCCTAAAGAACAGCACACTCGAGGAATGCATGTACATACATGTATATACTTTGAGGGGCACTTATGATAATGCAGAAACAAGGAATGTGTTTAATAGTACCAGACTTTCTGTTGGTACTTTAGGCTATTTAAGGCATATTTTCATCATCCCAAACAGTTCCAATTCTCCCAACCTACTTACTTCTAGCCCCTCCCACATTTATCTAAAACTCATCTTTATCCAGACACAATCCTAGTTTATTGCTTCATGGCTTGTTTCAGTAGCCATACAAGTCCATAATGTGTAATCAAGACACTCTCAGTGCCCATGCTGTGTAATTTAGCTATGATGAATTGTTTGAATGTGATGCCACTCAAAGAGCTATACCAATTGAGAGTTTTGATATGCATACTGAAACTGTAGTTCTAGGGTGACAAATGACTACCTTTAATGTCTGGACAATTTTGTATCAAAATTGTTGTCTCCCATATGACTGTAGGTCATTATAGATTGCTGCAAGTTTCTAAACAGCATTTTAATACACTGTATAGTATCATATGAAATTGGCACAGTTTACAAGATGAAGTATATAAATTTGTTCAGTCACTGTCATGAAATCAAAACAAGAGCACCAATGATGCCATAGCTCAACTTTAATTTCCTTGACACACAGTGAAAGCTTTGTGTACTTTTAAGCATTGAGGGATCAGAACTTATGAACTGTGGTAAGTCTAGGGGTGCTTCAGTGCTGAAAATGTTCACTTTTAGAGCAGGGACAAATAAAAGTTGCCCAGCCTGAGACAAATATTTGTAATGATTGTGGGAAAAATATTGCAATTTATTCTGCTGACAAGTATAATATGATGTGCTATTTATATCCCACTTTATCAAGCCAACCAAAAATCTTTGGTATTTCAATATCACACACTACCAAATTGATGGTGAAGCAATGCCATGCATGTCATCACACGACCCTATAGATCCCTAGCTTCAGTGGAAAATGGTCAGGGGGAACATCTAGCTAAGGGGCATACATGCACAGGGCTTCACACTATCTACTAAGGGAAAGTCCCCCAATTTCATGGCTTTTATACATGTTTTCTTGAACTGTACTGAGATGGACATTATCACTTAACACACAAAGGACTGCAAGAGTCTTTACAGAGGTTAGCGGTGCATACAGTAGGTCATGTCCACTTTACGGTGCGCACCCAACAGGAGAAGTTGAAACTAGAGTAGCATTGCTACTGTCCCTCAACCATTCTGGTGTAGCCTGTTAAATTTTTAACTCATCTTGAACAAAATCATAGTGTACACCTGATTACCTCTCCTAAATTATATTATGGGGACAGATCCACGTATATCCTTTATACTGTACATACCCCTCCCTGCAGAAACCCTGATCTAGGTCCATGAGAGACTGGCTAACTCTCTTTTAAGCCAATTTCCACTCCAACAGAAAAATTTACTAATGGTACTACCTGAGTGCATGCTTTTAAAATGGGGGCGAATGGATGGTATAATTTTCAAGTAAGGTACAGTATGAGTTGCAATAAGCAACCAGAAAGCCAAAAGGCTTAGTGATTCCTTGCCATCAAATACCTTACCTGCTTTCAAATTGACAGTGCTTGATAGATTTTTCTTTACATTTTAGGCACAGAATTTTCGCAATTTTACAGCTGGTGACCTCAAATGACCTTTGACCTCTACCAAAAACAATAGGCTTCTTTCTCTCAACATGACAAATCTATATACCAAATATGAAAAGTATCTGTTACTCTCATCTGGAGATATTGTGTTTAGAAGCCATTTTCGAAGTTTTGGCAATTTTACTGCTAGTGACCTCAAATTACCTTTGACCTCTACCAAAACAATAGGCTTCTTTCTCTCAACATGAAAAATCTATATACCAAGTATGAGAATTGTCGGTCACTCCTATCTGAAGAAATCATGTTTAAAAGCCATTTTCCGCATTTTCCCAATTTTACCGCTAGTGACCTCAAATGACCTTTGACCTCTACCAAAAACAATAGGCTTCTCTCTCTCAACACGAAAAATCTATATACCAAATATGAAGAGTGTTGGTCACTCCTACCTGAAGATATCATGTATACTCATCATGTAAATCTCACTCACTGAATTTCAAGTACTGTACTGTACATACTGTTAAATCTTACCTATTTATGGTTTTATTTAACTGAGCCAGACTACAGTATGCTTTAGATTTTATCCTCAATACTTTACCCTAATGCACTTAACCTCCACTTCAATCTAATTGCATACATCTGTTAGTGCAGATATATTTCTATACTTCCCGAGTAACGAAAGACCTTGTTTACAACTGGAATGCACTGATTTACAAAAGCATGTAATGAATTTAACAGTATGAAAAGATTGTACATTGAAAATTGTTCTTCAATATGATGAGGGCGGTTTAAAGACAATGCAAAGCTAATAATGAGAAGACTCAGAAGAGTACCATAGGAATTTGAATGCCTAAATTTTCATAAACATAAATCTAAGGGCAAAGGCAAAACTCTTCCATTTTCTTATTCAGGATTATATTTTTTTTTCCCTGACCCTTTGTGTGATCTTCCATTTCCCTGCTGTTTACAGTAATTTGTCAAATTTTCAAAGAGCTGACCATTTGCTATGTGCTGTGGACAGGGTTGTCACTGTACCTGGTGGCACTGTGTGATGCTACCCAGCTCTCAGAATCTCCACCCAGTACTGTACTTGCCATCAATATCAGCATCACCGCCTGGCACAAATTTTTTTACCCGAACTGAATGATATTCTTATATTTCTTTAGTTATAAAGTTAGATAACATTTAACAACACACCAACACGAATGTGTTATATAGTGTCATACTGTTCAAATACTGTTTAAATACTGTTCAGGTCCTCCCGTGGGCATACTGTACTGTACCACACCCAGCCCACAGGGGGATATATTTTTTTAGAATTGAGTTGAGTGATAATTTCTTGTTTTTTGTAAGCACTTTCCAACCTGCAAACATTTTTCAAAGGGAAGGTGGGACACTGACTCCTCTTACAGTAGACTGCTCCATCGGGATGGTGACCACAAATTACCAGGCTCGGTCTCAAAATGGTCTGGTGACAACCCTGGCTGTGGACAAGGTTACAAATTGATTACAGTAGAAACCAGTGATTTTGATCTTAGCAGACCCCTAGTACTGTACAATAAACTTTGGTGTCCACTTCACGTAGAGCAAGTCAAAAGTTAGCCTACCCCCACACTCACTGATCATGGAGACTAAGTTTCACCAAAATCCACCAAGAGTAAGTTAGACAGCTCATGAATCATTTACAAATAGTTACTGACACAACTGATGCATCAGGAGACAAATGATGTCACCAGTAGTTCATTATAATAGCTAAAGAATGTATGGTGTGAGATACGCAATTAAGGGCAGTCGTTTGTCACTCCAAACTACAACAGTTTAGGGGTACTCTACAGAAATTCTCAATTGGCACAGCTCTTTGACTGACATCAAATTTAAAAATTGCAGAGAAATTTACTCATACTACACAGCATGTAATGAGAGTGTTCAGGTTACACATTAGTGTCTTGCATACTCACCAGGGTACCCTGTATGTGTTAAAGCAATAAACAGAGAGTATGTCTAGATGAGGATGAGCTTTCGACACTTTCCAGATGTAAAGTAGGATGGGAGAATTGTAACTTTCTGGGGTGATGATTAACAACTACCTTTATCAATGAAAAACAAAGCGAAGTAAATGATGCTTACCAACAAACTTTTCTATTGCACCTAATAGCATGTAGAGGTTCTCATCATCCCAGACCATTGTTGAACCCAGCAGCTCCACATCTACATCCCCCTTTGTGCCCACGAAGGGGTCACTAAAATACTCAGAAAGATGAACGCCAAATGTTCTCCAAAATTCCTTAAAGTATACACTCAAAAGCATCCGTTTTACTTGGGCATTAAGGGAATCCCCCCAACGCACAGATTTCCTGGCTAATGAGTCCCTCTTGAAACGACTGTTCTTCTTTGACAAAGTTTGATTGGTCTGTGAAGGTGTGGATTGGGATGGAACCAGCTTGACAGAAATTGATTCCACGACACCATTATCTTTGTCATCCCTAGACTGGTTGGCTCTCTTTAACTTCAATTTTTGAAGGAGTCCTGAGGAGGTTGCTGCCGAGGTTAGAAGCTTGACTACAAACTCTTCTTCTGATGAAATGACTTCTTTAAGAGGTGAATCACTGGCAACAAAGTTTATCTCTAGACTTCTAAGAATGTACCTGCCCCGTGACCTTCCAAACCAAAGTCCCTCCCTAGCTTCATTGTGTGATGAGAGTTTTTGATAAGCAAGTTTCCAATCAAAAGCATCTTGCTTATCTTTCAAAGCTGTTAAAAGCTTCGAGTTTGCCATGATAAAATAAAAAGTTCGAAAAGAAGTGACCTTAGCACGGCATGAGGCTATGCTTTCCAGCAACATTTCACACTTAAAAGGTTTGAGTTTTTGAAAGTCTGCCCAATTGCTAACTGGATAAAAATTAAAATTACTAGCACCTTGAAAATTGCAAAGACACGCATCACCACAGGGATGTTGACTAAGCTGCAATTGAAACTGTTTGAATAGCCGGTTAAAATCCTCTACGCTGGATACAATATTCTTCACAAGGTCGTCTGATAACATGCTAACATGGAAGTATGAGTACACTTTGAACCCAGTTGAAATGAGTTTGTGCAACCAAGTAATTGCACTCTGCTGGAGTTGCCTGAGAATTTGGTCAAATTTGTGCACATGCCTGAATATGTGAGGAACAACAGGCTGCAACCACCGATCGGTATGGAGGCGATGCTGGATTGAGGGTATATGGTTTAAATGCAGTCTTAATTCCTCGCAAATTACTGGCAAAAATTCCAACTTTGTGTGAGGGTCAGAGTCCTTGCCAGACAGAAAGTCCAGAAGTGTGCGTTCTTCATCTTGAACCAGACTTTGAATACTGTGATTAAACTCAATCAGTTGAGAGAGGCGAGATGCACAGTCTCTGTAGAAGAGTAACTTGGCCTGTTCCACTCTTAGGTCCCCTAACTGACCATATAATCTGGCAAGAGTTATGCTGTATTTATTGTGCCCAAAAGCAGATGACACTCTTCCTCTTGATTTCAAGCACGGGAAATGGCCTGGCTCCAGAACTTCGAAACACTGCTGTAAAATGTGCAAGCTGTGGCTAATTTCTTCAGTTGTAAATTGTGGTAGAACTGACTTTTTGAATGTTTTGGTATCTCGAGGGGTCGAAACTGGTGATGAATTTGATGAAGGGGGCGGTGTGTCAAGATCTAACACAGGTTGACCATGGATCATCTGAAGTGGTGGCAGTCTTCGATAGGGGATATCTGCAGCAGGTGCAAACTCCATTGCACTGTTCAAAAAGAAAGAAAATAAAAGGAGATTTAACATGTGTTCAACTATAGGCCTTGAGTTTTAGATTTTCCAGGTGTGCTACAGATAAAACTCCTAAGAAATTATGGGGTGTGGTAGGTATGCTGTTTTATTAAAATTAAATAAATTGATACGAGCACCCACTCTTCATCTACTGTAGGTGGGCAAGACTAAGAGTGATTTGAGGTGAGTGATGATGTGCTATAGAACTTACACACCTCAAAATTTAGGGCCTGCAATTGTTGACTTTCTCTATGGGATAATATACAGTATCTGACTATTTGGGTACAGACCCTAATGTTGAATCTACAGTAACACAAACATTACTGTACATGATTGTAGGCCTATAACTTAAACTCCCAATAACCTAAAGACTTCCTGTTTGCTTGTATGTTATATTTTGTGGGCTTGATTAATTTTATCACCCCATTAGAGTAAGAGTGCTATCATACTGTATATGGGGTCAAGCTTCAGTAACTGTCAGAAAAACAAAGAAATACAAAAACAGTTATTTGAGTAGTCAATGACTTCACAAATCATTGTGCAATTCACCATTTGGAACTGCGTGAATAAAATTCCAACATTTTAAATCTCAACTTGGGAATGTCCCATGTGGGAGTATGACTGTTTGAATCCATTTTTCCCATGCTCTGTAATATACAGTAGGCCTATTGGAAATTTTAGACCTGAGGCACACTTTAGGCTTGTACCTGGGCTTACCAGATAGGATAGACTGTCATGTGACCATATAAGTTTTGAAGCACAAAACAGATGTAAATGGGCACCAAACTTTACAAAATAGCCAATAGGGCATTGCAAAGTGCAATTCACTTTCTTGCATGCATTTCTCACAGTGTGTAACTTGCAATTCACAGGAACGGCCAATCTTTAAAATGGCATATTGAGTTGATTTGTGAAGTTGACAAAATTTTTTTTCAAAACCTGTATTTAAGTGGTTTTCTTCACATAACATTTGAGAAAATAGGGCAAACTAGACAAGACCACATCTGTGTTTGCACGGGTTCCCCGAGTACCCAGGTACCCACCCGCCATCCCTATTACCCGGTTCCAAATCTACTACCAGAACCTAAAAAAATACCCCATGCAAAAAGAATCACCCCATTTAGGCCATTGCCAATGGTAATGGACAAAAATATTTTGCCAATGTGGTACAAATTCTCAGAGACTGAAAATGAAGAGAGCCCCTGGAAATTATGTTTAAATTTGAAAGTTGTTTGTACTTCAGTTCGCAAAGTTGAAATTTTCATTGGCATGTGGCTTGATCAGGCTATCGTAAGACAGTGATCCTTTTGTTCACATATAACAAATCACTAACAATCTTTCGCACAAGCTATCTGATGGCGAGGCAAAATCACGTCGTACTGTTTTCTGCAGAAACTAGCAGGTATATCAACCCTGCCAGCTCGCAAAGACTGCCTGCAATGTTCGACATGCTACATAAACTGAGTCTTGCATGCGCGTCGTCTTATATTTACCACGATATGCCACCGTACCTCTAGTATAATCTTCAAATATTTCATAATGGTTAAACATGTCACTTTTAATCAAATCCACATTTTGCCACTGTACTTAATGTACTAAGATAGCACTGCAATGACACTGTAAATATTCACGAAAAGGTTTTAGAAACAGGCTGTTACATATTACCCGGGTTAACCGACGGGTATGGCAATTGGGTAGCCAGTTCCTATTTTTTCGTACCCGTGCAAATACTACCCACATCCCACATGTGTAATAAATGTTTCCTTAGCATTGAATGAATAACTCAACTCCATTTTTTCTAATTCATGACAAGACGCTTTTTCAATTTATGGACACAGTCATTACAAGTCAAGATACATCATTACAAACAAATTCATTTTGTGTTACTTTTGGGACTGAAACTTGACTGATTATGCTAACAATTTGCATTGTACTGCCCAATTTTAATGCCCCAAACACCCTCGTTAATTTATCAATATCATCTCAGTCTGTCCATGTTCAAGAAAATGAGGTAGAACCAAACTGAAGCACAGAATCTAAATACTCCAGGCATATAATCAATTATCAATTATCTTGCATTTTGACCCAAAGGTTTTAAGGTGGCTTAGGATCATGGTCATATGGGAAGGGCAGCTGCAGCCCCCAATTAGCTAGGATGTTGCTGAATTGGGCAGAGATTATACCCTGGTTGGGGATCTTGAGTCTGGCAAAAAGTCACTGCCACCCCCACCATCCCCCCCTCCTCTGTCCCACGAGAAAATGTCTGGTACAGCAATGCTCAAGGCTGGAGAGTACAAGCCACTTTAAGGTCAGCCTCTACTGCAATGACTTGTAAGCATGTGTCCATTTAATCAATTGAGGATTTGGGAAAGTTTAAAAGGGAAATTGGACCACCTACCAAAAATTCTTGGGCTTCTGTGAAAAAAAAAATTTCAAATGAAGAATGAATGGAGAAGAGAAATGTTCTTCCCAGGTCTCAGTAAAACTTTATCATCTGAATGTGGGACCTGTTCAATACTCGAGCAAGGTAAAACCTAGCTTTGTGCGAAATGAAAATGAGAGTATAATTTTGTCACCTGACAACATGCACCACAAAATCTACACTCCAATGGTTTGTAGGTTTGCTTATTAATTTTCCTTTCAAGAATTACAGTAGTAAACATTTATGGTCCTGTAAGAGGCAGCTGATCAATTGGTCAATTTCCTGAAACATATATGGTTTGGTATAATCACAGATTTTTATAAAGGTCATTTGCAGTCACCCCTAACTTACTAAGAAACAACAACCAAACCTCACAAGTTTCTTCTTGACTAATTTTCCGATTATCTTTTATGGCACTGTTCACATTGCATCATGTCTTAAAAGAAGGATTTAAGGTCATTACAGGATTTGGCATGTCAGAGGGATACTTGTTCTAAGCATTTTGGTGAAATTTGCATTGAAATCCGATGTGTTGTTTTCAAGATATGAGCACGTAAATTTTTCACATTTTCAACAAAAAGTGAACTTGAAGCAAGCACATATGACATCATATCCCCATATTAGTGCAAAGTCTTTTGTTCTTCTTAAAACTTCAGAGTTGATTTTCCCCTAAAAAAACCCACATTATTAAAATGTGATTGCCTAAGTGGCATGAGAACTTTACAAACTTTGCATCCCTACAGGGAGGTTCTATTCCAGTTAACTCCAAGGTCAACACAACAGTCTAATTAAACAAAGGGAAACAAAGCATTCCTTGTCAATGTGAGGAAGTGATATAAGCTCTGCTGCCCTCAAACACACTTTGGAACACTAATCTACTGACTTCATTTACTGATATCTCGAGAAATACATGTCAGATTTGAATGGAACTTTCACCGCACTATGTAGTTTTGGTTCCTCTCTCACATATGAAAATTAAATTTTTGCTTAAACTTTCCCTTTAATGTATACTACAGTATTCAAGGTGAACCCAAGATTAATCTTCAAGAATTTTACAACTGAGTGGGAAAAATATTATCAAATTTTTTCCCAAGAGTCATGAAAAAAAGGAAAGACTATAAAGGCTATCAACCATGCACTAATGAGAATTGGGGTGAATGCATTTTCCCTTTAGATAGAGATTTAGCATGCTGAAACCAGAAATGGAAGTTTCTTACTCCAATGTGCAAGAAAATGCTTAGAATAAAATTGTATTTAAAGAAAGCCTCACTGATTTCAACAGGGGTACCTACTGAATGCATTCATAGTGTTGGCAAGAGCAGTATTTAGCAACTTAAGTATTTTGTGACAAGTACAGAACTCATGTCTATTTGCTTGTTTTTTTTCTGCGCTCGACTTTTTTTCACTCACCTTGCATGTGGGCATTTAAACCATTGTAACAATGATTGTAACACAATTCCAAATTATCAACTGCATGGTCAAGTGACGAAAGCAACCACCTTGCAGTTGGGAGATCTGGAGTTCGATTCCTGGCCAGGTTATACCGAAGACTTTAAAAATGGAAGCTACTGCCATTTTCGGGTTGTGCTTGGTGCTCATCATAAAACATGGAGTAGGGAAATTTAGCCAGTGAGCCATAACTGGTATGGAAAGTCTTGGCCAGCTTGACTTAAACCAATTGGTTAGAAACTGGGCCATAAAACTCTGTTTAGCTTACTTTGTAACTAAATACACCACCAATATAGTCTATTCTCCTTCAGATCATGTCAAATATTGGAGTGGAGAGAATGATGTATACAGTAATAGACATGCCACACATTGTACCACCTTCTTCACACTGGAAATTTGGGGCTTGAAACAACAGGCAGTGTACCGACCAACATTGCAATCAGGCATCTTTCCTTGGCTGTAATGCCCTTCAAGAATTGCCCATGCTGACACTCAAAATGGTCCTGGTGCCCTCTTTATATTGCTATCAGTTCCACAGAAAAAAATCTATTTACACTTTTCTAATGATATGTATTTTATACTCCTCTGTTGAAATTTTCACCCCTTTCCATAGCTTCCACACAACTACAACTAAAACTTCACAATTTACACCAAAGGAGAATGAAAATGTCATTTGGACTTTTTTAGTGGGGAAAGTATACGATACCTACCATTAAATATGCCTTTTTTAAAAAGGAAGATGAGCCCTAGATGATTTTAAAACCACCAGGGATGTCTGCGTGCTGCCATGCTAGAGAACTCTGCGATAGCTTGGACATCAATATAGTTTGTTCCCTATGCCTATCTTACATTGCCAATATCAAGAATCAGTGCAGAAAATTAAGTTAAATAATCTGGAAAATACTCCTTAAAATTTGACTCTGATATTATTTTATTTTCTTAAGAAACTTATATCTTTTAAATATTATTTCAATGTTGTAAAAATAAAAGTCAATGATCAATTTTTTAGGATCTGTTTTGAACAATGCTTGCTAAAACCGGCTGTTCACAATGACTCTTGCAGTTGTGTTCGTGCTCTAGCCTTGTTCTGCATGGCATGGCAATTATGTTCTGTACAGTGCTCTGGTCTCTTTTGGTCAACTATTAAATCTTCCACTTTCTGGTGCACGTCTGTAAGTCTGTTCGGCATTGCCAGGTAGCTGCTGTTAGGAATGATTCAGCACTGTACAACTGCACTGCGATCAATTTCTACCTTACTCTAGTTGACTCAACTTTCATGGCAGTGGTGAAAGTATTAATGTCCAACATAGTGAGTTGATCTAGTATAGTATAACTGGTTAAAACTGTCATCTTGAAATTTTTGAGGACTGTGGAAACAAGCAAAAACATTTACTTAAAGGGCTAATCCTCTCATCCCAAACTACAATTCTTGTAGGGGTTAACAGAATTGTTAACTCCATTGTTTGAATTAGCTGTCAATGAAAGAGATGATCCAATTGAGAATTTCTGTAGACCACTACAAAAATTGTAGTTTGGAAATAAGAGGATTACTGACTATTCTTTTACAAGTCTTACAGAAGCAACCAAACACTTTTTGATCATTGAAATCTTCTGGAAAGGGTCAAAACTTTAGAATGAAAAAACAAACTTTTTCGCGTAGTAGAATTTACTTGTTCTAATATGTCACTATGGAACTTTGTTTATGCCAATATTAATGAGTGTATAAGTGTAATCATTGCGTCAGTATGGACAACTTGCACATTAAACTTACAGTACTAGCATACCTCCCAAGTTACCACATTTTGCTAGTTTGACCCATATTTGAAAACCCAAACCCGCTAAACCATCCAGCCCTCTGGAAAACCCACATTTCAAATCTCTGTAACATCCTTAGTTAAAGAAACACACAAATTTACAAATAATTCAGCTTACTCGCAACTACATATTCAGTAAATTGTATCTCACAGCATCTTCAACTGCTCCTGCTGCTATGCAATGCATAGGCCTAGACTAGGTATGTAAGTATAGACCTATGTTTGCTGTTGTAACATTGCTATTGGCTAAACTTTGCAGCAGGTATGGAAAATAATCCTGCCACTGTGTAAATAGTGTAGTAACTTCCTGTTATGTTGTCAATGGCAAAAATGAATGCCTATTTTGGGCTTAGAGGCAGGGCTTGTCTCAGAGTTTCTCATCGAATGAATGTTCTGGACTGTCTTGACAGTTCTTGATGTTCTTGACTGTGTGTGGTTATGGCTAGAAGGCCATGCGAGATGTATGCTGATATACATGGAAATCACTTCCAGCATGGACCAACCTCCAGAGACCTATCGAGTTGACGTTGGCAAACTGTACCAGGGATGGTCATATGACGCGGGCGATTGCCTGTGCCTGCCTAAATGCCCGCCTTGGAAGCAAAAATCCTTCCCAAGGCGGGCATCAAAATGCCCGCCTTAAATTGTGCGTCGGGCAATAAATAGCCCGTCTTGAGAAATACGATCGCCCGTGTAAAAATACAATGCCAAAAACATCAGAATACATGACCACATGTGCGTTTAAAAGACCGCCCCAAAAAATTTTTCGCCATAATATTCTGGTACTTACGTAGCGAACACAGCCGGTCGCGCAAACTGACAATATCACATTGACCTAATGTTATGTGCACTGCTGCAATACAAGGACAGGTATGTGTATGTAGTGTACAGTGGAATTCCCCTGGCTATACTACGAAAAAAAAATGTGTGCAGAATACGTACGGCCTTTAAGTACAGCATACCACAGGCGTTCTCAGCATATACATACACTATACAGTATAGAGTATATGCATGAATATGGATACTGCTGAAAATGCAATGGCTGCGGTATAAATAAAACCCCTACTCCCTTACACAGTTCTAATCGTTCACTGGTTACGATACTTCGTAAGATTGTACATTTTGTCTCAGACATTGGTCTTTTAGGTTAGCTCTTTCAATCGAACGTCTGGATCGTGAACGTTGAGCATGCTGCTCTGTTGTACACAGACTTGGAAATCCCCGTTGAGTTACTGTTACTGCACGCGGCGAAATTCACACAGTAAAACTCCACTGAGATTTGTAGCAGGATTCAGAGGAATTTGGCTCGCGTAAACGGACAACAGACTTGTATACAGAATTGCCTATAGAAAGCACATTACGGTGCATACACTCTGCTATAGATGTGTACGTTAACTATTGAAAGTACACAACAAGCAAGCACTCAATACACTTGTTTGCTACGAACTTCCAAACAAAAACATCGGGATTGCAGCAAATATTTTCACAGGAAGCGTTGCTACAGTAGTATTGTTGACCATAACTTTCTTGTGCACTTGTTGAAATAGACTAGTTTGTGTATGTTCACTGCAATGAATTTCTTGAATGTTTTATGTTCAACACAGTGCTCTGTATTTTATTTAAGCACGTAGTATGTACTTTTAGCTCTTTACTATTAAAATGAAGAAATGCTTGTTATCAGTTGCCATTATCGGAGATGGTCTTCATTTGTGCCAATGCCGATATCTTTACCAGTTATCTGCTCAACATTACTATTAACAAAACTGCCCGCCTACAAACTTGGGTGGGCATCTAATTGCCCACCTTGAAGCATGGAACCTTAATTTAGGCGGGCAGTTGCTTGCCCTCCTGAAAAATTTTCATGACCAGCCCTGAACTGTACCAGTATTGTACCAACATAAGTATCTTAGAGTTCTCCATGACACCTCCCGCTGGCTCCTTAAAATTAAAAGCATTTTTGAAAAAACTGGAACACCCTTCATCTGGGACACACCTTTCTTTAGTAATAATCGTAATGATATACATCACTGCCCTTATTTAAATTTGCCTTGGCTTAAAAAAACTATTGATTGTAAACTTGATGATATCTATAAGCAAGAATGGTGTGTGGAAGTTGATAGCAATACTCAGTGTAAAACTTACCATATTTTTAAAAAGAATCTTACATTTGAAAAGTATTTAGTTAATCACCCATTTCGGGACAGACTTACAGTAGCTTTTGTAGACTTTGCTGCAGCCATAGCAAAATACCAACTGTGACTGGCAGATATAGGAATATTGTTTTTCATGACAGAATATGCGCCCTATGTAATCAGGAAAAGTTAGGAGACGAATTCCATTATTTCTTTGAATGTAATGCATTATCCCAAGAAAGGAAAAAGAATATACCCTCTTATTTTCATAAAAACCCAAACACCCTGAAAATGGAAGATTTATTTCAGACAAGTAATAGGAAGACTTTGCTAAAGATCAGTTTATTCTGTGGAGACATCCTTCAACGATTAAATTGTTACTATTGTTGTTACCAACACTATTATTTTTTTTATTTTATTTTTTTTTATTTATTTATCCTTTCTTTTTTTCTTTTTTTTTGTTTACTATTGCTATTGTTATTATTACTATTTTTATTATTATTATTATCATCTTTATTATATTCCCCTGAGTGTCTTGATTTACTATCTGTACTGTCAGTATTAGCGATGCTTTCTTTTCTCCCCTTTTTTCTTTTCTCACTTTTTTCACTTCTTTATTCCTTCTTTTTTTTTATAAGTAATAATTGTGTTTACCTTGTTTATTAATTATGTTTCTCAGTCTCTTGTACCCCATATTGGGGTGTAATAGAGAATAAATTGAAAAAAAAAAGAGGTTTTAGTAATTGGGCGTTTGTGAATACCTTGGTTAATTTCTCAATACAATTTTTCGAGGTTAGGCCTACCACAAAAAATTCAGTACTTTTGAATTAGTAACCTAGCGAAATTGTGTTGACTAATTTGCCAAAAAATGCTACCAATTTGCATGCAGACACCTCTAAAATTAAAATTTTTTGATGTCCCCATTTTTTAAATACCCCTCCCCAGGCTGGCAATCCACCTACACACAGATCAGTTGGACCCGCATATTGCCTCTATGAACTTGGGAGATATGCTTTCTATGCTATAGGGACTTGTGCAAATAGCAAACGTCTAACGTTATTGTTGCATAGCTCCCAAGTTCCAAGAGGCTAGATGCGAGTCCAACTGATCTGTCCATTGGTGCATCGCCGGCCTGGGGGAAGGGTATAAGGGGAGGGGAACAGTCTCCCCTTTCGAAAATTTTTGAATTTAGAAGTGTCTACCAGCAAAATAGCGGCATTTTTTTCACAAATCAGACACCACAATTGTGCTATGTTACTGCACAAAAAAAAAGTTGAGTATGGTACTGATTTTTTTCCAGTAACCTAGAAAAATATTGTACTGGGAGATCATGCCAAAATAATATGAGGGCTTACACTGATACTCACAGATGACTAAAACTTCTCATCACAATATTTAATTTTGTATTGTTGCCGTAAATTTTGGTGTAATACTGGAACAGTTTGCAAAAGTCAACTCGATATGTCACCGACGGTCGTCACATGCTGCAAGTGATTTCCAATATATCTTCGTACATATGGCACAGCGGACTAGCCACAGAACAACAAGAACTCTCAAGACAGTCCAGAATGTTCACTGGACAGGAAACTTTGAAAAAAGCCCGACTCTAACCCGCAAATTGGGCATTCATTTTCTCTGTTGAATTCAGCGTTGTAAGAGGTTTTAACACTATTAACCCTGTGACAGGAATTTATCCCATTACTGCTGCGAAGGTTAGCCAATAGCGATGTTGCCAAAGTAAACAGGTCCATAGGTATGGACCAGGCCTATGCATTGAACAGCAGCGTGAGCAGCTGAATATGCTGTAAGATACTATTTTGTAAATCTGTAAGCTGAATTATTTGTCAATTTGTGTGGTTCTCTAACCAAGAACACTGCAGAAATTTGACATGCAGGTTTTTCAGAGGGCTTGGCAGATCAGCAGGTTTGGGTGTTCAAATGCAGGTCAAACCCGCAAAATGCAGGTCACTAACGTCACTTGGGAGGTATGTTGTTGTTAGTGATGTCACTTAATAATATGCAGGAGTGTTCTAATGTAAACAAACTTCAGACGCTGCTGTAAACTTTCGAAATTGCAATGTTGATGATGATTTCATACCAAACTTTTGCACCTTTTTAGAGCTTTGAAGTCATCAAATAAAGTTGCTAGGCCTAACCTGTTGAAAAGGATTTAAAATATAATTTATGATAGTAGCCTTACGCCTAGGCTTAATTAAGATTTTTTTGGTCCTCCCTTTGCTGAAATCAATTTTGTCTGGCACTAAGAATAGTATGACGGTCAAAGAACAGCAACCACAAAATCACAGGAGAAAGGCCTAGCTTATGACATTCCCTAGCCTTGATGCGACCATCCATATCTTATTTTTTACTGAGGACTAACGATAGCATATGCCTAGCCGGTGCTAATTTAGAATCAGTGGCAGGAAATGACATCATTTTAAACAACTTTCAACTTTAAAGAGGGTGCTAAAACTTTCATTTTTTTCAGAGAATTTAAACAAATTTATCTTTTTTAATTTTTTTCTCCATAGTAAATGTTTCTTTCTTTTTCTCCCACTCGAGAAGAACAGTCAGATGTATTTGCTGTTGAAAGAAGTGACCATGCTGAGGAAGAAGGGAAAAGCAATGGTTACACCTGTATTCGAACCCCTGACATACCAGTTAACCAGCGTGCTAGCTGACAGCGCTATGAGCACTATTGCTGGTGGACAGGTTTCAAATAATACAAGTACTGTCTAACAATACTACTTTCTATAAAAAGACACGTATACACATGTATGCCTAGGCCTATAGCTAAGTAGTTCTACATAAGTTACATAAGCCTTAGCCCTCAGGGTTGTGTGTTCTTTACACGGCTTAGGCTAGGCTCATTCCTTACAATGGGGTATACTCAGTGTACCATCGAGTGCACACCTAAGAGCACCGTCGTTTCAAGTTTTTTACATGCTATGTCAATGCAGGTGCGCACTCGACGGTCACCCCATCATATATTACCACATGCACCTAGGCTAAATAGAGCCCACCCTAACCTTCTACCTCTGCATACATATGTGTATGCATGTACATACACATTTATTCATATGTGTATTAACTATTACATTCGACCCTACTACTATGGTACAGCCTTGTACATGTATATCAATGTATGATGTATGAGGAAGGTTCCGACAACTGAATGATTAACGTTAGGCCTAACGTTTTGCCTAGAGTGGGCCTAGGCCTAGCCTATAGATTCGAGATCTCTGCCTTGAAGTTCCTCAGACCAGGCCTCGATTTTCAGAAAAATTTATGGTTGTCCTTCGGGCAACTATTTCACTAATTTTAGCTGTACACAAGTAAAATTTGGTTTGTCCGAAACAAAACACTAATTCTGTTCATCTACTTATAATCTTGAAGAAAAAAAGATGTGATGTTTGAGGGACAGAAACACTTGAAGTCTGAAATATGGTACAATTCAAAAAGTTAAAAGAGTTGGTCAGTCAGCATTATTCATTTTCATTCATAGAGAAAAATGGTTGTCCATGGCACAACCAACCTTTAAAGGGCAGGAGCAGTCATCCCAAATTGAAGAAGTGTAGGCTAGTTGTAGTAGGCCTAGACTAGTCACTGAACGTGACCGTATAATCCGCTCCTTGTAGTCACTCCTTACTACGGTCACTGGCCTACATGTACAAAGGTAACATCGTTTTAAGCCAAAACAACAAACCGAGCTCTAATTACGATGGAATGGTTCATAGAATAGTTGAGTTAATATAATGATTTTGAGCATCCTTAAATACCACTTATACCTTCTGGAATGTTTAATACCAGCAAATTCATAGCAAAAGGCAGGAAAAATATGGTCCCATCCTTCGCAGTAACATCGACATCTTGGTCGTCTGCTACAGTGCTACTGTGTTGCATGATGGGAAGGACTTCTGCTAGACGAGCTGACCAATTAGTGTGCGCGGCTAGTCAATACTTATACTTCACATACTAAGCTCTCTGTACATTAGGAAATTGTACAGTCAATGCGTAGGTTTCTCCGTTTTAAATGTGATCACATGACAAACACGGACTTCTTCGACTGAAAAAATAATCTGCACAGGCTTAACGTTACTCGCAGAATTATCCAGCCAAAATTTCCCTCTTAAAAGTCTAATTTCGTTAATAGACTTGTGTGGAAGGTGAATGTGGTGACAAAGATCATCTGTGGAAAGTTTGGTGAGAAAAGGTATCTTTTTGGGGACGTGAGGGATGCCTACTCACACGTGAGTAGGCAAGTGAGCTGTGTTTTTGTGTATACCAGGCAAGGGCCCAGAAATGAAGTGTATAGCATAGGAACGTAATGCTGGGTCCCTGTTCAAGGGCTAGCCTAGACTGTCCAGTTTCATGACTGGCTGTTGTGAGGCATGTGACAATGTTTTTTCTCTTCAAATGTGAAATTTACCAAAAATAACTGTTTGGTTTAGCCTACCTTGAATATGCAATAGTAAAGTCATAAAATGCAATTAAAGATACTTTGAAGAGATATAAGATGAAAACTGAGTTATTAAGCTTTTTCTTCAATATAAGTTTGGGGGACTGTTCTTTACCTTTAACTTTCGGTTGCCCATGCAATTTTAGTTGTCCCAGTCAATCGGACAACCACAAAAATCGAGCCCTGCTCGAACTGTGGAATTAGCTCTTCTTAAGCGCACCAACAATCTCCTATGCGTCTGAATACACCTGGAGTGTTACACAGTATACAGCACTCCATGAGAATCATTCATTTCATGAACATTGATACGGCCAGGCCTACACAGTACACTCATCACCGTAACGTTATTTAGCCTAACTTAGCCGCGGCTAGCCTACATTTAGCCTAATATTTATCATTCACGTAGGCCTAGGCCTAGGCGCTATGTCAGTCTATATTTTAGGAAGAAGAACTCATTACTTACCATTGTAAATTTTAATGACAAATTACGATTTCAGAAAGCTTTGACAATCTATCAAGGTTCCACAATTTTTTTTTAAGCTCATGATATTCCGAAATGCGTGACTTGAAGATAAACAACAGTCTGACTCTGTACCGTACTGTAGTATAGTAACGTAGGAGTTAACTGACGTTCGTTGTATACAAGCTGTACGCAACGACGTTGCTAAGCATGCACATACTACATAGTGCACATATATCCACTGAACAACGAAAAACGAAGAAAGGAAGAGAAGGCGATGCGCATTCAGTTGCATAAATTTTGCAAGCTTAGACTGCCATTTTTATAATGGGCAGAGACGTGACGGATCTAATCACGGAGGTTTTAGCAGGGAGGTGTCCTAACACCTCCCTGGTTTTAGTAGCTCCCCAGGCGTTTTTCATCATGTAGCTGAATTTTCCCTCATACTTTCGACATTTTAACTACTGTATTCATAATAAATAATGGAAATTCAATATTATAGGGACTTAGGGAGCTACTTCAATCATTGCAATGAGGCTATTCATAAGCCTCTACATCTCATCAAAATGGCAACTCTGTTACGACAGCGTTTTCAACTACATCGTTTCATTTGAAATGGGAGATCAGTGGTTTTTCTTTACTCACGAAAGGAATGTAATCAAACGAGGAGCAAAAAAAGGAGGCGTTATATGGAAACTAAAACATTTTGATGTAGCCAACCGTCTTGTGCGCTGTGGTCACGGGCAGAGCACGTTACGCTTACGTGTAAACCTGAACTGTCGCCGCCGACAGGGTAAAAAAGACGCACCAAAATGGCCGCCGTGAAGCTATAATTTGCAGTGTCGTAGGGAGCAATATAAAAGTGGTGGCGGAACAGTTTTGCAGTGCACCTCAGCTCACCATACCCCATTGTCCATAGGGTACTTTTTATGCTAATTTTTCGCTTTTTAACGAGCAAGAACAATTTTTTTAAAAATTGAAAGAAGTCTAAGGTTGCATGAACACATATACTGTAGGCCTGTTAAGGGCGTGATTTTGCAATGCGCTGAGCGCGCCAAAAAATTGGGCGATCCCTTTTACACATTTGTAAATATTGAGCTTGTATTGCAAAGGTGATTTAGATTCAGGGTTTCCTGTATGGAAATTTGAATATTTTGGGGACTTTCGAAGAATCTTCGTATCCTATTAGCATATATCTGTGATAGCATGTCGACTGAAGATCGTTGTTACCATGTATAATGTTATTTAAGGAGTGCGGATTGAGACTTCAAGTTCTCGGCGGCATTCAAAGAGATCCTGAAACTTTGTTGTTTTTTAGACAAAAAAGATTAAAAGCCTATTGAAGGAAATATTAGGGAAACGACACTGTAGCTGCTCGGAAAAGTTTATCACTAATTGCTCTATGAGCGACCACTTACTGCTCAGTTAAGACTTGCAATTGGGAGCGCGGGAAGCGCGCGGAAAATTTTGCCTTTTTTAAATATGGAGCTTTTGTAAGGAAGAATTTGGAATTTTATGAAGGAAAAGTTCGGAAAAACACACTGTATTTGACCGGTTTTCAAATGGCAAATTTCCGAATTTTTCACTTTTTCGAGCCAGGGGGACAATCGCCACCTGCATCCTGTAGCTACGTCACTGCTCTGCAACATTGAATATCGACAACATTTTCACACTTCAAGAAGTAAATAACCCATCTACACAGACTACTCAACTGACAAGGTTGAAAGGTATCTGGCGATAGGTGTATGTGTGCGAGAGCATTTGAGTACGGTAGACCAATGGTTCCTTGCCTGGAATATGAAGTCTTGCTCGAAAGGCTATCTCCAGTTGGCGCGGAGCGAATTTTGAAAAAAGACAACCCACCGGAGGAAATGGCATATCCAGGGCTTGTAAGAAGGAGCTAAGATTACCTATTTGCTTCAAGTGTGAACACCACTGCCGAAATTTTGCCCCTTTTAGACAAATGTGTAGATATGGAACTTGTATTGCAGAAAGCTTTGGATTCTGGGTTTCCTGGTAGGAATTAAAGAGTTGAGGGATTACTGAAGAATCTGCAAGTTCCTTCATATATTGGTGGCAAATCTATGAATGATTACACGACTGAATCCTTGTTGCGACAGAATGTATAAGGCCTACGAAATGACACTCTCCCATGACATTTCAAACGTTTCCCAAACTATATATTGCATTTTTTTTTTGCGACAAGTGAAGCGCGCCGGAAATTTTTCATGTGCTTTTTTTTTTTTTGAGATTTGGAAAAATGAAAAAGGGGTTTTCTGACCCGGGAATTGGGGGCGGAATCATATTATTATTTTTCACTGGAGGGCTTTCGTCCCCAGCCCCCTCCCTGCCTCCTTCGTCTATGATAATTTAATTTTTATTATATTAAACAGAATTTAAACTTGAATGAGAAAAATTTTGATATTCCTGCAACACGTGTAGTGATTCATTACCTTTTTATTTCTAAAATAATTCAACTTCCTTGCCCAATCTGTTGACTTACTTGAGCAAGTCTAAACTTGCATTCAAACCCCATGCAGCAGGATGATAGGATCTTATATTATCCTGCTCTATGCACAAAACCATAGCAGAAAGCCATCTTGCTACGCCTTTTCTCTCACGTACGGTAGCGATAATCTAACACGCAGTATGCTCTGTCCATGTACAGGAAGTCCGTGCATGGTTGTCACAAACTTGCAGAGACTCACGGCCGCGCGCTAAAGGCTGGGGAAATTCCAGTCACCCCAATTCGGACGTATCAGTTTTTCCTGGTTCATGACTCGCTCTTGATAGTCATGTCAATACTTTCTCACTAAATTATGAAATTTAGAAGATACACTCATTGGTTTAGTTTCACACATGCAAATTGCAATGTTTTAGTTAGAGTTGAATGACATGATAGATAGGACCTACAGCCTGCCTGGCTTACGAAGTTTTTCTCTCCAAGGGGACCGTGAGGTGTGTTAAGTGATCGCCGGTGCCAGTGGAATACAGGAAAGCCGGACGGGAAGGGAGTGTTCCCTCCCCTTTGAAAATTCTTGCCTAATTCCTTGCAAGGAGCTTAAGGATACAAAAATAGTGCAAGATTTGCGACTTTGACATGAATTAGTCTTGAAAGTTGAATTGTGGTGTTTAATGAATGGTGGTAATAGGCTACGGATTTGGAGAAAAAGGAAAAATTAGTTTCTTTACATGCAATTTGCTTGGTGCCCCCTGACGTACCGGTATGCTACCTTTTGAAGTGAAATTTGCGTATTTTAGTAACTAAGTTTAGGAACCGAAATGAAAAGGGTAGAGCCAGCGAGAGGGGGTATTGCCCCCTTCGGGGAAGGCTCACGCCCGTCAGGGAGAAGATTCGATTTCGCCATGGAGCCTTCCGGCATCCGTACCGCAAAAGATGTAAGTCCTATAAACTTTAGTTACCCGACGATCTAATTCATTTTACTTGCCAAAAGACATAACTCTTTAAGGAAATTTTCAAAATTCCCAATTTTCCTTGCAAAAATCCAAAGAATTTCTATTTTTAGGTCAAGAGCAGTCCCCTCCCCCAAACGTATTTTAAAGCAACAGTTAAATATCACAGTTTTCTTGTTATTTCACTTCAAAAATGTCTAATGTCATGTTTTATGTCTTCAATATTGCATATGCAAGTAAACTAATTAATCAGTTACTTTTTTTGAATTTCACATTTGAGGAGAAAAGGTGTTGCCACATGATTCTCAACGGCCAATCATGAAACTGGTCAGTCAACTACTCTTCTTCAAGTTGGGGTGACTGCTCTTGCCATTTAAGCTTCAGAAAATTCTGAAAAAATAGTCAAAATATTTTCCTTTAACACAAACTGATATTTAACACCTCAAGCAACTTCCGTCTTCGGACTTTGTCCACATGAAATTGGATGGATTGACCTTCAATTCTCCCCAACAAATATAACTTTTTTCAAATTTTCTGCAAAATTCTTCAATGTATAACCTACATATGTTCAAATATATTCTAAGGGGAGGCCAAACTTTTTAGGAAATTTTCCAATTCGTTCGTTAAATCCGCCGAAGAGATAATGATATTCAGTAACCGGATAACTCCAAAATACTTCAAGTTCGAGTCACCCGGTGTCCCAGAGGAGGATTTAGGAGGAAGGGCCAGGATCCCTTCCAAAATAGGTGGAACTCATTTACTTCATCAAAAAGGAGACGGTACTATTTCAACTTAAATAAACCTATGTCACGTGTCCTGTTTGCCTAATGACACCCATCCTCTATATTTCTGGGCAAGTTAAGTTTTTCCATTCCACACATAAAATTTTCTTTTCAATTCAATTTATTTCCACAGATTATAAAAATTGAAAGTATTTACAATATTCAGTAATGTTAAGTGGAGGAGGGCTGGAGAAGCATGAAGATTGCTTTTACGAGCAGCCCCCTTTAACAAAATAAACAGACATAATAGCAAAACATTTACAATATGGTTACCCCTTCCATTCTATTTGGTAAATTTTTGATGAATTGCACTTTTTTCTTTATTGATTTTAAACATTCCATTGCAAAAGGGAAGCTCAACATAACGACTATACTTAAATTCTTCTTACTAGTACAAGCCTGGCAGCCTGGAGAATAGCATTTCAGGCTGTCTGAGGAATTGCAATTTCAAAATTTTCTGAACGCTCCGGTCCAACTGATGATGGCGCTTTGCAAAAAGTAATTGCACCATTTTGCATATTTTGTCATTCGCAAAGTGCTATTTTCGGCATATATCTGGAGGGATTGTGAAGCCTAAAATATTCCTTTTCGCTCCGCTCCAACTAATGGCGGCGCTCCGCTCGGAGAGTCCCGAGCACTGACACTTATCCCGTCATATTTTTTTTCCATTCCGCCATAAACTGATCGGCCTCCTTCTAGCAAATCCTGGATCCGCCACTGTTTTTTGCTCATAAGGAGGTCGAATTCTTCAATGAAAACCCTTAAATCTATCATAAAATTACAATTTTCCTCTAATATAAGCTTCATATTTTCAAATGCAGGCTGAAAATGGAAAAAATGGTAAATTTTGCAATTTCGGTAGATACGGTACTCCGAACCGTTTACAAATAAAAACCCCAGTCAACTTCAGCCATCCCGAAATTCTACTTAATTTTTTTCTTGAAAGGCAGGTCACTTAACTGAACATAAAAACCGATTTTTTTTCAATCTTTACCTAACCACAAAACTCTTCTCTCATTTCAATTTCCACAATCTCTTCAGTGTAAGTTATAATTTCCAAATCTTTGTTCCAAACAGGTAACAATTAGTTTTTGGACAAACTTCTAGTTTCGTCTGCAATCAGAGTTCGTCAGAGAATAGTAACAATACGTTCCAGCACGTCGTTTTTCATTTTTTAACTCATTTTTCACCAGAATAAAGATACATTAAGGTCTTCAGGGAAGAAGAAGCATTAATTTTGTAATAACCTTATGTCAACAAAAATTTCTGAATTTTTTTCGGGTAACAAAATTCAACACGGAGGGAAGACAAGACAGCTTTCACCTCACTGCAGCCAATCACCACGTGAGACTGCGTGTGATCACGGATTATTTATTTCATTTTTTTTTTGGTCAGTTTTAAATGAATGTGCAAATGTGGTGCAGAATTGAAGTTGTGAAAAAATTAAACAAACTCTTATTGCCGCTTTAATTGTTAACTAATACGACAGAACTGGAGCAAGTTTCGGTGAGTAGGTGAGTTCAAATACAGAAACTACGCCGTACCTGTAAAAACTTACCTGTCGCAGCCTGAGGACTCGGAGTATTTGTGATAACGAGGCAGACCTCTCAAGTCACCAGCCCCTGGAGGTCACTATTGAAGGGTCTGCAGCCCTTCTAAATATATTTTAATGTGTATGTACTGTACATGATGTATATTGTCACTGTTGATGGTTTGAATTTTGTGTTTCGCATAGCCAGTGCTTCTTTTGGTGGAGACTTTGTCCCATTCGCATATATTTCCAAGCGCGTAAAAACCTTCATTGTTAAAATAGTATGTTCACAACACATTTTCCCCACTTTGAAAACACATTTCAACGTTCCCAATAAGCTGGGTGGGGGGGGGGGGGGGTGTCATTGATGTATTAACCCCTAATTTAGCGATGTCGCAAACTAATGAACCCGGCTCTGCTGGGAGTGGATAGCCTCGGAAAGGCAAGTCCCCTGAAACCGGATGGTGGTACCACAGGGGGAAGAAAGTTTCCACAAGGGGCAAGATATTTACATACGAACAGGGTGGGTCGAGAGGGGTCAATGAGACCTCACTTTCTCCAGTGGCGTGCGCAGGAATTGTGTGGTAGGAGTAGACGGTGAATTCCTTCGACTAAGACATAAAGGTGGATCTAAGGGGAAGGGGGTTTGAAAAGTATTTCGTCATAGAAATTGACTAGACCTAGCCATTTGGTGTCTCGCAATGACAATTATGATAGCAGTATTCCAGTCCTGTGATGTGGTTAATAACCAACCTATCACCACCGCTGAAGATCTGTTTAATGGTTAACATGTCAATAAGAGCTAATGACATGTAATATGGACATAACTGTGAATGCCTAAAGTCCATGAGCAATTTTGAAGGTAGGGGAGGGTGAACGGACTGAGATCATGATACACACCAGACGATATGACTATTTCCATTGTAGGAGTTTAAGGTTTGTTGCCGGGGCCAATGGTCCCTTTTATTTCATGAAAAAAACTTTCAGTGTCTTTTTTACTTGCTTTAACCGGAAGTAAGCAGGATAATATAAAAAATCTGATGTGAGAAATAGATTCAAAACTATTGCAGGAGCTGTGCCCAGCTTTCCTATGAGTTTATTGCATGAACCCCTTCGAGAATCTTTACTTAGACTGCGCCTGGGGACCTTTTTCTAAAGTCCTCCCGATCCTCTGGCAAAGGACCGTTCGGCGAAAAAAAACTTTGACTGTCTCCCGAAGGAGCTATCACGTCCCCGCCTAGGGACCTAAAGAGGAGCATCTGAACTCGCACTTTGCAGCTCAATATAACGAGTGACAATCGTCAGCCTGTCTCAGGTTGTGTCCCAACCTCAATAATCCTATAAACATGCCGGCTGGCAACCCCCTAGCTGCCCGTCTCCTACCGCTTTTCAAAAATACCCTAGATCCCTCCTGACTAAAATCAAGGAGTTGCTACAATGCGTTGAGACAATCATGGACATATTTTGTCTTCTACTGATGAATGGACAAATCAAAGGAGCCTTGTGCCAACACTTAAGCAACGGAATAATCCAAAGTTTCAAACTGGTAATTCATGAGAAAGTTTTCAATGTAATCGGGGTAAAGTTTAACAAGTACGAAGAAAAATATTAAAGTGATACTTTTTGTTTGAAAGAAGGGAAATACACTAAATTATTCTGCTTTTCCCCTTTCATGAAATATAAAGAATAACTTTACTCAGTTGAAAAAATAGCGTAAAAAGACATTTTTGGTAAAATCTTCTCCATCTTTCGGAAAGAGCCAAAAATTTGCCATCCTGTGTAAATATGTGAGATGTATATGGAGCCTACTATGAAAATATTTTTCAAATGATTTCGTGACGTTATATCAATAAACGGATTTTATCGGACTACACTGTACGATAAAAAATATGTCGGTGTAACGTCAAGAAAAAATCAGTTGGTTGGCATTTTATGTTTGCTCTTTCGGACCAGAGATGGAAAAGATTTTAATGAAAACCGAAAAATCGGATCGAATTCCTTGGAGCATGACCCAGACTCAAGTTAAATAACGTACCAGCTAACTTTCCGTATTTTTTTAAATTCGTCCAAAGTCCTTCCGTATCACAAACCTGATATACGGATCCTGACGGCTCTGTGAAAACAATGTGTGGATGTAGCAGTAATCTATTATTTAGTATTATTAATCCAATGTTTGATCTGAGGATAGCCATCATGCTGACATGTTCAGTGTTAAAATTCTTCATTTTGTTAATATCCATGTCAAGAGTTGAGATGGGAGAGGGCCAGTGGGGATTAGGGAGCAAAGTTCTCTGCTTTTTTCGTCTCCTAGAAAGCTGAAGTTGTTATTTTGATGAATTCATTTTTACACATTTTCTCTTGCCCTTCAAAAAATCATTCCTGGAAAAGTTTTCGTTCCTCTTCAAGTTGTTACTTGGCTGAGGATCTGCAAAGAGGAATTTCCTGCGTTTCTTTTTTTTTTTTTTTTTTGGGGGGGGGGGGGGAGCAAGTTCTACATTATTGAAGACCTTAAAGGCCCAATTCTCTCCCGAACCCTATTAGTACCAATTCTCCTAACCTTCCTACCCCAGCCTCTCCAACAATTGTCTAAAGTTCAGTCCTCATCCAGACACAATCTCAGTTAACTTCATCAGGGTGAGTGTGAAAAAGCTGAATGTGTATAATCAGGGAGTTGTCCCTGACAACTCCCTGGTATAACCAAAACACTCTCAGTACAACTCATGCTGTAAAATATAAGCTTTGGTACTCTGCATTGTTTGAATCAGGGAGTTAATTGTCAGGGACAACTCCCTGTATGAATAAGCTGTCAAGCACAGAGCTGAGCTTATTGAGAATTTACTTAAACCCCTAAAAGAATTGCAGTTTGGGTTGGAGAGGACAGAGGATTTGTCCTTTAACGTAAATTTACAGGGCAGACATATTGTGCAATTTCACGGGTTTTAGTTGATTCAACTAAAGCGAACCCTGCAAACACGTGGAAACATTAATACGGGGTGATGAAAGGCTTCAGGGATTTAAGTCCCGCAAATTTCCTTCTGTGGGAATTTTAATCTGTCTTAACCTAGAACCTAAAACATATTGGGTGGCTTTATTTCTATGAGTACCCCCTTCCCCAACTGCAGCATTCGGTTCCACGGTCCATAAGAAAGGGTGGAAAGTGTAATTAGCATGAACTGATAATGCCTAAAATGCATTTATTTAAATGTGTGTATATGGTGATCAAATGAATGAGGGGGACTTGAACCTGTGACATATGGATAAAATTAATTCATTTCCACACTCTAAAAAATATTTAAACGATTTTGTTTAAAAATTAGGATACTCACAAAGATGAGTATTTCTACTCGAAATAAGTGAGTACTTCAACTGAATTTGTGCAAAATTTTACACAAATTGCTGAATTTGTGCAAAATTTTACACAAATTGAGTTAAAGTACTCACTTATTTCGAGTAGAAATACTCATTTTCGTGAGTATCCTAATTTTTAAACAAAATCGTTTAAATATTTTTAGAGTGCATTGTTAAAGGAATAATTATAAATTTTATCTTTCCACATTGTGTTTGGGTGTAAGAAAAATACAACTCACGATACAAGTTTAAAAACGATTGTTTTTTTTTAAACAAGTAACAGTTCAGGTTAGAACTTAAGCAGTGTTTAAGCAGTGTTTAATTTAAGCAGTGTTTAAGCACATTTTTTTGACTGGGAGCCGAGGTGTTCCTTTCTTACTGTGGGGTGCTTGGATTTTTTACTCGACCTTTTCACTGTCTGAGGGGAGCCACACCAATCAGTTCCTGGACTGCATAGAATATTTTGAAATCAAGGGACCTGCAGACAGATAAAAATGGTTAGGCAGTTGTTACTTTGGAATTAGATTGCAATAAAATGTTCGTTTCAATAAAAATGAACACATTGTAAAATGATCAGAAAATTACAAAATAAAATCTACTACTTCCATTTTTTGGACAAACATTTGGACACTGCATACACTTGTGCATACCGCCTTCTCACGGTTGGAATATTCAGTGACTTTTTGTAACAACTTTATTGACCTTGATAGACGTGGTATTCAAATTGGTAGCTTTATGTTGTAAACAGTGGCGCCGTAGCTAAATATTTTTCCGGGGCGGGGCAAGCAACCGAATTTTACCCTTTCTTTGTAGTGTGAACACCACAATATTAGGGGCGCAAAGGGCCCATAAATTTTGCCCTTTACAAATATCTGAAAATATGGAGCTTGTATTGCCAAGAATTTTGGATTCTGAAATTTGGAAGGAAATTCGAAAAAAGTTGGGGGAAGAATCTGCATTTCCTATTGGCAAATCTGAGATTGCATTGTAACCAAAGATCTTTGTTGCTATAAAATGTTATTTAATGCCTGCGAACCGAGGCTCTCCAAAGTCATTTTAAAAGTAAAGAGCTTGATCTGGAGAAAATTTGGATATTTATTAAAGAAAACTTGATGATCTGGTGTCACATATGATGAATTTCAGGAGGTCGGAAAAGCTTACCAAACGATTTATGAGCAAGCACTACTGGAGTTAAGAATTTCAATTTGCGGTGCCCGAAGGGCGCAGAAAATTTAGCCTGCGTAGCGCCTCTGTGGCTGCAGCCCCCTTTAGGATGCCGGTTGATTTTTTGGTAGCGATGAGCTGGGCGAAAAAATTCGTCCGCCCCGCGGGCTACAGAACATGTTGCTTTTTTGAAACAAATAATAAAAAATTTGGAAAATTCAGAATTTCATGAAGAGTTGGGAAAATCATTCCGTACTTGACTGGTGTCACAAATGGCAAATTTCCAATGTTTTTATTTTTCCAGAGCCAGAGACAATCATCCCCCAGGCTGCCTTCCTGTAGCCACGCCACTGTTTGTAAAATAAGAAAGACTGTTGGTATTGGAACAATCACTCATTAAAGAGTGAATTTTTCCTCTTCTCGGTGTAAAATTCACTCTTTTTGGGGTAAACTGACACTGTAATTGAGCGAAGTGGCACGGTTTTTCACTCTAGATATTAAAGAGTGACTAATTTCATGGTTACCTTTGGCTTTTAGAGTGAATACTTCGGCATTTAAATGGCAAGGGGCGTTTGATCTGGAGAGTTCTGCAGGGAGAAGGCGCAACCTTTGGATGAAACGTGAATCGTGATCGCGTGATCGCGCTTCTGAGGAAGAGTCTAATTTCTTTGAGAAAGAGGGTTTCCTTAGAAGAAAATTGTTGCCATGCAATTTGTGAAGCGACCGTATGGGAACTGGAACTGTATGCATGCAATACAAACCTCACGTGAAAATATTAACTCTTTATTGTTTTGGTTTAAACCAAATAAGTACGTCATCAGCATGCAAACCTATCGCAATACTGCAACTAATGTAACTCTCAGATGGGCCTAGGCTTGGATCTATCAATTTTATCACGATACCCAATTTTGTGTCGCGATGCAGTTTGTAAATGACATATTTGTACACCATAAAAGCTATGATCGATGTGGTCAGGGCCTGCGTCGGTCGGGTTCCTTCAGTACTGGGGGGGGGGGGGGGAGTGGCAAGGTCTGTACTGACTTTATCATTGAAATGGCAACCAGAAGTAAGAAGAGGGGATGGAAGGCCAAAATGGCATGGAGAAGACCAATGCGGTAAATAAGAAAGTAGTTGGGTGGAAATCAAGGAATGAATTTAAGAAGCTATGGCACAGGCTAGAACTGATGGTCTGAAGGTAATTTGTCAAGAGCGTGGAAACCTTATGTGGAAGACGAGGGTAGGGAGGAAACTAATAACCGGGTGCACGCATCGGAGTAAATCCTCGGGGATAAAGGTTGCTATCCCCAAACATTTGACTGGGGTGGCCCATGTAATATCATACCCTATGTTACAGATAGAAAACAGTATACGGTAGTTGAAGTTTTGACCTGTTAACCAATACTTCTCTCGTATAATCTCTTTAATCAGAGACCGCGGAGCCAATTTTGAAGTGCGGGGAAGCAGCCCAGTACCGGTATGTTAACAAAATAAATGCAGTGTAAAGAGACCTAAACACAGTTGAAGGCAACCAAAATCAAACGGCAGGAAATACTGCCCGTACTGATGCGGGGGAAGGGGTGGGGGTAGGGGCTAAAGTCCCGTCTCCGCGGTTCCTGGTACTTTAATTGTTGTTGTCGTTGTTGCCCGTTTCATTGCGCAGGTGGTTCAAGGTGATGGCGCTCTATCACAATTTCGTCATGTTATATGCTTTGACAGCTCTAGCTAGCAAGCTTCGAGTACGAGTTTGTTTTGACCACGGGCTGCGCTGATTGGCTGTTACTGTAAATATGGCATGCACAGTCTGTAACACAAGTGAGACACGAAGAAGGCGGTATGCTTGAAATTGGTGGAAACAGAAGCCAGCAAAGATATCTTTTGAATGATATTTGCATTGATCCTTCTTGTCATTGTTGCTGTCGATAAAGCTAGGCCACTTGCTGTAGAAGTTTCTTCCCACCTATTTGGGGATTTTATCCACAATTAGGCTAATTACGAAAAACAAGGGTAAACACAAAGGTGTGTAGCCTACACAGTTTACAGCCTAACAGTCAAACATAACGTTGCATTGCAGCAACAACAGTAACGTTAGGCCTAACGTTACTGCCAATTTGACAAACACTAACTTAGGCTCTAGGCCTTGGCCTAGTTCAGTAACTTGGGCCTAGCCTAGGCTACTAGGGGTACTATAGTAGTAACGTACACATTCTGTACATTGACCTAGGCTAGGCCCAGTGCTAGGCCTAAGTTGACGATATTCGTTCCTTCACAAAAGTTTACACTCAAATATAGGCCTAGCCTAGACTAGTCTAGGGGGCCTAGGTAGGTATGTCATTATTTTGTGTTGTAGAATATTGCAAACTCAGAATCAGATACGGTCACTGCAACTGCTAAGTCCACTGAGCCTCCACTTTTAACTGGAGGTGCATTTGCAGTCACAGTGACTGATTTGGTCATTTCTAAGACTCCCAACCTGTACTCTGAAGTAAGCAGTTTTGACCCACTTAGTGATCATGACATTATCTTTTTTAAATTGAGTTGCTTTTCCCCTTGGCCTAAGCAACCACATACTTATCCGACAGTATTCCAAAGGGGATTATGACACCATGAGGTATGAAACCAGGAATTTCGCCACTGGTTACCTAAATGGCAGACAAGATAGTCGTACTATTGAAGAAAACTGGTTCCTCATTAAGTCTTTTTCTCGAGAGAACGGTGAAAAAAACATCCTGTCCAAACTTTCTAAAACTAGGAAATCTCTTCCCTGGGTCACTGATTATATCTGTAGGATGATAAAGAGAAGGAACAGACTTCATGCTTTGTACAAGAAGACTAACAAATTGTATTTTTACAATAAGTGGGTTGACCTTCGTGCTAGTATTAAGAAGGAGGTATTCAGTTCTCATAGGAAATGCATTAACGGCATGATAGATGATATTACTCATGACTCCAAACCCTTTTGGAGGTATATTAATGGCCAGAGGAAAGATAATTATATTATCCCCCCCTTACAGGTCTGTGGTAAAATAGCTAATAGTGATAAGCATAAGGCTGAAGCCTTGAATAGCCAGTTCAGTAGTGTTTTTACTAGAGACTCCTTTGACTCTGTCCCTCTACAGAGAAGACCTATCTGTAGTAGAATGGCCGATATTTCCATCTCTTCATTTGGGGTTGAAAAGTTGTTGCAAAACCTTAAGATAAGTAAGACCATGGGTCCTGACAATATACACCCATGGGTTCTTAGAGAGCTTGCTACTGATCTTGCTCCAATGATCAGTCATCTTTTCCAGCAATCAATCAACAGTGGTCAAGTCCCCAAGGACTGGAAAAAGGCAAATATCTGTTCTACTTTTAAAAAGAACGATAGCTCTCTCCCATCCAACTATCGCCCTGTCTCTCTTACTTGTTTATGTTGTAAGCTACTTAGAAAAAATCATAGTTGTGATACACAGTTACTCTCCATTGTGGACGATTGGACCTCCGCCTTAGATAAAAATAAACAAGTTGATGTCTTCATCCTGGACTTTGAGAAGGCTTTTGATACAGTTCCTCATGAACTACTTAAGACGAAGTTATTCTCCTTGGGGGTGTCTAGGCAAGTCATAAATTGGATTGATAACTTTCTTACTGACTGTTCACAATCAGTTGTTGTTAATGGTACTAGGTCTGCTTCTGCTCCAGTCCTTTCCGGTGTTCCTCAAGGGTCTGTCCTTGGACCAGTACTTTTCTTGTCTTATATTAATGATATTGTTAGTGCTGCTTCTTCTGAAGTTAGGTTGTTTGCTGATGACTGTGTTTGCTATAGGGTCATCAATAATCCCAGTGACTGCAGTGAGTTACAGAAGGACATTATAAACTTGGGCCAGTGGGCCAAAACTTGGGGTATGAGATTCCACCCGGCTAAGTGTAATGTTATGTCTGTTACTAGGAAGCATAACCAAATAATCTATAATTATACTCTTAATGGGACTAATCTGTTGAGGGTTGATTCAATTAAGTATCTGGGGGTGACAATCACTAAGAATCTCAGCTGGGACAAACATATCCAACTTGTTTGTAGTAAGGGAAATAGGATCTTAGGCCTATTAGGCAAGAACCTCTTATTTTGTTCCAAAGATGTCAAATTGGCGGCCTATAAGGTTTACTAAGGCCCTTGTTGGAGTATGCTTGTTCCGTCTGGGATCCACATCAGATTTCACTCCAAGATAGATTGGAGGGAGTACAAAAAAGATCTGCCAGGTTTATAGCCAGCGAGTACTCCCGAGAAGTTGGCTCTATGACCGCACTCCCTAATACTATTCGGGATTGGAATAACCTCCCAGAGAGTCTTATTGCGGGGGCCATAAGTCACCCAAAGCCAGTGGATTTCATTACGAACTCTTTTAGAGCCTGACTGATCACACGGCACGTACGCGGTGTATAAATGTCCTTTTGGATGTCTCACTGTCTTGAAGAAGAAGAAGAAGAAGAAGACGGTTTCTGAATTTGCGTTAGTCTTAGCTGGCTTAAGAGCTACCTGACAAGTCGAAAACAATTTACTTCATTCAATGGTATAAATTCAGAAATGAATGACATTACATGTGGTGTCCCACAAGGCTCCATACTAGGGCCTCTTCTCTTCATTATTTATGTTAATGATCTGAATGATATTTGTAAGAATGCGTCACTTGTTTTGTCTGCAGACGACATGAATATTTTTTTTGCAGTGATAATCTACAGCAACTTGAAAAGACTGTCTGTTATGAACTCTCAATTTTCTGTGACTGGTTTGCCTGTAATAAACTATCCCTCAATCTGTCCAAGACTAACTACAGGTATATTGTGTTTAACAGTTCATCATGCATGAGGGATGAGACTTTTAATATTGTTGTAAATGGTCAAACACTTAAACGGGTCAATAATACTAAGTTCTTGGGTGTGGTTGTTGACTCAAAACTAAGTTGGGTAGACCACATTTCTTACATCTCGTCACAGGTTGCAAAGGGTGTTAATATTATTGGAAGATTGAAGTATATTGTCCCTAAGAATGTTTTGCGAATGATTTATCTATCTTTAATCTATCCACACTTAACTTATTGCTCATCAATTTGGTCTTGTGCTAGCTCCTGTCATATTCAACGTTTGTTTATTTTGCAGAAGAGAGCCGTTAGACACATTTCTATGGCTGGATCTAAAGATCCAACCAGCCCTATTTTTAAGTCCTTGTATCTATTGAAATTGCATGACATACTAGATGTTGGGGTTTTGTGCTTTACATATAGGTTTTTGGGTAATCTCTTACCGAATAATTTTGCGAATTTTTTTGAGCAAAATAGGTTGAAACATGATTACGACACCTGTCATGCTCATTTGTTAAGAAACCCTCTCACCCTTTCTCGTTTTTCACAAAGATCTCTACGTTACTGAGCAGTAAGGGCCTGGAACTCCTTACCGGACACTATGATTTCTCGTCCAAGTTTACAATCATTTAGGAAAAACGTCGTTACTTATTATATAAGCAAGTATTAATTAATTAGTTACATTGCCCTATTCAACATCTCTACAGTGCTAATTCAGGTGCGGTTCCGAAAATTAACTTATCAAGTGGCATGTATGCAACTATAGGTTGGGGTGGGTGGTGGTGGTGGGTGGTGGGCTCTTTTTGGGCATGGGTTTTTTGCAGGCTTTTGGGATGGTATAAAATTATCTTTGTTTTCGTTGTCTTTTGTGCAGTTATTGTGCCTTCGTCTTCCTTGTTTGTTTGCTCAGGGAGTAAGCTCCCGACAAGCCCCTAGGGGTTTTTTAGCTTACTTCCTTCACATCATGTATTTGGATTTTTGAATTTGAAATTATTCTGTACAATACCGAAATAACATGTTGTGGAAACAAATGAAACGAAACGAAATGAAACGAAGTTTACAAAATGAGGTATATTTGTGTGAATATTTGTGAACTTGAATTTGCTAAGTCCGCTTAGCCTCCACCTTTGAGTGGAGGGGCAGTCGCACTGACCATTTCTAAATTGGCCTTATTTTTCAGCACAAAATAATGATATAGGCCTAGGCTATATTTGTGTGAATATTTGTGTAGGCTACTTGAATTTGCCAAGTCCACTGAAACTCCACTTTAGAGTGAAAACACAGTTGCAGTGACCGTTTCTAAATTTGTGTAGGCTATTTTGCAATTTGATTTGCTTCACCAAGTTCACTGTGGCCTACACCGGAAAGTACATTTGCCATTAGTCACTGAACGTGACCGCATAATCCGCTCCTTCTAGTCACTCCTTACTACGGTCACTGGCCTACATGTACAAAGGTAACGATGTTTTAAGCCAAAACAGCAAACTGAGCTCTAATTACGATGGTATGGTTCATAGAACAGATTTGAGTTAACATAATGATTTTGAGCATTCTTAAATACCACTTTTACCCGATGGGAAGGACTTCCGCTCGACAAGCTATGGAAGACCAATTAGTAAGCGCTGCTAGTCAATACTTGTACTTCATATAGTAAGCTCTCTGTACATTACGAAACTGTACAGTCTCTGCGTAGGCTTCCCCATTTTATATGAGATCACATGACAAACACTGACTTCTTCGACTGAAAAATTACTCTGCACAGGCTTAATGTTACTTACGTAGAGGTAACCTAAAATAAGTGCAATGGACCTCGTGTGTATGATGTCAAAGAACCCTTGTTTTCCCAACATGTTTTCATAAAAAGATTGGTATGCACACAATCAGTGATTGCTTGCAGCCACATGCTCCATTGCTTTTATAAATTCTATCATTACCACCGATTATTTGCAAACTGAAAAAGGGGCTAAAATATACTTGAAACTTGCCCTTAGTTTCGTAAAATTCACCCTTTAACTACCCGCCAAAACGGGATGCATTGATAATCACAAACGTAAAATTTTATCCCTGCCATCTTCTTCTTCTTCAAGACGGTGAGACATCCAAAAGGACATTTATACACCCGGTACGTGCCGTGTGATCAGTCAGACCCTCAAAGAGTTCGTGATGAAATCCACTGGCTTTGGGTGACTTATGGCCCCCGCAATAAGACTCTCTGGGAGGTTATTCCAATCCCGTATAGTATTAGGGACAAAACTGTACTTAAAACAATTAGTCCTAGCAGGGGGGGGGGGGGCAAAAAGGCAAAGCATGCATGTTACGAGAACAACGCGTAGGTTTACAAAGATTAGACAGAGGGATGTTAGCTTGACCATAAATACCTTTGGCAAAAATTATAAGTCTGCAACGTCTCCGGCGGTCAGACAAAGTATCTAGACATAGATCTTTAAGGAGTGCGGTCATAGAGCCAACTTCTCGGGAGTACTCGCTGGCTATAAACCTGGCAGATCTTTTTTGTACTCCCTCCAATCTATCTTGGAGTGAAATCTGATGTGGATCCCAGACGGAACAAGCATACTCCAACAAGGGCCTTAGTAAACCTTTATGGGCCGCCAATTTGACATCTTTGGAACAAAATAAGAGGTTCTTGCGTAATAGGCCTAAGGTCTTATTTCCCTTATTACAAACAAGTTGGATATGTTTGCCCCAGCTGAGATTCTTAGTGATAGTCACCCCCAGATACTTAATTGAATCAACCCTCGTCAGATTAGCCCCATTAAGAGTATAATTATAGATTATTGGGTTATGCTTCCTAGAAACAGACATAACATTACACTTAGCCGGGTGGAATCTCATACCCCAAGTTTTGGCCCACTGGCCCAAGTTTATAATGTCCTTCTGTAACTCACTGCAGTCACTGGGATTATTGATGACCCTATAGCAAACACAGTCATCAGCAAACAACCTAACTTCGGAAGAAGCAGCACTAACAATATCATTAATATAAGACAAGAAAAGTACTGGTCCAAGGACAGACCCTTGAGGAACACCGGAAAGGACTGGAGCAAAAGCAGACCTAGTACCATTAACAACAACTGATTGTGAACGGTCAGTAAGAAAGTTATCAATCCAATTTATGACTTGCCTAGACACCCCCAAGGAGAATAACTTCGTCTTAAGTAGTTCATGAGGAACTGTATCAAAAGCCTTCTCAAAGTCCAGGATGAAGACATCAACTTGTTTATTTTTATCTAAGGCGGAGGTCCAATCGTCCACCATGGAGAGTAACTGTGTATCACAACTATGATTTTTTCTAAATGCATGCTGTTTAGAGGAAAGGCTGTTATTCGCTTGATAGTGATCCATCATATTTGAGCTGATAATATGCTCAAGTAGCTTACAACATATACAAGTAAGAGAGACAGGGCAATAGTTGGATGGGAGAGAGCTATCGTTCTTTTTAAAAATAGGACAGATGTTTGCCTTTTTCCAGTCCTTGGGGACTTGACCACTGTTGATTGATTGCTGGAAAAGATGACTGATCATTGGAGCAAGATCAGTAGCAAGCTCTCTAAGAACCCATGGGTGTATATTGTCAGGACCCATGGCCTTACTAATCTTAAGGTTTTGCAATAACTTTTCAACCCCAAATGTAGAGATGGAAATATCGGCCATTCTACTACAGATAGGTCTTCCCTGTAGAGGGACAGAGTCAAAGGAGTCTCTAGAAAAAACACTACTGGACTGGCTATTCAAGGCTTCAGCCTTATGCTTATCACTATTAGCTATTTTACCACAGACCTGTAAGGTGGGGATACAATGATTATCTTTCCTCTGACCATTAATATACCTCCAAAAGGGTTTGGAGTCATGAGTAATATCATCTATCATGCCGTTAATGCATTTCCTATGAGAATTGAATACCTCCTTCTTAATACTAGCGCGAAGGTCAACCCACTTGTTGTAAAAATATAATTTGTTAGCCATGGGAGTGATCGTTTGATATTTTCCGCTATAACCTTACCCTGTAGTATTACATGGAATTAGATTTAGAATTGCATCCATTGTGTTTTCCTTGCTTTCTCGCAGAAAGCGCCGCGTAAGTTGCTGTACAAAACAAACTGTTCTGCACAAAACATATTGTACAGACTGCAGTGTTTCGCCTTTTTTTCAAATCCCCAAGCTTAGCATACACGTCTGTGCACGTTTTGTGCACGTAGCTCCTAGAATCTTTTGCAAGTTCGGTGGTTATTATCTTGCATAAATTAGGTCATTTCTAGCATTCCTTCCGTAATGTTATTTACAGTAGGACTTATGCAATATTGTCACGCGACGTCATTGCAAACAAAAACAGTGATGCACGTGGTCTAATGCAGCAAAATTCTTGGCCCACGCATGCAGTAGACTTTCATGCATGTCTGTCTTTTCCGCCAAACAAGGCGTCATGTTTTGCTTGGTGACATCATATGCATACCATCCATTTCAAAATTTAAATTGGTCTCTGCATCGTGATTGGTTAAATTGCATTGATTCTACAGTAGCCAGCCAATCACAACTCGCATCTTCGCCTATGTGATTTAGTGTGTCAAAATACTCGGGTCTCGCGACAAGTTTTCCCGTTGAGTTTGTGTTACGACGATCGCACTTCCCATGTTTATATAGCCGCTAGCGAAGCAGGGCAAGCCCTGTGCCAAATTCACCATGAAACGGCATCTCAAGTCTCTGCGTACGTGGATTTTTCGGGGATCTGACTTACGTGCCTTTCAGCTGCAGATTCTTTTCAAACAAGAAGTAAGTTTTGGACAAGAACTGCTTAAAATATACGGGGAAATTTATATCCGAAAGGAACCATAAGATACGCTAATCAGGTGCAATTGTAATGCTTCCCAGAACTGCTGAGATTATCATGAATGGGTGCTCTACATGGGCTTCGTTGAAGCAGGAGAGTAGCTACAGAACATTAACGCAACTACAACCCAGTAAAAGAATGCAAATGTTTCGACATGATTGGGGGATGAAAAATAGAATGAGCATGATGTTGGCCTAAGAACTAAATTATTAAAGGACATGTGACACCGACTGCAAACAAATCTACTGTATTAAAGGCATGTTCTGGTGGCTTTTTGCCTTTGTCTTGTAAGAAAAACAAAAATATTCCACACCATGTCCTTCAAACCCTATCACAATACCATTTTCCTAACTCAAGATATCTCAGTCACTTTAAAGATGGGTTATTTCTGTTAAAAAAATACCTCTGCTCTTCAACAAAGCCACAGAAAGTTATGTAATGTGGGCACATTGCTTCAAATTCCTTTTGTTTTTCTTTATAATTTAACACCCTGTTTGTCCTTGAAATTTGATACTGCTGGAATGTTTGAATATCTTTTTCTGTAGTTCTAGCATTACCCTTCAACATATGTAGAGCGCAACCAACAATGTTCCTTGATATTGTCTGCAGCGGCATCATAATTATAAATAAACTGAATGCAGCGTCAAATTAATGTGCCACAATGACATCACAGATTTCCCATGATGCATCAAATCCCAAGAAAAATATGCAGTATTTTAAAAATTTGTATCTTCCAAATGCTATATGCTATTGAAATGCAGTTTTCACCTTTTGAAAGAGAAAATTTTTCTGTTTATTTTGAAGTTAACGAATTTTGTCTCCAGAACATGCCTTTAACAGTTGATTTGTATCCCCACATTTGAAGTGAAAATATTACGCCTACAAAATGATATCCTGTTCGTGAAAGGAACAGAAGTTTTCCCAATATTTTCCATCCTGAAGTTGTAATATTGTAAGCCGGTCCAATTATGTCAATTTTGGTGAGCAACGGGCGCGGAATAACGGCCAAGGGGGGGGGGGGTAAAAATCATCTGGTGCCAGCGCTAAATAAAAGCCATGCCGATGAACCAAAACTTTCGAAGCAGAAATTAAGTCATATAAAGCCAATGTGACCGCTATCAGTAGATCAAAATTTGTACGAATGTGAGTTTCAGTGCTAATATTTTTGCAATGACTTACAGAAATTGTGTTGACTAATTTGCCTTAAAAGTGTCACCATTTTGCGTCTAGCGACTTGCATAAGTCACAAAATTTCCAAAAGGGGAGGGGGCACCCCCTCCCCCAGGCCAGTGATTCATCTATGGACGCATCAGATGAAATGTTGCTGTATAAGCATTTTGAAAGGAAGAAACATAATATGCAGGTTTATGTACCCACAGTTACAGGGTTAGGGTTAAGTATGCGTAGTAATGAGGTTAGGGTTATAGTACAGACGCATAGTACTGTAAATAGTGTTAGGGTTATGTACACATAGCTAGGGCGAGTGATTTTCCGCTTCAAAAAAAGCAAATTGCGTTTCCATATTGTAAATTCTGTGTTTTTCTGTTTCAATTTTTTTAAAGATTCCGTGAAATTCTGTTTCAGTACAGAAGGGTATATTAATAAGGCTACAGATTAGCAATTAATCAGCCACTTGTCAATTCACTACAGGTGTACGACTCCAAAAATTTCAACATAAATTTAACATTTTTCAAGAAATAACAAGTTCAGCTTCAAAACCATATTATTCATGTCCTTGTATCACATATGAGTGCTTGTAAGTCTTGAACTGAAAAAAGTTTCAAAAAAGGTCCGATCACTGTTTCAAGACCAACAATGTTCACAGTTAGCAGCAGTTGTACACGGTAACAGTCAGCTGAAAAGCATTACGCAGCTACTTCATGCTGTACCTCTGTTACGAAGAATCGTGCTCACTGATTGGCTATTGCCTTTATGAATGAGTGGCTTCTTTAAAATCTTGGGAATTCCCTGCTCCTAAAGTAATTATTGAGGGAGGGTGTCATGTTATTGCCAATTCAAGTACACACATTCTCTGAGCGTTCTTCTAATGGTTCACGCGGAGCAGCAGCTGAAGGCAGTATACTGTGCAATGTGTGCATACATGTAGCAGTGGCCGTCCCGGTTATGTATATAGGTAAAGTTTGCTGCAACTTCCTGGTAAACACACAAAACTGAGCTGTCCAGTCTCTCTACTTTTAATGTTTGATCTTTAAATGCTCTTTTTACTGTAGCGATCAATGCAACATTCCATCAGAAATACTATTGTCACCTAATGGGAACCCTTGAGTGGATCACAGATGTTAGAATAACATGTGCATGGGTGTCCAGAGAAAATAAAATGGGCCAAGGGGGGAGGGGGATGGGCAAAACTTTTGAACAATCAAGGGGAAATTCTTTAATTCCCAGAAAAGCTTACAGAAAGAGTGATTACACCACAATAAGCCTGACAGGGGCCTGAGGCCAAGTGTCCTGGTTGGGCAAAATTGCATCAAGCCCGCTTAGCCCAGACAAACTTGAACACCCAGTCTCAAAAAAAAAAAGGAGAAAAGGAGTGTTGTTCACACACAAGGTGTGTCAAAAAATTTTTCCTTGGAATTAATGAAAAACTGAAAATTTCAGGGTTCTTTTGAGGAGGTCTGCCATGGTAAAGTAAATCTCAAGAAACTTTGTGTTTTCCATGGAAGAACTTGCCCTTACTCTGAGCAAAATCAAGCATATTGACTGTTCTACTAGCTGGGGGTAGTTGTGATATGGCTTATGTTACGGTGTGGATTAAGTTAAAGCTGATCTTCAAACAGCATCCATCAGTTCTTCAGGTACAATTTTTCCATTAATATCATAATATTTTAAATGGTTGGGGAATAGTATTGCAAAGGCAAGCACTTCTAAAAAAGAACTGGTATTTGAAAACCTCAGAGTCAAGGCTGTGATTGATTACCCATCTATCAGTGGTCAATCATGGATCAAATAATCATTTCCATTAATCGAATGTCACAAATCATGTGATCAATAGCTGCATTACCTTAATCTTACATTAGATTATATTTTTTTCAAGTGGGGTAGGTATTTCTAAGTTAAAAACCTGTTTTCAGGTTGAAAAAGAAAGATCAAAAACACAGAAATGGGAAGAAAGTGACAAACTGAAAAAATTATGGTTACTGCGGATATATTTTATTTCTATGGTGTTGTGGTCACACCCATCAATCATTATTAACCTTGTAAGTTGCTTTGTTTGGCAAATCCTTTGCAATTGTTTTATGGATTAGTTCTTTGGTCAAGTGAGACATGAATTTTAATTAAAGTTGATATGTTTGAACTTGAAGCAGTATTTTGTTTTATTTTTGGTATTTCATTGTGTTCATCAACTCAGGCTTTGTGAAATGTATGCCCCTCCCTGATGTCATGGTAGGTGACTCTCTTGTTTAAATTTCAAGTCAAATAAGAAACCTTGGAGTCATTTTAGACAAGGCACTGGACATGGAAGAACATGTTGGGAGAATCATCCAAGCAGCTTCCTTTGTCATCTACAGTTTCTTGATAGTACATCCAGATAGTGCCTTGTGCATACCTTTGTGTCATCATGCCTTGATTACTGTAATAGCCTCCTATATGGACTTTCCTCATATGAGATTGATAAGTACAGCATGTCCAAAACTCAACTGCCCAGCTGGTGACTTGCAGTAGAAAAATGGGCAGATCAAACCTGTCCAGCAAGAACTCCACTGGCTACAGGTACAAGAACACGTAGTTTATGAAATCGTTTTGCTCACCTACAAGGCTCTTCATGGCATGGCGCCATCTTTCATTTCTATTTTGGCATTTATATTTCAGGTATAATATAGCTGTAACTGATATACTGACAGCATGGCATCATTAATACAACCGTTTGTTGACAAAGAAAATGCCACATCAATGGGAGCCGGTGTACGAAAGGGAAGGACACAATCATTTGGACAAAGGCATGGTAATTATTGACAGACTTAATGCCAGTTAATATCCCCTTTTAATACCTTAAACAAGTAAGGTATTGAAAGAAAATGTTTGACTCTCTCTTAACTGCCCTGATTCCACAATGATAAAACCCCCATCCCAGGCTGTTGGAATCATTAGAACAATTGCATCCTATGGTAATGGTAAACTTGGTAGTCCCATGGAGATGAAAATCACAGAACCCCAAATTTGTTACCACTTATCAGATCAATTACCACCCATGGATTTTTTGGCAAAAAGTCAAAGAGTTACCATCGTGAAAACTGAGGCAGCTCACAAATGGGGTCCCATGATTTCTGAAATTCAAAAGCTTGCACATTTCATGTAAAACAAGCTGCTACATTTACATTAAAGGGAAAGTTTAGGAAAAAGATCATCTTACATATACAGCATACAAGGGAATAAATCTAGACAGGTTGGTGAAACTCATATGCAAATCTGACGTGTATTGCTTGAGATATCAGCAAAGGAAGAACTTACTAGATTTGTGTTCCCAAAATGAGCTTGAGGACAGCAGTGGCTGTATCACTTCCCTACATTGACAAGGAATGTGGGAAATGAGCGAATGGGAGAATGCAGGCTGTCACATTTCACAGGAACGATTGTTCCCCATCACATGGTGGTCCAGTGGTGATTAAATCATGGAATCCAATAACTGGTTACCACCAATCAGTTACCACCCATGCATTTTTAACAGAACCCAAAAGTGGATTCACATGGGTTACCATGGTGAAAAATAGTGGAACCTACAAATGGGTTCCCATGATTTTTGAAACCCAATGGCTTGAGAATGAGGGAAAATCTCACCAAGGCAAGCAGTCTCCATCTCCCAACTGCATCCACTAGTAAGTATGTGATTAGCTCTTAGACAAATTTCCTTCCAAGAAATTTTGGTCTTGGTGTTTGCCTCGAAGGGAATTAGGTGGAAGTTGTCTATGTGGCAGCCATCCCTCGCCTTAAGGAAGTTGCCAGTGGGAGGGCCTGAATTTTTTATGTGTGAGCTGACAGCAGATCTCTGGCCAAGGAATGCAGTTCCACATCTCCAGATTACTTTTAAAATCTTACAGTCTTTATCAGCCTTGCCATATCCTGATACTAAATTTACTTGCAACTGAAGATTTAAGCTAGCCGCAGTGCCGCACACTATACGACTTTGCGTGTCGCAACTCAACTAAACCGTCGTGACCTAGTTTTGAATCGTCATCATGATTTTTAGTTGCATGACAGGGCCATGCACACTATACCACTGGCTATTGCACATTGTCAGTCTAACGATTAGGGAATGCACACCCACGATTGGCACGTGCACACTACTGCTGTTACGGTACAACAGCACAGAACAGTATACAGTTTGCAACTATACTTTCAGTGTGTAGCTAGTGTATTAGGCCTATGCAAGTTTACAGCTCACCAGTAATGTCGACTGCCTGGGCAATCTCTTCAACGGTTTTTTCCAAGCATTCCTGTAGAAATAGCTTTGTTTCCATAATTTTAAAGTACAAGTTGTTTCTCCCACATTCTCCCCATACTCAGTCCATATATCCATCTTTTCAACTGATTATTTACACTAAGTTGTGTCAACAGTTGTCACTGGAACCAGACAACTTCACCGTATTTATATCACGTGCATATAAATCAGTAATTTTGATTGGTCAGATTTTTCAGTCCCTTGCAACTGTAGCTGTACAGAGTCGGGAAGAACCAACATGTTTGTTCTCACTGAAGGTGATGCGGCTTAAAACTGGTCCTAAAACTTCCAGTCAAGTTGCAACGCGTAAAGTCCTATAGTGTGCGGCTAGCTTTAGTCGTCTCTACCAAAAATGAATGTTGCTTGTGATGATAACTACAGGGCTTCTGTGGTCGTGTAAAACCAAGGAAAGTCATCACTGTCCATGTAACTTTGGAAAGTGATTTCAAGACCTGGAAAAATATTGAAATTCAGGGTAACTGTAAGAAGTCCTGAATGTGAAGAGGAAGGCCATGGAAATTCCTTATTTGATCTGGAAGAGTCATAGAAAAATCAGGTCTTGAGTTTTAGATCTTCCAGGTGTGCTACTCTAACAACTTGGATTGAGCATTCGACAAATTATCTACTGCCATTATGCTTGGTGTTCAGCGTAAGCAATGGAGTAGGGAAAAAAAGTCAGTGAGCCACAACTGGAAAAAAGGCTGTGGCCAGCTCAAAGTGAACCAGTAGGTTGGAAACTAGGCCGTAAAACTCCATCTAACTAACTAACTCGACTTATTATCATTCCCTGGTTCTTTTCCTCCTGAAACATTTGTATTGAGCCAACAAATAAATGAATACATAACAGTATAAGGTTCTAAATTATAAAAGATTAACCAAATATACCCCTGAGAATGTTCTGTAATAAAAATATTTCAAACATTAAACCCCCGCTTGAACTTTGTCAAGGGTGGAAAGATACCAGAATACTGCAGTTCAATGTCCAGGAGGAGTGTCGAGTGCCCCTAGATTCTTATATGAAGAGTTGCTGCTGACAGTACACTTGCCCCCCCCAAATTCAACAAAAAGCTTGTCCCCTGAAAAATGGTTGACTGTAAGACAAAATACGGCATGTTATCTAGAAAATATCCTTGCTACAACTACTGGTTAAAGACGTGGGTGGGATGTGGTAAAATCCTGTCTCTTTCAGGTGACCCAAGACCTACAGTACCAGTACAACCCCTTCTTAAGCTATGTGTACACTCACTCCAGTATCTAAGCATAAAATAACAATTTTCTATTCTACATATTACTGTACCTCATTTATGATACATAAAATACTTGCCTTGAAATGCCTATTCTCCAAGTGTTGATACATACTGTACCTGCACGTATAATTTTCCAAAAATATTACTGGCGGTAGTAAATATTACGCTTTTATTGCATCAAATGTAAAATCTCTACAGGGCAGACTTTTTCCAAAGTGAGCTTGGAGTTCCATTCTACCCTACATTTTTCTTGGATTTTTTGCCCTCCTTGACGTTTCCTCCTGACTGCTGTGACAGTAATAATTACAAGAAAAAGAACAACTTACGTGAATAGAGGACTTACTCTCTGCCCATCATCCAGCCATGTCCCAGTGTCGACGACCCTACTCTCAGCCACCACTGATAACAGACATAAACACTAATATCATGGCCGAAGCCAGCCAACAAACAAGGCACCTTTCTTCCAAAACAACTGACTCCTCCCGACGTAAACATTAGTGGGAACCCTTTATCGGTACTACCCCAACAGTATACATGGCCCCGACCTGCCTACGGTGACGCCCAGAATACCAGTGCTCATCTAAACTCCCCCAATCCAACTCCTATAAGCTACATGGGTCAAACCACCCCAGGTACCCCTTTATTATGCAAAAATTACCTCCTGAGCATCACCCCTATATTCCTTTATTATTATTTTCACTTACAACTGTATGGGGAATTCATGTACTGGCAGAACCCAATAGTAGTCATGAATAAATGTAAGGGTCAATTAGCAATAACTTTTGTCTGAGTGATCACACCCATTTGCATCAAAATTCAATGCTTGAAAAGCCATGAAATTTCATTATTCCCTGCTTAAAACTTTACCCTTTCTGCTAGTCACTTACATGATTTTTTGTTTTTTTTTTTGTTACAGCTGTAGGCAAAACTTTTGGCAATGAGAATGTACAGACTCCTCGTCAGGTACTTGGTAATATCAGCAATGATCCCAACGCTATACGATCAACTTCAAAACCAATTGGAAAAAAGGCTAACATCCAACAGTCAATCAAAAAGCCTTCACTGATGAAAAAACCTCCACAGGGACTTAGTATGAGGAAGTCATTATCCAACACACCAGGACAGGTAAGGTCAAAGCAAAGGTGAAAATGTGCACTATACTAAACCATAATTGACCAATCATTCCTCAACGAGACAATGCACCCACCCACAGAGTAAGCAAATTTGTACCAAACAATTTCCACACATGGAAATTACTAATTGGGTAATTTTTTGCTACAAGTGGAAAAAGTTGGGAGGCTCCTTCTAAGGTAATTTGGATATTTGGAAGGGAAGTTTGGTAACTGGAGGGGATTTGGTTGGGTTGGGTTGAGTTAGGTACTTGGTTGGAAATTTGAAATTATGCAAGGGAGAAAAGGGGAAAATTGTCCATGGACCATGGTATCACAGGAAATAATTTAGTGTTCAAATTTTGCATAGCAATTTTGCTGTTTCAGGGCTCTTCGATCACAAAATCACTAACAACCCACACGTTCAATGTAGAAAATCTGCTACACAATTTTGTTTTTGTATAGCAATTTGTCCATTTTGTGTAGTAAAATGCGATGCGATACCAGGTAAATTATTCCCTGTATCAATCAGTTTGTGGCAGGCTTGTGGGAAATTAATTATCATTTTCATTTTTCTTGTATCAGTGAAAACTGTCATTGAAGTATTGTCCATGGCATGCTTTTCAGTAAGAAACATCAATTACGACTTGACCATGCATGATGTCCTTGGCTCTATGCTTACCCATGTTTACTTTAAAAGGAGACAGACCCGTGATGACAATAATAAACATGTAGTAACCATTTGTTCTGACCAATGGCAAAGCCTCAATGACTGTTTTGGAGAAGTTTTATTTAATGTGGAAAATGGACTGTAAATTTCATGTAATTTTGTACAAGAGAAAATGAAGTTATTTTTACATGTTTGGGTATGAGTATTACCATTTGATCTGATTCCAACTTCATTCATAAAAAAATCTTTGTCATACTTTTCTTTTAATTTTCTCTCTACTGCAGCCATTGCAACGAAAGACCAAGGTTGCTCCTCCAGCACCAATCTTTAAAGTACCCACCTCGCTTCTCAAAGATAACTTACCACCAATTGAACAGATGCATATATTTGAAGACAAAGGTATGTGCTCTCCTATAAAACAACATCTTGTGTATCTTTAGACTAATCTGACAGTAAGGGCAAGTTGGTCATTGGCGGGAGCCATCAGTTTTAATCTTTTAAAATTCATTGTTTATGTGGAATTGTAAATGTCTGTTTTTTAATGGTAAATGTTTATGTTGAGTGGATAAAGAGTAGAGTATACAACCATAAATGGCACAACAGTTATACATACATAGAAAGAAATCAGGTGGCTCCCAGTTATATCCAGGTAAACCTGCCTATTACTTGACTGCTCAGTTTTGTCTGTAGCATGCATACAGTGGTAGAGCTACCGCGATAATAATTTTTCATTTATTGATATCGCCAGCATTTCCAGGAAGGCATCACTATATCGCATGTTTAAAACTGCAATCTTGACATTTGCCATGAGCATGCTTATAATCATATACAGTGCCCGTATCAAGGACATATACTCAGTATAAATAAACTAAGCCAATAAAATTCAGTTTGAAGCTCAAAGTTTCATCAGAAATACATTTCTAAGATTCTGTTGCGATATTTAATACAGCTTGACAAAGCATGGGTTGAAATTGTCAGGGCAAAATTATATTGATGATATTGCGATTCTCGTGGCAGCCCTATGCAGTGGTCTAAGATACCCACATTCTGCATTGGATGGTACTGGCTGGTGGCTGGCCATGCCAGATGCTGAATAACTCAAATCAGAATTAAAAAGTGATTTCATGCTGCATGGAATCTTGGGGCACAAGGGGATGTACTGTAGGAGAACTATGAGCATGTATGATAAGATATATACATGTTTTTAGTGCACAATCATTGTCTATGTGACAAAGGGGAGAGGGAATGGGTTGTAGCACTACAAATAAAGAGAAGTTTTTGTAGGAGTTTCATATTTGCATAAAATGTCACTCATATAAATCATGCAAATTAGCACTATATATGACGACATATTCTATGACAGGGTTCGTACAGGTTGGAAAGTCAGCAGAAAGTGAAAATTGAATCTCCAGGCCTGGAAAGTCAGGGAAGTTGAGCAATTATTCAAAAAGTCCTGAAAAAGTGACGGAATTATTGTTCTGATTTTTTCGATATTCAGACACATTATTTTGTGACAGACAGAAATATCCACAGGATGTAACTGTTTTTAAAGGTCCTGGAAATTTCACTCAAGGTTCTTGGAAGTCATGGACTGGAAGAGTCATGAAATTTCGTCATTTTGAATGTGTACAAACCTTGTGTGGGTTTTTAAAATGCACACATATCCCTATGTGTGACAACTTTCAGTCCCTAGTTACTTTGTGGAATTGTTTACAAATCTTGAAACTTGCAATAGAAAATGTTGGGAAATGGGGTAAAGAATAGAAAAGCTGTGCATTACATTTTGCTTTCTTCAAATTGTCTCTTCTGTATTTCACTACATACAGAGATTCCTGGCCGCATCCCTGCAGAACACTGCCTGAGTGCCCACCTTGGAAAATTCCTACCCATTGGAAGACCCCCTGCCAGAAAGATGACATTGCTCAATGAGCCATCTCCAGATTTTTCAAATCTAACATTGGAGACAACAGTTAGGCCCATATTTGAAGGTGAGTTGTAAAAACTTGTCAATGAACTTAACATGAGTAAAAAATGTTAACGGTGAGTTTGACTGAATTATTCTGAAATAATTTCTACATAACATGCTTGAGCATTCTTTCAGGAATCCCATGGCTTGGAATACTTAAAGAAGTTTATCACAGGGTTTCAGGGGTCATGGAAAACCTAGAAAAGTTATAAAAATTAGGAAAGTTATTGCAAGGCATGTAAAGCCTTACAATTCAAGCAAATTGTGTTCAGTCATGAAAAAGTTGTGGAAAGTTTCACAAATGGACATCATTCCATTCTGACTTGTACTATCAGTGTTTTCTCACTGCTTGCGTTTCACATTATACCGGTATTTCTGTAAACTGTTACAGATACAGTGCAGTTTGCTGTACCAATGGTACAGAAGTACCACGAATAGTCAACATATTTTGGAAAAATTTGCTAAAAGTGCTCCTTATTACTTTTGGTGATAATTTAAGGGGCAATTTTCATCATTTCTAGAAATTATTTTCTCAACTGTCAATACAGTTTTGAGTGTTCTTTGGGACTTTCCAGTATGGAATGGCACTGTGGCGATGGAGTCTCTGCCCTGTGTTTTTTCGGAGCCCTGATTTTTAGCAAGTTTCCCCCTTTTGTTTATTGATATGTTGAGTGTAGGGCTACTAAATTTTTATAAAAGAAGTGTAGGGACAGGCAAGCAGAATCCAAGTTTCAGAGCATTTTATGTTCGTCTGTAGACATTGTTTTTATGGATATTCGCTGGTGCTAAAAATCATTTATTCTCTAATCTAATCTCTGTACTATTTGTGGCTGTCTTGACAGTTCTGTTTATCAGCTGTACCATGGAATTGTTCTCAAGATGTTTTGTTTTTTACATAAAATATTAAGATAAAGGTCAGGAGAATTCTTAATTTGGTCCTGGGAGTGTCCTGGAAAAGTCATGGAAACTGGTACCCCAGAAAGTGCAGGAACTCTGTAAATATTGTCACTTCTGCCAATAAGGCATAGAAAGGTTAAAAATTTTGTAAATCAAAGCTGAATGGTTTTGCAAAAGATAAGTGGACTGAAGATAGCTAAAGACACTTCTTTCCCAAAGTGTCAATAATTTAAGTCAAAAGTATGTCTCTCATGCCCCCAATCCTGCTATTCCACTTGAAGTTTGTGTTTACTAGATTTCTCTAAATGCAGTAACAATCAATATAGATTTGTTAAATTTTACACCAAAAGCAAATGCGATAGCTAATGTACAGTGATAATTGACTTCTCACATTAAGAGTACACAAAGCCTTTAAATGGGCTCGCCAACAGGGAGAACAAATTGACAGAAGCCATTGATTGCCATTTCACAGACTAGCACAGGACATGAAAAGCTTGTTAATAATCACAAACACAGCTGATACTACAAAGTACACAAACCTGCAATTGTTTATTATGGTATCTGTTTAGCATGGAGGCTTTAGCATGGAGGCATGGTCCCTTAGCTATCTGTTTAGCTGAAAATATTTTCCTTTTGGTGAGCCAAAAATGGCTGAAGTATGTAATTTTTGTAAGACTGACAAAGTTGTTTTAAGGTCATGTACAACATTTTGAATGCTCAAAGTTTGGTCCCAAAGAAAGAGCATATCATAAAAAAGTATTAATAATGCATGAGATAATTTGTATTCAATTTTTGCATAGCAGTGTTTAGAATATTTTTCCTTCTGTAGTATAAACCCACAGAAAACCTTTTAGTTTTGCTTACAAAACATTACAACTGATTTTGCAATTTGTGTGGCAATGTGGCCAGTTTGTATAGTAAATTTTGATGAGACACAGGCTAAGGTATCCAATTTGCAGTTTCTGTTGGGATATTAGGCCTAAAAGCTAGCATGACTATAGATTTGGTGGTTCACAAACTATTAGCAGGTAAAGTTGTCACACTTTCAACAGAAGGCTAACTTGCAACAAGCACGTATCACATCATATACTCACATTAATGGAGTCTTGTATTATTCTTTTTTAACTTCACAATCAATTTTCTTCTCAACAGTCTCATTTTATCAGTTGGAATGGAATGCATATTTGGCAATCAGACTTTACCTGACAACATTTCCATGAGGGAGGTCCTCTCCTTTATAAGTTTATTTCAAAGACTGGAAAAACAAAAGAAACAAAGCAAATGTGAGGGAGTAGTACAATCTCTGTCAGGCATTCTGCCAGAAACATAAAAAAGAGGAGGGGGGAGGGGGGAATTGATTACTGCTAAACCCCAAGTCCAAATTGATTTTGCCCTAAGTTAAAGTCACAAGTGGGTTCAAGGGTACAAAATCTTGCTTCAAGGCCCTTGAAGGTGCAATTTGAAGGGTTTTAGAGCCCATTTATATGCATAAGTTCAAACTTGCTTAGAAAATGTCCTCTCTTTTAAAAAGAAACCAAGATATTGACCATTTTTCATTTTTATGGATATGAAAAGGGGGTGGGTTACCCAACTTCTTTTGGAAATTTTTGGAAAGGGGGGGGCAGAAATTTCCCCTTTCTCCCCTCTGCCAGAAACAGCTGTTACCCTCAATTCACTTTGGAACAAAGCTAGTAAATAGCAGGGGATAATTTAGCGTTCAAAATTTGCATAACAATTTTGCTGTTTTGGGGCTCCCTTGTAACAAAATTATTAAAAACCCATATATATTTTACGTACAAAATCTGCAATGCAAATTTAAATTTGTATAGCAATTTGTCTATTTTGTGTAGCAAAATGCGATGCAATACTGGATAAATTATTCTGTGAATAAATTTCTTGATATCTTGAGGAATTCATGTCAGATTTGAGCTAATGTTTCACCAAATTGTGTAAGTTAATTCATCCTTCACCTATGTAAGCTACATTTTATGCCTTAATCCTTCCTGTAAAATGTTTGTAAAACTTTTCTTCTATATTTACAGATGATACAGTGCAGTTACCACCAATGCTAGATTTTGATGCCTGCTTTAATTTACCCCCAGTAGAAACACAAGATTTTATGGATATTAACAACATAAAATTATGGGATGATTAGAAGAAATGTGGTGAGTTTTCATGTCTTAATTTTTATTCCACATTTGTTATTTTCTTTTGCCATTCTTTGGTTATAAGAAAGAATTCTGGATGTGAAAGAGAAATAGCATTCGAATTGGAACCACTCAACACAATTTTTGTGAAACTCTTGTCAAGGTCTGCCTTCAGAATGTTCAAGATCTCAAGTTTCATTAAGTCAGTTGAGGTGAATAAAGTCATCTGATTCTTTTACTAGTTAAGATGAAACCCCCGGGGACCCTAGGTGGAAGGAATGAACTTCTTCATTATCGGTACTAAAGTTAAAGATGCCTTGGTACTTTCACAATTCTGTTCTTTTTTTTTTAGGGTGTTTGAGGTATTGCTGCAAATACTCCAGCTTGTCACGTTTGTGCTGCGAGAAAAAGTTACACCAAGCAGGCCTTTGACTGAAGCTTGTCAAAGAATAGCTAGATGGGTGTTGCAAGTTGAGGGAGAAATGGAAGATACAACATGACTATGTGGACTGGACATGATGATGTTTAGAGTGTTTCAAAAAAAATTATGGGGAGTATTTTAGAACCAAATCTCAAATTCAATTAATTTATATGGTGCACTATTCAAAAAAATTATTCTAATTTGATGTCATTGAAATAAGGAAGGAAAAATTGTTATGTTTGAAAAAATAAATGTAGAGAGATGTGGTTAAAACTATTTATAAAGTCTGTTGTGTAAAATCAAGGAATGTATTGAACATTTGCTTAAAAGTTTTCTTGAGATATCAATATTTATCTTTGGGTTAAAGATAATTTCAGTTAATCAGTTAAGCTTTTGTCGAAAGTGTTCCTCACATCAGCAAGATTGTATGCATACAACAAAAAAGTTTGTCTGAGGCATTTTTCTGTTAATTTACTTGCAAGGGCAAATTTACAGGTTGTAACAAATTAAAACATAGTTGTGACTAAATTAAAGCTTAAGACAAAATTGTTTTATAGAATCAGCTCAGTACCACCTAGGAATTAATCAAAGGATCATTGTACCATCTTTCTTGCTTCAGTGAACATGTTTGAAGTTAGGGTTTCCCCCTTCTTGAGTGTCTTTGATCTTGCTTACGGCAGAGTATGTAACATGAAGAATACATTACAATGCAATGCATGCCAATTATTCCATTGGAATCAAAGTTCCCCCTGTTTCTGTTCATTATGCTATATTTGCCTTGAGGTAAAGATGAAGATGTCTTTTTGCAGTACAATATTATTAAGAAGCCAACTTCAGGGTAAGCAAGACAGGTCATTGATTCAAATTCTAGTTCTACTGAGGTGGAATATTCATAAGTCAATGCAAATTCAGCTTCTTTTCTCTTCATATGATTTTGTCCAAAAAGAGTTGCAACTTCTTCATATATCTTAGCCTTTGAGAATTTTAATGCATTTTTGCCCTGTTTACTGCCCGAGTTTGGTGTTGTTCATGACACTATCCTTTGTTTTGTAAGCTTTTCTCAGATTTTTTATGTACATATATACATCTTCTTTTTTGTGTAATCATATTGTAAATATATTTTCAAAATTTATGCATAGACTTATTTCCTCATCTCTTGTGTCTGCTACCTCACTACAACAGATACAGTATTTTCACACCTTAACATCATTATTTCATTTATTGACAAGATTTCTCACTCTCAAATATATAGTTTTCAATTTGCTCCACAAGTTTTTGAACCCTTCTGACCTTAGCCACAGTTGCGCTACCTCATACCAGACCTTGACAAAACCACTTGCCAACTCAACAATCTATGTCACTCCAACTTACCTCACCTCATCTGTTACGCATATGAACAGCTCCATCTATCACGGAAAATGTACTGATGAAGTAAGTCCTACAGGAGGCATGTGATAGTTAACGCTTGACCCGTCCTTGCTTTATCGTCAACGGAATGATGTACCTCGTGTTTTTTGCTAGTTATGTTTTCTCAGATTTTGGATTCTTTTGGAGCCTCCCTCCCATTCTTTTCACCTACGACCGTGACGCCTTTGACATTTCTAACCTTCCCATCAAAGTTTTGATGAGTATCCTTTTAGGTTCAGTTTCCTCTTATTTCGTTAGGTTAGGCTGGGCTGCCTCCTATTGCATTTGTGTTGTATGCTATGTGCTGTTATTTATTATGTATGCTATATTTTGATGCTTTGTTTCTTGCTCTGAGACCTTTTCATATTATCATTTATCAATTTAAAATGTTTGTCACAGTCTCTGTTTCATCATTATACATTGCTACTTTTTTTGTTTTTAGCAGTATTTTATTCTCTAGATCATTAGAGTTATGTTCTTTTGTTTGGCCTCTAGCTAGTCCAGCTGTTATGTTATTTTTCTAGCTTCTACCCTACTGCTAGCAGTCACACTTGGTTTCACCACCTCATACCAGACCTTGACAAAACCAGTTGCCAGCTTGACATTTGCAAGCATCATTTTCAAGAGAGTGACCACCATTTATTCTTTAGTCTCAACTGTTTGGGGGTAGTTCTTGAGCCTCTCCTAATGTGAAGGCTATTGCCCACACCTTGATAATGAGTTGTTCTCACAGAACACATTGTCACACAGTACAACAAAAACCCATCAGCCTAGTTATCAATCTTGTCCAACTGGTGATAAGTTAGTTTGATCTCTTCTACATTTTTTTTTCATTTGCAAGATTCTGAGGACTTGAACTTGACAAAATCTACACCAGGGAAGGTGTAAAATAAGTTTTCTATAGAATCTGTATTTTTACATAAAATCTTTGCTTTAGTACATTCATTATTTTTAAGACATTTCTGTTGATAGTACACCTAATGCAAGCCAACCTTGAGAAGTCCGTAAGTCAAATCAGCAGTGAAGGACAAATCTCTCAATTCATTGCCAGATTTTCCCCACTTATTGCCAGACTTTCCCAATTCCTTCATGCCAGCTCTGAAGACCATCAGTTTTGTGGCATAATCTTGATGTGATGCTTTGAGAGATGTGTAAAGTAGGTGCAACATCATTTGTCTAGTTGTGTTTTACAATAGCCTCAGAAGACAATTTTATTCAGCAGACTTGACCATAATGCAGTTTGCATTGTTCTTAATTATTGCTTTTTACTTGACCTACATACAGTACTACAACATATATCCTATATTGTGAAAGCTTTTACACAGCAGTTTGGGAGGTGTAAGCTTGGTCTTAGTATCCTGCCACATCCAGTGCTACCTCATGTACACAATAAGGCAAAACCGCAGGATAACTGTTTTTGGTCAGCGTTGTGGCCTAACCAAGTTTGATTCATTGGCTAGTGTACCATATAGTAATGAGATCAAATATTTCACATAACTGTTATTGTAAACTGAGAACACCTCTCATCAGTGCCATAGAGTACACCTGTTACCTTTGCTTGATTGGAACAAACACATTGTTTCAAACCAGAGAACCCTGCTATTTGAGGTGGATCAAAATTTATACACTGACCCTGGGTGTTTTCATATTCCCACTTTACTTGAGTGCAAGGTAACATGGTGTTACCTTGCAGGGTATGTGAGATGGTAGACCGCATTCTATGTTAACAGTAACACTGAATTAGATGGTGGGTAGGTACCTTATTCTGGCAAATAAAGTACCCCCCCCCCCCCATCTGGGGAGGTTTCTAAGATTTTTGTGTTGAGAACTGCTTCATACTACGCAATGTCATTTACTCTCCTAAGACGAGCGCTTTGCGATAGTACATACAGCTAGTGATTAGTTTTTATAAATATGCTTTGTTAACCCTTATGTATTGTGGAAATTTGATTATTTTTTGATAATGCAGAGGGAGGTATAAAATACAGGAACAAAACAACAATGGAGAAAAAAACACCAAAATAATTCCACTTTAAGACTAGAATTATCTATTTTTGTATTATTCCTTTCATTGCAGAAAGACAATTAGGAATGGTTTAAAAAACATGATCACAATCAAACACAACATAATAATATGAAATTGTGTAAAAAAGTTTTTCTACTTCCAGTGTTTATCTGTAAAACTGCAATTTTATTTAACACATCTGCATATATTAACAAGGCTATACATTTACAATCCTTATAGATGTTGTCATTCCAGTACTTTTTATAAACTGACAATCTTCAAACAAGCTTTTTTTTTTTTTTGAAAATCTTTATCAAGCTGACAGGCAAAGCATAGAACTAAAGATAGCTTACATCACTAATCCATAATTCATAAAGAGTATATCATTTGATTATAAACTTGATTTCAGTATGTTTATCTTTTGGTTTGGTTGATTGGAATTTTATGCTATGACCTTCTGGTTTAACCTAGTAGTGCCCACAGCCCTTTCTCGAGTTGGAGCCACAACAAACTGTAGGGAAGAACAAGTAAAATTCTGATGCTGCCCCCTCCCCATGTGAGATTGGGTTGCAGACATTTTAGTTACAGGCAAATTGAGTAAGGACTACATCATCATATGGTTTGCCCTCAACTCCCATCAAGACATACATCACATGTAAATTGGGGCATCCAAACAGATCAGGCTTTATGGGCAATAAATCTTGAACTGGACAGTAAATATTGTCCCTATTCAACTCGATTGTATCCCCCTTAACACACTGAAAGAAGCACCTATCTACTGAATTCTCATTAAGGGTTACAGAAGACTGCTTAGTTCCAATTGTTCAAGGCTATATATACACATACAGACAATGTTTGCTGCACAAGGCAGTTGGGTACATCTACCATTTCATCACTGACCAGTTTGAATTATGTCAATTTGAAGTACAGTCACAAGTGATTAATCAGTACCTTCAGGCACTCATTCATTATACTGTCGTGTATATTAAGTTGTCCTGTAGAGAGCAGAAGAGGTCATTTAATAAAGTGTTTGCACACACATACTCTACCCATCTCTTCACTTATAAAATAAATCTGTACCAATACTTAGCCATGTTCCTTTTTTTGGGAACTAAAACCCATGCTACATTTGTAGTGGAATTTAGAATTTCTGGGGATAACTTTGTTACCTTACTATTTCTATGAAGCCATTACATTCCACTAAATCTATTAGTACAATTAGACAGGAACATATTGTGCATATTAGCACACTTGTTCCTCAGACCTTAGAAAGGATTTTAAGAACCAATTTACACATTTGTTGTACAGTGTTTTACAACAAACAAAATTATTTTACACAAAATGAAAATATTGCTATTAATTGCACCCAACAAAAAAAATATGAAATAATAATTACAGAAGGATTTGGCCATGTTGATATTTTTGTGGTAAATCTCTCTCTCCTTCCCGCATACCCCTTTCAAATGAACCTAAAAGTATTTTTAGTGTAAACATGAGAGGTCATAAAATATTGGTATGACAATCACCTATATAGAGTATACACAACATAAATGTAGATTATTATTTTACCTGGTTTTTCTCATCCTTCCTACTTGGGGCAATCCACTTAAATTCATACTGTAAACATTTTTAAAATTTGCATGTTTGACATTTGATGCTGGTATAATGAAATTAGAATTTCAAGAAATCGTTGCAGCAAATACTTGGCAATAACAAAAAAAAGGTGAAGGTAACTAAATTCAGGTCACTATCTACTTGTTGAGAAAAGACAAAAAATTTTTGTCTTCTTTTCTAAGAGACAGTAATCGTTTCATTTAAGAAAAATTGGCAGAAGTAGTCTGTGGACACAGCTAATACCAACAAACATATAACCAGTTATATTTTGATCTTGAGCTAATTCTTGCATTTTAACAACTCTCTTCTCATCTAATATGGCTGTGTACTGTGTAAAACTTGTATGGAGGATACATGAAATTTTTTCTTTTGTAAAAAAGTATAAATTTATTAAATTTAAGTTTGTGATTTTAAGGCCCAGTTCTCTCACCCCAAACAGTACTAATTCTCCTAACCTTCTCACTGAAGCCCCTCCCACAATTGTCTGAAATTCATCCTCATCCAGATACAATCTCAGTTTATTGCTTCAAGGCAAGTATAGAAAAACTCGATGTAATCAAAACACCCTCATTACCTTTCATGCTGTGTAATATATGCTTTGGTAATTAGCTGTCAATCAAAGAGTTGAGCCAATTGAGAATTTCGGTACCCCCGTACCAAAATTGTAGTTTGGGGTGAGAGGTTTGGCCCTTTAAGAATCTGTTGCTGTTGGTTGGACTGCACATACCTAGTTGCAGAGGCTTTGGGTTGGGGGAGGGGGGGGGGGAAGGATCACCCTAGTGCTTTTTCATCTGTTGCTTACATAATCATTTTATTTCACAATATGAACTGAACCAAATGTGTGCAGGATTTCATGAAAAAGCATTGACAAGCTTGCATTTTACTGCATGAGAACTTATGGCCAGAACAAGACTTACATAGTGCAGGTTACAGCCCTATATTCGGACACTCCTATATTCCGATAAATCCTTTACATTCCAACATCCCTATGTTCCAACAACTCAATCAAAGATGAATAAAGAGATTGTTGGATAATTCTATGTTAATTAATGTTGAATGCGAATTTTGTAATTTTTTTCTGGTGACAAAATTCCACAGAGATGCACAAGTAGACCGCCTCATCCAAACGGTGACCAATCGCAACATCAGACCATGATGAAATTAATTTTTTTAGTAGGATTGTGGTGCAGATCTAAAGTCATGGAAAACAAGCCGTAGACCTATTTCCAAACAGCAATTACAAAGAATTGTGGGACAGAGTTTTGGCGTTTGTCATTTTTGTCAATGGCATTTAACTGTGTGGAAAATTGACGTACACCCAAAACTCTATCCCACAATTCATTGTAATTGCTATTTGGAAATAGGTCTATGGAAAACTTGTAAAAACAAACTCTGATTGCCCCTTTAAACTTATTTGCACTTAAGATGTAACAGCTGACCACTTTATAAAAATTGACTGAAAATATAAAAAGCACCAAAATTGTCCCCCTCCTTAACCCACCCAGCTTTTTGCAATGCAAGTAAAATTACATTCTGCTGCGATATCATAAATTTAACAAATTCCATTGTTGACTGAAATATCTGTAAATAACACAGATAAATTAAAGGGCAAGCAACTTTGTTGATCCATGAGACCAATTTCAAACACAAAAAGATTTTGCTAGCACATCATTAAGATTAGAAGTAATCGACTTAGATCACCATCCTTTTGCTTCAGCCAGGAATTGTATTTCGGAGTCTCAGTGAATTTTAAATGATGATCTTATGACATTCATCACAAACTGAGCACAAAGCTGTAAAGGCATGTGGTCCTGGGGGAGGTACTTCATGTAAGGTTACCTCAAAGACTCAAACTAAGGTGAATAGACATTATCCACTGATTATAACTTTGTCGGGATGCTCCAAGCAGGTTAAAGGTTAATATTGATAACTGTGTTTGCAAGTTGTCTACAATTAGTTAACTTGAAAGAGTTTTACAGCCCAGTTTCTAACCAATTTTTTAAGTTGAGCTGGTTACAGCACTTTTTCCAGTTGTGGCTCCTTGGCAAGTAGTCTAGAGAGAATGGTTTCTCTCTTTGGAAAATGTTGGCTTCAATCAGTGATGAAAATTTAACTATAGTTTCTTTGATGACTAGGAACATTTGTGATGAAAATTACTCAATGTTCACAGGGAAACTATTACATAGTGTTTGCTTTGTTGTATGGCCTTGTGTGGGTGTTCCACCTTTTTGTCTAAATGGAACATTTCCTTCCAGGTGCTAAAACACCTTTCCGATTTTTTCATGGTACTGCACCCTAAGGAAGAGGCTACAGAGGCTGAAGGAACACTGGATGAATAGGCTGAAGTATTAGATGAAGTAGGTGCCTATTCAGTTAATTTTGAGCATGGCTTACATGAGGTATACACCTTAAAGAGGGCTTGTCTTAGTGTCCATGATAAAGCCCTGTCATAACATTGTGGCCATTTCAAAGACAGTGAAAAGTATTGTTGGCAAACGGTCTTCCCTAAATGCAATTTTAAAATCAGTCAATTCTCCCCCCCCCCCTCCCCCAAACTACAATTTTTGTAGTATAAAGTCTATACATAGAAATTCTCAATTGGCACAGCTCTTTGATAGACAATCACATTCAAAAAATGCAGAGTACTGCAGCTCATTTTACCCAGCATATACTGAGAGTGTTCTCATTACACAATGGCATCTTGTGTACTCGCCCTAAAGCGAAAAAATGATCTTGTGCTTGTATGAGGATGAGTTTTAGATGGAGGGGCTTATGTGAGTACAAAGATATTGAGCGAATAGGAAATGTCAGGGGTGAGAAAATTGGGCCTTTAAAAACTGAAGACATTTTGACCCACTGGAAACATGTGTCCAGTATGATTCTTCTTCTAACACTACCCATCTTGCTGATTGCAAAAATCACAATAAAGTTACACTAAAAAATCCCAAAAGGTACAAAACTGTGCCAAATAATGGACAATTTAAAGCTTTAGAAAGAATTTTGGCAATTTTTACTCAAAATGTGCAAGTTTTTACATTGCATTTTAAGGACTGCAATTTTGAAAATGTCTACAACTGCATTTTTGTTATAAAAAAGGACAAATTTGGAAGGTTTATTCAAATTTTATTTGAATAAACAACTGTGTATCACAAAAAGCTGAGTTGTAATTTTCATTGGCAAGTTACAAATTTATGCCAATTTAGTATGATGACAAAAAGATTGTAGGAAAATAAAGTTATGCCTATTTCATTCACATGAAAACTGAAGTTTGACTCCATTTTGATTAAAGAAGTCCAATTCAGACCAATATCCCTCAATTTTAGCTAAATTTTGAATGTATGCTTTGTTTATATGCATATTTTCAAGGTAGTACAGTCAACACTGCTAAATTATGTATAAGAACCACTAATTTATCAAATATAATTTAATTCTTGGGGTCCTCATGGTTGCATTCACTGCCAGAGGTCTCTGTGTTTTTTTTTTTTAAAGTTTAATACACATATTATTGAAGATGATTACAGATGAGTACAAAATATATAATCATTGAGTTGTTTATTACATTATAGTCCATCACAAGATCATTTCCCCTTGCAATTTCCACTCACAACCTGATCAGCTGTCTCCCCACTCCCTTGCAAATGAACTCTTCCCCTCCCCCCACAAACTTGGCTTGATGGCCAGATTTCTTCTTAGCTAATTTTGGACAAGAGAATACAAGTTGTTTGGGTCATCTGGATCTGGATGGTTCACAATTTTGAATCTGCTAGCTGGTAGAGGGGATTTGCTACCCTGGTCTTCATCAACACTGTCATAGACAGGATTTTCTTGCACATCAATGTCTAACGACGATCCCTGGTGGTTTCCATTGGGTCTGGGCTGGATATCATGATAAAGGTTGGAACTACTGGAGTCACTGCTGCAAACAGATGAAGAGTACACCAATTAAACAAAGCATTCGTAGCACAGAAACTTCCTCACACCTTTAGCAAATCACACATCTTGATTGATTCACCTACCAATTGAATGAGTCAACTCACTTAAGTTACCTCCCACATGGTCTGCCATTGTCAGTCATTTGCACATGGCATTATATTACATAAACACACCCCTCAGTCACTTATGTGACACATCCCTCAGTCACTTCTTTGACACACCCCTCAGTCACTTCTGTGACATACCCCTCAGTCACTTCTGTGACATACCCCTCAGTCACTTCTGTGACACACCCCTCAGTCACTTCTGTGACACACCCCTCAGTCACTTCTGTGACATACCCTTCAGTCACTTCTGTGACACACCCCTCAGTCACTTCTGTGACACACCCCTCAGTTACTTCTGTGACACATTCCTCAGTCACTTCTGTGACACACCCGTCAGTCACTTCTGTGACATACCCCTCAGACACTTCTGTGACACACCCCTCAGTCACTTCTGTGACACACCCCTCAGTTATTTTTGTGACTACCCTCTTTGTAAAATGTGTGAAATTCTACAATATGTCACAAAACTGTTATCAACTTTTCCTCTGTCAAATAAGTAGATTCATCATATTGTAGGACATTACAATTAAATGATCCATCCACATGGTGACTAGTCATCCATGGGTCAGCAAAGTGACCATAACAACTGAGGCTAAGTGACTTACCCAGAGTCATTTTATATTTCAACATTTTTTCATAACTGTTGTAATATGCAATATTCTGGGCAAAAACTCTTTTAATTATTCATGGCTACAAACAAAAGAAATCACTAGTTGACAAAAGCTTTCATGAGATCTGTCATATAAGGCGCTGTGTCAAAAACATTGGCTGAAGCTGTCTCAGCTAGACTGCAGCTGTTACACCAATGGTTTGTTGCTACAACCCTTACAGAAGCAGAATAACGCTGCTATTGTGATGTGCACATAGTAACACAGCATGGCTTCAGCTGCTGTATCCTAACTGAGTTCTCTGCATTCTGGCAATTTTGATATGGTCTCTCAATGCACTGTCAGTCAATGAAAAAGTTTATACTCCAAAATTTAAACTAACTGGTAAGGAACTAAGCTGTAAAACCCCATCTACCCTATTAACCTGTTTGACTTCTTTTCAGCATGCAATTGTGCGAGCGTATGTTTACAAGCACAAAATCTTTGGCATCATAAAAAGCCCTGGCTGCAACTCCCTAGCCATGCTGCAGTAGTTGTAGCCACTTCTACTTGATGTTCCCAGGGTTCAATGTTCCCAGGGTTCAATGTTCCCAGGGTTCAATGTTCCCCAGGCTAGGTTTGATGTTCCCAGATTTTGTGTATCTCAGTAAAGTAATTATGATAACAAGGTTAGTTATTCCCAGGATTTGATGTTCTCAGACATGCAAATGTTCCCAAGATTCTGGAAGATCGAAACTTGGAAACAGTGAACCTTCGGATCACTGAAATAGTCCTGCTGTGACCATGCTTTGTTATGTTGACATGAAGCCTTATGTGCAGGAATACATCCTAGCATATGCTCTTTAATGCCAATCAGTGTGCACAGTGAAGCAACTGTGAATGGTATTAATTGCTTCTACTTCTTGGTGACAATAAATAGGTTGATAATGTTAGGAGGTCCATCTCTCACTACCATGATGATGATGAAATGTAAACCCACTGATGAGTGTGATGATGGAGAGGGCCAAAAGAACAAATGGCAGATTTGGTTAGCATACCAGGAACCACAACAGAGCATAGATATATTTAAAGCACAAAACACAGGATACAAACACATATGCACCTAAAATATAGTTCATTTCTTTGAATGTCCTTCCCAATTCATTTTCTCAATCTCCTCCATCACTCCCTCTTTTCCCATCCAACATTTCTTCACTTTCCATCAGAAGACCCTGGAATTGATACTGGCAGAAATTGTATATGACCATTTAAAGGACCAGTTCTCTCACCCCAAACAGTACCGATTCTCCTAACCTTCTTACTTAAGCCCCTACCACAATTGTCTGAAATTCATCTTCATCCAGCTACAATCTCAGTTTATTGCTTCTAGGTGAGTATAAAAAAACTCAATTTATATAATCAAAACACTCTCAGTACCATTCATGCTGTGTTGTATAAGCTTTGGTACTTTGCATTGTTTGAATTACCTGTCAATCAAAGAGCTGAGCCAATTGAGTCGGGACCCGGGTTCCAAAATTGCAGTTTGGGGTGAGAGGTTTGGCCCTTTAAATGGTGTTGGGTAAGTTTGTAAGAAGAAACCAAATGAAGACTCAATCATGAAACTAGAAATTAATAAGCTGGATCTAGCTAATTCAAATAAGTTCTGTACAAGTCTGAGAAAAGCCAAGAATCAAAGCTCCCCTACCCCCTCCCCAGCCCTCTCCTCAATTCAAATCCCCACAGGAAACATACAAAGAAAATATGTCTTTCTTCCCATGATAAATTATTGTTAAAATGCCATGTAAACTAGAATAATAAATGTGAACAGAACAATAAGGCATTTTTAATGGGCCAATCCCTCCATGCGGATCACACATGAACCTCGAAAGATTACAATTTTCTCAATTTTCTCTGCTCATAAGGACTACAACCCCAGAGCCATGTTTTTAACCCCAAACATGGGTAATATTACAAATATAAACTAAGTTTGCCACATAAATGCCGAATTGACAATCTATTCCAAAATTGGTTCTTAAATAATCATAGATTATTTCCCCAGGGTTCATTGATATGTACACATAGCTGGTTCTATGGAACACTTCTGCTGCTGTACAATAAAATGGAACTAGTTCAATGATGAACTTTACCAGGTGACCATGTGGCCTTGCTGGGCGCAGGTCCAGGATGTCAATCTGGTGTTCTGGGCTGTGTTGGTGGTCTGGTTTCATTTGTGGGGGTGTTGGTATTCTGTTTTTTGGTTGCTGGCCACATGAAGTGACCTTCTCATGGCGCAGTCTGGCAGTGTCCATTTTAGCACATAAAAAGCAATTAACCATGTGAAAATTTTTTACTTATTTATTGAATTGGTTGGGTTTTGGCAAATTGCAGCCACCTCTTAAATATCATATCTAAGAGGCAGAAAAAGTTTGAAGAATTAGGCTACCTCTTATGCTACAGAGATAAATTAGATTCTTCATCAAGAAGAAGGGTCCAAGTGACATATGGTTGCAGGGATGTGTGTGGGTGACGGGTGAGGAACATGTACCTGACACAACAACTCATAAAATATATGGCATGGATACTAGAAATCTAGTAAACATAAAAGAACTGCAATGATATGATGAATGCATGAGGTATTTTAAAACTACTGACCCACTGCATGGTCAAGTGGTTACAGCATTAAACTTGCAGTTGGGAGGTCAGGTTCGAGTCCTGGCTGGGTCACACCAAAGACTTTAAAAATGGAACCCTATTGACGTTGTGCTTGGTGTTCAGCATAAGCAATGGAGTAGAGAAAACTACCCAGTGAGCCACAACTGGAAAAAAAAGGCTGTGGATGGCTCAACTAGAACCAATTGACTTGAAACTGGGCTGTAAAATTCCATCTAACATAACCACAGCTTCTTGCTGGGCTTAGCCTCCCAAAAAACTCAATGAACTATCATTTTCTGTTTGCTATCTACTGCATGCAAGCACAATTGACTGTTTATTGAAGCATACACACAGCCTTTTCTGCAACTAGAACTGTTTAATTCAGCATAACAGCGAATAAACTTTGCCTGGCACTCCTATAAGTGCAAGATGGAACTTGAGAAATGGCTAAAAAAACTGACGATCCCTTGTATTTGAGAGCCAAACGAGCATCTAAGGATTTACAGTATCATCTATGACAGGACCCCCATGACGAAATCTTGCCCAATGCTCTCCATATAGCAACAGTGTAAATAATGCTCTCATATCCCACTGACCAGTGACCACTCTGCTTATTGACTGACTATACTGAGATCACAGAGCAAAGATCCTTTACGTAGTCATAAGCTATATCTTCATACCGGTACTGTAGAGTATTCTAGCACCCTATCTGCAATTACCCAGAAAAAGGCCTTGAAATCCAGGTTTTTAGAGTATCAGGCAAGTTAGCCTAATGATTAGCTCCTTTACCAATCCTGCCTATGGCAAGTATGGGAAGCACAGGGAATCAGTCTACTGTACTGATTTGTTTGTTTTCTACTCATAACTGTTGGGGAATTTCTCCTTCCCCAGACCCAGCACAGCCATGCATGAGTAATTTTTAACAATACAATCTCTCAGAAGTCAAGATGAGGTTCATGTTAGCCAGAAAGTTGAGTTGAACAGTCTATATGCTCAGCAGGTTAGTTGTGGTTTGAGTTTTTCTGAAGTTTAGGTTACGTGGAATTTTACTGCCCAGTTTCTAACCAATTGGTTCAAGTCCAGTAGGCCATAGCCTTTTTCCCAGTTGTGGCTCACTGAAGTTTTTCAGAAATATGGGTAATAAGCCTTTTGTCTTATGTTATTTGAAGAAAAGTCTAAAGTCTAAATGAAATATCAAAAAGTTGAAGTATTCCAATCTTTTTGTTCCTATCATTTTGTACCAAGCAACTGATAAACTGGTCTACGACTTATACACTACTTTATAGTTAGATGGGATTTAAATAACAACATAACACGAACATAGTGTCTTCTAGATGAAAAGGTTAAGTTCCAATATGGTCTGAAATACCTTTCAAGTTTGTTCTCAAATTCACAGTGTAAGTAGGTAAGTCCTCTCCTTTAATTGACTCTTAAGGCAGGCAGGAATACCCTGGGCATATTCTATAGCCCAGACCCACAGAAGGAGATATCTAACTTGAAAACCCAGAGAACTTAAAGAGTCATTAATCTCACTAAAAAAGAGAAACTTGCAAGTTTCATCTCTAGTCAAATGTTTAGTCAAATTTACCTTACTTTCCTGTCCTTTTTGAGTTTGAGAAAGAAATAAAAGATCAAGCCTATTCACATTAAAACATGAAATTGGTAAAGGTGAAATTAACTTTAGAGGGAGACCATTAATTGTGGTATCTTCAAAGATTTGATATGTCATGACATTTATTAATGTTAGCGGAAAATGTTTAATGATAATAACCCAATTTAACATGAAAGATGGAAAACTGGAATGCCAGTGTTGTAACAAGTCACAACTCGAGTCACTTTCTCTCAAAATGGTAGTGACTCGATAGAATTCAGGAGTAATTTCCCCATTGAAATAGTACAGTGACTAGAGTCAATGACTTGACTTGAGTCACTTTTAAGTTTGAAAACTGGTGACTCAAGTCACTAACCTAGTGACTCGATTACAATGCTGTGAAATACACATATGAAACAGTTACATTAAATGCGTTAGCGGCCTGAGGCAGATACAATATCTCTCCACACTTCAAAAAAACCAATTAGAAAGACTTCCGCATCACTCAACAGCAAAAATAACATTGAGAAAAATGAAGGCTGAAAGCAATGTCACTGTCTGATCCCAATTTCCCTCCCTTTCTTGCAACAAATATTTACAGTAACATAGCAACTTTTTCACCACTCCACATAAAGAAGCAGCTGCGCAGCTCATAAGCTTCTATTTACTTTTTTCAGTTTATTTGCAAAATAGCGATTTTAACAAAAATTACCTCTGCTGCTGCTGGTTAACCTTATTCTGTCTGAGAAACATACAGACATAAGCTAACAGTTATTAAATAAAAAAAAACTTGACCAAAGTAAGCTCTACCAATTGAATTAATATCCCAAATTTTTCTTCCTGTGATGAAATATTTCTCTGCTCTGCTTCTGATGTTTTCTAACACATCTCATCCAATGAAAAATAACTCATTTTTACAAAAACGAATTCTGTCAAATGTAATGCCTGCCTCCTTGTTCCACACATCTCCTTGAGGTGTTAAATGTATGTAATAATACTAAACAATACAATTTTTAGTTCGTTAGTCGGATGGGATATAATGACTTACCAAAGAAATGTGTTATACAGTGTCACAAAGGTACATATGCATATGAGGCAGGGGTGCAGAGGGGTACTTGCCCTCCCAGTTGAGGCAAAAGCAGTTGGTCTATTCGGGCACAACATGATAAACGGTGACGTTATTCAGGCACAAAGTGCTCTTGACCCCTCACAGAAAATAACCCCCATATGCCTTTGCATAGGTTCAAGGTGAAACTTAAATGCAGTAGCTTGTTTTCAAATATGGTTCAAGTCCTTTCCTGTAGTCCCCTATTACAAGATAAGGGGAAATACGGTTCAAATACCCTACAACCCACAGGGGGAAAGAATTTCAAGAATTTACAGTCCCAAATTATTCAACAGTTTGAGGAATGTCTGTGAACTACTGAAGAAGAAATCTACTGACACAATTGTATTAAAATGAAGATTAGTAGTTTTCAGTCATAGAGTTCAAAATAATAACATTTTACTGGTTAAGAAGGTTGAACCAATATGTTGTGGTGGCTAAATGAACTGATATGATTAAATGTACATTCTGTGATAAAGTGCAGTGCAGGCGAGTAGCTAGGAAAGAACATAATTATTAAACTCCTGTGAAAAGTTGATGTTGCCCTCAACTTGAAATATTTTTACATGTTTGTTCTCTGGGAAAAATCCGTTTGTCCCCTGGAAGCCTTTTAGACCCTCCCTTCAGTACCATTACGAGCATCACTCTGCATTCATTTCTTTTTTTGGGGGGGAGGGGGAGGGGGTGGCCACTTCGTTAAATGATTTACTGTGGGAAACTCTCAAGCTGATGGATGTACTTCCAAAAAGTAAGGGGGGAATATGTCCTCCCTTCATCCCCCCAAATTGACATCCATATCTACCATATTTAATTTTTGACCCCCAGTCCATCCTCCCCAGTCCATCCTCCCCCCCCCCCCCAATTTGACACCCATATCTACCATATTTAACTGTTGGCCTGGTGCAGTGCCTACATTGTGCCCACCAGGACTCAGTTTCTAGCTTATGAAACAATTACTCCTTTGGCCATTATTAATTCTTTTCAAAATTTTAACATCTAGGAATATCAATAGGACATAACGCACTTGATATAATTGAGGGTGACTGTGAAAATGAAATTACAAAAATAAAAAAAAATAATAATAAAAAAAAATTCACCCAAGAAAACTTTGTAAAAAAGAAGTGCATGTATCCCAATTCAGGAAATACCATTAAATGATTAACCTTTTGCCAGGTTTGTTTGACTAAAATGCAACCACACATCTTGATTCCGACCCAACAAATTGGTGCATTTAAGCCCATAAATGCAGGAACTATTTTTCACCAGGGGCTGAATGTTATTTTTGACTGCCTTCCTGGGGGAGGAGGTCTTAAAAAAGGAGTGCTCTCCTCCTATTTAGAAAGTTTTGGATATCTAAGGGACCCCACATTTACTTTGGTACAATATATCAGCAAATTGGAAGGAAAATTACTGCAAACATTACATAAATATTCCTTTAAAAGATTCATGAAGCCATCCATTCCCCTAAGCCATCAGCAACCAATACACTCAATTAACTTCAACAGGTCAAATAATCATCACTTGATACCATGGCAACCTGTAGAAGCATTATCAGTGCTCTGCTGGCTATAGGAAAATTTGGTGGTTTATAACCAACTTTTAAAGAAATATTCATGTCAAGAAGTTTGAACATATTTTAAAAAGGGGAAAAATGTAGTGAAGGTTTTTTGCCCTTGAATTGCTGGGTAGGGAAGGATATATGTCCACTCTACCATTTCCAGTTAAACCCCTGGCACAACAGTCTAAACAACATTCAGGCACAACATCCCTTGCCCTTGATCAAGCCAACATATCAAGTGAGTGACAACAATTAAAAAAGTTAACCATGTTAAAAAGAATAGAGTAGTTTACATGGGTGTGAGAGGTAAGGGGGGGTGGGAGATTAATGAGGCATTGTGTCGTGAACCAAACAGGATTAAATTTAATATATTCTCACCTCAAGGATCGACAACTACAGAACTGTTGAACAAAGAGCAACACATTTATCTTTTGAAAACAAGTCACATATTTTAAGAAAAATTCCAAAATGCAAAACAAACCTCTGAGAACATTTGTGAATCTTTCTTCAAGGTGGTCCCAAGCTACAATATAAATGTATTAATATGTCCTTAATAGTGGGAGAGAAAATTAGCCACCCCAAATTATTATTTATCAGTAAAATGTTAAAGAATATAATTCCTCTGAAGTACCAATTAAAAACTGAGAAAAAGCTGAGAATTTATATCATATTTTTTAGGATAAAATCTGTGAGATTTTAGAAACACTTTTCAAAGAAAAATGAAGAGAGTAGTGCCACTTTAGGATGTAAAATTACTGGTTCAGCTGGAAGGAACAAAATGGAGGAAATAGTTATACATGGATACATACCTTACACTGGTTCGTGGAGCAGGCACAGGAGACTTCTTTGTTTCAGAATGAACTAAAAAAAGATAAAACATGGACATACTGGTTGGGTGTTTACTGGGAAATTTAAGCATATTAAAGGTGTAACCAGAGATTGTTTTTAAAATTTTTTAAATCTTTTATTCACCTCCACATTTAAGCACTGGCATAAAACTAACAAAAAATGATCCGTGATCACTATGTAATGTTGTAATCAGTTACAGTGTAGTGGAGGCTGTCTCATATTTTATCTGTGTGAAATTGTTTTACCCAACAAATATTCAGAAATTTTCATTCAACAGTTATTAACACAAAATTAACCCTTCTTTAAACCTGAAAGACCTTTTAAATATTCCTTTTTTCTGATAAAAAATCAGTTCAAAAAGGGAAAATGAGGGGTTGCAACAGAAAGTTAACATTCTCTTTCAAACTCTTATTGCCCCATTAATATGTAGAAATTACAAAGATGCGTACATTAAGATCCAGAATTCAGGGAGGTTTCACATAAGAATCAGGGAGGTTTTTTAGAATTGTATGCAACTTAATGGGGGAAAAACTTTCTTAAATCAGGGAGGTTGTAATATTTGGTATGATCAGTATGATCCTGTACTTGAACATGTGCCACACTTTAAGGCTATATAAGGTTAAGGTTACGGTTGCAAAACTTGATATAGCGCACATTACTGTGATGAAACACACTCAATGGCGCTTTACAAAGTACAAAAATCAAACAAAAGATTTCCTAAAAAGATAAGTTTTCAAAGCATCCTTAAAGAATTAACAGAAGACGACTGCAGAATATGAATCGGGAGGGCATTCCAAAGCTTCGTGCCAGTGACCATAAAAGAACGATCCGCAAAAGAACTGTGAGTGGTGAAAGGAACCTTAAGAAGTAAACCTTTTGAAGATCTAGTAGCATAATAGGATGCTTTGAGTTCAATCAACCCTGATAAATAAGTTGGTGCTAAATTGTGGAGACATTTAAACACAAGGAGAAGAATCTTATACTCAATACGAGCTTTGATGGGCAGAATGTGTAGCTCTTTCAAAGCGGCAGAGGCACTGTCAAATTTGGATCTACCAAGGATTAACTTATATACAAGAATGTCAAACTTAGTGGGGGGGGCAGACTATGGGCAAAGTGTTTGCATGCAGAGTGAACTAGAAGTGAAATGTGTGCTCCAGTGGGTGGGATCAAGGCTGCAGGCAAAGCCCTCAGAAGCATAGAGGTTATAGTAAGTAACTGGTAGAAGGCAATGAGGTTGTAAGGGCTAAATCTGGAAGAAATGCCCCATGTCCCTCCTTGTGCTGCGACTGTACGGTGAACAGCACATTCACTAATGAGATGGACTCAGACTCGGATCCTCTGGACTTGGCTTGGACTAGGGGGGTACTGGACTTGGAATTGGCCCGGAATGTGGGTCACTGGAATCGGAATTGGCTCGCATTAGGTGGACTCAGTTACAGCTCTGCTAACAAGTAGTCAACTGTATGGAACACTGTTGTCAATCAGAACCTACAGAATACAATACAAGCTTACATTTAACCAGACCCCCATCATGTATCACTTTTTAATCTTAGTTAAGCTCTTATTCTCATTATTAGAAGAATAATGTATGTCCTGTGTTCCCCTTACTTTTTGGGCCCCAGGATGACTAAAAAATTCCTGCCCCAAGAAGAGGCCTTCATTACCCAAAATATAAAATTCTCACCCAGACTTGAACAATTAACCCAGAGCAGATTCCCAGTAAACACCACCCATGCCCCCTGCCCCTTAAAGTGCAATTAACCCCATGGACACTACTCCCAGACAAGGGGCAGGTAGAATTATAGTAAATAAAATAGGAGCTAGCATGGGGGGAAAGGTATAGTGATAACAGGATTGAGTTTGAAAATTACATACATGTTCATGTAGAATTTGTAGTGGACACTGATCTGTTTAATTTATACAAGTGTGTTAGTTGATGGAAATCATCAGCACAAGACCAGTATGTGGCATGGGTATGAATAGTAGGTCATGACTATGGGTACCAGGTCACAAGTATGAGTACGGGTACGGGTACCAGGTCATGAGTACGAGTACGGGTACGGGTACGTCATGAGTACTACTACGGGTACGGGTACCAGGTCATGAGTACGGGTACGGGCACGAGTCCGAAGAAAAATAAACCATGAGTACTGGTACGGGTACGGGTACCAGGCCATGAGTACGGGTATGGGTACGGGTACCAGGTCATGAGTATGGGTACGGGTACGAGTGTGGAATCTTGTACTTGAGTACGGGTACGAGTACGGGTATGGGTACGGGTACTACAGCACTGACCTGTGTATAAATACATGTAACTATCACAACTTCTCATATCATATGTTCCATCTGGAATGTACATCTCTGTCTTGCAAATGATATTAATTCTCCCTGGAATATCTGATCACATTAGATTACATCATTGGATATTTGATGCATAAAAGCATTTAGTATACAGATAATAGCCACAGTTTGAACCATGACTCATCAAATATGACCATTTTTTTTTTTGAGTTTCTGCTTCACACTTTCACACTTACTTCATGAAGAAAAAAACATGAGCCAAGCATGCAAATCACAATTCAACAGAGCTATGTTCAGAGTACAATGTACAATAGTGCAATAGGTTATGCACTCTTTCCAGCTGGGTACCGTCAAATATGATACATTCCTAAAGGTACACTTAGCTTGAACAATACACATCATGGTTAAGATGTACAGTAACCCCTTATGTGGCAATGGTATGCATAGAATGTGCAACTTGGAGACTAAGGATGAAGGACTATGCAAATAAACCTGTTCTATGCCTTTCTTGTTTTCATTTTAAGGACATTTAAGAGCATTGCTTTCCCATGGGAAATGTTGAAAGGTTGAAATTGACTTGTGCTACAAAAACCCAATTTTTATCACAATTCTCTACAAGTTTAAATTTATTACAAGTTTCTGAAACTGCAAACTGTTTCTTGCTCTGCAGGTGCTATCTAAGGGACATGACCTTTGAATATCTATTTTGTCTTTGCTCCTCTACCAAAAAGCCATGAGGGGGGGGGGGATGAAGGGGCATGGTTCCTTTATCACAATGTTACCACCACACTTAAAAATCCATATCTGAATATGAGGAAGGAGCATACAATAAGAATGAGAGTACACACCTGAACTTGTTGGAGACAATGATGCTTGGACAGGCTCAGATGTGTTAATATCTGGGGACTGGGATGTTTGAGCTGTGGGGGGCACATGTACATCAGTAGCTGCAGACTGGGATGAATCAGCAACTGAGGGTTGTGTGGAGGCTGGGTTTGTTCCATCTGGTGTTTTCACTGATGACATCTGTCTCCTCTTTGCCATGATTTGCAAGAAATCGGAATCTACTCCATTTTTGCTGCCTTGCTGGTCCTTGCTGGGTGGAATAGCTGTGAATTTATCTCCTGTTCGGTTCTTTTTAATAGTTTTCTAAGGTGGAGATGATTGTGAAGGTAAAAAAAAATTATTCCTCACTTTCACAAAATGTGGACCCAAAATCCTGAAAAAGTCTACAAGAAAAATAAAACATGAATGGAACTCCTGGGGGTAGCTTTCTAATTGTAAGACTACTTTTTGAAACTTTTAGCAGCAAACTCTAACAGTGGTCAATTATTATGCTGCCAATGGAAAAACAAGTTCTATATTAAATTCAACTAGATGGGGGGGGGGGGGGGGGGGCTGAGTTTTAAAATGATAAAGACAAAAGATGAATGCCTACTAATTAGAAGAGTAGCCACACTTCCCTGATACTACTTAAAATGACCTAGAACAGCCCTAAAACTAAGCCACCCAGCAGCAATTTCTAAACCAGCTAAACAACTTGTGTTCCTGTAGCTTCAAATAAAGCACATTTCTTCTCAGGAGTATACCTACTACAATCCAGGGACTGTGGAACTAATTAAGAAATGGGCATAATCATCACAGAGACCAAACATGTTCAAGACAATGAAGGCTTCTGTTATCAGTTTAGATGGGCCAAAATACCCACTGAAGAAGAAATGCAGGACAGTAAGGCCCCTGGCCCAACCATCATCTCTGCAGCCCATGCAGTCACCTCAGTTTTCACGGAAAAGTTTTTAAAAGGTATAGCTGTTGTCTTTTTTTCCTATACAAATAATCTTTTTCTTGGGCAACTGACTGTGTTGTCAAGTTGTTAAAGCATCGACTTGTAGTTGTGCAGTTGGGAGTTTGAGTCCTGGCCAGGTTATACCGAAGACTTTAAATAACCAACTGCCATTGTGCTTGGTGCTCAGCAAAAGCAATGGGGTAGGGAAAACAAGCCAGTGAGTCACAACTGGAAAAAAGGCCGTTGTCGGCTCGACTTGAACCAAGTGGTTGTATACTGGACTGTAAAACTCCATCTAACTAACTATCTTGGGCAAAAAAGCTTGTTTTGCTAGAATCCTTCCCCCAAAACAGGAACCCCAAACACCTAAGACAGAACTAATTTAATGCAATGAGCCATTACACATAACAATCCAAAATTTTTTCAAACCAATGTAATTTGTAGGAAGAATGGACCGCTCAAAAATTGCTTACTAATATGCTGTCTAGCTCCTGGACTGCTTGAGTGCCCTTCCCTGAAGTACGCTTTTCTGGAGGTTGTTTTCCTTGGACAGGACGGAGTTGCACCTGGCCACGCTTGATCCTATTCATCATTTCTTCAATTGTTGCTTCATAACTTTTTTGGAGAGGATCTAATTCAGACATAACAAGAGAAACAGAAACTTAAAATGATTTCAGTGGATTGAATAGATCCTCCACAACCCTCTATCCATGGGAAAAGTTTTACTCAAAAAATTTCCCAGTAGGCTAAATCCCTCTGGAATAGTTGCTACCATATTGATCCAGGCCCCCAGTTGAACATGGCACTAAAGTGAGTGAAATGGTTTCTAGGGGAAGAGGATATAGGTAAGAAAAGTTGAAGATGGGTCAAATAAGTAAAAATGCAAAGCTAAGTTAATAGCAACTTAAAACTTTCAAGGAGGAATTAAATATATCTTTCAGGGAATTTCATCCTGCTAGCCCCCTTTTTGCCACTGACTTGTCTACTTCCCACCCAAGATAATTTTCTCACTAGACTATGACACGCTATGTTTTGTTGAACAACTTGCATTAATGGTAGAAGTAAAAACTGTGTAGGCCAAGAATTGACCAGGAGCAATTTTTTACGTTTAGAATAATCCTACTGAAATTGTCCTGGTGCTTTTAAACTTTTTAGGTTATTGAGAGAGTTCTAGAATTTATTAACTGAAGTTTTACAGTGACATTTTAATAGGTGTTTCATAGCATTTGTTGTAAATTTTGGCTTGAATCTCTGGTAAGATTCTCTGACTGGAATAATAACAATTGTGCTGAAGTTTTAAGGCTGGTAATTCTCAGATGGGATTCAATAGGATGACTTACTTTATATGTACATGAGAGCATGGTGGTCTGTTGGTTAAGGTGTTACACTTGTAATACAACATGCCTCGAACATTACATTGAGTCCTTGGGAAAGATCTCAGTTGCCTTTTAGCTTCATTCAGGAGTCAAAAGAGCAGACGATTTGTAATCCAGTGAACTTTTAACTAAAGTATATTCACAAAAATTTAAAACTTTCCTTCTTACCAACTTTTTTAGTTCCACCTTTACCCCCTGCTTTAGCATTTTTACCGACCATCGTCTTGAAAAGCCTGCCAGTGCAAAATAAAAAAATCAAAAATAACTTTAAAATATAGGAAAAAATTAGCTGCACAGATATAAATGATAACATTGATTTTTTTCACTTATTTAATTTCTTTAAAAATAATCTAAATGGAACAGTCTGTGAATAAGAATTATGAACCGCCTTTAAAGAAGGGATTAAAGATTTTTCGATGAAAAAATTATACAAAGGGAAGTTGCTATGTTCATGGATTATTACCTTTATGGTGCAACACATTTTCTTCCTCCAATTGCATGATTTACACATTTGTATGGAATGACAGGATATTTAAAGGAAAGAGGGTTTCACAGAAAGAAATTCAAAGCTTTGTAGCTCATGAATATTAATATGCTGGTGTAACCTTGAAAACTCTCAAACAGATTAACTTTCATAACTGTCAAAAATGCAACATTTAGGGGACAGCAGAGCTATAGCTAAATTTTACATATCAGACTAAACAGTTTAAAATGGAAAAAGCATAATTTATGTCCAAGACATGATGATGCATTATAACCATGATATTTCTCTTTAACAGGAATGAGTTACCAGGGATTGAGTGTGATAAACATTAACTGACTTCCAAAACACTGTTCCACATAAAAACAAAGAAAACAACACAAGTACACTTAAAAGACCACTGCATCTACCCAAATTATAATCACTTTATACCCTGGTATTCCACTTGACTCTTTTTAATTAAAAGGGCAGGGGGCATGAACTGTACTTTAAATTTTCTCTGATGTTCCTCTTCACCCAATTCTCCCTCTCTTCCCTCCCAACTCTTGAAGTAGACTGATAGTGGTCGAATAAGGGTAGCAGGCTGGTTTATTGATAAAATCCACTCAATACTGATCAAAAATGTATCCGCAAAATTTCAAAAGTTTTGTTGCAACAAAATGTAAGCATTGTTTTTTAATGTTTTTTTTTTTTTATCAAAGAGAGTATGATGATGCAACAGAATGAATTTTAAAAAGCAATGTTCACAGATGAATTTAGAAGTATTCATGAGATAATAAAAAGCTTCAATCAGATAAAGGTCCATAGAAGTTACCATGCCACAGTTGCTCAACTATCTCTTCCCTTCATCTCACATTTTCTACTATGCTAGAGAAGGGAAATTACCATTTGGTAGAATTACAAAATGAAGTTTGATGTTTTGGTCAACAATATTTCAATGGAGGTTTGTGCATAACAACATTACAAAATGGGCTTTGGCTTTTAGAAAACTGAAAATTCCTGTCCATAATTGTACTGGAGTCTTTTTGCAACTCTCCCCTAATTGGCCAATTATACGGGAAACCACAAGTTTTTCCACACATTGGCTAGTAATGGGACCTGTACTTCATCAGGTGTCTCTCAGATCACGGCCACATTGCACCACACATACTCTGATCCAGTATGTAACAAATACACTGCTACCTTTCAAGGTGGAAAACACCTGAATCTATCAGAGTTGATGATCAAAGCCTTAAATACTCCCTTATCCTCCCTCCCATTCTATAAGAAAGTACTGGCATATGGCAACTGAAATAAGTAATCTTAATATTGCAGGGTGGGGATTGTCCACAGAAAAGTTGTGGCAAAAATGAGCAATGAGGTTGTAAAGGGGCGGTCACACTGCAATGAATTCTGATCAGATTCCGATCCAGTTTTGGGGGATTGTTGTTAAAATTTTTTGTATCTCTGGTTGGAACGAACCAAATATTTGTCAAACAGTATAAATATATTACATTGTACCACAGGACTAGGAAAATTAAATTTATGCTTTTTGCTTTGTGATGTGACATACATAGACAGATTTTATTTGACTACGCTGTTCCACAAAAAAATGTATGTCAGTGTGACATCACCAAAAGTCAGTTGGCATTTGTTTTCATAGATATCACATGCAAATCATATATTTGAACTGGTTGACAAAGTTTTGGCTCTTTCCGACTGGACATGGAGAAGATTTTAACAGAACCCGGAAAAATTGGATCAGAATCCGATCCAAATTTGTTGTAGTTTGACCACAGCTTTAGAGTTCCTTCCATTTGCCACTGCCATTATGATGATCAAAGCTTTTATCATTCAAGGATTTCAGAGCTCCACTAAACATTACAACTGCAATGTGATAATGTACACATTCACATATATCAATCATCTTAAATCACATACATATGGAACAGCAGCACACCCTTCATAATTAACGAATTTAATGAAATGTTATAAAAATTAAGCTTTTATTTTATAATCTTAGGTTTCTTCTACTGTATCTTACAGGAGAATCACTAAACTTCATAGCTGTGTTACAAATGTTCTTAGGGCCTAGCATAAACTTGAATAGTAGTATCAGACTTCACACTCTCAAAATAATATTAAAGACATAAACACAAAATGAAACATGGGAGAGGAATAATCTTTGAATAATAGCTCTTGAGAGAAACAAATAAACAGACAAGACCACACACAATAAGTGAGTTTGGTAATTTGTTTTGGGGACTATGCACATGTGCACGTCCTCCAAAATGTGGGAATAAACAAACCAATCCTGCACCTAGAACAAATGTTCCAAAATTTGAGTTCACAAGAAAGTTTTGTGAAATCATTCTTTCTTAATCCATCCACAACATAAGGAGGAATCATAAGTTTGGTTTTGTGCACTAAATTGTGTCTAAATTGCCTTTTTGGTGTAAAATTTGCATTTTAATCTTTAATCATTTTAATATAAAATTTGATGTCTGATCACCTCAGATTTAACTAAAAAGTGATATCACCCTTCAATTCACCATGAGTAGTTGGATCACCTTTTTGTCTGCTATCACTTATTTAAATTATTTAAATGATGGGCATTTGTTGTTAGTTTTTACAAATAGGGCCTTAGTTGTTGAGCTTCCATAGCAACAAAATGGTTGTCAAAAGGTGCATTGAAGAAGGCAACTGTGATAGTGAACCAGTGGATGGGGGTTCTTTGATTTAAAACAGTACTTAATTATCCCTAAAATCTGTGAAGCTATGTCTTTGTACTGGACTTTGATAGTATTAAACATTAAATGTTAGTGTTGGCATTTGCCATTCCTTTTTTCATACTACTGTACAGTATGCATTCTGGTTTTATTTTTTTAAAAATTTTTGACAATTCTGCATTTCAATTTTGTTAATTTTTTTATCAGTGTAAATACATTAACTATTTTAAATGACTATGTACAAAATACTCATGAACTACTACAGGTGTATACAAAAACTTGTACAAAATGATCTAAAACGTCAAATGACTGAAACGTTTTCACACACCACTAACTACAATGTGATCTGTAACATTAAAATGTTGACAAATTTCAAATGTGGTTTGCTACAATGTGATTTTTAACATCAACCATATTAAGTTGACATTTTTACAAAGGACTTGCTACAAACATGATCTGCAAATAATGTTACACTGTGATCTACAACACCAAATGATGTTGACATTTTCACACATGAATTGCTACACAACAATCTGCAATATCAAGTGATGTTTAATGGAGCAACTGCAGATATGTGCATTACACAGACATGCTGATTATATACAACAAGAGACAAGAACACATGTATTTATGAAAGAAGCATTTTGAAAATTTTCAAATATCCTCACTTTCTTTCTACATATACTTGATATATACTGAAAAGGTTGCAATAGGTTTTTACAACATAGCTTTACAGAATTGTTTCATAAGGGCCAATAATGTAGGTCCTCACTCCTCAGAAGCCTGAAGTAGAATGATGTCAATAATGTTGAATGCGTGTGTGTTCGTTGCTTGAGATTGTGTCTGTTTTAAAGCACGTGTTCGTGCCGTGTTCGTTTTGAACGGTATACAGCGATCCAAGATACATTACATATTAGAATAATTACACAGTAGATGTTTGCTAATGTGTCTACAAGAGCTTATGAGTTTGTTTCTTTTATTTAGAGTGGCTAAGGAAGGTTTGAGTATGATGAGCCACTCTAAATAAAAGAAAATGCAGTCTTCAAAGTTCAAATTTACACATTATATTTTTATCTATAGACTATTTCAATGTATGCACAATTGCTGGTTAATATAAATCTTTCATACAAAACCTCTCTCAAAGTGGACCTCTAACTCTGTTCAAGGATGCAACAATCATCTGCTTTTTTGTAATTAATGCACAATGATGTCCCCCCTATAAAATTACACTGCTAGACCCAACTGAACTTAAACCCTGTGACTGGGACTAGAAAGGCTATTGCTTTCACTCTAAGAGATACTTCAAGAAAACTCATGAATCATGAGATGGACAAGTCCTTTGAAGTTAACAAACAGTGATTAATCAGAAATAGTCTAGTAAAAAAACTTGTTTTATAGAACATTTCCCTGATTGTAATTAGCCGTAGTTGTAGTTTACACAGCACTAGTTGTCTTTACCCACACCAGTTTGTTCGGAGCAGTTCAAAAAGCTGCCCAACCATTTATTCTGGATGTGAAAAGACTGAATCCTTTCCAACATGAAGTGCATGTTGGCCACATAAAAGAGTTATGACTCCTAACCAAATATCAGCCCTAATAAGTGTTCTTGGATGCAAAATCACACACTTTTTTTGAAGATTTTACAAATATCACCTTTAAGCTGAACAAAGGTCTATTAGAGGGGATGTGCAAAAATGCAAAATGAAGCAGTGATTTAGCAAAGCTCCACTGACAAACTGGGAAGCAATTTAGGAAGGATAAAAAAGAAATTCAGGGCAAAGCATTAAGGGTAGCAGCCCCTTACCCAGAAGTAAAGAACCTGTAATTCAAAATAGAAGAAAGAAATATCTCTTGACCATTATTCCATTATTAAATTTTGACTCAAACAATGAATTCAAAGAATTACAAAAGTGAGAAGGAATATTAGAAAATAAACTGCCATTTCCTTCCCTTCCTTGTGCCAGATTATTCAAGAGATAAAAATGAAATAAAGGACTGGTATTTCAAACTGCAGCTTGAAAACCAGAAAGCAAAAAGGCTTATTGATTCCTTGTCAAAAGCACAATTAGGGAAACTTTGCTTTTGACCTCTGGTGACCTTAGACGATAATCTTGGGAATTTTCCTTTTTGATGGCTGATGACCTCAGATGAACTTTGACTTTCCCAAAATATTATGGTTCTCTCCTTAACCATACTGCATCCACCTTCTAAATATAAAATTGTTCCAAGTTTCCTTCCTGAAGGATCTAATTGTTAACAAAGTTTTCAACCTCTGGTGACCTCAGATGACATATGACCACTGGTTACTTGATTGACCTCTTATCTCCACCAAAACCAATGAAGTTCTTTCTCTCATTGTGCTTTACAAGGTTTCTGCAGTTTTACTTCTGGTGACCTCAAATACCCTTTGTCCTTGAACACAAGCAATAGGCTTCTTCCTCTTAACATGACAAATCTAGGTGCTAAATATGAAAAATTTCCATTACTACTATTTTGAAATAATATGTGAACATGTCATTTAAGAGGTTTTGGCAGTTTTAGGTCAGGTAAATGCAAGTGACTTTTGATCTCCACCGTAACTAAGAGGGTCCATTTCTTAACATGAAGAATCATTATATCATTTATGAAAAGTGTCTGTCATTGCCATCTTTAGTTAACATGCTTTCAAGCCATTTTTGAGGATTTAGCAGTTTTAGTGTCAATGATCTTGAATTACCTTGACATCTACCACAAAAAATAGGGTCCTTTCTCTTAACCTGACAATCTGTGAAAAGTGTCAGCCATTGCTATTTTGAGATAATGTGTCTACAATTTTTGGGGTTTTAGACTTCTGGTGACCTCAAATGACCTGCTACCTCCACCAAACACGAACACTATTTTCCTCTCCAACTGGCAGTTGAATCTTGGGATATCCTGTTTCTAAGCATTGAATGTGTCAAACATGAAAACATGGACACATACAGTACATTACCTCACATAGGTTCCTTGTTTGTCTTCAGCAAGCAAAAAATCAAAACTTCATAGTTTAATCTAAATTTACAGGGATGTACGAATGGACCCTCTTGACTGGTCCACAATTGAAACAGAGCATTTTTGAAAAGTTAAAATTGACAACAGTTCCATTTGACTTGAAAGTTTTCAAAGGAATTAAATCCCTTGTCATGGTGATGTTACTTGTTACATCATAACATTTGACATCAGTCGTCCTCATAAACAACTCACCAAGCCCTTTTGCTTTGAAAAATTACAGGTTTATTTTATGAGTAGAAAAATATTCTTTCTGGGCAGATATGTTTGTAATAAATATCCAAAATTCAAGCCAACAGGAATTCGTTTGTTAAAACATTGAAATCAATAGTGGTATAATACATAACATCACAAGCAAAGAAATAATACAATTTCATTTCTTGTCTAAAGAGAAATTGAGTTATGAATAGTTACAAAAAATTTTCAAAGAAGAGTTCCTACATCTAAAACACTGTCACCTTCCCATAGCAACAATTGGAAATAATGTAAGCGTTGAACCCCTTTGAAAGACCATAAGTCCAGTTTTTGAGGTGTGAGTCAAATGTACCTTTCAAAACATTTTCCCAGAAAGATAAGAGGAAACTCTTAAATGTCATAAGAGAAAATGTAAGTAGAGTAAGAAAGAAGGGAGAAGGGTGAAGAGAGGGCCACTACCATAGAAGAATCCGATTAGCGCTTGCGTTTAGTGACTGTAGGCAGCCATTAGTGGGGTCCATCAGCCTTAGATCCTCTTCATTTATTGTCTACATGAATTTGAAACCCTCACATTCAGTGAAATTGAAGAAATCAATATATAATTTAGTATACAACCATTGATGATATAGACAATCAAGGATATTGAAAGATTAAAAGGTGATAGACCCAAGTTATGGCCGACTGAAATCAGACCATCACTTGCTGTCTGGATTCGTATATATCCTTGAAAGCACAAAATTGCAACCACAGTAATGGACTTATGGGGTCCATCAAAGCTAAGGGTTTCAAAGCTATGGGCTAGGAAAGCCCAACTAATACAGTTTCTGCTCAGCTTCTCAAATGTAACAAGTTACTTCACCTGGTATAAGGTGAAGAAAACCTACCTTGATAAAAGCCCAAAACCTCCACCACAAAAAGCAAAGGGGGTAGGGATAGTCCTAGAAAGGACCACAGTTGATACTGCCACTGTCAGACCATATTGTTGCTGGTTATCATACTAACTTTAAAGATCATTACAAATTCTATTCTGATGGTATGATAGACAAAAAGTTTGTGTTCTTTTAACAAGTAAGCATGGGACTGATACATCTATTACAATTGGTATTGCTCTTTGATTGACATAAAATCCAAAGTGGTAAGGTAACCCATACCACACAACATGCACTGAGAGTGTCCTGATTACAAATTATGGCCTCATATGCTCACCGGAGTATGCCTTTTAAGCAATTTATCATGGATTGTGCCTGCATAAGGGGTTTTAGGCAGTCTGTGAGGGAAAGGCTAAAAGAAAATAGGACGGGACAATTGGAACTGGAAGATATAATCTTTCAGTTTTATAGGAATGTCAAGAATGATTCAAGTGACAAATTAATGTGTGACATTGTCAATTCAAACCTCAGTTAAGAGCTATTCTGTCCAAAATTTGGGATTTCCATAACATTGGGGAACAATTTAAATCCCTGTTGAACGGAAAATAATTAAGTCTGGATGGGCCTGGACCATTTGACAATAAATGATGCTTGTAGGAGGGCAATAATAGAAGTCTGAGAGTGGCATGTATGTAAATTTTAGCAATTTAAATTAATGCAAAAAAGAAACTTACTTTGTTGAAAGGCTGCAAAATTACAATATTTGTTTGAATTATTATTAGTTTAATGTCTTTTCAGAAATGTCAAAGAATAAAACAAAGGCATAGTTGATTGCTTCTTGTAAAGAAATGCTAAAATTCTTTTTTGCTTCTTACTGACATCTTGAAAATCTCTAATTTAATTTTATAGTTAGCACAATTATTGCCAATACCTCCCTTTGAGGATCAATGGGAAATATTGCATTAAACACTCATCAATTGTAAGACCCCCTGGGAGAGGTCAGTCAATGTTTGTGAGAAGCATCACACAGTTTTGTGCATCAACACATCCCTCCATTATGTAATTGACTCAAAATTTTATAGACATTGTCACTTGTTTCCTGCAGAATATGATACATCAATCAGGTTGCTTTTACAAAACCATCAGAGGACCTTTACACAAGTGCATACAGGGGCATCAATCCTGGGGGGGGGGGGGGGGCAATAGCCCTACCAATGAAAATATGGGGGGGAGGGGCAATAGCCCTACCAATGAAAATATTGTGTGTAAACAAACTTATCAATTTGCCATGCAATAATTCAGGCAGATTAAAAATTTAAAACGACGAAGAATAAACAAAATATAAAATTATGGTGCACAGACGACTTACGAGTTCTTCAAAATGTCAATCTGAGCTTATTAAAGTAATAATAATAATAAAATAACTACTATTTAAAATGCTCCATCCATTTACCAGGTTGACACCCATGCCTGCTCATTTGACTCACTAATGCTGGGTCAAAGGGTCCATTGTACAATTTATAGGTGTATTAGTTATACAGGAAATATGTCAAAGTATATTGATACAGAAAGAAAGGTACCTTAAACTACCTGACTTTGGTAGTTTTCTTTTCAAGAAATAAAAGTTTTCACAAAACACAGTCAATTACTGTAGTTGATAAAAATTCAAATTGTGTTACTTCTCTTACCATTAGGACCCATATTTTGCATAAATAAAGTTAATGGAAGGAGATGAGTAGTGAGACTAAACATTTTAATTATAATCATTACTTCATGTGGTAGAAATATTAGAATTTCCCTTTAACCTGAAGAAAAATATGATGACAATTTATAACAAAATATATGTAAATATTACTGCCATTCTCACCATCTCCTCATTAGATGCAACCACATAACATGCACTATTGCTGAATTTGATCATAACACTCAATATGTGAAGATTAATTATCAAATAATTTTGTCACTGAAAAATGCTTTGAAAACGGTGAAAATGAATACAATAGCTGCATGCAAACCAATTTGCTAATTAACATGCAAGGAGCATCTTGAATATTCATAACTAAAATGGAAAAAAGGTGACATGCAAACAGAAAATTGGGCTACTTAAAAAGAGATTAATCAGACATCTGAAAAGAAATTGCTATCCAAATTTCTGGGGTTTTGCAAATAAAAAGTCTCAGAGGAACATTGGAGGGGTTTTAGAGGTTATACTAGGACACTTGGGCAAAATAGATTGTGAAATAAAATAAAAAGTGAGAAAAGAATTCCAAATATCTACTTCAATATCCCTAATCCCCCAAATAATATAACATGTTCAGCAAATATGCAGGAGTAAACAAGACCACTGACAGAAGGATGGGGGGGAGGGAGTTGGCAACTTTTTCTTCAAATTGGCCCATAAAAGACTATTCGTGTTTTTGACATTTTACCAAGACTTTAACTGGCATTTTCTGTCTTTACTTGCAGGTGTACCTCATATAGTGCATCTTAAAAAATTTGGCAAGACAACTGTTTTGTTTAAAATCATTGCCAAATATTTTTTGTTTCCTCCCCCCCCCCCCCAAAAAAAAAGACAAAGGTATTATTTTATCCGTCTCAGCAAGAATTTGTTGTTCCCCTACTCTTCCAGTAACTTGAACATGTTGTGCTCTTGTTAAAATGCAGAGATAAATAGATAACAAGGATCAAAATTTCTGTGGGGAGGGAGCAGGGAGTAGGTATAACTTGTTGCCAAATTGGAAAATTTGGACCAAGTTGCCCGGCACAATGGGTAAAATATGTCCTCTTGGTTGAATGATTAGCCCAAATGGATCCCTAAATTTTGCCAACATTTGGAAGACTTATGGTCCCATTCTTCTTTGAATGCCTATGATGGGTTAGATAGTTAGGTACAGTAGGGTTGTACACCTCAACTTACAACCATTTGGTTTAATTGGGCCAACAGCCTCTTCTCCAGTTAACACCCCTGCTATCACTGATCCTGTTAACTCCTGCACTCAAAGCTGTCTCAGAGGTCTCCATGCTACCAAATTTTAAAAGACAATACATCTTGACTTACTTGAGAGGATTCTTAGCCACAGATGGAGGCGGTGGTGGTGGAGGTGGCGGTGGTGGTGGAGGACGGGCAGCTTCTTCCAAGTCTTTGATTTTCTTCTCCATTGATTTGTTCTTCTCTTCGAGTTCTTTGATTTGCATCTCACAACTGGATAACTCCTCATCTGCTATCCGTAATCTTTCAAGCAAGGTTTCTTGTTCTGTCACTTGCTCAGAGTTTTGAAGTCTTTCCTGTGCATCTTTTAACTGGTAACAAATTGATAATATTTATGAAGGATGATGTTAAGTGGCAAATTAAATATACAATCATCATGAGGTATAGTAGTTTTTTGGTGTGAAAAAAGTTGGTTGGAAATTATCTATGAGTAAGATGTATTGATAATAATATTAGAAGGTAGTAGGCGGGGCATATTGAGTTGATCAATGTGGAAAGTTCAACAATGGTATTGATGGGTATGACATGACAATCATAATTACTAGCTTAATTAGAGAAAAGTTTCAGATCCCAAAATTAAACCAAAACTTAAAGTTTTGGAATTTTTTTGTATCCTGGCTTCTAACAGTTCTGTACACAATTTAAAAAAAGTGTCTGGTTTGGTTTTAAAAGCCAAATAAAATCGTAAATTACTCATGAACCATTTATTTGCATGTAGGCTGTGGGCACTATCTTCACACCACAGCCGTCATAAGTATGTGACACAAACTTTACAGGTTTGAAAAAATCTGATGAATTTAATGAACCACCAACTCAATGTACTTCTAAAAGTACATCTCAAGAAGGGATGATGTCATGAGTGTTTCCACTTATTGGCCAGTTACAGCTGCAGCATGTCTACCACAGAATGTTAATATCAGGTGTAATTTCTTTGTTAATGAGGTTATCACTGTCAGTTTCTAGGGTGGTTCTTTTAAGTCGTACTGGCTAAAACCATTTTTCCAGCTATGGCTCACAACACGGCTTCATTTTCTAACTCCATTGCTTATGCACAGCACCTAGCACAATAGCAGTAGTAGGTTCCTTTTTTAAATACCAGATGCCAACAAAGTATATTCTTTTTCATTGGCTAGGGTACAATAATATCTACCTGAATAATGACCTAGAACAGACTTCACAAAGAATCTTTCAAAGCTACCACACTCCACAACTGCAATCTCTCATTTCATAAACAAAAGAGTACAAACGGTCCAAAATCTACACAAAATAAAAAGCAGCCAAAAATTTCTGTGCAAGAATTAGTTTTAATTCCAACAAATCCCATCAAATGCAATAGTATCAGGAGTGGATCCCATCCTCTAAACTGAATAATATCAAACCTCTTTCTCGTGTTTGTGTCTTTCTTCTTCCAGGGTTTTTGTCAGCTTTTCTACCTCTTGTAGGAGTTCATTAACCCTCTCATTATCCTCCAGGGAATCATTTAGTATCAACAAGCTTTGTCTTCTTGCTGCATCCGCTGCCTCTTTTTCTGAATACATCTAGATGAGTCATGTAAAGAAAAAAAATGAAAGGCTTCCCAATTCTTTGTTCCACAAAAGAGAAAATACATAAACTGTAGTCTAGAAGATTGGCCCCATGTAATATTCATGTCTCATTAATATGTGTAACGTCTGGAATGAAAGAATGTCATACTAACACGAGACCTGTTGTTGCTAAGTTACAAATTACATAGGGTGCAGGGGTACGGTGGGTGATGACAAGCTAAAAAGTTCCCTAAGGGAAGAATCTTTAATGTTCATAGGTAGCTTGAACACTAACAATAATTCCTACATTTATTAACTAGGACTGGTTCCTTGTGGGGAAATTTGAGAGTTGTCGAAAATTTGATCAGTTGAGATGCTGAGGAATGAAAGCAGTTCTGTTTTAAAAGTAGGTGAGGTGACTTTTAAAGGATCGGCTTTCAGAGAATGGAAAAGAGGAAGGGTCTTGCAATCCCCCCCCCCCAGAGTTGAGGACAAGGGTACACATTTCTTTAAGAGCCTTTTGACAGCTCACACAAATATCTTGGAAAAATGGGATTAAAATACCTGCTCCTGTACCTATAACATATGCCAAGAAACCAGGTATCAGTTAGGAAAAAATCAAAATATTTACATCAGATATGAGTGGTGTTAGGAGAGTTATCACCTGTGGCATGTCTCATGATATGTAGCAGAATTATCCAAAACCTTCCTTGTTTTGTAAACCTATTGGCCCTAATTACATCAACTGTAACTTCTTCTGGTGGTGCTGTGCCTCAGCCAATGGGCAGCAGCTGCAGTCATGTTTCAATGCAGAGTTTGAAAATATCTGGTTTAAATTTATCCTGCTAGAGTAATTAAATGATGGAACAAAACATGGCTTCTGTTGCTGTAGCTTGGCTGTGGCAGCTACAGAGAGAGGTTTTAAATCGATGCCTTATGGAACATAGCTTTTGCTAGTCTCCAGATTTCTACTCTACTCATTGTGCTCCTACTTTAAGTTCAAGAGCAGCCCCCCCCCTCCAAACTTAATTTGAAGCTACAGCTAAATGTCACACCTTTTCTCTTTAAACTATCTTTTATCACACTGTATAACTTCAACTGAAGTTCAGTACTGCATATTCAATGTAAAACAAGCAATTAATTCTTGTAAATTTTACATTTGAGGAAAAAAACTGTTTTCACATGACTCTTAATAACCAATCATGAAACAGGGCATTCAACAACTCTTCTTCAAGTTGGGGACTGCTCTTGACCTTTAACATTCTGAAAAAGCCCAGTAGTGACTACAACAAGTTCCTCTGGGCAAGTCAATGAGGAAGCCATTGAGGGAGACTCTCTAACTTGCTCACTGGGCTGATTGTGGTCACTGGGTAAAATAGTAATCTGGTGACTGCTGGGGACTAGAAAAAGCTATGCTCCCTTTTGAAGCAATGAACATTTGTTTGTTAATCTCATCTTATCATTACTTTGCAGACTGTGAAAAACAAAAGATCCCTACCTTAGCGGCAAATGATTCAGCTTGTTCTTTAAGTACTGTAGCTTCTTCATATTTGGTACTGACATCTTGGTATTCTTGAATGACCAGGGTTGAGACTATGAAAAAAGGCAAAGAGTTGGTTAGTTTGATGGTTTTTAACGACACACCAACATGAATGTGTTTTACAGTGTCACAGAGTTAAGCAAAGTTACAGTGTCAATAAGGGCAAAGAGGGACATAAAAGTTAGCATAAGTCATCTCAAACACACCCGTACACATGATATATGTGTTACAAATCTTGTCATATTTGTTTTATAGGTATCTTTCATAATGTTTCACAAAATACATTCTCAATGTAAACAAATGAGTTACTTTGCATAAATTTAAAATTCAGTGTTAAGCTTGTTGAGGTATGATTTAGAAGTGAATTAATTTACCAGGGTACACTAATTTAACTTGGGTGTCTATATTCGCTGCATAAGTTGCAGAGCCTGGCTCTTCATCCGCGATATCCAGTAGTGTGTGTGTGTGTGGGGGGGGGTAACAGAGTTGGGGCACATGCCCTTGACAAAGCTGTGCCACCCCAGGTTCCCCACCCCCTCCCAACAGAAAATTCTGAATATATTTTGGTTCTACATAGAGGGAGAGGAATAAGATATTGTATCCTCCCAGAAAGCTTTGAGACAATTCTCATGTGAAAACTTACAAGCCAGAACTTAGACAAATTACCCCCAAAATTAATTAAAAACCTACCTGGTGCTAAATCTCATTACCTAAGGGAAAGATTTTTGGCGGTTCAAACAAACAAAATGAACTACTAAGGACTGCAAAATCTCTCTACATTTATAAAATCAAACTACCTCACAGCTAATTGGTGACTACATTATGTTACCGTTCTTTGATGTCTCAAAGCTTTTTAATTAGTGAGTTTGATAATTCTTTCTGGTGGCTATGCATATAGGCACATCATCCAAATTGTTGAAATAAACAAACCAATCTTGCATCTACATCATGTGTTCCAAAATTTTAGTTTACATGAAACTTTGGTAACATCCTTCTTTCTTAATCCAACGATAATATAGGGAGCAGGATTGTCACCAAATTGAGCAGTGCCAGGCGGTGCTACCCATCTATGAAAATCTCCACCTGGTACTCGACATCAGTTTAAGTATCCCCGAATGGATCAAATTTCTTACCCTAACTGACTAAAATTTGTAGATTTCTTTAGAATTGAGTGATAATTCCTTGTTTTTTTTAAACCCTCCAATCTGCAATAATTTGTCAAAGGGGAGGGAGACACTCCCTACCCTTTAGACAGCTCCCCCAGGATGGTGATCACAATTTACCCGGCCCTCAAAATGGCCTGGTGACAACCCTGATGGGGAGGAATCATAAGGGTGGTTCTGTACTGTGGACTTTGTCTAAATTGCCCTTTTGGTGTAAAAATATGCGTTAAATTTGCTGTAAAGCAGGATGAAGTCCCTATTTTTCATTCGGGTTGGCTATTTAGATTTATGCTTTGTGTTGTATGCATGCACTGCTCAAAAACAAGGGAATGTCCTACACCATGTGCTGAGCTTGGTTTGTGTATTCTGTGCTGTTCCCACAATTCCATGCACCAACAAATTACCGAACAAGCTTATTAAGAATGTAACATTTCTAACTTCAAATAGGTGCTGTACATTATTTACCTATTAAAGATACCTAGTTCCTGAATGTAATGGTTTTTGGACTTGTCATGAAAGCATTTTCAAAGCTATAGGGCAAGTTACAGAAAATGAAAATGAAATGTGCAGGGGTTCTTATTTATTTGTATATGTTGCCTCCTGACAAGTTTCAGGTGCTCATTAGTGTTAAAATAACAGCTTCAGGAAGTTCTAATGAGTTTCAGCATTTGATGCTAGGAATATTCATAACTTGTGATATGAAGTAGAGTATAACTTATCTCAGAAAACAAGTTCCCACTGATTTAACAACACAACCTGCTGTAGAACAGGTGCCAGATTAAGCTTCTATTAGATTCAATACAATTTTCCTGTATGGATTGAAGGAAGAAGCAGTGGGTCAGAATATATCAAGGTACAGGTTAGCCTGTTGTAAAGGATGAAGCCGGCACCCTTGGGAAACACGAACCAGCATCTGAAAAAATTCAAAACTGTAGCTGGCTTTTTGCATATTAATCCATCCTACCACCCATTAACCTCTTCCTATATAGATTGTACATTTAATACATTGTATATTCTAGCACACAGCCAAGGAAGGATTTTTGTACATCAACTTCAACTTCTAAGCGTCTGGTTTATTCTGTCAGCAACCGTGGTCTTTTTTCTAGTTGTGTGATTGTTTTTTCCAAGTCAACTGTTTATGCAACAAATGGCACACAATAGCGTGCTCACGGCATTTTTTAAATCTTCTGTATGACTCAACCTGGAAATCAAACCCAGGCCTCATGCATGAAAAGGCAATGCTCTACCATTGGATTAAACACGCAGTTGATGAGGGTGGGGGGAAGTCCGGCAGACAGTGTCCCAAGAAATTTTTTCAAAACTGCCATTATTGTAATGTATTTTAATATGCATCAACCCCTTCCATGATACCTGTGTAACCCCCTACAGTATGTTGTGTGTCTAATGGATCTTTGTGCACATGAGTTCTATCTTAACTTACTTCCCTGCAGTATGTGAATCTTTTATGAAATTACAGGACACTTTAAATATCAACAAAAGGTACACTTGGCATTAATTACACAAGCCAGTAATACAAACGTTATCACAAAGTTAGTAAAATGCATACTTGAATTAAAACACCACTGAATACAAATTTAAATTGCTGTGACGGCATTTTCTCCTTCACTCGATTCATCTGTCAAGCTGTTTTATTGCCTGATTGATTCTAATTTCCTGAATTGGTAAATTTCTGCAGCACAGCTTAGATTCCTGCTGAGGAGTTCATTTCTACTGCATACATTTATGAAAATCAGGTCTAGTTTAGAAGTAGACAGAACAATTTTAATGAGTGGGTAGGGAACTGCATAACGGGAATATTCCAGTGTGCAAATTTTAACAGCAATAAAAAATTTTTGTATTTTTTTTTTTTTATTATTTTTTCTTTAGCATAAATGCTCTAAATAAATGCTCAAAAATGATTTTAATATGTGTAAGCATTAGAGGTCATTGTCTGGATTTCGTGGTAAAATAAGATATAAACTATAAATTATTTGCTTTTTCATTGTAAGAACCATTTTCACTGCCCAATTTTTTCATAGCACAGAATGGATAATCAAAAACTTCCTGTCACCTATTCCTTCCTAAAAGCCTGAACTTTTAAAATTATAAAAATAATGATAACATTTAATGTCTGAAGTTTTGTAAAACTGATAATAACATAACAAATGCCTGTGGGAACAGATCTTACCTCACACAATATATGCTATCTATTTCCATTCCCTGTGGCTTCACTTTGAAAGAACACCAATACACCACTTTAAAGCTACTGTATAAGGGTGCATGCTCAGAAGAAAACATTTGCTGTTTTGAATGAGGAATTGCACCTTGAGTTGCTATTGAACATTTTGCTAAACCTCCTGAACTCATTGCTAACTAAACCAATTCACTTTATTCTTTGATTAACACATTATTCTCTACAAGTTGGTAATAACAGCTGCAAAATTTCATATTAAGAGATAGAACAAATTTTCCGAGAGCTTCAAAGTAAAAACCCTGTAGACTGTTGGTATTGTGGGTTGTCCTTGTTTCTAACCCTTTGACCTTTAACATACATATCATTATAATATAATTAACTCTATAAACTCTGAACTAGGGTGGTATCTCATGCACCTCAAAGGCAAACCTATAATGGCTTAGCACCATCCATTTCAAATTGCTCAAGGCCATATATGCATTACTGCATGTTGGTTGTCTCCTATACTCAATGCTTTTAACTGTACAGTACCATTGCCTTAATATCAAACTGATGATGGGTGGCATTCCCCGGGGGCAAGTATTTCCAATATTTGAGAAATTTTCAATTGTCTTAATTTTTCACATGGCAATTTTCTGAAAATGAGGTAAACCCCCCCCTTCAATATTGATAACAATTTGCCATCCTTGGAGTGATGCTATTTCTTGAATTTATATCAAAGTGAATTAACCAATTGTTTAATACAGAAATATGGAGATAATATCCTAAACATATCTGAGGTGATGCAGTCACCATTTTACAGGAAGAGTTGAGAGTATGACTTTGCGATTTCATTTTCATCTTCTAAACTGTACATCAAGAAACTAAAGAGCTAGTTTTTATGGAACATCAAAAGTTGTCCATAATCTCAAAGTTCTAGAGACATGACATTAAATGAGAATACAGATGTACTTCCTACCTCCTTTTACATTAAAAGGTAACAAAAATTCTGCCAAACGTATCTTGTTTGTAAAGCTACAGGTCGTGATAATTAGCTTCTATCAACATTTGTAATCCATTTTAACCCACAGTAAGTACGAAGATAGGATAGTTCCTTTGGGCAGGCAAGCACGAAAGAGGGACTATACTGGGCCCTCTATCAAAGAGAACACAAACATCACAATAATTTAAGGTAACAGAGTTTTAATTTGACATCCAATTTCCGCACCATTAAAATCTTTTCCGGGAGTGCAAGAAAAGTTGAGAGGCTACTCAACTCACAGCCACAAGTGATAAACTGAAACATAAATAAGGTCAATTGTCCAAATCTGTTAAATATCACAAATCCGTGTTCCCATTTGAGTGAGTGCAGTGGATCATGGTTTTATTTCTCCATGGCAGTCATTTTAATCTAGAACCATTATTCTCAGTGACCTCGAGACATCCATATGATATATATGAACACAATGCACAGGCAGGAAATGTTACCATTTCTTACAAGTCCATTTGTCATTTTGTCATGCACTGTATGTTTCATAAAACACATACACTGGGGTGCCCAATATACTGATTGTGATTGCAATACAAATTTTGAACCAATCAAGGCAGCCACTCTGGTCTTTCCTGGAAAGTCAATCAAAACCAGATGGTCTGGATCTTAAATAAGTGTTGCTAATCTGAGTTTGATCTGCTACAGTAGACAAAGAACTCTCTCAAGAACACAGTCGTACGTGTTTTCACAATCAGAATTTCTGTCAAGGGAAGTAAATGGGGATTTGCCCCTCTTTCAAGAAGGAGAGTTAAATTCCTCCTTTTCACTTCCATCAAAATAAAAAAAATATCAGCCACCTTCGTTAATTATTTAGGAAGAGAGCAACTTTGCAAGCAATGTCCCAACTAACATAAATAAATCGCTTTTGATACCCTTCAGATTCCACCTGATATGGGCCTTAAAGAAGTAAGCTTTTGTCCCTCTGAACCCACCTGTAACAGGCTGAGCCAAGGCAGTAACAATTTAGACTTGGGAGTATGGAAGTAATATATCCCCACTTTTTTGACTTTCTTGCAGGATCTTTGATGATGGACACTGACAATGAAATTGACTTACCTCTGTTCAGCTTATCTAATGTTTTGTCTCTTTCCTTTAGTGCTGCTTTTGTTACTTCATGAGATGTGTTTTCTAATGCTAACTGTAAAATGAATTAAAAAGGAAGAAAATTATTTAAAACCATTTTACATATATCAAATAAATATTTAGTGATAATGGCTGTATCCCTTGTCTAATACTACCAATATTCCAAGAAGAACAAATAGCCAGGGGCTGATTTCAATAACATTTAGCAATCATCACTCAGGCCGAAATCCATCGCTAAATCTTAAATTGATCATACTTTTGACCAACTTTTCAAAATGATTTCACTAAACTTTAAGCGATTCATTTTTCATAGCTAAGTTGTGTTGTTTGCCAAGGTTTAGTGAAACCCCAAATTCATCGCTATCGCTACTAGTGATAATTTCAAGTTCGTGAGCAACTTAGGGATGATCACTTAAATTGATGTTAGTGAAATCAGTCCCTGGTTTAAACAAGGGATTTGTCGCAGACAATATACATCTGGGGCACCAACAGTATAAAAAGGTCTTTTTAACTTCTGTGGTTACAATCACTGATTTCACACAAATCCAAATGGGGTCTCAAAAAACAGGCCCTCGAATTTTGTCCGAACTTCTTCAAATTAATACAAAATTTTGATTGAATTCTGAGGTTCTCCAAAGGTAATAAGGTGGGGAAGGGGCATTATGTTGCATTTGGCTATATGCCCCCTGTAACCCCTTCCCACATGCAAATGCACTAATTATAAACATTTTTTAATAGGTCTCAAATGAAATGTGAATCAAAGTGTCAAGTAATCTATTACTACAAAGTTGTAAAAGTAATGAATAATACTAGTACTATTATTACTACAGGGTCAGTGATATTACCTGTTCAATCAATGAATTAGTTTCTTCCTTGTAGTATCTCATGTCTTCCAGAGCTTTCTCCTTTTCACTGTTAGCTTTCTGCAGCTCGTGCTTTAAACCTGAAACAAAAGTTAAATTTCAATTAAAGTTGATTTCTGACAAATGTGATCAAACAAGTCATTACCCTGGCAAACCTTGATAAAGTCACCATGTTTACATAGCTACGCTGCAGCTGTCTCAGCCAAGCTGCAGTAACAGTTGCAGTCATCTTTTGTTTCCCTGCAAATTATAATTAATAGGTTTACAGTATTTACGTCATTTCCGTGTGTGGAGGAACTACAGCTTGGCTGCAGAAGCTGCAGCCTGATGTTTGGACATGTTACCTAAAGGTAAAAAAACGGTACACAGGTCACTCAGAATTGATCTCAAAATTCAAACTCCTTTATTTGGTTACATGCCTACAGGTATGTTCTAATATCTCTATTTTCCAACACACATAACCCTCACATGCCTGATGTCTCCATGATCAAACACACACAACCCTAATACACCATATCCTAACCCTTACATAACCCTTATCCTTACACTGATCTCAATGTAAATTGAAGACACAGGGATCAAAGAAGGAAGCTGTTCTCCTTTTTTCTGTTTTCTCCTGGTACCAAATCTTTTTATTGGTCTCATTTGGATCAAATTATCTTTCGTCAAACTGTGTATGTTCTACTTCCTCTTACTCCAGCATTGTACATTGTTCAGATTAAAACAAAGCAACATTTGCAAATATTCCTTTAGAGTTTTGTCTTCGTGTTTCTGCTTATTTTATACTTTTAACTTCTTTCTTCTTCTACTTTTGTATTAAGAGTAAAGATTGTTGTTTGCTTCTCAAAAAGATTCATACTTTAAAACCAAATAGTATATTCCAAATATAAGGGCAATACTGAAGTTTGTAGTTAACATTAGATACAAGTTTAATCTATAGTTAAATAAAGTCCAACATCTGTAGCCTTCTTTTCAAGAAATTACAGTTTCACATGGATAGAAATTCTTGATGCGTTGCTCCAGAATAACTCATTCACCTAAACTTTCAAAAAATCCAATTACTAACTGCTTGGTTTTTTGAGGAAGCTATGGTCATGTGAGACTGATGTCAGTCCAGTTGAAATGCTATTAGTATGTTAACACGATATGCCATGTTTTCTTCAAATTATTCATATTAAATGTTTCCCAATGTTAAACATAACCTTTGTAAATACATTAAAATTTTCCCTTTCTATTTTATTGCTTCTGTTGCTTTAAATTGGAGAATTGGAGTACCATCTTTAGGAAATAACAGTGAGTGTTCAATTTCAAACTCTGCAGGTTCCCATATATTCAAACTTCCCTGTACTAATATCATGGTACATTCAAACAACATGTACTGTATTAAACCTGTTCAACAATTGTGTGGTACACTATTTTTCAAGATGATCTCAAACACAGCGCAGATTTTGAATAAAATATCACACTGGATAGACCCCACTCCCCCCTCCCTTCAAAAAGAAAAGAGATCAGTATTCTAATACAACTCATGCATACTGATGGTATGTTTGCCACTAATTTACATAGTCAGCTATACTCTTAGAATTCTGTCAATTGCATGTGAATTAACAGTAACCACATTTCTGGCATTTACAGTTACGTGCATTAACACTCTGTACACAGATGCAGGTCTGTCAATTTGATGTAAAGTGTAATAAAATGAAAACTTGTTGTGAAGTGTCTGGACCAAATAACACTTTACACCAGACCAATCATCCATAATTAAAGTTGATACCTTTTTTCTTTCTTGTCTCTTTTTTTTTATGTTTTTGTATACCGGTTCATTCATACAGCATAGCCATGTATGCAACCTGAACCCACACAAGATACTGCCTGGTGTATCTAATACAACATTTGCACAGAAACCAATAACCTGGAAGTCTTCCTAAAAAGCTGCAAATGTAATTAAAATGTCATTCTCCTCCATCTATCAAACTGCCCTCTCCGAAGCAGAAATTAGAGTCAGATATTTTTGATAATTGAGTAAGAATGTTCTAAAATTTACAGAAACCTGCCATGATTGATAGCTGATCTGGCTCTTAGCAGGGTGACTCATCTCGACGAACATTTTATCTTGCAGCGACAGCAATGCTCTGTATCCTATCACAGAATTGAGTTCATTACAGTACACAAAAAGGTTTCATCTCCTATCAATTGGACTTGTTCTGGTAATTTGCTTATTTGACAAGACAGCATGATTCCTTCATGGTCACTATGGCATAACAAGAAGTCCTTCTTGTATTTCTACTTTGCAGGCAACTAGATCTGCAATAGTCTTTTTCTGTTGTTATGATTTTATCCTGTTTTTATTATGATCTAAAATGTCATTTGCTTTTTAATGAATTGCCCAGATGATAGACAAGATGATTTCATTTCTTTCTCATGATGTATGTACGTAATTGCACGAAAACACTAAAACAAAGCCGTGAAGTAGAATTTACAACAAGAAGTACATTGTTACCTTCTGCAGTATGAGGAATAAAACTGAAAATATGGCTTTTACCTTGAAATATTTAAACAAAACATATTTATCATTCATCTCTGATTAATAAACCCATTCATAACTCCTTCAAGGATCAAGGGATTTATGCATTCATTTGATCATTTTTGGCACTTTCTCTTTTGTCAAACTGCTGTGTATTTAATTTCAGTGGCATTTAAATCACATTTAATTAAAGGTCATTTGTTTGAAATGCAACATTGTACATTACATAACTCTGTCTTCAAGAGTGAAAAGCAAAGTGTAGTTGATCAATTCACTTCTCAAGGTCAAGTACCTGCTTCTTAAAGAGTGTGACATTCAATGAACTCATAAACTACTCATTCAGATGGTAGTATAGTGTTGAAAGGTGAATTTTTAAATTCAAGTTACACTACAATGACTTCAAAAGGGTTGAAAATAACTGCAGTTTCTTGATTATCTTTAAAAAACACCTCTTGCTCTCTCCTGGTAAACTCTCCCAGAACTTCCCTTTTCCCAGTTTTCCCCACAAAATTACTTTTCACAATTTTACATTTTGTTATTTCAGCAAATTAAAATTGTTTACTCTTTTCACTTACTTAGTTTCACCAACAAGTAGACTTGTCTACAATCCATCCACACAACCCCATACCAGACTACTGTCACTTACTTTCCACTTGGTGCTCTAACTCTTCCAACATCAACCTATGTTCTGGTTTCATCTCGTCCTCCTCTGGGCTTGCAGTTTCTTCATCTATGATTTCATCCAATGATATTTCAACCATCTTGAAGTCTACCCCAGCCTGACCCAGCAGGGCCATGCTCTTTCTCTTTATTTCTCTGTTTTCTTTCAGGATTTTCTTGTTTTCGTTCACCATCTTCATTAGATAAAAATATTGAAAAAATAGGAATAATATTCATTGCACAAATATCTGCTTCATCAAAAGATAATGCTATGCAGTGCATTCTGGGAAGGCATTAACCATTGAGAGGGCATTATCATTTTTTAATGAACTGAATTGGTATAAGTCAAGCCAAGTTGGCCACAGCCTTTTTTCCCAGTTCTGGCTCACTGGCTTTAATACTTTCTCTACTCCATTGCTCATGCTGAGCATCATTCACAATGGCAGTTGGTTCTATTCTAGCCTTTGGTATGAACCAGGCAGGACTCAAACTCCAGACATCCTAACTGCACATCGGACGCTCTGACCACTTGACCATGCAGTCGGTCTGTCTGAGTAAAATTAAGTAGCCCCAGACGATTGGGTTAAAGTGTACCTAAAGTCAAAAAATTCAATAATGTATATTTAAGAGCATGAAAAATGATTTCTAACAGTCCAACTCTGATCTTCATATGACATTTCTGAGCTAAGATATAAAATGTTGAAGTTTATTCACTTAATACAAATTGGTCAATTGCGCAATAATTTGTGACTCTCTTGTTGTACAACTCACAGAACCTGCTTTGTTTTCTTTTAAAATGAAAAGTGTTTTTATGACCTTGAACACTTCTTGTTTGTTTGCACAGCATGTTGTACAGAGAGGGCTTAATTAAATACATTACCTCATAAGAGTAAGAATGCTATCACTAATTGGTACAAGGTGTAGTAACATTCGGAAAAACAAAGAAATACAAAGATTGTAATTTGAGTAGTACAAGAGTGACATCACAAATTATTGTGCAATGCACCATTTTAATTTGAGTGAAGAAACTTCAACATTTTATATCTCAGCTCAAGAATCTCCTAAGAAGATGGGAGTTGGACTGTTGAATTTCATTTATCATGGTCTTAAACATATATTTTTGAATTTTTTGACTTGAGGTACACTTTAATCCATTACCATGAGCTTATCCTTGGATAATGCAAGGCCACCTGACCTTAAAGCAAAAAAACAATGTCAGGATTCCTACAAAGTATGAATGAATTATAAGTCTATACACTGTCCAAAATAAAAATTTTCAATTACAGATCATATGCAGGTAAGCTTGGGATAGTTTATTGGTTCAAGGGCAAGAGCTGAATGTTCAGTCAAATCACATATATTTTCATTTTTTTTCATAGTGAACATCATACTCCCATAACAGTAAGGTACATCAATATTGCATCTTAAAGGTATTAATTCATGCAGTTACTGTACTCCTAGCAAATTTTACAATTAAGTAGCAAATACATTGTTACATGATTCTCAAGAGCTATTCACAAAACGACACAAATTCTTTGCGGATCTTTTTGGTGTGACTACATTTTTGATTCAAAGATGTGGAGTCTTTCTGTTGCAACAATTGTATATTTACTTGGACATGGGGATCTCACACAACAAGCTCAATCAAGTGTTCTATGATTTTCCCAGAAGTCATTTTCATGCTTGTTTCACTTTTCTACATGTTTGTTTGCATGAAATAATGAAAATTACTCTAATAAATGTTGAGGACATTGAAAATATGGGCAGGCATCAGTAGGGGGCAGGGGTTAACCACCTCCATATATTTGCAGAAATGTGAAAAGGTGAGGAGAAGGGAAAAGGAAGAAATGGAGCTCTCAACATATCCTCCGCACCCCCCTCTGTAGCTGCCCCTGTAAATGAGCTCCTTGACTGTACTGCTTTACAGTGCAAATAATTTTACAGTAAATGAGACCAACTAGCATCTGTATTAACAAAAAATTATCATTCTACAGGATGAAGGAATATCCTCTCACCCCAAACTACAACTGGATATGTGTGTGGGGGGAGGGGGCAATCAGAGTAAGAGCTTGCTGATGTGGGGGAGGGATCTCAGAAAATGAAAATTTTTCACTTTTTTAATAAGCTAAGATGCAAAATATTGCCAGATTTATTACTTTGACAAGGTTAATCTTTAAGGTTCATTTATGATGGTTTATTGGAGTAGTATTTTTTTTCATCACCTAAGTTCAAGACTTTTTTCAAGAAAATTTTTCCTACACGCCCCACGGCTATGAACCTGAGCCTAACTAGAAGTTAACACAAAGCATTCATGGGGGGGCTCCATACATACTGAATGGCTACAGTCATATGGTTGCAGTCTAGGCTATGAAATATATTACAGTGTAAATCAAATAAAACATTTGCTTTAATGCCCAAATATGTACTCGTAAGTTGTCTGTGCAGCATTAAGCAAACATTTTCTTACTTAAAATAGATGAATACACAAAAAATTCTTACGTTTCTTGTTTGAAATAATCTCCTAAATATATCCTGAACACGTTGTACACCAGATACAAACCATGCCATCAGATGCAGGTCAAACCACTTGTCATGTCTCTGACCTTATTAATCTGTCATATTCCAAATCTTTGAGGTCACTGGTCTTCAAAGCAATACATAATGTATAAAAAAGCTCCTAAAGTGAAATTATTAAACTCCAAGCATACTCTCACTATTACTTCATGAGACTACTGTCAGCAGTGAAGTAAAACATCGACAGACCTCCACAAGAATCATTCTGCCCATAAACCATAATGCTCCATGGCTTCATCAGCTCAAAATGGCGCATTTATCCCAATGTGGCTTATGGGTACACTTTTTAAACCAAATCAAAGTCAGTGAACCAGGATCTAGGTCAGTTTACAGAAAACGTAATCTTATTCTCTCCACTTCAACTATTATTGATCCACTTTGAATGGCGACCTTGAATTACACGAAATAAGATCCAAAATAAATGTGATAAATTGAATCACATGCTCTTAGGAAAAGTACTTATGGCAGCCACCGCCGCTGAGTGTTTATATTAAATTCTGCGGATTGTGCAAAGTTTAAGAAGATTTTTACTCCAATCACTTGCTAAATAAACACTACAGTGGTAAGTCCCATATGCTATAGTTCCACAACAGAAAAAATTGTTGGCATGCATTCAATGCTGCTTTTAAATAAAAGTTCTAATTTTATTCTTCTGGGTTTCTTAAACATATTTGTACTCTTCCCATAAGAACACTTGTGTAAGTACAGAACATCAATCCATAACTAAATACATAGAAAACTTGTACATAAAATGCCTGTAATTTTATTTCTGATGTTCTGACTAAATGTAAATTTATTCAAATCTGTGCTCAAAGGCTTCTAAGAACATGCTCCCAAAGAAAAAAATCAATACGGCAAAGAGTACTAGCAATTACATCCTGACTTGTTGAAGCAGCTGGTCACACAATGCAACAGCTCATATTGACCATCATCTCCAATCTATCTATAGTATCAAGCAACACATATACTGCTTAATGTTTGTATGATGTTCCAAGTCAAAATGTCATCAATGATTACAAAATTACTAAAATGTTACACATGTACTTCATGTATGCAGTGTAAAACAACTCCAACCAGATAAAAGGTTACTCCACATTCGCAAGACAAATATCTCCATACAAAATACTCAAAAATATCCTCTTATTCCAAGCTAAATGATAAAAATCAATGTTTCCAGACTAACGCCTCAATCCAGCCCTTTCCAGTTTTGTGCTGACAGCGGTTTGCAAAAAATCCACTACAAGCACTTTCATACAGCTACAGTCTTCAGACATCCAGATAAAGCTTCTGAATGAAGATTCGTCGGGAAAACCCGATGACTAATAGGCAGTCTCATCCTAATTTTCTCTCAGAATTGTGAAGATAGAGAGTGATGCACTCATTTTAAAAGCAATGAAAGGTCATACAGATGCTAGCGGCTGTATGTCTGATGATATTTTAGTACTCTCGATGAAATCCAAGCTCTTACAATCAGTTATTTTATGATCAAATTTTTGGTGAGGTTAATTTCCTAATTTAGAGGAGAGTGACATTCAGTCAATAGCAGTTTAATGTTATAATTAAATTTTCTGTTTTACTCTTTACTACTATTTTTATTCAAATAAGTTCAGTCTTTTTTTTTCTTAAATTGAAATTGTTGGCTGATCCTACAATCTGCGTTTTTTGTCACCAATCTGAATTTTGGAAGGATCGCTGAACTGAATCAGGTTGAAATATACAGTTCCAAATCAGCAAACCATTAGTTTACAGGATCTGTTTATTTTTGAGGTAATTTATTTCATAAGTTGGGGTAGGGGGAATAAAGAGATATTCAATCAATAGCAGTTTCTGAATTAAATTTCCTCTTTCAGTCTATTTTTTTTTCCATTTTTATTAAAATAAATGAAGATTGTTCTACTAAAGTATACCTTAAGTCAAAAATTTCAAAAATATAAATAACACAGAATGAAAAATAAATCCTAACAGTCCAACTCCCACTTTCATAGGACTATAAAAAATGATGAAATTTATTCACCCAAAACAAATTAGTCTCACTGCATGATAATTTGTGATTTTCTTGCGGTACAACTCACATTATCTGCTCTGTTTCATTTTAAAATTAAAAATGTTTTTATGCTCTTGAACAAGCTTGCTATTTGCTTGCATAGCATCTTGCAGGGAGCGAGCTTAATAAATTACACCCCCCCATAAGAGTGATATCAAACCTTGCTACAAGGTGTAGTAACTTTCAGAAAAACAATGGAATACAAAGATCGTAATTTGAGTAGTGCAACACAAATTATTGTCCAAAGTACCATTTTTATTTGAGTGAATAAACTTCAACACTTTATACCTCAGCTCAAGAATATTCTATGGAGGTGCGAGTTGAACTGTGGTAGAACTCAGTTTTCATACTGTTTAATATGTTGCAATTTTTGACTTGAGGTACACTTAAAGTTGAAAATATGGTTGAGGGCAGCTAGGCTATGGATATGGCTAGGGCAGCTCCAGCCAAGCTGGAGCTGCCCTAGCCAAGCTAAAGTAGCTTCAAAAATAGGGATCATCTTCTCACAATCATGTGCATCCACATACCACATGTAAAATCTATTAAAGTTTCCCACCTTAGGATGTGTTAACACCTAACAATTAGGTTGGCATTCACATTTTGCATACAGACAGACAGTTACCTTGAAATATTGCACTTCAAAAGGTTTTCAGACTACAACCCCCACAAAAAACAATAGGGACCATCTCATGACTATAATGCATCCACATGCCACATATGGAATCTATCTAAATCTAAATTAAAAATGTTTTTATGCTCTTGAACAAGCTTGCTATTTGCTTGCATAGCATCTTGCAGGGAGCGAGCTTAATAAATTACACCCCCCCATAAGAGTGATATCAAACCTTGCTACAAGGTGTAGTAACTTTCAGAAAAACAATGGAATACAAAGATCGTAATTTGAGTAGTGCAACACAAATTATTGTCCAAAGTACCATTTTTATTTGAGTGAATAAACTTCAACACTTTATACCTCAGCTCAAGAATATTCTATGGAGGTGCGAGTTGAACTGTGGTAGAACTCAGTTTTCATACTGTTTAATATGTTGCAATTTTTGACTTGAGGTACACTTAAAGTTGAAAATATGGTTGAGGGCAGCTAGGCTATGGATATGGCTAGGGCAGCTCCAGCCAAGCTGGAGCTGCCCTAGCCAAGCTAAAGTAGCTTCAAAAATAGGGATCATCTTCTCACAATCATGTGCATCCACATACCACATGTAAAATCTATTAAAGTTTCCCACCTTAGGATGTGTTAACACCTAACAATTAGGTTGGCATTCACATTTTGCATACAGACAGACAGTTACCTTGAAATATTGCACTTCAAAAGGTTTTCAGACTACAACCCCCACAAAAAACAATAGGGACCATCTCATGACTATAATGCATCCACATGCCACATATGGAATCTATCCAAGTTTCCTATCTTGAGATATCCTGTTAAAGCAGATTTTCAGACTTTCACCCCGGTGACCACAGATGACCTTTGACCTCTGCTTAAAACAATGGGGACCATCTAACACATCCATATGTAATCAACCTTATATCTTCTCCATTTATTGTCTACATGAGTTTCAAATCCTCATATTCAGTGAAATTGAAGAGATCAATATAAAATTTAGTGAACATCCATCTATTGTACAGGTATTGTAAGTAAGGAAACTGAAAGATTAAAAGGTCATAGACCAGCTATAGCAGACTAAAATCAGACCATCACTTGCTGTCCAGATTCATCTATATACAGCATGAATTACCTAAAAATACAATATTCTTTGAAAAAAAAAGATCTAGACTCCAGTTATGGCAGACTAAAATCAGATCTTCACTTGCTGTCCTGATTCGTATATTTACAGCATGCATTACCCAAAAATACAATATATTTTTTGAAAATTAAAGACCAAGTTTGTGTAACAGATTTCCTATGAGCTAAATGACCAAAATCTTCAATTAATTATAAATTTATAATTCAAGTGATTGATTACTGTTTCATTATTCTTCAACAATTTTTATAATATTTGACTGAAACCAACTAAAAGTAAACAATGACCATTGTCTCACTCCTATTCAAACAATGACAAGATACAAAAAAGGTCTTTCACTTTCAAAATGCCTGTCATTACATACCCAATACTGAACAAATGCACACTTTGGACAATACTGTATATAGACAATAATTAGCAAGGGCAGTATTGGAATTTTCTCTGATCTTTCCAGCATTTAAAAATTTAAAAGTTTAAAAACTTCACTCTAAAACATAAAACTTTTTCTTACCTGACTAAACAACTACCCTTTCCCCTGGCTTGGAAAAGAATAAAAAATTCATTCCACTCTGTCAGTGGTCAGCAATTGTCCTCATATTGCATCTGACCAACTTCTCACCTTATAAAAGCTTACTTGAAAACCAATGTGGGCCATCTTGCTGCTAATACTCAACACTGCAAATCACTAAAAACAACTTCACCACAGAATGCATGACCACAAATTGAAATGCACGGTTTTTCATGCTAAGAGAAATGCACATTTCTTCTTGGAGCAATGTATCCCCATTACTTAATTGCAAAATTGGATTTCCAAAGGGGTCGAAAAGAGTTTGAGAAAAAATCTTTGTGGTGAAGATGTGTTAACGTTAACTTTGCCGATAGTAATGCTCAGATCAGTGACATATTTTGCACTTTCCAGATGTCAATGTATTGCATCAACTTTTTAACACCTTGAACTTAAAGCTGTGAAGGGACTTCTGTCACAAATAAGACAGCATTACTGGTAGATCCAAAAAGCTCTACAACTGGATGTTGGTTGTATGGTCTTGGAATATTTCACAACATTTATGCTGAGGGTACACAGATAGTGACAAGTCAAGTATTAAATGAAACTTGCTTTACAGAAAGGGCTTGGTTATATGGCTGATAATTTTAAAAATTTAACCTTGTACTGTAAGTGACTCACATTTATTCAATTTTGTTATTCATCAAGATTTTTTTAAGAGAGAAAGAGTGTCTGCTATGTTTCAACAAGAGTTGATTGGTACAATAATTTATTTTGTTTTCTCACTTGCATGAGTTGCCTCATCACAACATTTTAAGTGACTATTGCAAAAATTATACGATAAACACCTGGAACTACAGTATACCTCCTGTATGCATGGTTTTGAAATCCCTAAATAACAATTTCACCTGATAGTCAGCTACTGTACCAAGACTATTTTCAAGAAGAAAGCCTATTTAATTTATTCTTATTGTTCAATTAAATGGCAGACAGCTTGGAAACGTCTTAAAGTGAGCTGGGAAAAACAGGGTAAGATGATAAAACGGTGTGTAGCGCCCTCTACTCGTAAGGTTACTACAATGTTATTAGTTTGCCAGATGGTAAGTATACATAGGGTGATAGGAGGTAGGTACAGTAACAGACTGGGTCAGATCAAAAGCTGCAGAATACCTACAATAATATCCACAGTACTTAGCAGCATTTTAAAGTGTATTTTTGCACAATTCCCTGATCCTTCTTTCATTTCCTGGTACTTTTGAAACACTTCTGCATGCGTTATTTTTTGAAGCCTACCACCAGGATGACAAAATTTTAGGGGGGGGGGGGGGGAACCAAGGGCAAAAGAAAAAGATGCAGGGCAAATATTTTGGGGTGCCAAAAATGCAAGGAGGCAGGTTTGAGCATAGCTCTGGATGAAAAATTAAGTCTAACAAGAGGTATATATTTATTCTCTTCTTGGTTAACTCAACTCTTGAACTTACTTGGGAGGACTAGTGGGGGAATGGGCAAAATCTGGTCGGGGGGGGGAGTACAAGAGTGTGCTCTCTCTTTCTCCACTGTGATGTTTATCAGGGATGTTGTGGCTAAGTGGAGATTACAAAGGCAAATAGCAGGTAGGTGAGGGGTGCTGTACCTGCACTAAGCTGCTTCTAAAATGGGGGATATTTAGATAGGTTGGACTCTCTACATCAATATTGAATTGCAAAATTTTGACAAGCATGCTTGAAGGATAACATATTACCAAATCTGAAAATAAAAACATTTTTGCTAAAATGGGAAGGTTCCATTTACTAATGCAATTTACAGAATAAACTAATACATACTATATTTTCAGTATAATACACATACATAATTAATACTGCCTTAATTCTAAGAACACAAAGAATAGCTTCACTGTTTGCATTATTGATGTCACAGCCTGATGCCTTGCACATAAGACCAACAGGACAGATTTAGTAAAGGTTAATCATTAAGTCATGGTCACAAAGGTTTAACTACATTCTGTATGCTACCAAAGTAAAAATGGTGAACTCTTCTGCAATCTATAAACTTTATAAAATCAAAAAAACTTCCATTTGTTTTGTCAGTGCACTTTCTCATGACTCCTGTGTAAACAAATTATTCATCTTCCACTTTAGCTTCATCTAATGAAGATGAGTCACTGGTATAACTCCATCTTTGTCACAGAAAGCACTCTGAAGGTTCTTCATAAGACAATTTTGTCAGAAAGAAAACTGCTAATGATATAAACAGGCTGATAAAAAAAGAAAGGGGGAGGGGGAGACCTCAAGTAGTTGATAGGAAATCCTAGGAACACATGAGTGATGTTTAAGGTGGCACCTGAGAAAAAGATTGGGACTGGTCAAAGAAAATATTACAGAGAAGAATGATTGCAAAATAAATCATACAATCATATTTAACTTTATCCTAGATTTGAAATGGTGACATCACATGGTAGGGCTGAATTAAAAAGTATTTTGTTAGTAACTTAGTAACTACTAACTGAAATGTGACTCATAGGCTTGATCCAATAATGTAGAGTTATTCATTGACTTGAAGGATTGTTTTCTGATACTTGTATCATTTTTGTTATTATTTTAGTATGAAGCTGTGTGGGTGTAGACAAGCAGAACTAATGAACACATTCAGTTTTAGGGTATTAGAGCATATACTGCAATAGGTTGGAAAAGGTGCATAATTCCTGTTGTCATTTTCAAGGAAGAGATGTAAAAAAATCTTCATTTTGAAACATACAATGATCTATATTTTCACAATTTGATGAGGTAACAAACAGGACATGTACTTCTTGATTGGTATCAGCAAATAAAGTTACTTAACTTGTGATCCAAAGTAATTGTGAGGGCACCAGAGGTTATACCTCATACCTCTTCTTCCCATTGACAGAGAATTGCTTTGTTTGATAGATCTTTTAGTTTTCAGTTTGTTTTGACGTTAAGGTTAAAGGGGATAGGCCTCTCACAGGGAATAATAAGTGTCATGCCTCTTATTCATTTGCATTCTGATACTATCGGATTGTTGAATGAGGAGACAATTAATTATTAAATATAAAAAAAAAAACTTTTTGTAAGAGCGGAGGTATCATGTCATTTTGGCTTGCTTCAAGTTCACTTTGTGTTGAAAATGTGACTGTATCTGCTCATATCTTGAGAACTATATATATAAGATTTTGAAAGAGCTTACAAATTTTAAAGTGTTATTGGTCTTCAGACTTAACTTGTCAAGTCTGGAAAGGGTTCCTTAAGTTTTATACAATTTGCACTCAAATCCTGCCCTTTTGCTGTTGTATTTAATGTTCTATTCTTAAGTAAAAATTAGATTGTAAAAGAGAAAAATTTGAAGATAAATATGACAAGCCTTCAATCAATATATGCACTGAAGCATAAAAAAAAGCTTTACAAAAAGCTTTACTATTACTTCTACCTGCAACATAGCATGTATTGTCATCAGATAAATTTTAGAACAAAAGTTAAGAAACAGAAAGTGATTGTTTTCAGTCTTTGTAAACTAATTCTACTCTTGTGTTAAAATATTCAGCCAAATCTGCTCTGCATGTTCTCAGCTGACTCCCCACTTTCATAATAAGTCATGGTTAACAAACAATATCATTTATACATCATTTTCCCTTTCAACTCAAGAAAAAAATGATGACAAATGATACTTTGTAATCCCTGATTTACATAATGATATTTAAAATATAACTTATTTGTAATAACAACACTTTTCAACTTGGTTTATTATATATTGGCACATAGCTAGGACCCTTTTGTGTGTAGCCTAAATTCAACACTTTTTAATAAATTTGAAATATAAAGTACATTTTTCTACTAAAATAATGCAAAAATACTACTGACATCAAATGATTGTCTGTGTGCTTGAGCCTGTAAACAATACCATGCCAAGTACCAGCCCCTCACAAGAGTTCTAGCTTAGCACGCCTTTCCTCATTCACGCGGAGCTCGTAACTGGCGTAGCTACTCGAGAATTCAGACACTGCAGTGAGCTCTGCCACATGATATGCAAGAACCCCACCCTCCCTTGCTCCTTGCATTCACACGCTGCATGACTTATACGTCTAAAGGGGAATTCTGACCATTTCCTTACAGGGAACAGTTCTGTGTACCCCCTAAGGCATTGAATATGGGTATGTGTGTGTGTGTGTGAGTATGTGTGAGTGTGTGATTCAGGGGAGAAAAGAAACCTCTATAAGCTCAGGAGGAGTGAAATAAATTATGAACATTTTTAATTTTTAAAACAGCAAAAGCAAGTATGTTCCTCATACAATTGGCTGGATATCATGTCTCGACAGTCACTAGATAGTATTAAAACTATCTAGAATTGTACAAGAGCTTTCACTTTAGTTGTGAAAGCCCTTGTCTAGACAATAGGGGAACTGCCTATTAAAAAAAGGAAAATCTGCAAGACTTCTCCATTACAAAACAAATTTTAAAATGACAACTTCTCTTTTTTGTCCATAGGCCCATGTACAAAGCTATAAGGACATGGGTGACATTTAAGCTTGAGTGGAGGTAATTATGGTACAGTTTTTACCAAAGAACCAAATTAGGAGTGTACTGTTTGGAACAAAACTGTACTATCCAGTAAACACAGTAGAATTTGAAGTACAATTAAGAGGACATACTGAGTTGATCTTGACAACTGGACAAGAATGTTACAAGGCTTGAGTCACATATTTTCCAGGTGTGATGCTTCGCATCACACTCCATAGAAAAGTAACAAGTGTGGCAGGCATGCTGCTCTATTAAACTTAGATTCATAGAAGCTCCCATTCTTCATCTAGGTGTGCAAAAAATCACCTTCCTCACAGCTGATTTGAGGCGAGTAATGGTGTAAAATCATAATCGCATGCCTCAAAATTCAAAGCCTGATGTTGGACACAACTACCACAAGGAACTGCTCATTATTATTATTATTATAATTAGTCCACAGTGACCAACCAAAAGTAAAACAGTAAGTTAAGGCTTTTGAATTTGTTTGTACCCTGGCTTGCACCAGTTTTGTACATGATTTGGAAAAGTATCTGAGTTTCAATTTTTAAAAACAAGGAATAATTTAGCATTCAAATTTTGCATAGCAGTTTTGAAGATTTTTGAGGTCTTTCACACATTTTTTGTGAAAATGCAAGGGTTACGCACACAAACAATGCTACACAATTTTTCATTCGTGTCGCAACTTGGCCTGTTTACGTAGCAAAATGAGATGCGATACTGGATAAATTATTCCCTGAAAAACCAAACTGAATGGTTCAATACTAACTCATTTTAGGTAAAGATTGATCATTTGTCATGTGAAGAAAACTTTGTTTGGAAAACAATAAATTTCAGGAATCAACTAGATGAACCCTTTAACATATACCATCACTGACAGAGTAGAGTACTGTAAGCTGTTGTACACTAGAGTATTCCTGTGCTATTAACAACATATAACTCTGAACATAGGTGCCATACATAAGGAAACACAGTTATTCAATGCACTATTGTGAGCAGGCAGCTACTGTGTCAAACAGTTGAGTCATGGATATAGACACCACTTAAAAGTCAAATGTAGTCACCTCAATGTGAAATACTGTAGTACAGTAGTCTAAGGTCTGCATGAATGGCTCTTTAAAATTATATGACCAGGCCTTAAATTTTTAGGTGTGTCAGTGTTATTGCAAGTCCATAATGCACCTCAAATCACTGGGTGTGATTTTTAGTTGTACACTAAACTAAAGAATGTTAGTGCATATAAATATACTGAATTTAATGAAACAGCACAACTACTACGCTACTTACTGTAATTTCCTGAAGAGTGTGATTTGCAGCACACCTTGAAATTCTAAAGCTCAAAAACCTGTATGAAGAAATTTTATCCCAGAATTGTGAGATTTCCAGGGTAAGATTTCTACATTCAAGACAGAAGATTAAGTTGACAAGTAGGTTTTTCCCTGATTTTCAATTAAGTCCAGTTGTATTCACAATTAACTTTTTTCTCTCAATTTAGCTTGTGACTTACGCATTTCTGAAAAAAACCCAGCAGAATTACCATCTCCCATGGGACAATCTGCTTCTTCTTGTTGGTTCTCATTTAGGTGACCCAATCAACAAGTACAAGAGAGACATTCATTCAAAAGATTTCATAAGATGAGCTCTTTGAACTCTGACAGGACCATGGGCCAGAACTTCTAAAATAAAAAAACCAAATCATATGAACAATACATCATTCTGACAAGCTGTCAACTATGGTTAACACTAAATGGAGGAATAAATCATTTTGCAAATATTTCACAATACAGACCTTTCAGGAGCCATCTTGAATCTTTCTGTACTGTATGTGTCTGTAAAGCCAGCTATGTTTGTTTCATGGTTTACATGTTAACAAAAGCAGCTGAACTGCACATTGGTTCAAAATTTCATGTTTCATTTTCTATTTATACATAAAATTATGCTCTTTTAAATTATGAATCAGAGTCAAGGTCTAATAGTTTTGTTTATTTTAAAGCTCGGCAGGATGGAAACTTAAACAATTTCACTCAATTTTCATTCTAATTGTTTAACAATCTAATTCTGGACTCTTTGATTTCAGAGTAACCTTTCACCAATGTATAAAATACACACTGACGAAACTAAACATTTTAGATATGTCAAGTTTTTCCTTAATCACATTTTGCACAACACTTTTTTTCTTTGCATTTCTTTAATGGGGCCTTCTTTGATTGGGACTCCTCACCCTAACACTATTCAGTGACACCCACTGTATTAAATAGAAAGTCAACAGTTACAAGTCCTCAACTTGGACTTACAATTATTTTAATATAGTCCACCTGTTTAGCTGTTTATACTGTATTATAGTTTTACAGTGAGTGATTGACCAAGTAGAAAATAAATTTACCCGGATGTGACATTACAGAATCAACATTAAAAGCTACCTCCCTGCCAGCTACAGTCAGGGACACATTATCCAGTACCTACACAAGCAAAGACCAATTTAAAGGTGTGTAATAAATACAAGAAAATCGAGGCATATTTTGAGTGATTGAATTTTTAATCAACAAATGGACTCCAGCCCCCTAGCTATCTTGGACATTGAATCCAAAATTTCTGTACACAACCATATAAGGTACTACTAGCTGAGTGTCAATATGGCCAACCATCAAAGCTGTACTACAGAATTTATAGGATTAGAAGCATTTTGAAGAATTTCATACAATGGACCATAAGGCTCACAAGGCACCTTGGGTCAAAATTTCCAGAATGCTATACACAAATTATTACCCAAGCATATGGCGCAATGTCAACGCATTATGACAAAACATCAACATTCAAGAAGAAAATTTGTAGGAGGAGAAGCAGAATTTCACAAAATAGACCATATGCAGGGCCCACATTACCTTGGACAAAATCTTCCAAACCAGATGGTAGTTCTAAACATGGTTGGTCCCACAATCCATGATTTGTTTACTGGGATGCAGTATATAATATGCATAAGAACAAAGGTGAAGAGCAGCCATCATCAACAGATTCTTAAATGAAGGATGATTTATAGCATACTCCTAGCAGATAGGATGATTAACATCCTAGCATATTCCAACTTTTTCTTTTGTTTAAATTTATTATATGAATCCCTCAAAGTTAGTTCGAAGTAAATGAAGGCTGTATGTGTTTTTCTCAACAAAACAAATTGAAACTTCAAAAGGTCAATAACTTTTTAATACCCATTCTATGGACCTAGTCACACCCCAATTCACAACTACTCCAAGTTAATACAGAAAGTGCGTCTTATAAAATATGGACACCCAATTATAGACGTAACAGTAAATCTGAGAAAAAAAATGCATTTGAGCAGAAGCTATTCTAAAGGCTAAGTGAATATAAATTACAAAGCATAAGCAGCAAAATATCCATCTCTCATTACAGAAGAACAGAATCATGTTCTCATCTCAAGTAGATGAAGAAAAAAAAACAGTTTTACCATAGCTGTAACAACTTCTAATTACTTCCCATAAATTTTACTACAAATCAATCTTAATCCACAAGAAACCTTACTTAGCACTAAATGAAAACAAAGACTCCGCTGGCATTCACGAAGTTATGAATGCCAGTAGGACATCTAAATGGCTGTTGAGTCATAACCCCATAATTAGTTTTGCTGCCTACAATTCCTCTCAGAGGACAGCTCCAGTGCAATGCTCATTTGGGTATTAAGAGAGATTTCAACCTGCATGACTGACTTGGAATCATACTTTGGAGTTATGAGTTCTGAACGGTAACCTAATTTCATCTCTCATTTAAGGAAACTGAAATGATTTTTGAGTAAGAAGGCTATAAATAATTGACATTCCTTGAATCAATATATTTGACTTAAAAAAAGTTGAAGGGAAACCATGAGAGGTTTTACTGTACATACATGCAAAATGAAGCTTGACTACCAGAATGGTATAAATTAAACTTATTGCTTTATTATTGTAAGCCTGTGGTACTGTAGAAGGACAATTTAGGCTGCTCAATAAAGTTATTCATTGATGGAAGTGTTGGCACTGTTTCTGAATCTGGAAGGGGAAGTTTTACATCAAACCGGAAGAATAAGGTCCACACTGTAAGTTGCAAACTAAACAAGGCACTTTTCTCAAACTGGAAGAAGGGTCAAGAATACACCCCTTTAACCTCTTGGTCCTTGAGGCAATAGGCTTATGAAAAGGGATGCTCCCAACCTTTTCAGACCATCTCAAACTTCTGGCAAAATTGTACAAATTTGGCCTTAAAATACACCCCTTCAATGTCTCCATCCTTGAGGGAATAGGCTTATGAGAAGGGATGCCCCTAAGCTTTTTGGACAATCTCAAACTTCACACAAAATTGTAGAAATTTGTGCTTAATTTGCAGAGATTTGGTAAAATTTTTACTCTAGACATTTGGACAAAATGTATATAAAACATTGCAGAGATTTAGTAAAAGGTCTTTTACCTGAGCCAGATGGCCCACTGGAAGCTACTGCCATTGTGCTTGGTGCTCAACGGAGAAGGGACAACAAGCCAGTGAGCCACACCTAAGAAAAAGGCTGTGGATAGTCCAACTTAAACCAATTGGTTAGAAACTGGGCTGAAAATAAAACTCCATCTAACTAACAGATGGCCCCACACCTTTATATGTTCTTAGTTACCTTTCTCTTTTACCCACAACTGATTAAAGGTGACAGATTTTGGGTTTTTTTTGCTGAAATTCGTTTGGGTGATGATAGTTTGGAAGTCAGGTTGCATCTATAACAACACATTAAAGGCCAGGTCACACAACAGCAATATGGGATGGGACTTTGCTCCGATTTTTGTGAGTTTTAATTAATATATCCTTCATCTTTCATCGAAAAGAAACAAAAATTTGCCAACCTGTGTACAGTAGGTATTTGAACTGTATTGCAGGACTTTGAAATTCTAAGTCATACCATTTATTCTGTGATGTCACATCCGCAGACAGCTTTTATCCGATACACGTAGTCTGATAAAAGCTATTTGTCAATGTGACATCACGGAATAAATAGTTCACATTTCATTTCCATGGTCCTCTCATGCCAATCATACATTTACAAAATACGGCAAATTTTTGGTTCTTTCTCAAAACAGAAGGAGGAGATTAAACTCACAAAAACTGGAGGGTAATATCCGATCTGATATTGTTGTAGTGTGACCTGGGCTTAACACGTAATGCCCCTTTCTGGCATATCAACAAATTGCCAAAACCTGAATTTCTTGAATCTTTGGATTTTCCTTTTCACATAGTGATTGCTGTTACCTCAGCTGGAAGATATTTGCTAACTGATACTATATATGCTTTTAATTGGAGACACTGCAATATTTCAATGTTATCTCACATTTTAATGCTAACATTTAGGGAAAAATTGCATTCATCACATTGCCAAAATGACTTAAAGAATGTCACTGTCACAGGAAAGATATTAACAACAGACAGAATTTATGAAAGTCAAGTTAGGGGAATCCTACAATTCACAAATTAAACCTTATTCTACCATTTTTCAATTATGAAGTTTCATAATTCCAATTTCTTGTTTCCACTTTTTAAGAAGCAAATAATCCATTTGTCAAAGGGCTTGAAGAGTTAGTGACTTGAGGGCTACTTGGCCTCCAAGACAATAGCTTTGCAATTACAGAAGGAAAATGAGTTGCTAGCCAAAATGGAAGACTTTTGTGGAATGGTGTAAAAACTATTCCAAGAATGGCATGCAGTAAGTGAGATTTATACAAATAAGATGCAGCAAGGGGTACGTCTACTTTTTTAAGACATAAATACTGCTTGTCCCCATGTTTTCTTCAGGCATCTCCATCCATGGTATACTTCTAAGGACAGGATACAAAATATTAAACTGAATAACACCTTACCCTTGGGACAAATCAAATTTCTAAACATTTCCCTGGTTTGCGACATATTTCTTAAATTCTGTCGACTTTCATAGAGATTAGAAAGAAAACTCGTTTACCAGGTTACCCATGTTTCAAAGAGGGCAAAGAAACATGCAATGTTTTCATCCATATAACTAACCAAATTATCAAAGGTCAAATTTAACAATAATAACCTACCTCTCCTAACACCCAGGGATATGCTAAAACCTCAGAGTTTCAGGGGAATTTGCCTCCCTTGACCCTCATCATGTAGGCTTTGTCTTCAGTTCCACTGTAAGCCCTAAAAGTCTTTGCCCCCTAACATTTCCTTTGCCCCTAGTTTTTCCCACCAATTTTGACATTCTGGCACTGCGTCACTGACTGTCACATAACAAGAGAGAGAGGTTCACAATTTTCTTGACAGGAGAGGATGGCATGATCTGTTCCATTGTGACAATGAATGGTATGTTGGGGGGGTCTTCTCATACTACTGTACCTCCCTATCTGGAATGACTGCTATATATTAAAAGACCTTCCTTGCTACAGATATTCTGTTCTTTGGAGGGAGGGGGATATTCACAGTACTGGAGTATATCTGCGGGTAACATAACCTTTTATCGCATGATGCAATTGTCAATCCTAGGAGTACTGTACAATGAAACTGCATGCTGTTTATATTGGCTGCGATTGCATTTGCTGGCCACAGAATAGCTAATGCATTGATCAAGTTTGCTTTCCCCTAAAAACATTACATGTTAACTTGTAACAGTGTTAGAAAAATGACCTCCGGTCTCATCTACAGTATGATCCATTTGTAGACACAGATGATAACAAATGCCTTCTTAAACATACTTGCATATCTATGTTACCATAACCTGTGGAGAGTTTCTGTCTAAAATCTTGCCGATTGTAATTTGTACTTCAAAACAATCTCTTACCTCTTTAGCTGGTGTTTATAAGAATCTATCCACCCGCTCCTCTGTTAGCCTTCCGGAGTAATAAAGTCTTATTAATAAAGCCACTCACTGTCATGTTTTCACGTAACTACACCATTAAAAGTACCAACGCAGACTTGAGGCAAGCTTTAACAATTAATGAGACTTCTCTCAGATAGCTTTATTAATTTAGCTTTGCACATTTTATGCCCGATTCACAACTCAGCTCGACTGAGTCACAAAAATAGGTTTCTGTTTGCACGATACAGAAGACGCCTCCAGCAATTACAGAATTATCAGATTTTTTATCCGTTTGACTTTATCATAAGAAGTTAGGTATATTAAGAGTTCAAAATTTGATCACACACATTGCTTTGGGCAAATACCACAACAGTGGTTTGTCAGCATGAGATCTATTTATAGAAATGTAAAATGGTTCAATCTGCAGTCACTTAAACCATGCTATTAATATGGGGGATAAAATATTGGGATTTGCATAATAATTAGCAACATCAGAAATCCATAAAAGTAAATCACTTCCCCATTAAAATTTTCTTGTAAACATTAATTGCCTTTTTTAGTAATTAGATTCTCAAAAAACTACTGTACTCTATGAAAATCAGTTCTTGGTAGGTTTTAGAGAGATCAGGGTACATTGGAGTACAGTTTCAAATACTGTTAAAAGGTCAAGAACATTCCCCCCTCCCCCCCCCAAAAAAAAAAATAAAAAGGAAAAAAAAACTCATTTTGAAGCAGCAGCTAAATATCACAGTTTTTCTTCTTATTTCTCTTCTAGGAATCGTTCACAATATTTTATGACTTTAATATTGAATATGCAAGGTAAACCAAGCAGTTACTCCTAGTAAATTTCACACTTCAAGAGAAAAAAGTTGTCACATGACTTCCAACAGCCAATCATCTACATTATCTCTACATATCTATAGCTACAGTAGTATGATAGAGGTAGCTATCACAGCAATTTCCTATTGGGAGGTGGCCAAAAACAAGGTGACCATCTCAAAAAAGAATGCCAGGGGAAGTTCTCTACAGGAAAATTAATTTCAATGTTTTTCATTTTTTTTTTGCCCTCCATGACTTGTTAACTTTGGATTGCAATCCCAGTTGCAAAGAGGCTCTTTAACCACCCCCACCTTCCCCCAGGAGGGGAGGGGAGGGAAAAAAGTAGAATGGTTCATACAGGCCTCCTTCAACAATTTTTAGGCAATTGAAGGAGTTAAACTGTGATTCCATTAAATGTTTTTGTTTCTCTTAAAGTAGCAGTACCAATGACCCCAAAACTCTGCTGGAAACTAGGTCATATATATGCACAATTTCACAGAGCAAAATCGTCAAGGGAAACTATTCTGAATGTGAAAGTAGAAAGTGGAAGTCTATTGCCAAAAAATTACAGTAATGACATACAGTTAAAACAGACAAGATGAAATTTCCCCCCCAAATTTTAACATTTGTCACTGTCATAATATTCTTGAATTATTTAAACAAGAATCACATGATCCCATTTGAAGGCTATTTGTAGTACAAACAATTATTTACTGGGGCAAAACCAAATATATTGTTGACCTGGGCAGTAAAATTGGCATTGACTGTAGTTAACTCTGTATTTGGTCATTTTTTACAAAATTGACAGATATTAATTTTAAGGCTAATCTACCTTGATGAATATAAACACTGCACTCAGATTTTCATGCAGTTGACAAACACTGTCAGTCAATACAAAAGTTCAAAAGTTCACATTGATGTGGAATGGACTGGCCTTGTTGTGTATCCAATAATAAAGCCATACAAGTTTTACTGCCCCTGGGATGTTGGTTTGGCCCTATCAGCATAACAGGTTAAGATTAATGAAAAAAGAAATTGAAATGCAACAAGGAATTTAAGAAAAAGTGCTACAAAAGGGCAATTGTACACAATTAATTGTTGGAAAGGTTATATAAATTATGTGTAGTGTCAGTAATATGGCACACAGCTTGTGATTTAGACGGCTTAAATACAAACAAATTTGAACAGAGGTTAATTCGATGAGGTTTAACAACATACCAAAACAAATATGTTACATAGTGTCAGCATGTAACTTAAATGCAAGAAAACAAGTGCATTCCCGATCTAAATCCATCAATTATTTTACCTGGCAATTTGAATTTCCAGTTTGCACTTAGTCAGGAATGACCATGAGCCCAACATGCATTCTTGTAATGTAGTGAGAGGGACATATGCAATACATGGCTAATGTTATCCTTTGTTTTTACAATCTTTTTTTCGAGGACAATTGTAACATATTGTCCTCAGGGTTTTATTTTGAAAGTTTAAATTTTGTCCTTGAAAATGAAAAGAACCAAGTACCAAACTGTATACTATCTCAGATGATTAATTAAGAGATAATTCAATACAAGGTTCACAAAAGGAAAGTCAATATTGTGCAACACTCCAGATCATTAATTTAGCACACCCAACAAGTTGTTTAAGAAACATTCAAACTTTGAAAAGGCCTATCTTGAGGATTGTAAAAGATACTGACATACAGTACTTCCATGGATTTTTTCATAGAAAAGCTTATTCCTTTACTGCTAGGTGAAGTCTTTGCTTTTTGCTGTCATGTCACACTAACTTTAAATGAATTGGTTTACTTGTCTAACTGTAAGTTCTAACTGAGCCAAGAGATCAGAAATATATTGTCTACAATTTTATATTTTTCTCATGCATTTTGCAAGTTCTTAACTTTTCTTTCTGTTAAGTTTACAACAACTCTCACTCAGTTCTCAGAACAAGAAATCAAGGGTGGTGATTAACTAGAAGGGGGGGGGGGGGGTCAGTATTAGCTCATTGAAAAAATAACTGTGAGAAAAATGAAATAAAATAAGCAAAATTTCTCAAATATTGGGGGCACCTCACAGATCGTCACCCAGGATAGCTGTAACTGGGTAAGTCTAAAAGCGACTTTTTCATACTTACACGTGTTGATGGTATGTCATAGACTATTCCTCTTCTCTGCCAGTCTTCTAGCTGACCAGATAAAACTACAACTGACCGCCAGGATTTCTTGGTCCCCATACTTACAAACAAATGATTATTTTCAAATACCAAAAAATAAGCTGTACCTCTAGGCCTATACTTTTGATGAAACGAAATGTGCTGTACGTGGTTGAAAATTTGCTTACGTGTGTCAGCAACTAACCCAGTCAGAGAATATCCATTTCAGAAGAACATTGTCACAGGTTTCTTCAAAATTTTTGGTTTATACTCACAGCTGGCTTGTATACAAATGAACTAATTCAAGAAATAGACACAAATCACTCTCAGAGAAAATTTAATGGCAATTCTGATAATGAAAGCTGAATATTTGTAATCCTTTTTTGTTCTTTTTTTCTTGGTAAACTTTCCCAAGGTTTATCAAGTTGCCAGAATACAAAGTTGTCCATGTGCAGCTATTAAGTAAAATTGCAAGTTTACACAAAATGCGGGCCCTTTGATTAGGCTACTGGTAAATGACCAATGTTAAGGTTGCAGGCCCAAAGGATCCATCACAAAATGTTGAAGTGTACACAGTTCCTGTAAATAACAGTATAGGCAATGGTATGAAGCTTAACAAGGAGAACAAATCCTTTCCAACAGCCTCAAACAGTTTGACGTTAAGAGGTAAAGTTTGAACTGATTGAAGTTAATAGACTCCTAGTTCCTATCCCTGCTATACCGGACAGTCCTGTGGCTGTATGTCAGAAACAGTAACATCATTGGGTTTTGACCCAACAAGTTTCTAACAAAAGCAATTAGGAGTCATTTTAACAAATTTCCTGCCAATAAGTTTGATTGTATGTATACCTAAGTAAAAGACATAATTGTTGAATCCTACTGTATGTTCAATTTGACATTCAAGATAATCACTCAGTGTTAAGCTTATTATCCTTGAAGGGTGTTGAAGGAACATGTGGTTATAGTATTTATTTCCCAGACATAAAATTCAGGACATTTCGTAAAGAATCAATAAAAATCACATCCTTCTCATGGTTTGAAGCAATAATTGAATTAAATTTATAATCCTATCTTGCATGACAATATGTCATGTCTATGATATTCAATAGACCAACTAACGAGTCTCACCCCTCTCTCATATACGATGCATGCCTCAGAACCACAACCAGGGAGCAATTTGTTCGGGTTCGCATCGCAATTTGCGATGCAAAAACGAGGAAAAATTAATAATTGCGATACATCATTCGATCTTGAATAGCAGACTTGCGATGCAAAATTTCAGCAGGAATTGTGACTTTGAATGTTCGCAGAACGAAATAATGTTAGGAGAAAATAAAACCAGAAGTTGGAAGTCATGAAAACTGATCATGCAAAACAAAAAAAATGGCCCCGTTCTTGCTCCGCAAACTACGTTTGTTTCCAAATAAAATCACCTTAATTTTCCGCTTTCAATTGAGTTTAAACGCATGAACTCGCTCCGCAGGACTAGATGCATCATACATTGTTTACTTCGTAAAGGCAAAATCCGCAGAAAGCAACTTGTTTTGCCCTTGATTATTCTGGTAATGACAGGAGACTTTTGCCATCAATCAATCTTTACATTATTCCTGGCAAACATGCTCTGCAATCTCAAATCACTGTTTAAACTCATAAAAATGGTGAACATTTAAGGCTGTAAACATGGTTTGTAATTATAGATCACTGCGTAAATATTTCATGATTTTGTTCATGATGCATAAACTCACAATTCCGTTCTGTACGGTTCTACTAGATGCGAAGAAACTTTGCGCCAAGCCACAGCCGCATTCCAAATCGGCAACTGCTGATCAATGCAAGTTTGCCCTCGAGACATGTTTTAGACAACTTATGAAAGGATTTAAGAAGCCTTAAAACTTGCTCAGATTATCATAAGGTTTAAAAGCTACTAAATTTATTAAGCTGATGACCTCTTTTTTCATCTGTATTAGGTTAAATTGGGTGAAATGTTTTGGAGATTTTTGGGTGAATCTCTGTCCTATAGGATTAGCTAATTGATTCTTCACATCGGCAGTTACTCTGCTTGGTTGTACATTGTAGGAGATGGAGCTTTGATTCATAAAATATAATGGGTGTGGGTAGACTAATTGGTAGTCAGTATGTCGTTACAAGTAAGTGGTGGCCCAATTTTAGGTAAGGGAAATCAGCAGGGGGCAAGGTCATTCATGGATGATTGAATTGTGTACACTATCTAAGCGGAGCGCCACCATCGGTTGGCGCGGAGCGTACAAGAAAATTTTGGGTCTTACAAACCCTCCAGATGGCCAGAAACGACACTTGGCGAGTGTTATAAGCTGCATGTACCCAGCCCTGAAACAGGAATTTCATGTCTGTAATTTTAAGATTTTTAGAATTTTCAGTCTAAAAAAATTGTTGAAGGTAAATCTGCCTCTTGGTCACGGCCTCGCACGCCTGAGAACGGTAAAACTTACAACAGTCAAACAGCCTATATAGGCCTATATCCCTTACCCAATTATGAATCACCCCTCCCCCCCCTCCCATATTCACCTTGTATATCCCAGTTACATCTGCGCGTCGCCACTTGAGATCAGCACGGGACCAAACCAAGACCAACGCATTCATCGATAGTCGGATGCCATATGCACACTACATACTTGACAACTACAGTAGTACAATTTTGGCATAGTTTTTACAATTACAAATTTCCAATAGATATCACGAATGATGGTCCCCAAATTACGATTTCACTATTCAGCATACCATCTTCTCTTTTGCTATTCGTGGTCAAATGTCCGCATATTTCAGTAGAAACTGACGCTGTGAGTGAAGATATTTTGATGATTATTTTTAATTTTTTTTTTATTTTAATTTTTAATTAATTTTTTCACAAGTTTGATTTTCCAGGGGGGGGGCAAGTGCCTCCCCTTGCCCCCCCTTCCGGACGCCCATGCAAATACAAAAATTGTAATTTGAGTAGTATAATCAATGACATAAATTATTGGGCAATGTATCATTTTAATTTGAGTGAATAAAATTCAACATCATAGCTCAAAAAATGTCCTATGAAGATGGGAATTACGGCTATTACAATTTATTTTTCATGCTGTTTAATGTTTATATTCTTGAAGTTTTTGACTTGAATTATACTTTAAAACTTTTTACTTTCAACTTTGCAGGCTGCAGACTTGTACTGAGCAGAACTACAGTATCATTGTGGCAACCAATTAGACCTACAATGCAGTAAATGTGTGTCCTGCATGCATGTGTTGAACTCCCACTGCACTCGCAAGTTGAAGCTTAAAATCTTCCGATTGGCTGCTTGTAATGTGTGGTGGATTTCCATTCCCCAAACTTAGGTGGATTGTTGGTCTCTCTGGGCCTACACAACCCCCTTTTAAAGAACTTCACTGGCTTCCTATTGATGAGAGAATCAAATTAAAAATACTGCTCCTTTTAAGGCAGCCTGTTTATATACCTCTCAGTTTGTGCTTCCTTATGCTCTAAATCACGGTCTTTGATCCTCTGGGAAGGCTTTCCTGACTATCTTCTGTATCCAGGATTAAAATCATGTGGATACTGATGCTTTGCATATGATGCTCCCAAACAGTATTTGTGGAACCAGTAAACCAACCATATTCAGTTCTGCAATGATCTATCTGCATTTAAAAATAACTTCAAGACTCAAACTCCAAACCTCCTAACAAAAAGTTAGATGCTGCTGTAGCTCTCAACTCTTGACCATGCAGTCCGTAGAGTTTTTTTAAATCACTCCCATATGTTTGGATCTTTCACCTTCAGAACATAAGAAGGTAGACAGAGTTTACAATATTTTCCCTTGAACTAAATTCAGTGAATTGTAGCTCCAATCACACAAAATATTTGTGAATATGCTCCAGTAAATATTGAATTGTGCTTATGTGCAGAGATGATTGCAAACAGGAAATGGAAACTTTATATTGGGAAGGTGTTAAGTGTAGAAAGAAGTTGTAAATCAGCATTCTTCCCACAAATGTCTCATGCATTTAATATCTTTTTCATCGACAGTATGTAATTCTTTATTGTATGTGTACATTAAATAAAGACTTCAAGTACAGCTTTGGGGGGGGGGGGGGGAAGATAGTAATTTTGGAACCAAACTAAAAAACCCTTACCCAGGGATGCATTTGCAGGTGAAACAAATCTTACCTGCAATATAGCAACACACACAGGGAGCATAGCCTGGGTAAAACTCTAGGGAGCACATGTTTATAAACACTACCCATGTATGTAGGGTATCACCATCATTTAGTATGTGGTGTATACATGATTTGAAAATCTCAGGCGAGAAACTGTCCCCCTGCCCCCCTACAATCATTTTGCATGAGAGTTTCAGCACAGAAAACTGTAACCCCCCCTTGCCATATTGAAATATAGTTAAGTCCTATATATGCTACAGATATCAAACCAATGGATTAGAAACTAGGCCACAAAACTCCATATACAGTAATCTAACCTATAGATGCTTAAGTCATTGAAAATGTTGGAGGGGAAATATGATGAACAGCACAATGTTAGGGGATACTAAAAGGTTCAAAACCAAGTTAAATTAGTTAAAGTATATACCTTAACTTTCTTTTCAAAATGAAAAGTCATATTTCTTGCTTCTTTCACTTTCACAAGTGTGTTCACAGGAAACAAGTTACAGACCTACAAACTTCCCAAAGCTAATCGCCAGTACAGAAGTTGTCAGGTCATCTGTCAAACCATTCAACTTTTTTATTACAGAAAGTAAACACAAAAAAGCTGACTTTTGGGTTCAACCAGGTTGAAGTGATACATGCAGGCCTATAGTACTTCAATGTCTTTAATAACTGTAGGGCAATGACCATATATTGTAACGTAATATATATGTAGTATTACACGAATAGACAAAACACAAGTTTAATAAGGAAGTTGGAGTATAATTAAAAAGGCCACCCACTATAATACCTGCCTACATGTGTGCAAAGTTAGGATGTTCAGTTTATGCTGCTGCACGTACTACAGGTACAATAGTAGTATGTAATTCTGATAGTAGGGCTACTAATTACAGGCATGTATGGAATTTGTCAAGGAGGGGTCGGGGTTGGTTTGAAGTGTAAGACTAATTTTGGGGGTTGTGAAGTGGCTATAGCCCAAGTGCACTTGCACACAAGGGAGAGGGTGTAAGAGGGAGTGTCCTGGTCCCCACCACAGTGTGAAATTTTTAGGTTTTTTAAAGTGACTGAAAAGATGCGACTGGGGCATACTTTTATGATGTGTGACATTTGCATAAGGAGTCATTATTATTTAAGAACTATTTTGCAGGAATAACCACAAGTATTTCCAGAACAGTTTCAGACTGTTAAGGGAGTTGCTTTTGTACATAGTAGGCCTACCACTTATATATACTATATGTGCTTGATATATAGGCCTAATTTGTCCCCTCACAGCATCTAGGCAGAGTTGGCAAGTACCCTCAATGTTATGCAAGCATACACAGAGTACAGCGATGACAACCTACAGTAGCACACAGCCATGAAAAAAGACAGTTTGATATTTTTCAAGCAAACTTAATAAGGTTATTTTTCAGCTTTTAAACCAATTAACTCTTTGATGAAAAGTTGTCATTCTTTGCAGGAGGCTACCCATGATCAAGACTTCTACCTAATTAGAAGCTTTAAAAGCCCAATTTTCTCATCCCAAACAGTACCAATTCTCCTAACCTTCTAAATTAAGCCCCTCCCACAATTGTCTGAAATTCACCCTCATCCACACACAATCTCATTTTATTGCTTCAGGGTGAATCTAGAAAGCTGAATGTGTCTAATCAAAACACTATCAGAACAGTTCGTGCTGTGTAATATAAGTTTTGATACTCTGCATTGTTTGAATTAGCAGTCAATCAAAAAGCTGAACCAATTGTGAGTTTCTGTTACCCTATACTAGAAGTGTAGTTTGGGGTGAGAGGATTGTCCCTTTAACAAACCTAATATGCCTACATTTTTGTTTGGTTTGAATGACTTTGTGGTCAAAGTTCTGTAGCATTGCAAAGATTCAGAGTTATTGAGCATCCCCTTCCCCAGGAACAAACCAATTGTAGTGAGTGCTCATGAATATTACGACCATCAAATTTTGAGCTCACTGAAAGGAGGCTCGTCAGGCCCTGAGGGGCAGCAGCCTATGGGGCTGCAGTCACAGAGGTGCTACACGGGCTAGGAGGGTGCCCACTCCTTTCTTTACTTGCCATGAAAAGTTTCTCGCATGGTTTTCTTTGGCTGTATTTACATATAGGAAGTATGGAGGAGTGATATACAGTAGATCTAGCTGACTAACTACATCACATTCTTGATGAGAAGTGAAGGCACTTTTTTATGAAATAATCTTCAAAATGAAATATCTCATGTTAAGAAAAGGGTATTGCTACAGAGTTTGACGGACAAGATCTGGAACATTTTTCTATTTCATGCGAGACCCTAGTAAAAAGCCACCACAAAATGCCCGGAAAGGTTTCCTCTGCTTTAAAACTTAATATATTCATGAAAATGCAGAGTAATGAACTTGAATAGTTTACCAATCTATATCGACAAGATTTAAAGTGCAATGACATTTAAAACTATGATGAAACCATTACTGTACATGAGAACAAAGCGAAAGCTGCAACAATTAAAGTACTATGTGAAGCTCATAAAAATCTGCAGTGTTTGTGATCCTAGAAACATGTTCACTGCATAAAAGTAAAACAGATTTGCAAGTGTGTGATTTAATTGATGGAACTTATTCACTCCAATACAAAACAACTGAACTCTTACTCTAAACTGAGCTTATATCCACAATAAAGGGGTATAAAAGTGCTCCAAAGATGGTGAAAATTGAAGTCGTCTAAATTTAACTTTGATTTGTGTTATTTTGTTTGATTGGCAGTCTAATTTTTTTCCTAAGATGCGGAAGATAGTTCTTTTTTTCCTATCATCACTTTTTAAGGGGTGAATGTTATTAGTTATATGTAACAGAGACAGACATGTAAACTCTTTTCTACAGAAATCTTTAAAGAGGAAATATGTGTAAATAAACACTGTATTTACCAGAATTATAAAGGTTAAACACATTTTCACTGAAATAGCAATATGAGTACTTAACATATGGACTAATGTGGAGATCTACAGTATAGTCAAATTGGTAATGGATGTCCCTTCCAATACCATGCAACCAAATCTATTTTCAAGAAATTTAAGTACGTAAAACTCTTGAGTGCACTGTAACATGTTTCCATCTTTCCTGAAGTGCACACTAATGATATGTGTAAGGTTGATAGATAACCAATGCCCCCATGTTTCTTCATTAATAAAATACTGGGACATGGCAATGTATGTAACATATGTTGGACGTACATCACCACATACGCTCTCATATCGTTGTTAAGAGCAAAAAGATAGAAAAAAGCAAACAAACCAGTGGCAGGTATGGCTTTCTGCAAAAGAGTGTTATTTCATCAAATTCACTGGAAATTTGTTTCCTGTAGAGCTCTCAGCATGATAGGAACCAATGTAACCACTGGGGACGGATATGTTTCCAAACCAATGTAACATCATGTCTTCTGAAATCAGCTGTCAAGCATTTCCTGCTGGCTTATTTCATTTGTTGTACTTCAAATGATCGTGAGTTCAGATCTGGAAAGCTTTTCTTTTAGTTTAAACATCTACTGTTAAGATTCAATATTCAAAGGAAAGACAAATCCAAGAATTTTACTCCAAATCGCTGATTAAATTTTGCAATGGGTGGGCACCTAAACACAATTATCTATCAGTTATTATTTACTTTGTACATTACAATTTACGAATGAAGACAAAGTTTTTGCATAATTAAAAGTCACATCCGCGAGGGTCTTACTCTCATCATAAACTTACATCACATCTTGTGAGACACTTAAAAGTCAAAAAATGGGGCAACATAAGCCAAAATTATTCCCCAAAAAACCTTTAAGTTGGACATTCATAAAATTATCTTTATTGTCTTTCTGAAGCCCTCCACGTATGAGGAACTATAAAATCTTCAAACCATACTGACATCTTTCAAACTACAGTATCATCGAAGCACAAATCACATGCTGAATGTATACTTCCTTCATTGTGGATAAGCCTAATTGTATATATTGCAACTTTTATTGCTTTTTCCTGCACAACATATACAATTCTAGATATAGTTAAACCTACTGTATCATTGTGAAATCTATAATTCAGAAGAAATGAAATATATAATTTAGAATAATGTTCAGAACAGCTGCAAGTGAACATGTACTTCAACTTTGCAAATACATACAGTATGCATGGAGCGGGAGGATTGGCTCTGGATAGAATTTCTTTTCTTGGAAAAGTACAGTACTTCACTTTATACATACTATCACCCATATTTTGACTGTTATGTTGTGCAGGGCATCACCTGGTTGATTCAGGACTATACAGTAATTCTAGTACAAGATGGGCAACATCTCTCTATAGCTGAATACCAGTGCATATATAGGGCTATATCCATGAAAATACAAGGTGTTAGTAATGACTCAAAACATAGTACAGCATCGATAATTTAACTTAAAAGCAATTCAATGCAAAATACCCAATAAATAGATTTTATTAGCATAAAATAAAGTGATAAACCAGGGTAGCCATTCTGAAACATTCTTTTATAAACTTGAAAGGGGAATTACCTCTGTTTGTAGGACTGGAATGAACCAGTGTATATCCCAGTGAATAAATAAAAGACGGACAATATAATTTGTTGTGAACTATCTGACACACAGTGCCTTTTCAAAACTACTGTAGCTTGCTGTAATTTGCATATATACTGTAGAGTCAAATGTTTTGTACTCTGTTTTTAAAATTTGAGAAGTATAAAGCCATACAGATTATGATATTTAGATTATGTGTGTACATGTACAGTATACCATTCATAACAATTTTAAAAAGTGGCACACAAGTAGCTACCATTCTTTACCATACAGTGTGTAATCAGAAATTAAAGTGGAAATTAATGCAGTCTCCCAAATTTGTATAAATGCAGGAGTCTGTTCTGTTTCCTGACTGGCTCTTGTGAGTCATGTGACATTATTTTTCTACCTAAATTATGAAATTTAGGAGATTTACTTTATTGTTTTTTCTTTTGTATGTTCTGACATATCATAACAGATATGTAGAAGCAAAATAAAAAGAAATCTGTGGGATCTGGCTGATGTTTCCAAATAGGTTTGAGGTTACAGCTCTTCACTGCCTTTGTTGGCTTAACCTCATACTACCTAAAACACTTCACTGCCTTTTGTTGACTTAACCTCATACTGCCTAAAACATGTAGAGTATTTCCAATTTTCCAACATAAAATTCTCCCAACTGATTATGTTAAATGCCATCCACATAGCCTGCCCCCAGGTTTTGTCCTTGCCCTCAACCCCTGACTGGGTCAGTTAGGATTAATTTTAATCAGAAAAAAGCTAACCTCTTCAGAGATATAAGCCTAAATTTTCATCCACACATATATGCAAAAACATTAGCGCTTCTGGGGTGTTTGCCCTCTGGACCCCCACCCACGAAATGGTCCAAAACTTTTTGTCCTTCAGTATTTTCTTTGCCCTGTAAAGGGCTTCCCCCCCCCCTTCCCCAGTTTTGACATTCTGACGCCACTATTGTATATTACATAAAAAAGAAGGCAAGGGTGAGGAGACAAGCTCAGGGTATACAGCAGCAAAGTGTTCAAATCCATACAGCTCACAAATTACTGCACCTTAAGAATTTTTAATGCACTGCAGTTGAGATGTAGCAATGGTAGCATGATCAACTGGATTGTGCCAGTATAGGGGTGTGAGGTGAGGGGGATCAGGGTTAGAGGGGAGGAACTGGGCAGCTGGGTATTAAAGTCATGAATAATACTGTACCCTCATGGCAATTTTGTTCCCTTCACATGTGAAATGACTTAACTCATGGCAACACAGAACATGTTCCCCTCTGTACCTATAGAGAGTGCACCAGAAACCTTGCCTCAAGAACAAAATAAAATGAACATACTGTATTTTACAGTGTCAATAAAGTTTACTGAAAGACCATATAGCGTATTTTCACAGCTGATATTGGGGTGCTAAATTGACCCACTGTTATAACTATTGTACTTCTCATAAGAATCAGGGTAATATGACAGATTTTCTAAGAGGCAATCAGCTAAATGTGGCAACTGGTCAAAAGACTTGTTTTCAGACACAGTGAATTTCAATACAATTGTACATTGTGCATTACCAGACCTGTTCCTCTTTCTTTACAAAATTGTCCTCAGGTTATATATTTGTTTGAATTGTTACAAAGAGTGTTAAACTGTACCGTACATTCGAGTTTCAAGTTCAAAGTCTAGCCAATCATGTCATGTCATATCATTCTAAATGCGCATTATATAGTCATCAATGATTACCTTTAATGGACTCTCATGTTTGTTTAACAACAAACAGAAAAATATGAAATACTTCAACATGCTTTTAAACTAGAAAGGTCACCTTACAGTACAACTTACAAGTTTCTCAAGTGAAAAACTTTATTATTACTGACTGTATGTCTGTATCGACAGAGAAATTATGTTCTGATCAAGTATGCTATTAACAGACTACATATTAAACTTTATTCAGGTCAAACCATGGAAAATGCTCTAATCAAATACAAAGTTAATGTATGCCATTAATCAACTACAAAAGTTTTTGTAAGGCAGCATCGATCACAAAGAAAATGTTCTAATCAAGAGTACTGTATATTGTTGACCGACTACAAAAACAACTACAAAAACGACTACAAAACTTTTTCTAAGCAGCCCCACAAAGAAAAACTTGTGACTTAGATTGTAGGAAATTTAAAAAGGAAATTTGTGTTGACACAGGGTCATGAGCCTTTCTAAAAGCTTCAGCATCCCAACAAATACTGTGGAAAATTTTATGAACCAGCTGTGCAAGGCATGGAATCTTAAATAAGTCACTTGAATTACATTTGATACTGCCAAAAGAATGATGGACTCATTCACCACTGAAAGTGTAGTCATTGTTTTTTAAAATAAATGTGAAAGTAATTACTGAATGCCTCTCAAAGGAAGAAACCAGTCCCCCAATTTGAATTTGTGTACCCCATCATACTAATTCAGGATTGGTTAGGTACTTTCAATCCTTTGACAATACATACATGTATTTTTGTTACTTTTTTTGGTTAAATTCAGGGTGAATGAGTCCTTGATTTTCTCTGCCCCCAGTACTATAGGCATTTACTTATAATTGTAACACATACCCCTCACCCCCCAGAAGTGGTGAGTCTAATGTGTGCTTGTACCAACTGTAATGCAAGGTCTCGTGGGTCAAATTTCTTCAATTGTTACATCAAAGCAACATCATATTGCTGTGCATAGTCCTATCATATTTTACACACATTCTATAACAAGTATGTGGGGCAGAGGAGGTGTGTCAATCAATGTAGAAAGATTTTTGATCTTCCTACTTTAATAAATGTTGACAAACATCTTGGGGGGGAGGGGATCAGAGGTTGCATCTCACAACATTATTACATTATTATTTACAATAAGTAAATTAATATGTTGAAAAAACATTAAGAGAAAACTTGCAAGAGTTTGCTGACTTTTAAGGAATTGGGAATGGTTGCCTACTGGCAGAAAATTATCTAAAAATCTGGTGACGTTAAAATGTGACATTTGGGTATTTGATGTAAAAAGCATTGAAAACCAAGAAAAATCATGCATAAACATGAACTACATATGCAAATCTTTTGATGAAAAAAAGAAAAGGCTTGTATGGCATTGGCTGCTAAATGTTATATCCTGTTTTTGCAACCTTAATTTCAAGGACAGCTTTGTAACATATTTAGCATGGAATTTACTTTGAAAGTTTAATTTGCATCCTTGGAAACATCAGTATCACTTACCAAAGTACTGTAATATAGGGTTAACAAAAGAAATGTAAACACTGGGCAACACTCCACATTATGACTTTTGCATATATGCAGCAAGTTATTCCAGAAACATTTGAACTTTGAAGGAATATACTATGAGATCCCCAAAAGATATTAATATAGCTCCAATGAATCTTTTCCTTATAATATCCAAGAAAATCCTGGATATTTTGTTAGCACTGTCCCGTCAACATTGTCCATCATTAAGTTTGGACACTTGCAGTCTAAATTAATGTTGGCTTTTAAATCAAAATCAACTTACATAAACCAGGTTAAATCTGGATTCTGTTCTTTATTGTTCTGATGCTGCATGGGGCTGATTGTATCATAATTCATTTCAGATATTGAAAGTATTTAACTTAAATTTCCCACATATGTACCATACATAACTTTGTTTTCCAAACTATAAAGGGCAAAAGCATTCTTGAAACAACCACCAAATCCAACAGATTTCTTCGCATTTCGCTTCCAAGTACTGTATCTGTTGTAACTGTATCATATCAGGACTAAACACTGCATTCAAGGTAAACAAATGGGATATACGAAAAATATAGTCACATGATTCTCAAGGACCAATCATGAACATGTCAGAGCACTGCATTGATCCTAATTGGAGAAGATGCTAACTTGCAAGCAAAGGATAAGGTTCCATGATCTGTATCTATGCAAACAACATTGACCGAATGTTTCACACTATCTGGGATGCAAGCAAAATGATCATAATAGACCTAATGGGAAATAAAATTTTCTTGTTCCAAAAGATGCAGTAAAGTACACAAATGGTCAAGCTAGGATAGTAACAAACTATATCAGTAAACTATTTTCTTATTAGTCACAATGAAATGTCACAATATTCAACTTTTTCTTTAAAAGTCACAAATTTAATCAAGCGCTGAAAACTTATTCTCTTCTAAAACAGTCTTTCTCATTCCCTTTTGATGTTACAAATATTCTTAATCCCAAAATTATACCATGAATATCAAATCACTTATTTTGTATTTAAGTGCAGTCTCTGTTATGGTATATATACTTTCCTTCCCAGCATGGATTGTTTGCTGAGGTTCCTCAATTTGTCTATTCATTCAAATTAAAAGTTGCATACCTTGGGAAAGGAAATACTGACAAAGGGGATCTGTAATACGAACTTGCCACCAGGGTTGAGAACATATATCATATTGCAGATATTGTGAAGTGCTAGATACTGTAAATTTCTGCAAAACTGACTCTGCTGGAAGCTCTTGAACAAGTTCCTTCCTCTTCCAAGAAAAGTTGCAAAAACATTAAATTCTAGATAAATATTTTGACATCTGAGCTAAAAGCCTGCAACTTCCCACAGTATGTACAGTATTTAATGAACATACAGTGTACTAAAGAAATGTGTCCCATGTATCATCAGGAGCATCAAAACCTGTACAGAAAAGCTAGTCTCAGCAACATTAAGGGGAAAGTTCCCCCTCCAAACATTCCTTTATAATCATTAGGACTACAAACAATCACTCAATGAAAAATAATGTCAACACACCCACAACACCTACTGGGAAGTTTAATACTGGAACATACATGATGTAACAAAGTACTAAGTTGGTAAAGAAAAAATACATTTGATCAACACGGAGGAAAAAAATAATAAGATAAATCAAAACATGATATTGTTTATTTACAACACACAGCATGCTACAGTACAACTAAGTAGTTTAAATGTCAATTGTAAAATCTTTGATTACAAAATGATAATGATGTTTCTATTGCATATTGTACCCTCCCCATTTTAAACAAGCGATATTAATTGTAACATCTTTGGTGAGTCTATCAAAAAGTAGTTTAACAGTATTTTATCAACCTCTCAACCTCCCAACCCCAGTAAAAAATGTGAGGATGCAATAACTCTGTAGGTTAGATGACATAAACTAAAGTTTAGCAGAGATGAACAAAATTGTTATTTCAGAGAAGCTAGCCACAGTTGCAACCTTCTTGAATTTTGAAGAAAGCAAACAACCTTATTTTGTGTCTTAACCAATGAATGGGGACAGCAAAATCTGTAACTCAGAGTAGATTGTCACCAAAGATGGCATAATATCCACTGAGAAAATGAATAAAGAATAGGGGATAAAGTTCCCCCACAAAGTACAACAGTATGCCTTTTCCAATTGCCTCTCAAAATAGTCTCAGAGCTGGCAATTTGCCAATATTCCCCACATATTTTCCTACCTTCAATCCTCGACAAAAATAGATGCGACAAACCTCACTCCCTGTATCAATGTTGAAGTTTCAGAACACCTTGGGCTGCCGCAAAATTGAATGGGGATGTTAATCCGTTCATTCCTTGTTTTGCTTGTTTTGTCCAATCATTTTTGTCAAGGATTGTATGCCCCTGATACAATACTGCAAAAACATAACAATATACATTATTTTGAATACTGTAGTGTCCAAGATTTCAAATGCTGTTACCAGCAGAATGCAACACATTAAAAAAAAGTGAAATCTGAAGAAATGATTTTTAATTACCTCAAACTACACAAATCATTGGTATGAAGTAAGTCTTGTTCTGTTAAATATTTAAAGATCAACAGGATTATCCAATGATATAAACTGATCCAGTGCTTCAGTGAATGAAAAGTGACTTGGAACAAATTTAATCAAAACACATCCTTTATATCAGTGAGGAGAGACCAGTGTGTCAACAGAGCTAATAGCTGGTGAACACATAACATGGGGCCAAAATAAAATAGACTGGGGCCTCCTTTGAATAAAAAGGGTCCTCATCTAAAGGAAAAAATACTTAATGGGTAATTAGACCTGGTAATGACATTCTTAATGAAAATATTACCTTCAGAGATGGGGAATATATATTGTTGTTACAAGTTTACTGATAACTGACAACTTCCAAACACATCTAGGGATAGCAAAAGTATAGGTTTATCTATCCAGGGAGGTGGCAAAAATTCCCTGATATCTTTTGTCACAACACTTCTGTTTTTGTTTTTTTCATTTATTTATTTATTTTTTTTTTTGGGGGGGGGGGAAGTCAAGTTGTTACTACTCTTCTTACTGATCATAAAATTAATTCATTGATAAAAATCAAATCATTAATTCATTCAAAATTCATTTAAACTTACCACGCTATGAAATACGCATTTGGCCCGTTTCAAGTAACTTTGGCAGATATCATAAGGCATTCTAGGCCAACTATCAACCATATATGATTCTTTTTGCGGGACTTTAATGCCTGCAGTTACCATGGTTACTAAGCAATACTATTGAACCATACAAACTACACTTACAGTGAGCATGCAATGTGCAACTTACAGTATATGTTATCTAGCCACATGCAAGCCTGATCCTCCCCCTCCTCTCCCCTGTCCTCACCCTAATCTCTCTTCCAAGAACTTGAAAACTTTTTAAACATTTTTAAAAGTTTACTCAAATTTTTATCAGTTTGTGCACCCCATGTGTAGGCTACAGTATGACAACTGAACTAAATGTTCAGTTTGAAAATCATCAATTGAAATCTACAGTACTGTATTGTAGCCATTAAAGACATTTTATGGATACAACATTCCTTGACTTAAAAAATATGCAGAAGAGTTTTCTTTTCCAGGAAGTAAAATCTGCTTCTCAATTACATATAGCATTCAGAAGATAATAATAGTTTTCAAAACAATGTAATTTGTTCTTGAGATTTAGGGCATTATGGTAAATCCATGATATTCTTGCAGCACATTTATTTGACATTGCAGTCAATTTATCTATAATTCTGATGCAGCTACTGGGAATATTAAGACAAACCGTTTGCTATATCCTTCATATGGTGTAGGGTAATGCTAGATCTACTAGACAAAGTATTCAAACATTCCAACAGCATCAAATTTAAGGACAAACAGGACATTTTTAATAATTAAGATCAACAAAAAAGCAATGTGACACAATTAATGCCAACATTACATAACTTTCTGTGGTTTTCTTGAAACAATTTACAAAAGATAATCAATCTTTACAGTGAGATCACAAGTTAAGAAAAGGGTATTTTGACAGGATTTGGAGGACATGATCAGGAATGTTTTTGTCTTTCTTGCAAGACCTTGATGAAAAGCCACTAGAATATGCCTTAAATGTTGCAGTACTTGTCACATATACAACCCTGTAGCCAGGAAAGGTACTAAAGGGGGGGGGGGGGCAACAATTTTTCCAAAGGGTAATTTTTTTTTGGGGGTGGGGTGGGAAAAGGAAGTGTGTAAAAATACATTTAGTTAAGGGTAAACTTTAAACTTTGTAGGGGTGAAAAAATGGCAGGGTTTCCCCTCCTTTCCCCCCCCCCCCCTTGGCTACCATGGACCGACATACTGTACCTTTAAGACCATTTTAAAGTTTGAAAGTTATTTTCAAGTCAATACTTTATCAAAATTTTCACTACACACTATATGATATGAAATACATTGCCATTGGTAACCATTACTTCTGTGAACTTGTCAAGTACTTCTGTTTCTACAGATGATTAATAAAGAGCCATAAATTATTATGAAGAGATTATATCATAATTAAACCAGCCTACGCGAAGGTCTGTGGAATTATAAATATTTGATAGACACAGAAGACGGACAATGCAGAGAAAGCAGGGTTAAATATTAGGAACAACTGATCTGTAAAAAGCTGATAAAAATTAACCTTTAATAATTTAAGGAAATGAATTCTTGCAAAGAATTAATGCACTTGCAATGAGACTATACAGTATAAGATTTCATGAGGCATTAAACAAAGTCCACACTTCTTACGTAAAGATGTAATTTCAATACTACTGACTGACTATAGCACATGACAGTAACACACAGATCTGAAAATCATATTCACAGGTTAATTGATAAACATCTCAAAAAGAATCAAACTGGAATATTTGTTATCAGACAGTCATACAGTAGCATCACAAGAGTAAGAAAGGCGGGGGGGGGGGTTGAGGAAAACAGTACAGTGGGTAGTTCAGATAAATGTAGCACAACCATGTAAGCAGTTTATGCAGCACCAGTACTCGAAGTACTAATTGCTAGAGCAAACTATTTTTCCAATCATGTCTGTGGAAAGGATTGTGGGATAGGCTAGTTTGGGTGTTTGATATAATTTTCATGGAATTTCACTGTGGACAAAAGAAGCCACTCCCTGTATATTAAATGTAAGTACACATTTCATGAGAGCTACTATTTGGAAAACATATATGGCTTTTCCACAGGCTCGCTGATAGCAATTAGCCCAGATGGTCCCTCAACTACCCCTTTGTAAGAGATAAAAGAGGGAATGCTGCAATGAAACAAAACCATTTGAGCTATCAATTTTTGTTGGCTAAGTCTGTTGTTACATAAAAATTAGATAATTATCAGCAAGTTTTCCTGTCAATACAGACAGATATTCTGCCTTAAACTCAGCAATGAGGGAGAGGTTTTTACTTCTGCCAAACCTCAAGTCCAGGTTGATGGTGCCCTTGGCCAAAGATTTGTGTTCAGGGTGGAGGGACAAGCTTGTTTCAAGGCCCCATAAGGTGTATTCTGAGGTATTTAAAGTTTATTTAAGTTTACACATTGCTACAAAGGTACCTTCTTGAGTAAAAACCATACTGACATTTTTTTTTTTCATTTTCATTTTCATGGAAACAAAAAGGGAAAATTTTACCATCCTCCTGGAAAGATTAAGCAAATCCCCCTTTGCCTCCAGCTTGATTGAAACACTGACGATAAACAGTAATTTTTACTAATTTCACTTTCCCAGAGAGACTTCATTTTTTACATTCATAACAGTGCACAAGTGACATGGCAATTGAAACAGATTTGATCAAATTTACACAGATCCTGCTGTATAAGCTGTGTTGATCTTAAGTATTACTGAAAGAGTCAAGGTTAGTTAAACAGTTTTTGCCAGATGCCAGAGGGGGGGGGAGGGAATATTTATCCCCCTTTCCCAGAAGAAGGGGTAAATCCCCCATTTTTATTTCCATAAAAATTATATAATTGTCAATATCTTGGTTTATTACTACAAAAGAATTCACTTAAGTTTGCAGCAATGTTTTATTAACTTTATTCATATAAATGGCGGTTAAAACCCCTTCAAACTGCACCTAAATTACAGGGACCTTGATGCAATTGGCTTTTGTCTCCCTGAACCCACTCATAACTTTAGCAAAGGAAAGGATAACTTTGGAGTAATAAAACTTTGAAATAATAAATTCCCCATTTTTTGTGTTTTTGGCAGAATACCTTTTAGATGAGATTTAACAAGACACCAACACAAATTTGCTGTAGTGTCAATCAGATATAAAGGTATAAAGATGTGTTTAAATACAGCTGAGTTTGGTTTAAAATACAGGTAAGTATGGTACAAGTCCTTCCCTTCAGTTGCTTCTTGCCACAGGCAAGAAATAATGTGGGCATATTCTTCAACCCCTAGCCCATAGGGGGCTATAAGAATCAGGCCTAGATCTGTAAGAAACAGAAGTACAGGGATCTTCAGCCACAATCATATTGTACCCTAGCTTGCTGTAAGCAGGCTACTGTGTTAGTGTTTCAACAACATTCAAATATCAAAAATCTTACTTTCGCTACTATTAATAATACTACCGGTCTTTCAACAGCTTCACTGTTGAACAGTTGACGTTTCCAACTAAGTTACATGGCATAACTACGGTATACAATAGCCTACCAACTTTCTAGCAAATCTCATTTACTACCACCAAATATGACGTCACGACAAAAATTAAAATACTAATATTATATCTCGCGTAATAGGTAATATTAATGCATTGAAAGTATGGCCTGGTACACATTTTTCACCTACAAAAGCAAATTAGGTTGTTCGCCGTTCGTGGTATCAGTTGTATGTACCAAAATACACTTTTCATACTTGTTTCGTGCACCACGTGACCATCTCATGTTTACGAATTTGTCCCTCAAAATGCAGGATTCCTGTCAATGGAAACTGGACGAAGGTTTGCAGACTCTGTATATTATACTGTTTAGAGATGTATATTTTGATTTTGAGAGAGCGCCATCTTTCCGCTACTACAGAGTTTGCTCCGCAGGCTTATTGTACCCATGCACTGCCCCAAGGATATAAACATTGGCATAACAGTGTAAAATGTGTGGTTTCAAAGCCAATTCAATGCATGTCACAGTTGTTTCCTCATGAAAAAAATTCAAAACAATACAAAGCTCATGACCCCATTGCACCCCTATGTAAAATGTTTCCCCCATATGCCCATGACAAACATAACAGAATACTCTTTGGGTATCAACACTATACTGTAAATTATCATACATGCTAACCTGACGTTTGTGGCAAGTCCAACCATTTAGTACAAAATTAAGTGGAATTACTGCCAACAGAAAAACCAGGAAGATATAAAAGAAACTGTAAAATCAATTTCTCAGAGTGTGATTCAGTTGACTGAATTCACAGACCTGTACTGAAGGGAGAAATGCTGTGGGAGCTGAAGTTCCCTCATGAAAAAAATTCAAACCAATTTAAAAGCTCATGTCCCCATTGCACCCCTGTGTAAAATGTTTCCCCTTATGCCCATGACAAGCATAACAGCATACTCCTTGGGTATCAACATTATACTGTAAACTATCGTACATGCTAACCTGACGTTTGTGGCAAGCTCCAACCATTTAGTACAAAATTAAGTGGAATTACTGCCAACAGAAAAACCAGGAAGATATAAAAGGAACTGTAAAATCAATTTCTCAGAGTGTGATTTAGTTGACTGAATTCACAGACCTGTATTGAAGGGAGAAATGCTGTGTGAGCTGAAGTTCCTGTTAGTGACTTCGTTTCCAACGAAAGCGCCCTCTATAGTTTCATTAACAACGGACCATAAAACTTTTCCCGCGGTTGGCCCGCCTGATGCTCACTGCACGTTTTGCTGTCTGCGTAGCAAGTCGCATTGTAAGTTGTCGAATAAAGTTAGATAAATATTACCGAATTACCGTGTGAAGTAGACGTGGTCTTCAGATTTACAATAATTCGGGTGAGTTTACATCATAAAATTGTAAATTATATAGTTTGTCCTCTCGAATAATAGCTAAAATTGCCCATGTCAAGTAGATATTATATGTTGCGACCATCTCTGGGGAGCGGCCTGATAAACCCTTAGTGTTATACTGTACTAAGAAACTTTGATCCTTAGTTACCTCAAATGTGCTAAGAAAGTTCTTTAAGCTACTTAATAGATATCGAAATTATGTTTAAAACTGTAAGACCATAAAGAATGTTTTGTGTAGACAATGTACTTAAGCGTGTAAATGTTGGATTTCGATGATGATTATTTGTATAAAATAGAATTGGTTTTACCTAAGATTCAACTTTAGTATACGATACGATCTACGTAGCAATCGCGTCAGTGGAGAGCACACAGACGTTGTTGATTTGCATTTGTTTCCATAGCTACGTATGAATATTCATGAGCAGGTCAGTAGTGCCATGGAATGTGACCTAAAAGTTTGTTGGTCCAGGGCAAACAATTGGTCAGTGGGTAGTGGACAGTGGTGTTGGTATAACTGCTCTAGATTTGCTCAATCTATTTGCAAGTTTCCTTGTATGATTTGCTATGTAAAGAAGTAATTATTGACACATTTATGTTACAGAGTTGAGTTTACAAGAAACGGTGTACAAGAGACAATTGAACGAGGCGTAGTGCGGTCATATTCACGTAAGAACTGTTCCGTCTATGTAGTAGTTATTCGAAGTGTAAATTCGTATCTGGGTAGGATTAGATGTCTATTCCAAGTTCCGTCTGATAGTGTAAACAAAACTTTGTACTCGTGCTTCAGAGATAAAGAGTATTACCTGGGTCTTGACGTTTTCTTGAGATCTATAAGCTAATCTTCTCTTGGGTTAGTTTACATAGTATTTGTTGCTTAGGTTTGTAAATCAAATCACTTATTTCAAAATAAAACATTATAAAGAAGAAATGTAGCTGAAACGAATATGAATGTATTTAAAATGAAAATCGTTCTGTGTATATTGCGGTGACCTTGTAGTTTGCCGTCGTCCATATCACTTGCAACCATAAGAGTGATCTTAAGGGTTTTTTCCTATTTTCTTTCCATCTTGATTTTAATATCTAGTCACCGAAAAAACAAACGAGTGAATGATAGAAGAGACGAATATACTGGTGAAAGTAAATACAGTACCTTCTGACAAGTTTTTTCGTGTCTGTGTGACGTGACCCCAAGAGCGCCCTCAGTATTAACTGGCTCCGAGCCCAAGAGCAGTTAACAGTTCCATCATGAAAAAAATTCAAAACAATTTAAAAATTCAAACTAATTTAAAAGCTCATGTCCCCATTGTGCTCCTTCATATAATGTTTCCCCCATATGCCCATGACAAGCATAACATCATACTCTTTGGGTATCAACATTGTATGACTGCAGTAAACTATCATACATGCTAACCTGATGATTGTGGCAAGTCCAACCATTTAGTACAAAATCAAGTAGAATTATTGCCAACATAAAACCAGGAAGAAATATAAAGTAACTGTGAAATCTATTTCACAGAGTGTAATTCAGTTGACTGAATTCACAGATCTGCATTGAAGGGAGAAATACTGTGGGAGCTGAAGGTCAAACACAAGGAACAACCACTAGTACTGTGCGCAAACTAATACAGTAGTACAAAGTTTACAAACTACGCCTTCATTATTCTGGAATAATGTACAATAAATTGCTTGAAAAGGAATTTAACTTCCTCATTTGCTTAGAAGAATATTAAAGGGCATAGTCGTGTAACCTTATGTTAAAATTAAAGGATAATCAATGATGGACCATGCATTATTGAAAGAATAATGCACTATCAGGGTTAATGCAAATGAAGGGCTAGGACATAGCCAGAGTGCATCCAACGATAGCATTAACCCTGGTGAGTGCATTATCCTCCCTTTAATGCACACATCCAGCGTTGATTAACCACGCACAACAAGACTTTCATTAAAAAGGACTGAAACAAGAGAAAATGTTTCTAAATAGCTGCATTTCCACTAGAAGTTTAAAGATAATAACCACTGAATGTTCTTGCTCAATTAACAAAGTATACCATTGTTCAAAGTTGATTCTGTAGCAATATCCAAAACCGTATGATGTAACAATTATGTTATGTTACTAGATTTTGGAAGTATTGCTGTTAAGAACTTACAGCAGTCTACGCAAGGACTTTGGGAGGTAAGAAGAAGGAAATTACACCTGGCAACACACCCTAGCAATGAATTTTACATGAGCAGGGCAGCCTAGCCCAGCCAGTACACAATTATGCCTTAATATGCCTGAATGAATGTATGCTGCTTTTATTATAATTATGCATGTATATTGGGGTAGTGAGTTCAGCATGAATGCATGTAGCATGGTATGGCAGCATTGTCCAGACATATCATGCAGCATAGCCTAGCCATAATCAAGTCTGTATAAGTACCTAGTAGTGGACGAATACCGTATAAGGCTATAACTAGGGTCGTAGCTACACTGGGTGGCACTGGTCGCGCACGTCCAGCATTGGGAATTACCACCCGGAACTACCTGGTGAGAAAATGTTTTCTGCCCGGTGCGGCACGGACATAAAAATTTACTGCAGGGTGAAATACCTAGTTTGCCTGGTACCGCCCATCACTGCCCAGCACTACCAGAACCCATTTTTGCATGCAGTTGTAGTAAATTTGAAGATTTAACTGTCTTTTTAGACACTTTAAGTGTAAATTGATAGCTTGGGGCATTTTTCAAGTATTTTTTCATGTTGTACATCAAGATGGTCAAAAGATTCATGCCCATACCCTACCCATGAAGTGCTTTCCTCTCTCTAGTGGCCATGCACATTTCAAACTCTGTAAATTTAACAGGCACTAAAATTGGTCTAGCTACAACCCTGGCTATAACGCTAACGATGCTTTATTGTTGTATATAGGTTTTATTGTATTCATATGCTGGTGATATATACAGTGCTTTATCCTTAGAGGATAATTAACGGCCACTTGGATTTTATCTAAGGATAATGCATGGTCACCTGATGACAATGGACCAACAGGAGTTGAGGATTATTCACAAGTATGAATGAAAAACAGATAAATGTCAACTTATTTCTCTCCCAAGTACATATCTTCTTTGTATATCAAGACTGAAATACATTCAAGGAAAACCAAGAGTTGCTCTGAGATTTCACCATTTAGAGAGAAAAATAAATTATGTCATAATTCTCAAGAACTGTGAGAAATATGGCAAGCTACAACAATAATCCAAATTAGACTGACAGCATCTTCCCTTTAAAGGTGCAATATTTATTGATAGCTTGCATTTTCTGTTTTTGTTTCCATGTTACAAAACTTTGACAACAATAGTTGGTGCACACTCTGGCCACAATTTCAACAGCTATTTGTACTTTACATATATTGCTAAACAGGAGCATGCAGAGAACATACTTTATACCTGCATGGAAAAATTTGGGAGGCTAGGATGATTCTTCCAGGGGAAATATGAACATTTGGAGGAAAATTTCTCTTTTCTGTATGATGGCAATTCAAAAAGAATTCTAGGGAAATTTTACTACTCCCTTCCAGGAAAATAAATATTTTCCCAGCCCTGATAGTATACAATGGTGACACTATAGTGGCCATTTTTCAGGCTTTCTGGTGGACATTCCAGCTTTAGGGCATGTTCTCCTTGGTTTTGGTTCATACTGTACCAGATACAATTCATGTCAGCTTTCCGGCATGTTGTCCTTGGTTCTGGTTCATACTGTACCAGATACAATTCATGTCAGCTTTCCGGCATGTTGTCTTTGGTTCTGGTTCATACTGTACCAGATACAATTCATGTCAGCTTTCCGGCATGTTGTCCTTGGTTCTGGTTCATACTGTACCAGATACAATTCATGTTCCCTCTATTCTACTTTCAAAGATTATCTCATTTTCAGAAGAAGCAACCCAACTGACTTTAATCACACATCTTAGAACATTGGAAGGGGATGTTTAAGGTCAGGCAAGGGGGTTTAGGTGAAGTCTAAATTTCTCTAGTATACCACTGCATATGGCCTAACCACAGTGACAGACACTCCACTAAGATACTATACCGTAGCTAAGGTTGCCATCCTTTTCTAAGTTCATGTCAACCTAAGGCCCACACAAGGTTGAACTCTAAGGACCTGGGTTCACATCCAAATTTTTATTGAAGGCTTTTGTCATACTTGAAATGAGAATCATGGTCTATTACTGAATAAGTCAAGTCACTCCAACTGTCAAGTGAAGTTGGGTGATTTTGGTGACATGTCAAACTACCTTTAAGATGAGGAAATTTATTCACATTATCTACAGTATGAATAATTTTAAAACCTAGCATCTAAATCTAGTACCAATGGCTTTGAATCTTCATATTCATGTTTAATTGAACCTAACAAGCACAGTCACATGATATACTGTATGTTACATATCCCCATTGAAAGGGTTTTTTGTTTGTTTGTTTGTTTGTTTGTTAGCAAAGAAACTTTGAACTTTTGGAGTGAGACTGCCAATGGTTATACAGTAGATATACCTATGTCACAACCAGCTGTTAAGAACATTAACAGTTAGTACAGTACTACTGTAGCTAGTAGGTCTGTGTAAGGGTGCACAGGTCGTTTACTGTTCTTTAATCTTGGTGACAAATACTGCATGAGATGAAAAATGTTTACTATGATGTTTTACAGTATGTTGTGTCTTCTTAAAGTTTTTTCCTATTTTTATTTCAAGTATATATGATCTCATGTAGTATGAAAGACTGAATGTACAGTTTTGGTAAATACTGCATGTTGATACAAGTCCTACTTCAGTAGTAATAAAAGTCATTCCAATAGTGCTCAGTTCTATAAATAGTCAGTGGTGCTTTGAGCACAAAACAACTACCTGTTCACCCATTGCTAATATCCTGTATGACTTTACTGATGGATATATAGAGCTTTTCTGGAAAATTGGTGACACATTGTGATACCTTTATATAGTAATCATAACACAGAGCCTATGGCGAGCAATCGGTATCAAATCATGGGGAATTGACACATACCAATTTAAATCGTCACCTACCAACTTAAATTGACACATACCAATTTAAATTGACATATACCAATTTAAATTGGCACATACCAATTTAAACTGACACATACCAGTTTAAACTGACACATACCGATTTAACTTCGACAAATGCCAATTTTAATTGACACATACCAATTTAAATCGGCATATACCAGTTTAAATCGACACCTACCAATTTACCTCATTAACATATTTGATATCCCGATTTCGCAACCCCAGCAAAACACATGCTCTTTGCAATCCGCTAAGGCCTCACCACCTCATTGTACGCATTTACCCACTGTTTAATGCTCATTGCTGTCATGCTCTGTTAAGTGTGGTAAGTTGTCCTCAATGAGCGCACATGTCAGTCAGTAGGCCTTAATTAGTTAGATGATGTTGCTGTACATATCACTCCGGTTTCTTACCAATTGGTTTAATTCGGGTAGACCTTTTGTCCAGTTGTGGTTCCCTGGCTTGTTTTCAGTACCCCATTGATAACGCTGAGCACAAAGCACAACAACAATAGATTCCATTTTTTAACTCTTTCATTTCATTGGGGTGGTGAGGCCTTAGCGGATTGCAAAGAGCATGTGTTTTGCGGAGGTTGCGAAATCGGGATATCAAATATGTTAATGAGGTAAATCGGTAGGTTTCGATTTAAACTGGTATGTGTCGATTTAAACTGGTATATGTCAGATTAAATCGGTATGTGTCAGTTTAAACTGGTATGTGTCAGTTTAAATTGGTATGTGCCGATTTAAATTGGTATATGTCAGATTAAATCGGTATGTGTCACTTTAAACTGGTATGTGTCAGTTTTAATTGGTATGTGCCGATTTAAATTGGTATATGTCGATTTAAATTGGTATGTGCCAATTTAAATTGGTAGGTGTCGATTTAAATTGGTATGTGTCAATTCCCCATGATTTGATACCGATTGCTCGCCATAAGAGCCTAATTCAAAGCATTAGATCATGATGTCAAGCCTCAGCCAAACTGAAGTTGCCACAACCAAGCTGTAGCTGCCTAAGCAAACTGCAGCTGAATTAGTCAACATAAAGCTAACTCGTTCAAGCTGAAGCACACAGGGTCAAGCTGAAGTTGCCTCAGTCAACCTGCTGCTGCTGTCTCAGTCAAGTTACAGCTGCCTCAGTCAAGTTACAGCTGCCCCAGTTAAGTTGCAGCTGCATCAGTCAAGTTGCAGCTGCCTCAGTCAAGCTGCAGCTGCAGCTGCATCAGTCAAGTTGCAGCTGCCTCAGTCAAGTTGCAGCTGCATCAGTCAAGTTGCAGCTGCCTAAGTCATGATGCAGCTGCTGCCTCAGTCAAGTTACAGCTGCCTCAGTCAAGTTACAGCTGCCTCAGTCGAGTTGCAGTTGCCTCAATCAAGCTGTCTTAGCTAATTGTCAGCTGCCTCCACCAAGCTGCTGCTGCCTCAGCCAAGTTGCAGCTACCTCAGTCAAATTGATAGGCACATAAGGGGAAATTAACTGAGCAAAATGCATTGTGTGTCACTTTGCTCAGATATTTTTCATGAGTGCACATGACTTTGCCTCTGAGGCAGATTACTTAAATATAAAATGTGTTTGATTCTTTTTGACATGACTGCCACTTTTCTCATCCTATGCTTCGGACCTGAACACCTTGCCAACATCTTCATAACATTGTGCCTTCCTCTTCAAAAGATAATCACGTCATCACAAAGTCATTGCACCTACACACCAGTGGAAACACATTCCAGGACCTGTTGGAACCCTTTAAAGAACTTTGCAATCTTTTGATGCAAAAATGAATTTGAACAGAAAACTTACCTTACTGGCATATTCTTCTGCTTTTTCTCTACACCTTTGTTCAACATCGATTTGAGTTTCCAGGTCTTCATGTAATGTGACCATTTCTTCACATGCTTTTTGAGAAACTATGAATTTAAAATAAAGGGTGGTGTTATTGACATTATTAATAAGAAGAGTAACCAGAGCGCTATCGGCTTAGCCATTCCTTGTCATATCATATGTTGAGATACTGTTTTCAAGCTTTCGCCCTTTTGGTTTTTGGTTGGCAATGAATTAAAAAGCGATTCCAAGTTAGGGCTTTACTTGAAGACAGGGGGATGTGTTCCCTAAGGAGACCCTTCCAAATACTTTTCTGGGGGGGAGGGGAGGAGAAAGGCAGTCAACGAGAAAAGGTACTAAGTCACTTTCTACAGGATAATATTTTGTAAACTAACTGCTACCTATACTAGATATGTTGCACTCTGGACCATGAAACATTATTCATAATCATCAGAAAACTTTTCAGGGAAATATTTAATAACATAATAATTTTAATGTTAGCCACTGTCTCAAACTAAGATTATGGTTTTATAAAAGTGCTCCTGATTGCTCTGTATATGAAATCACTACTTGGGGAAAGTGACACTGACTGATGACTTATTCATTATTTGGAAAAAGGACCATTGTCTTATTTAGAGAAGTGCTCAAAGGTCTACATTTAAGCTAACGGTCAAATAAAGCAGGTCCTTCCTTTGGATCAGGAAGTAATTACTGATCCTGTAATGGAATTCCCCTCATCAATACAAAGCATTGTCCACTATGCATACAGTACTTCCTTTTGTGACAGATCATTCTTCATACACTACAGGAAGACTTTGCAAAACTTGCCATTTCCAGTCCAAGTTTTGGAGGTCCTTTCACTTCTGATTGTAGTGATTCATTAAATTATCCACGCTACAAAGGTAGTAATGTATCTAGACAATATCTGTCTCACTCCCCCTCCCCCCCAATTTTTGGCTATTTTGGTTATTCATGTGACACAACCCTGCCCATCCTAATACTGCAGTGGCTTGACACAGGATTTCTCTCAAGGGTGGGGGGGGGGGGAGAAGGCACAAATTGCACGATTGCTGGCCTCAAGGACTGGTCTAAGATGTGTAAAAAACTATTTGTCTCTATGTAATCATGTATGCTACATGTATCTTTGCAGTAAAAAGTAATTGTCATCAAAGGGGAAATTGTCATCAAAGGGGAAAGGGATTTGATGGTTCCCATGTTCCCCTGGCTATGCTAATGAGGGTCATGTCCTCCTTAATAAGAGAGTGAAAATGTAAGTATTTAGCCTCATAACTCTGTGAACATTAAATAGTTTTATTCAAATGTCCAATTTTGACCATTTGCCATTTGTATGTGAAGAAAACTTAACAGGTTTGACAAAATTTGTTGAATTTCAAGAACCAACTCAGTGAGGACCTTAAAACATAACAAAATCATTCCAGTAGGTTAAAACAGAAGACTCACCAGATGTTAATTTCATGAGATTTTCTTCTGTTTCCTGGAGTCTTTCTCGTAACTCCTCAAGCTCTTTTTGTTGATCGAAATACAACATCTTAAGATTTTCATGTTCTGCAATAGCTGTGAAATAAAAATTTATTCAAAACCAAATTTGAAAGAAATTTGAAATTTTGGGAGGAACTAAAATATTTCTAATTTTCTGACAGCTTGTTGTATAAAACTGGCCTGATCTCCCCAATTACCGACAGTTTCCTCTACTGTAAGCACAGTCCCTCTCCCCACTTTTGCCCCTAGATTAGGTCAGTTAGGAATTGGGTTAACAGAAAAAATGAATAATATACCTCTCCAGAGACTTGATTTCCCCCCCCCCCCCCAATTTTGACATTCTGGCATCACCACTTTATAGGCCTATTGAACAGTAACTGGTATAAGCTGTAAAGAAGCATGTTGGGCCTCTAGAATTACTAATATTTTCATGCAATGTCGTACCTTTAATTAGATACAGTCACACCTAAGTAGACGCATGTAGTGTCAATAGAGAAGGTTTTAGGAGACTGACTAAGCCAAGAATAGAACAGTGTTTGGTGGACACACAATTCTTCTAGATAGCAAAATGCCACTTGAAACAACACAACCCCAGTCCAGGCATACAAAATTAATAATTGTAGCTCTCCATCGATGTACAAGTGGTATTATTTGCATGGCATAATTTGTGACTTGCCAAAAGTTGCACTCCTCTTTCCCAAACCACTGTTTATGCTACGCTGCTATGGTGCAATTTGTCTACAATGGTTTGTCAGTTTTAAGCACTGATGTTTGTGGGAAAAAATTGAAAAAAGAGGGTTTAATTTTTCCCCACATTTGATGTGTATACAGTTCCACACAGCTGAAATTTCCAATGAGTCAAATTTTCTCATACTGAGCATACTGACCCCAGTGGATACTTTCTTAGAGGAATCAGTTCCCCAGACTATGAAAAAAAAAATTAAGAAGAGATTTTTTTTATTCCTACCTTTAACTTTACTCTTCTTCCCCATGCATTGTAAGATATACTCCAATAAATCTCTGAAGTAGCCTGTAGTAAATTTATTGACTTCCTTTGCAAGTGAGGCTTCAATGCTATAAGGGTCTATCCCTGCCATTTATAATGATATTGAACAGCACACATGTTGGACTGATTTGTACCTTGCCCTAGACTATTAGGAAACACATTCTGCTCCTCTAGACCTCTCCCTTACCCAAAAAAGCAATTTTCCCCATACCACATGACTGGGTTCTTCCTATAGGGTACAACCAAGAGTAGTGTTACACATTCATAATACCTGCTAACTATAGGGCATATAAAGTTAACAGATCCACAGCACATTTATAACATACAGTAAGGTGCAAAAAATAGACTTTTGATTTCCACACAAATGCAACCAATGGAGGCTGCATTAGAAGTGAGACACATTCAGAGGGCAACTTTAGGGCATGGCGCACCTGCTCATGGTAGGCCTACATTTGCGTTTTGCAAAACTGGGCCTGGGTATTTCTTCCTTCCAATTTGAACCAACAACACAATTGCAGCCAGCTACACTGGTAAGAGGTACAAGCTTACATTAGCCCAAGCTGGGATTTACTGTAAGTTAAGAAACTGACAAAGTTTAACATTTAATTTGGTTTTTGAAATGAAATAAATGATATTTGTTTCTTGTGGCATGATAAAGCCTCTAGGCTCAAGTATTCATGAAGTAACCCACCTAATTATGGTGCCCATTCCATACTGGATAGTTGGTATTTGAACAGCTGAATTATTACGCCAGTCATAATTCATATTGTTGAACTTTTATGCCATGCAAAATTGGCATATGCTTGAAAGTACAGTGTGTTACTGTAGCAAAAGGAAAGGAATCATGCCATATGAGTGTAGCCTATTTTCATATCTCCCAAGTGACCCACATTTTGCAGGTTTAACCTGCATTTGAACACCCAACCCCGCTGACCTGCCTAGCCCACTAAAAACCAGCATTTAAAATCTCCAAATCATTCTTAGGTAGGGGACCACACAAATTACCAAATATTTCAGCTTACCAATAACTACAAATTCAGTAAATTATCATACCTCACAGCACATTCAACTGCTCCCACTGCGTATATACAATGCATGGGCCTTGGAAGGCCTATGTACACACCTACAGTAGGTTTGCTGTTGCAACATCGCTATTGGCTAATTAACACCTTTGCAGAAGGGAAGGAATATATTCCTTCACTGGGTAAATAGTGTAATAACGTCGTGCAATGCGGTGTTCAATAGCAAAAAAAAAATGCCCACTTTGCCAGTTAGAGGCAGGGCTTGTCTCAGAGTTTCCCATCGAATGAACGTTCTCGACTGTCTTGACAGTTCTTGACTGTGTGTTTTCATGGCTAGAACGCCATGTGAGATGTACCAATTTTGAAAATCACTTGCAGCATGGTAAGCCCATCGTTGACCAGGGTTTCTGTCATAGGGGGGAAAGGAGGGATTTGTCTCTCTCTTTCCAGAAGAAGGTGGGTAAAATCCCCCCTTTTCATTTCCATAAAAATTAAAAAATTTAAATTGTCAATATCTTGGTTTCTTACTTAAAAAGACAACACTTTTGCAGCAATGTTTGAACTTACACAAATAAATGGCCTTTAAAACCTTCAAACTGCACTTACAGGGACCTTGAAGCAAGCTTTTGTCCCCCTGAACCCACTCATAACTTTAGCCTAGAACAGCATCAATTGGACTTGGGGTTTAGCAGTAATAAATCCCCCCTTTTTTGTGTTTTTGGCGGAATCCCTGGTTTACAAACTGCACTGGTACCACACCAAAAATTTAAGGAAACAATAACGATTAAATATTGATTAGGAGGGGTTTCATTAATTATGAGTTTGTACTCTATCTGTTTATTTGGCAAATTTCTCAATAGGTTTACCCTACAATATTTTTCTAGGTTACTGCAAAAAATTCAGTGTTGTATTGAACTTTTTTGGCAGTAACGAAGTAAAATTGTGTTGACTGATTTGCCAAAAAAGTGCCACTGACCATTTTGCCTGAAGACACTTCTAAAATTCAAAAATTTTTCAAAAACGGAGCCTGAGGGCGACACCCCCTTATACCCCACCTGCACGCCAGCAATCCACTGACAGACACATCACTGGGACCTGTATTAGGCTCTCAGAACTTGCTACTTATTGAATGCCTGTCACAGCAGACACATGGCAGGGATCTGGATTGAAAGTCAAGTTAAATGGAAAAAATTGTGTTTGTGCATTGATCCATGAAGCTACTCAGAGAATGTCCAATGACTGACCTGCACAATAGAGACATGGTGATTGCATTCTCCTATGTCACCCAACAAAAGCAGCAATGGCTGTCAGGATTTAGTTTTTCAAATGTTCCAAATGAACTAAGGGTAGGCTACTGTAGGCTCTTCTCATGTATCAGCACACTGAAGATATTCCATGGTACATGTAGCATGCATGTACCTTCCAGAATGGTGCTCATCGAACTAGTACTTAGTAGGCCTAACTTAGGTAAAGTGACATTTAAATACACACTGTAGGGTACAAATGCACTTGGTTTCTGTCGGAGGCATGTTTCAGACAACAAGGTTGGTGATAGTTACCGTAGGCCTAGCTACCCCAGGGCAGCTTATGAAAATGAGTTGCCCATAATATGAAGACAGCGTACGTTAAACTAGCCCTAGCCTAGACCTCATTGCTAAGTTCCCGAGTCCATACTCACCCTCTGTTGCAATATTCTTAAATTTCTCCAAACTGACTGTACCATCTCTGTTGCCAGGAACATTCTTATAATCACCGTTCTCGACAGTGGTATCTGCCATTGCGCTGGTTGTAAGTTGAAGTGTGAGCCCTGTGTGACACGGAACTTTAAAATTGCAGAAGTTTAGGTGGTAGGCTAGCCGCTAGCTACAGGTTGTAAGACCAAGTTAGCCTACTGTTGTTTCTCTATGTCGAAGCAGCAATCCGCCACTTTCTACGTCGTCGTGTGATTTCTAACAACTTCTTCAATTAATTTAAACGAAGAACAGCCAAATATGGGACAAAAGTCATCTACCGCCCTAGCTAATTGTCAATCGGGCTGGCTTGTCAAGTTGAAAACTTTTCCAGTATTAGCCTTAGCCTAGGTGTCAAGCATGTACATACAGTAAGTCAGCCACAGTAGTAAGTACACTCAGCTGGTGAATGTTATGCTCCGATCCTGCACCGAGTAGTGAGGTCTGCTGTTACTTCCGCTTAGAGCAGGAAAGTTTACATCATGCAACAAGTAGCGCTATTAATTGGACTTGACTTGTGGCACCATTCTGTACACAAAAGTAAACAGCGCTTACCTGCGTAGCATACGTGCCACGGTAATCCAAGCTGAATAGCCGTAATTATTCGTGATAATCAGATGACTAAACCCTGACTTTTACGCGGGGCAGCGGAAAAAAGTTCGAAACTTTTCAGACATTCACACACTGAAGTTCAGTTTATTTTTTTCCGCGCTGTTAGACACACATCAAAGAAGTGTATATCTGCTCGCGAGAGGGTAGGGGGTGGGAAAACTCATGTATATGACGATGTTCGGGTGAATTTCAAACTGTGCTGCACATCAAGATGGTCATCATCATTATTGATCGGTCATCATCATTCAGTGGCGGAGCTTGGGATTTCCGTCACGGGGCGAAAATAGTCGCCATGGGCGCTTTGAAGGATTGAATACCCTGAGCCTCAGCACGATCGAAGCCACGGCTTTTCAGACTTTCCATTTGATTTTCCGCACCTGGTAGAAAACTACTTTTCCATTTCTTCTAGGCAAGTTTCTCTATTAAAACAAGTTTAAATTTTCTACCCATGGGCCTCCGCAGAAGAAAAAATTTTAGGGGAGAGGTGACAAAATTCTTTTAGGGGAAAAAAGCTCTGCGGCACCATAAGTTGGCGCAGAGCGCAAGAAATTTTTGGCCCAAAATGCCTCTCCGATCGCTGGAAATGGCGTTTCTAACGTTTATTTACCGCGCAGAAACAGGGAAAACACTGAGTGAACTGTTATGAAATGTTGATGTTAATTTTCCTTCGTATTTCTCTTTATGTTTTCTTCGTTTTTTCAGTTTTTTTTTTTTACATTCCAGGGGAGGGCAAGTCCCACCTTGCCCTACCTGCGGACGCACATTTTTTTCCCTCTATTTCACATTCTAGTAAATAGCAAGCAATCTTACAGGGAGGAAAAGTTATGAAAATTAATTACCGTGAGGTGTACATTTTTGATTGATTGATTGATTTATTTATTTGGTACATATAAAACACAAAACTTAAAAAAATATAGAAGACAGTATTCCAAAAAAGGAAGCAACATGCAAAAACAGAAAGATAAGACATAAAATACGAGTAACAGGAGTTACAAACTGAGTACCAGGGATAACCCCAAAAGCCTTAAAAAAGCTTATTTCCATTGGGGTCTCTACGTCTTTGGCATCTGAAAATCAAGATAAGTACACAAAGAAACATTAATTGACGTAATTCACATCATGTGACCACTCTGATACAGCCAGTTGATTAAGTACTTTGACAGAAGTAGCCAAGACGAAAGGGTCTGCTTGGCTCTCTATTCATAATAAATAAAATTAGCCTAAACCTAGGCTTATCAGATGCATTTTTCTGGCTTTTGAGACGTCACTGTTGGTGTGGAAGCAATTAACTTAGCACAGCGACAACATTCATTAGTGCGTATAAAGCATGAAGATTCCTTTTCGGCAAAACCTATCCCTATATTACAGAAGATGACCCTTTTCATCAGAATAAAGTGCAGATAGTACAGTTACTGGTGGTTTTATGCGCATTTTGTTATCTGGGCTTTAAAACAACGCTAGTAAATTATGTCTTTTGCCAATAATTGTGCAAGAGTAAAGTATGTTAAAAACGATTTTGGTCCGTCAGGAGGGCGACCACCCCCTCGACCATATGGCAGTTCCGACACTACCATTATTATTGTCGGTAGGTTGCAGGTTGCCAAGCTTTGGACACAAACGCAACTGAATAAGAGAGACTACAGCAAGACGCCATACAGGGGGCAGGGAGAGGGGTGTAAATCTGGTTAGTCGATTTGGGAGAAATTTTCCAACAGCCATAACATCAGATTTCTGTGACCGGACTCGATCCTCTCTCTGAATTTCCTGTTATTGTTTTACTGTATTCTCTTTCCTTTTGTTTACTTTGTTTTTGTTAGCAAAAAGTTGTCTTTGTTTTTGTTATAAGCTCTATGGAGATTTTCTGAGTTTTCTTCTGAGTCTCTCTTTAGTTTTGATTCGTTGCGTTATTTTTTGAATTGTGCTGCAAATCCAGAGAATGACTCAAATAAATGTTATCGGCTTATAACCACATATATAAGCAATCCACCCACACGAACTGCGAGCGCAAACCTATATACACAAACACACAAACAAACAAGAAATGCGTATGCACATTGCCACGCACATACACAGAATATAGGTAGATGGTGCATTATAAGTGGATTATTATTACTTAATTTGAAATATGGTCAAATAGACGTTTCCCGAAGCTCTTAAGCCACATGCAGTGGCGTCGCTAAGTACCCCTGAAAAAAACGAGATGTCTTCTGGAGTCAGAGTGTGACTACCAGATTTCTTAAGATTTAGATTTGATTCTTCTTTGAAAAGGAAAGGCAGCAATTTTCATGGTCTTCAAAAGAAAATACTGCAAAATCACCCGAGGAATTCCATTTCCGGCTGTCTGAGGGGTTGTTTTTTTCTGCACACTGCAGTCCACAGTTCAGGTAAGCGTTCAGACACTATATCTTTCATTGAGATAATCGTATTTACTTGAACTGCCCATCAACTGCATGCTTTCCGCTATTTGTAAGTTAGTTCCGCAGTTCCCCTTCTTCAAAATGTTAGCCGGACCCGCTCTTGCCAGATGTTTCCGGGGACTTCCCTACTGGACCCCACCGAGACTCACATTGAACTACCCATCAACTTCTTTCTCAGTAAAGTTCACCCCCACTTTTTTTCCAAAATGTCAGCCGGATCCGCCCTTGGTAGTAGTCTCACTAGTTTTTTTGTCTTTATTTTACCAAAAGTCTTTCTTGAAGTTACCCTCGAGGTAATTAGTTTAAGACCATTGATAATTCAATTCAATAAAACTAACCTTAAATAACGACTTTAATTAATACCTCACAAACACCCTTAAACCCGCGAGCTGCCAGGGCTTTGGCCCTGGACCCCCACAAGTGCTCTGCCCCTGGACCCCACCCGGTATAGCTTCGCGCTCTATGGCGCCTCTGGCGCCATGAGTGGAGGTCCAACAGTTCCAACTGCCAAATTGTGTGTCCCTCAAGTGCCCCTTAAAAAGGAAAGTCTGGTAAAGCTATAATCTGCATACCACAATATTAAAATTTGTTTATCTTGCTCGTTTTTAATCTGCCTGAATTATTGGGGGAAAACGACATGTTTGCCCCCAATAATTTCATTGGTGGGGAAATTTTCCCACGACTCTGTAAAGGAGAAAGTTTTAATTTAGTTCCACTCTGGATGTATTACTCTACTAATAAACGTTAAGGCCCTTCGCTAGACTTTTTACAGGCGGTCACCTGTAACTTTTGATGGTGAGGGTCCCATATGGCGGCAGCATACTCAAGATTCAAGGGTGGCCACCCGGGAGGGTGGGGGGGGGGGGGCGTCCAGGATGGCTGCTACTACCTCCCTGTCGGGAAGAAAATCCAATTTTTTCGGGGATTCTTCATCCATGCAACTGATGTAGGGCCTATTTACTTCAGTCTCCCCGCTTCCGACGATCTTATTGAATTTGCTTACCAGTACTAGAAGACCATATTCTTCAAGGAAACTCTAAAAATTCCCAATTTGTCTTACAAAATGATAAGAAATCAATATAATCACTGTAAGCAGAATTTGACCGGTCTTCTGTCGACCCGTTAGCGGCCATTTTGGCGGTCCGTCAGAGAAATTTCCACTGGCTCCCTGACCGTCCGTGGTGGGCATGATTCTGAGAGGTTTAAAGTTTCCTACCCATCATGCACCTCTGCCAATTTTAGCCGATCTTGGGCGGCTCTTAAAGTATCAAACCTCTCTCCCGAAACTACAATTTTGGTACCCGGGTACCGAAATTCTCAATTGGCTCAGCTCTTTGATTGACACCTAATACAAACAATGCAGAGTACCAAAGCTTGTATTAGAACAGCATGAACGGCACACAGAGTTTTTGATTCATTTTTTTGTAAGAATGCCAGATTCTTCAATAAAATCCAAAAAGTCTGTCATGATATAATTACATCTTTTTCCCCAATATAAGCTTCAGATTTTCAAATGTTTTGTTAAAGATGGAAAAAAATTGCGAAAAATCCCGAAAAAATTTCAAATTTCGATGGACACTCTTTACAATAAAAACCAAAGTCAACATTAATCACCGGACACTCTGCTTATTTGTGTGTTTTTTTTTTTTTTCATTTCACCTTAGAAAGAGAAAGACAAATTTTCTCTCATTTATTTCCAAAATGTCTCCAATATAAGCTTAATTGTCAAATCTTTGTTTAAAAAGGTGAACTTTTTGGACAAGTTTTCAGCTTCGTTCGAGAGCCTTAGTTCAATAGCGTACAATAAAATGCAAAACCCCAAACTTGTCCCAGTTGGCCCTATAACGTTTTTTCTATTTTGCGTATATGAAGGGCAGATTCTAGTGAACACCCAGATTTTTTAATGACCCTTACAAAAGCCATTAATTTCTTTCGAAATTGTCAAGTTTACTTCAAAACAAGTTTAGGAATTTTTAAATATTGTCAAAAAGAAGGCCAATACTTTGAGGCACGCAAATTCTATCTGTCACCTCCCACCTGCAACACATTGCCTTTGTAGGGGCTTCGAAATGCTGGCCCCCGAAGGGGAGATTGGCCCCACTGTCGGCAAATTCTGGCTCCACCCCTGTCTAGATTCCTAAGATTTAAAGAAATGTACCCTTGTTTTTAAATTCTTTTTTCTAAAAGTCCCCACGACTCTCTGGCGAAGAGCCAAGGGGCGAAAACCAAACGATTACTCCCGGAGGAGTTCTGCTCCCTTAAGGAGCTTAACGTCCCAAATGGACAAGTACGCCCTCCAAAGGGCAAACACTGAGTGGTCCCTTGTTTTTAAATTCCATTGGCTGGCTAAATTTCTTTGGAACTGAGCTAACATAGCACCCGCTTTAGTGTAAATTTTATTAATACGAGTTGTCTATTTAAAGTCGTCCGAAATGGCGCACCCAACCAGGGGATGTTCTTTAATTGCTAGAGAATGCTATCTTTTATGGTTTAGAAGAATGATAAATTTTGTCAGGCATAGGCGGCGGAAGATGTTTTTTATTGGGGCATAAGCTTTCGGCAGCCGACATAATGGTGACACCGTAAGGCGTCCAGTTTTGAGCGAAGCACAAAATCCCATCTGAGAGGGGTCCAGGGCCCTCTTAAGGGTCCCAGATGGGGTTCAGGGGCAAAGCTCTGGTAGGGGTCCAGGACGTTGCCGTAGCTAGGATTTTTGTGGTGGGACTATGGGGGGAGGGCTGGAGTTAACTATCAAAGCGTAGCGCCACCATCAGTTGGCGCGGAGCGAACAAAGAAAATTTTGGATTTTAAAACCTCCCAGATGGCTCGAAATGGCATTTGCCAGGTTTAATTGTCTTAAATTCTGGTTGGAACAATTTCTGATTTTTCTCAGATTCAAACACACTTTTGAGATACTGATTAGCTTAGTTCATTACTCCACTAGACTGTGTATCCTAGGATCGCAAATCCGGAATCCGGCTGAATGTTGCAAGAAGCTGTTCCAGTGCACGCCTGAGTAATGTATTTCCAGAGGCGTAGGGAAGCATTTCAGTTTGAGGGCAGAAGATTTTTGCCCGAAAAATGTAATTCTAGTCCGTAAGACATTGTAAGAGGAGCGCCACCACTGGTTGGCGGGGAGCGTCCAGAAAATTTGAAAATTCGTACCTCAGACAGTCAAAAATGACATTTCCCTGGCTTGTAAAGGGGATCCAACCAGTCGTTTTTTACGTTTCAATTTCAGATAAACGTTCATTCCAAACTATAACTCAGCCAGAAAGACTAAGCGGAGCGCCACCACTGGTTGGCGCGAAGCGTAAGAATTTGTTTTAAATATCCAACCTCCCATACTGTTGAAAGTGGCAGATCATGGCCTATATATAGGGATCCAAGCAGTCGCTATTTTGAGTTTCCTTTTGTAAAAAATGTACACTTGAAAGTGAAATTCTGCTATGAAGTGGTCTAAGTGGAGCACCACCATAAGTTTGGGCGAAACTTAAAGAAACGAAAAGAAAAAATTGAAAAATTTGACCCTTCAGACAGTCACAAATTTCATTTCCTATGCTTATAGGGGGTCTTTAAAATTCGCTAATTCGAGGTTCTGTTTGCAAAAAATGTTCATTTGAAACTAAAAATTCTGCTAGGAAGACTATCTACGCGGAACTTCACAACTGGTTGGCGCGGAGCGAACAGAAAATTTTGAAAATCGGACCAACCAGACAGTCGAAAATGACATTTCCCAGGCGTATAGGGGGATCTAAGCAGTCGCTATTCAATCAGAAAATTACCAGAAAAAAAGGATATCACTATTAATCGATGAAATGGTCCTGCATATTTTCAGGGGAAAACTACAAAACGGAATTGAAAACATGCTAATGAGTTTGCGACTGTTGCGACTCTTGGTTGAATTCAGTATATATTGAAAAAATTGTGTGCCCGAACTTCCCACTATATATGATTTTACTTTTGAAAAAAATCGGCCTATGGGGATCTTAGCAATCGCTTTTTTGATCAGAAGAATCAGATAAAATGTACTACTACCATTGGATGAAATTTAGAAAATGAATTTTCTTCTATTGGTAACCCTTATCAACAGAATTAGCACGTTACAAGGTGTGTTTAAAAGGCAGGAGCAGGCATCCCAAATTGAAGAAGTGTGGTAGACTGTTTAGTTTGATGATTAGCTGTTGGGAGTCATATGACAATGTTTTTTCTCTTCAAATGTGAAATTTACCAGAAATAACTGCTTGGTGTACCTTGAATATGTAACAGTAAAGTCATAAAATGTAATGAAAGATACTTTGAAAAGAAAAAAGATGGAAACTGTTTTATTTAGCTTTTTCTTCGAAATAAGTTTGGGGGGGGATGCATTTTACCTTTAACTGTTTAAATAAATTTTTAAGCAGATTTATGGGAAAACATTTTCACACTGTATCATTTAAGTATCGAAAAACAAATTACCCAATTTTCATAACCATTGCCCATATTTTTAGAGAAGGATAGATGGCACACTTTTTGGCACATGAACACCCTCCTGTCTATCCGTTGAATTAATTTGGCAATTGAAAAGGTTCCGACATTTTTTTAACCTTTGCCCAAATATTTGACCATTTCGGGCAACTTTTGCAAGACTACAGTGTGAAGTTTGGATGATGAAAACCTTTTTTCTCACATTCTAACCAAATGTGTGGCAGATTCTTTTATTTTCCATGAAAATTGTACTTTAAATATAGCGTCTTCTGTTTTTCGGCAAAGATTTGAAGCTATTTAAACAGAGTAATCGGCCGTTTCGGGTATTGTGTTACACAAGATTTGAAAACAGGCTCAAGAATAATTGTTTCTTTTAGGCCACAGGCTTATCAAATGTGTTGCGATTTTTTATCTCTTTAAATTTTCGTAACTATATTACCCTTACTATGATACTTTTCCATTTTCGGGCAAATGCTTGAAAGAATTTGGATATTCGACCATTTCGGGCATTGTGTTGTGATTATCTGTGAATTAAAGGTCACGAATAATAGCTTTTTGAGCTGCCTGAAGGTGTAGCGACTTTTTGGAATATTGACTTGGTTTCTCATGAACAGATGAAAATTTCATTGCGACTATATGACGTTTCTTTCCTTTTTCCGGTATATCTCTTTGAGATTTCGGCCACATTTAGGAATTTTGAAAAAAATTTGAAAAATTTATTTTGCGACATTCAGTTGAATGTCGTTATGGGGGGGGGGTGGTATGTCCCCCTAAATCTTATAAAAAATATTGGGGGCTGGACCCACCTGCCCCCCCCCCTTCCGCCGCCTATGTCAGGTCCTCAGTAAGTAGCATTTCTTTTTGTTAAATCTCATTCCCCATTGTTTTTCCAAAAAATTAGGCTTTGTAGATCTTGTTGTAGGGCAATATGGTTACTTCTTTGGTTCCTTACGCGCGGCCTATACCACTGTGTAGGTCAGTGACATACAGCAAGGAACAACACCTCCCTGCTTACAGAGACAGTCATTAACACACAAACTCACTGGGGAGGAAACACAATTAGGCAAATCATATAATGTAGCACAAGAATAGCAGTACTGTGGCTCAAAGAATGCCCCTTGGAGGAGACTTGACTCAATAGAAGCTTTACCATCTACGGCGACTCCTATCGTACGCTGTGTTATGAATGATCTTATCCAATTCAACACATTTTTACCGATACCATAAGTTTGGTCTTTATATATCACTTTGTTATTTGGGGGTGGGACGGTATCAAAGGCTTTGGAAGAATCCGGTACGATGATATCTGTTTGAATATTTTTGTCACACTCAGATACTGGTGAATTGGGATTCAGGAGGTGACATCTTAGGAGTTCTTGGGTTTTAATATTTCAGGAGCTTCGAGACCAGGAAGATAGTTTTAATATTTCCAGTGTAATGCTCATGTGTTTAAGTGTTTAAGAAGGGTAGGTTACAAGTTTACAGTTTCAGTGGATAAGGATTTGAAAGAACTGTGATTTTTTCAATGTAAAAGAGAAGAAAAATAAACATTTCAGTTATTCAGGACGACCTCAGATTGACTTACTTGTTTGGTAATAAATGCATTTCCCAAATTTTTAAAGAACATGCAAGGAGATGGTATGGTCCTCTTAGCCTAGGATATGGCACCTAACCTACTTGAACTCACCGGTGGTAGATTTTTTTAATTCCGCGTTCTCCCGGTACCCAGTTTCTATCACCATAACAAAAATTACGCACCAATGGTGAATTTTTATCATCATCAAGGGTAAGCAAGCCTGAAGCCAGACGATGAATAATTTTTGGGAAGGGAACGTAAAATGTCGAAGTTTTTTCGGTTTGGTGATAAGTGGATGCACCAGGATTCAAAGGTGGTGGGGGGGGGGGGGGATTAAAGGCAGAAATTCAATACGGCACTTCGCGGAGAGTCACGGAGTTTTCCAGGCGGGGTTCCAGGCCATTTTTAGAGACCCTAGTGGAGTCAGGGATTGGAGTATACGCTGGTGGGAACTTAGGGGCGAATTTGATTACAGAGGATGGCTAAATTTAAAAATGGTGAAAATCTTAGTTTCAGGAAAAGGTATATTTTGGTTCAGCAGATGGGGTCCAGGGATGCTAAGGTACTCTGTTGGATTCCAAGTGCCTTGGTGGGGTCCAGGGGGCAAAGCTCTCGGAAGTTCTGAAGTTGTTAACTCTCTAGGTGACAAATTGAGTCTCAGGATAGGTAAATTTAGCTTAAAGCAGGGGGTATCCCCTCCTCTTAGAAAGTTTTTAGCTTTTTTTCAAGGAGCTTGGAAGAAAAATGGTGGAAGATTTTCCACTTTGACAGGAAAGGTCTTGAAAGTTGACAAATTCTTTACAAAACCAACGTAACACCGTTTGGCAACACCAGCGTAAGAACGGGGAGCCCACCCCCTTCCATTGCAAGTGGCATCTAACATTCAACCAAAGATGGCTAAATGTGTTTAGGCGGTGTAAAATAATTATAGTTTCATACTTTTGATGTGAAAGCCTGTAAATGCTGCAAAGTTTGATCAATGTATGCAATTTTATGAAACAGATTTCTTGAAATGGAGGGCCCGGAACTAGACAACCGAGTAACTGAAGAGTAATCGCACTACGGCTTTCAGGTTCGTTTTGAAGAGGAAGGGTAGGGTGATAGCAAAATGCAACGTGGTATCGGCATAATGGATAATGACGAGTTTCTTGGAGAGGGAATTGACTATGGTAGTGTCACCGGTATCATAATATTAGCTTTTAGCCAACGAATTTTGAAGGAGGACGGTCAATCCAACCACCCGGTTTCAACGGGAGATGGCATAACACCACTAGTTTAATCTCCAGAGAGCTTTCTGCGATATGGACTGCCAAATAGAAGTTGCAGGCGAAGTAGGTATATTAAGTTGCAGCGTAATTTGTTTTATGTTCTCGTTTGTCTTTCAACATTGGCAAATCCTTTGCCGAATTGAAACCGTCCGAGATGATGAAAATTCCCTTTTTAGGTTTTACCGATTTCGAAAATCAGTGAAAGTTGTTTTAGTATCTCAATGGAGAAATGTATCGGAAGTAGAAATAACAGAATGTTCCACCCAGTTTCACCAATTTGTTGTGCAATTGCAGTAAGAGAGTTTTCCAGGCAAATATATCATAAGTTCTACCATGTTGACGTCCATTTATCTGTATAGTGTATATACCTACACCGTCACTTAGCCATCATTCACGTCCTTTCGCCCTTTGTAGCATCCTTACCTGGTCAAACACTTGAATGGATTTTAATAGCGATCGTTTCGACTAGAAGCTCCGTTGGACCCTTGCAGAAAAATATACATTTTTGAACTTTATTCGTACTTTCCTTCCCTGTTTAAATCAATTGGTTATAAACTGAGCGGTAAAACCTCATCTAACTAACTTCTTAGCTTGTTCTTTCAACTTTTTGTCATTTTTTTCTATACTCGTTCCGTATACTCCTTCGTCTTTTTGAGAGGGGAGAGAGGGTACTGGATGTTTCCTGTAAATTTTTAAATTGGAATAATTTTTAAATACTAATTTTCAAATAATTCGTGTCAGCGAATCAAATCATTATTAACATTTTGTGTCCGTGCTAATGAAATAAAAGAATTGTAAGATGGCCACCATGATTGTTACAAAAATGTGTTTTTCTGCTAAAACTCTAAGTTTTGAGATCTAAATTTGGACAATGTCCTTAGAGTTAATTGCTTTTAACATGACGACTATATATTGCGTTGTCATGCGTAAAACTGGTTGGTTCAATTAAATGATCGACTTCAAATTTTGTTTCATTTGCAAAGGACTTATGATTTTCATGAGTTGCGGCGAGAGGAGGTTAGACCGATGTTACCTAACATATTCGAAAGGAAGCGGCTTTTGTCAGAGAGCTTTACATGTGATTTTTTATTATTTGACACTCGTCGTCTCGGTAGTTATCCCAGTAAATATGAACTCAAATAGAAGCCAGACTTTTCAATAAAACTCCCTTCATTTTTTCAATTCTCTTCTTAGGAAAGTTATGATATAAGCTCTTTTCCAATTAAAGTACAACTTACAAATTGCGATCAGCCTTTAAATTTTGATTCTGTGTGAGTGTTTTTTTTTTTTTTTTTTTGAGGAGGGCGTGCCGGCGAAGTGGGGGAATTTGAGGGCACAAAATGGTAGGGTGAGGATTTGGCGCGGAGAGCGAAACCAAGCGAAAACCTTTTGATTTGTGGATTGGACGCAACGATAGGTGTTATTTGCTTTAGCAAATGAAAGTTCTTAGTGATGTCGAAGAGGCAAGGCTCGTTGTGTGTTTAGAGGGAAAATTCCCGGAAGATTTGAAGCCCAATGGTACATTCAGGAAGTGGTTGGGAAACCTGGAGCAAGGATTTTAGAGGCGGGTGCACTGGTGCCCTTTAAGGGGATTTGAAATGTACCCAAATCTTTGAAAGATCAGTGTCATAAAAAGCGTTACATTAAAATATCTGACAGGGAGACGGGGTATTCAAATATTTTGCTGTCCGCTGTATGGTCAAAACAGGAGATTTAAACCCTCAGACAGACGCAGGCGAGCCTGCTAGAGTGTTCCCACGTGACACCATAATTGGTTATCCACGTCCAATGCCAGGTAAAAAAAACAACAGTTATCACTTTGGTTTTCAATTAGTTCTCAGTTAGTTATGCCTTACAACTCCCTCGTACTACACTACAGTTTTTTCAGCAATAAAAAAGGGACAGCGCCGCGTGACGTGGGTTAGTTAGATCTGGGATCTGTAAGGTTTAACGCCTCCTTTTCTAATCAATTGGTTCAAGTCGGGCTGGCCACGGTATTTTTCCAGTTGTGACGTTGGTGAAAACACTTTATAGAATTGTGTCACGAAAGGGGTAATGAAATTCCGTAATAAGGTAAAATAAAATAAAGTTCAATAACGTAATAAAGTTTACATATTCATGATTTAACTGTTTAAGACAATTCTGTTTTTCAGATTGGGCCATTAAAGGGGTATCAACCCCTAAACCACTCCTTGGTTAAACGCCTGGATAGGCATAGTTATATATTTTTTTATTTGGTCACATTGACATATTGATAATGGTTGGCAAGATCTGTCTTAACCAGTTTCGACTAGATTAACCAGTTTTGACTGGGCTATCTAAATGTGACAAAACAGGGATAAAAGAAAGTATATCCGTGTCGCCAGTGTCGACTTCTTCTTGTTTGGTTGTCTGGGTAACACTGTGTGATGAGGAAAGAATAGCTGCCATTTTTAAAGGAGGTAAGTGCTTGTGATAATCAGTAAAGTCACATCATACTCACCATATAGTACCATTTTAATTTATGCAACGATTTTCTGATGCTGTCTTAATTCTTAGTGGTGTTAATAATGAGCTGTAACCACAAATTGGTCAAAATAGTATCTGAATCGACCAATCATCACAGTCAACAATATCTGACCAACTTTTCACCAATTAACTTCGTTTTAAATGTTTTTGAGCTTCATTACCTAAGTTTAGACTAACAGCCAGCCTTTAGGTCATTATTTTTAAGTCAGAAATTTCTACAGATTAGTCAAATTTAGTGACTAACGTGGTCAGACAATTCAAACATGGTTTTGACTAATTTGCAGTTACAGTGATTTAAGTAGTCTAAATTTGAAAATAGAAATTTTAGAGACTTTCATAAGGCAATGGCTTAGGTAGAAATTCATAACTGGGGTGGGGAAGGGGAACCGGAACACATTTTGAGGGGGCTATTCAACACATAACCTAGAAATATCGGTGGCCTGACGGAAGTTTGGAGGAACCTAGGCCCCAGACTCCCCCGTGAAAAGGCAATTTACATTACCATATTCCTGGAACATGAGACTGGCTTCAACGACAAAGGTTAGTAGAGTAAATATCAAAGAAAAGTCAAAGACCTCTCAGCATGTGCGCATCTCAAGAAGTGGGCATTTATTGTTCCTCATATTTAGATGTTATGGATGAAATGACAATATCACAACGCCTAAAAGCTTTACACATTACCATGATTTAAGCTATTAATGGAGTGAAACGTACTTAAATATTTTCCCGTAATTTTCACCTCATGATTACACTGAGATCTTGGAAGATGTTATAAATATATGGAGAGAGAATACGGCACTAACACCCCATTGCTGCCACCATATGTGCACGTTAAAGCTTACCAATATCGCGCTACATGCTCGTGTATGAACGTTTGGACCTTTTCAACATTTTAAGTATCTGAACAAATGTGCAAGAAATTTTTAAAGAATATAAAGTTAGGTCATTTTCTACTACCAAAATGTAGGAATGTTACATTGCTCATCTGTTCATTTTTTCCTGAAATGTGGCATATTCACGCTCAACTTACGTAAATGGCAGTAGCCTAGTGGGCAACTTGGCAGGCTATGATTGGTTCTAGCGTCAAATTGGGCATGAGATTCTCTGTCTTCTCACATGTATAAGACGTTAGCGTGACTGAAATAACAACGAGACAGTTGTAGCTCATCCACGGTTTTAGCAGTCAGGAAGAGTGCTTACATTTACAAAGATTAACCCTGGTTATATTTCTCAATAACCGATTTTGATATTTAAAAAATAAATAAAACTTTATTTTGTTTAATATCTTTTATACATTGCTTCGGTCGTCGGATACCCTTTTCCCACTGAACGCAGTCCAAGGAATATTCCAGTGACAACCTTAGATATATACGTAAGGAAATAAATGATAAGGGGGCAATTGCAGTTTGACAGACAAGCATAAAGTTTTGTTTCAGCACCTCGTTTCCCATTCTTGACTGATTGTTGACCAAAATTGAGATCTTTCAGGTAACAAAAAACCTTAATTTTGTGTAAATTACTATTTAATGAAAATTATATGTCTGTTAAAAAAATTAAGTTTCCCCACAGATTAAAGGCTTGAAAGTTCCCACAACATTGTAACACATCGTGACGTCAGACCCTGATTAGGTATCATGCTTGTTAGTTTCAAGTGAATGTACAGATTTGGTGCAGAGGATATTCCACATTAAGCACTGCCACTCTATGCTATGTGGCAGTGCTATGTTCATCGCATTTTGAAAATTTTGTAGATTCAGCAGTAAAATGAACCTCGGTCGCCTCATGTCTTCCTTTCAATTAATTTTCATATTAATCTGAGTAGTCCGATTCATAATCCATTGTTTGGTAGTCACTGGGATTCTTCAAGTTATGAGCTACTGCATCTTTTTCCATCATAAGAATACTCTGAAATAGATGTAAAACAATAACTTAGTCACAGGAGTACACGGCCCAGAATCATTGTCAGTTATGTTAGGGACAGTTGATTTATACCACTACCTACCGTTCACATAAAGTGGAGATGTATGTCAACTAGAATTAGAATTAAAACGAAAGGAGGCCATTTCAAGTGAAAACTATAACCTAACCAAACTAGAACTGAATTTGGCTGCATATTTTTCGGACAATTGCGACTAATAGGCCTACAGACAGGTTGAAATACCTGTATTTCTTATCTACCCGCTAAAACCCAAAGAATAAACTTAGTCACTCTTTAATAGAGTGAAAACTGTGAATTCATTATATTAGGGTGTTATTTCACTCCAATAATAGTGAAACTCACTCCAAGGAATAGTGAAGTTCACTCTTTAAAGAGTGTCTGCAAGGATCACTCTTTTGTGGTCCCTGCATGCACTCTCCATCAAGAACGAAACTTTGCTCTTTTGGAGTGAATTTCACTCTTCTAGAAGACAATTTAAGCCCTTTCCAACGAGAGAAATTTCACTCTTCTAACGAGTAAATTTTCACTCTATTTCACTATTTAGAGTGAAGTATTTACCATGTTCTCTTCCTTAGCTGGAGGATTCCTCAAGAAAATACAAAATGGAGCGTAGATGAAGCCCACAATGGCCACCATCCGAAGCATCCTGTGCAAAGAAAGAAAAGTTATAATTCGATTCTTAAATGAGACTTCAACAACACAGAATATACCGGTTCACAGAAGTTAGTTGGAGTTTTACGGCCCAGTTTCCAACCTATTGGTTCTAGTCGAGCCGGCCACGGCCTTTTTACCAGTTGTGACACACAATGAATAGCATAAGTGTGGTACACAAGGAATAGCATAAGTCATAATTACACCATTCACTCTCATCATAACCTTTGTCATGGCTTTTCGACCAATAACTACCTTTTACTTAATTTTCACTGTACATTTCACTAGGATAATTGGCTCCCCACTTACTTTCAACCCTAATTGTCGGATGTGCGCGGCTTCGCATATTTGCCTGCAGTCAGATCAGACCGGACGCAAATAAAGAGGTTATAGCCAGAGTGTTTCCAGGGGGAGAGAGAGGTGGACAAAATTTCGTGTAAAAATCGACAGAAGCTGGCCTCAGCAATACCCTAAATAAGAAAAATCTTAGTTTCCTCAAATATTATGTAATTAAATCACGAATAACAAAATTGTATTCGTTTGATCTTTTTCGTAAATTTTTGGAAACAATTTATTCTTGCTTAACGAATAACCGAATGGAAAAATAAGATTATTGTCTTATTTTTGGAATTTGAACTATCCATCAGTCTGTATCAATAATACGGGTTTGAAAATATGACAACGAATGCAATATTTCCCTCTAAAACTACAGGAATGTTGTTTTTACTACTTTCTCAGATGGCCTGCGCCTTTCTTAATCTAAAAAGAAAGAACTGCCAACTAGAAATGAGCACAAAATGATTTTTTCTTTTTTATTTCTTCTGCAGCGCCACTACATCGATCAGAAAGTAAGAGTTGCGTACTAATTAATGATACCATGCATGATTAAGGTTGTCATAGAGAGTTCTAGACAGTAGGATCTGTTGCATGACGTAGAAAAATAACCGATGTGCAGATTTTATGTCTGCAATGATAACGAGGAACATATCCTAAGCGTTTTGCAAAACTTCTATTCTGTAGACCTTATGCCATCTAACTCCAATAGTGCATTGTGGGAAGGATTTTTCCGTTACTTTCCTAGTTCGCAATGATGAGAATGGCATCTCCATGGCAAGGAATCACCTCTGTGGTCATAAACATGGAATTATCCTTACCAGGTTGCAGTATTAAAGTGCCCTCTTTTTAATTGGCATAAGGTCTAATTCCCATGTTTGGTTCTAGAGATACTAGAAATTGAAATTTGCATCACATTTTCTACAGAAGGTGAGCTTGAACCAAGCAGGCGTGATGTCATGAACTAACATCGACAGCCATGTTTTGTTTTCTTTAAAATTTACCAGTTCTGTTCGACGAATTCTGACATCATGACACCTTAAATACATCCTGAGCAATGATTTTTTTTTTTTTTGGGGGGGGGGGGGGGGGTGACTACATCTCTGATCGAGCTAGTAAGTTCAAAAAGTGAATCCATGACGAAGTGCACCTTCTTGCCTCAAGTATACGTTTTGTAGAAAATGTGTCAACTTTCTTTGCACAGAGCAGCTGAATTGGATAAAAAATCTCACCAAAATAGTTATATATTACCTTGCATTATTATATCAAACATAAATTTAGTCTCGCATTTTCTATCAAACAAATCTTACCAGCTGAATCCCACAGCCTGAGCTAAAGCCCCACTCAAAGATGGGCCTGAAAAAAAGAAGAAAATATTGATATAATAACAATTAAATGTATTCACTTGCGATTAAGTTCTGGCCCAAAGTTTATTTCTTTGACCATATTCCATAAACTCACTATTAAACTGTGCCGTATTTTTAAAGAAATATTCATGTAACAGATAGTAACATACGTAACTTGGCAAAACTAGCTTTCTTCGTACTGATACATTGTCATAAAAGTCAACTTTTGGGGTTTCAAGTTATAAAATAAATTTTCACAGAAATATATTGCAAAGTGAAAGATTTGTGATGTCATACAGGGAAATCGATTGGTCAACTGGTCAAAGTTGTTAAATTTCATACTATTTTTCAAACACTAAATGAGTTTCTCAAACTTTTTTACACAAGTCATTAACTGCCAGACTGTTATAGCTATAGAAGCTATTGAAATAACCTGCTGGCGTTAAATATCCTGGCAGGGATGTAGTCAGGTATTTGGTGTGAGGAGGGAAAGTGGACTCGTTTCCCCCAAGTGTGACCCGAGGTAGGCGAAACCGGTTTAGGGGCAACCCTTTTAGCAGGGTTGTCCAACCTTTCGCAGTGGTGGGCCACATGTAACGGTTATGATGGACGAGGGGCCGCATTCTATACTCGTTTTTTCTTCAATTTTTCCCGACGCCCAAGGCAACAAAATGCAATAATTACGCGTAGGGAACACTGATCCCTTTTCGTTTTTGATTGAACATATAAATAAATTTTAGCAAAAAATGATGGTGTTTGGCAGAATATTCGGACAAAGTTTTTTTTTCATATTCCTCCTGAATCAGTCTCAACCCGCCCATGTGGACAACTCTCTAATGTAGCTACATGTAGCAGACATTTGAATGAATTATTTCATTCAAAAGTAAGCATGCCATAGCGGACGGCCAAGCCTAAAGTTTTCATCAATTAATCTGCCTATAGAATAATTTTGCAATATAGATTATTTCTGACGGGCCGGACGCAACCTTTTCGCGGGCCGGACCGTGGCCCGCAGGCCGTAGGTTGGACAATCCTGCCTTATAGTTTCGCCGGATGATTTTTAGGGAGCCTATTGGCGCAAGGTGGTGCGACGTTTTCCACAAGTTGACAAGATAAGTCGTGATGGTTTTACTGTAGAGGATTTTCGTGGAAATGGAAATGTATTTTTCTTTCGAAGAAAATTTGGATTTATTTCATTGGAACTTCAGAAGATCATGAGGGTGGACTGAAGCTAGTCGGGGCTCCATCGGTGCATCTCTGGTCTCACGGACTAAGGCTTTCCAAACATATTTTTGGACAAAATTTGGGGTAGATGCGCATTGTTTAACAAAGCTGTTGCCATTCTATTGTATCGATTATATTCTTTGTACGGGTTAGAGATTAGTTTAAGGATTAGGGTTACGTTAGCCAGTTAGGAAATTTCTTGTTAAACAGTGCGCATCGCCCCAAAATTTGTGGGCACTCAATATTTTAGAAAAAACTTTGTAAAGTCACAAAATTTGAAATCGTCAAAAGTCACTTATTTTAAATAAAAGTCGTCATTCTATATTTGCTTTCAACCAAAATACATCGTTTCGAATTCAATAGTCTAACTTACCTTAAACTGGAACAATTTAGAAAATTTAGTACAAAATGAGCAAATGATCTTTTTATGTACAAACTTTACCATAGGCTATGATCAAGGTAGCTTTCAAAACAAATATCTTGAGTTATGAGTTAATCAAACTTGGCTAACTTCATTATCATTCAAACTGTTAAATGACATGGTACGGTGCGTATAGGATGGTCCATAGAAAAATCTTACCAATGGCAAATCCAATGCAGAGACCGACATCGGCAATGGCGTAAACGCCCCCATAAACAGCAGAGTGGCGAATATCGACTAAATGGGCCATTATGGGCATCATTGTGCCATCCACCATACCTGCAAGAAAGGTACGATCAAAGTCAAACTGAGTGATCTTTAAGATAAAATTTGTAGCTAAAATGTTTGTTACCAGACATATCATGCTGTAACAAAACCTTTCTGAAAAACCCCCTCTCGGCATAATTACTGGATGTGAAGCCGGAAAGTCGGTCTATTTATGCTGAAAATAAGCATTGTCACGTGGAAGTATGAGTGACCCAACCACGGACTTATATACATGGACCTGTGGACAGAGCATGTAACGTGTACGTCCTATCCGTAGCCTGGTCGCCACCGACTGGGACAAAAAAGGCGCACCAAGATGGCCGCTGTGGACCTATAAATGGTCTGATTTGACGACGACTCTGTAATATTTTCAGCAAAATTTTAACTTGAATGGGAAACAATATCATATTACTGCAATACGTGAAGTGAGTTTGACCTTACCTTGCCAAATTTTAAAAATATTTCAACTTTCTTGCAAAATATGGGGATCTGCTTGAGCAAGTCCAAGCTTTCACAATACCATAGCAGACGGCCATTTTGGTGCGCTTTTCCTCACACTACGGTAGCGACAATGTACCGCGCAGTATGCTCTGTCCATGTATAGGAAGTCCGTGGACCCAACCCTATATGCCTCATTAAATGTAGAAATACGCATCGGTTGTATGAGCAGGGCACACGCTCAGTGCTTGCCATTTCCCTTATATTGCTTTGTGTACCAGCTAGTTAGATGTTTTAGTCTACTTTTATGCGTCTTCTTTCAGTTACTTACCAATTCCAAAACCAATGGCAGTATTTGGCGCTATGAGATGAACAAATTGGCTTGAGAGAGGAATCTAGAGAATGTGAGAGACACGGACATAATATTAACAGGAGATGAGGCCGATTAGGAAAAGACAGTAATAATTGAAGCAACGCTGCCTATCAACCAAGTAAAAAGGTGGATAATTCATGCAAGAGCAATCTACGATATTCTCATCTAATATGGCCTTCATAAATAAACCAATTTGCTCTAAATTGTTGAGTTGGCGAGCCACCCGACTTGTAGTAAACTTTAATTGGTCGCTCTGCGTAGTATAACAACTGTCCTCAAGACTCGTATTTTGACTTAATTACCATTAATTATTAATGATGTATATTATAATAATAGTGATAATAATATAACATATTATACTGTATGTTAATAAGGGGTTTCCAAAAAATCAGATGATAGCACATGTCACAGGTGGAACTTGACCCACTTGATATTTCTGCATTGGTTTGCTCTCTAACCTTTTTTGTATTGAAGACTCGGTACACGTCAGGTAACATTTATTTTTATTATAAACGATTCAAATATCCATAAGCCACTCTTAGCAGGGAGGTGTCCTATAATACTATTAGTAATACCTCCGTACTAGGGATTGAGTCTTACATAGTAATATGTAACTATATCATGTGTCTTTATACATTTCAATGTGGAAAACAATGCGAAACGGAAGGAAAGAAATGTCTTGATGGAAAGTGACTGATTACTTCACTCCAGTGTGGCTTAATTCCCTTTTCTCATAGAATTAGCAAATTCGGTAATTTTTGTAGGATGTTTCTTTTTCTCTTGTTTCATTGATTTTCTTTTTTTTTCTTCTTTGTTTTAAGGTGGCCTGACCTAGATGTCTCCTACACCTAGGTTATTAACCATGTAATTTATATCTTTGTGCTGTGTTGTTGTAATATTTCACTTCGTAATTTTCATACGTGAGTTCTTGATGTATCTATAAATATAAATATATCAAGTGGAAATAAAGAGTGTCAAATCAAATTAATTCGTAGTCGTAAGGAATCGTGGGACACAGTCATAATCGTCAAACCGAGCCCAGAATATGTGCCGTATAGATGATACATTCCTCCACAGTAAAATACATTTTAAATCGAAAAGTGTTTTAAATGCAGTCCATCGCACAAAACTTCACTTGACATTAGAATCTCAATTACTTTGCGAATGGCCCAAAGAAGGTCGATTTGAATACTTTCTCAAGCATACTCAAATTTTGGAAGTCGTGATAGGTAAGAGAGTGTTTTGTTAATCCTCAAGATTTGGTGGATGCGCGCCCGAGCACACGAATTATCAAACTTGCTTATGCTATAAAAAACATTAAAGTAGAAAGTACTGCAACACTTACGAGTAACATTCCTCCTCCGATAACAATAAGTCCCACCATCGAACACAACCACCTGTAAAAATAAAAGATTACGCGATATTAAAGGGTCAAACCTCTCACCCAAACTACAATTTTGGTACGGGGGTACCGAAATTCTCGATTGGCTCAGCTCTTTGATTGACAGCTAATTCAAAGAATGCAGAGTACCGAAGCTTATATTATACACAGCATGAACGGTACTGAGAGTGTTTTGATTATATAAATTGAGTTTTCCTTTACTCACCTTGAAGCAATAAACTGAAATTTTATCTGGATAAGCATGAATTTCAGAAAATTGTGGTAGGGGCTTAAGTAAGAAGGTTGGGAGAATTGGTACTGTTTGGGGTGAGAGAACTGGTCCTTTAAATTTAAGAAATCGATGTTTACATTTAACACATACATTAACAGAGAAAACGTTTTGCGAAATAAAACAATGACAAAGAAAATTGCTTTGTTTACTAATTTTGTTACTTCAGTGAATCTCATTGTATCCATATAGTTTGCAATTCTTCAGGTTGCATACCCAAGTAGAAAACATAAACTTAAAACACTTTTTTCTAGTCTAGTTATACAAGTATTTTTTTATTTTCGTTCCAGCATTGATGTTTCACAATATCTCAAACAGATCACTCTCTTAAATTTATTTCGCTTCCATGTTTTCAGCTAAAAATAAGTATTCTTATTCATTTGGAAGGTACCTTTTTTAGTTAATGACAAAACCAAACCTTAAAAACATACGTTGAGAGACATATCGACCAAATTCATCCTTGCTATTTTTGCATCACGCCAGAGCCGGATTAGCATTGTGTGGGACCCCGGCTCTTTCTAGAGCGGGCCCCTCTTACAAGTTTAACCACCTTCCCCCCTCCCACCGCTTACACAAAATCAATAACACTCAACAGATAAGCAGTGTAAGCCAATAGCACCTGAAAACCTTGAGTTGGTCCCCGGCGTTCAAGTTTAAAAAAAAGAACAGCCTCTGCTTGAATCGGCGGCGCTAGGCTATTACTAAAAACTTATTTTATGTCTCCTTGACTTGACAATCAGAAAGTGTGGGCCCCCGACATATGCCGGTTGTGTCATGGGGTTAATCCGGCCCTGCACCACCCATGCGTAAATCCGCTTATAAATTCTCCGACCAGCCACGCCCCGAATAACCCACCCTTCACCTCCCTAGCTACCCGTGAACACCATTGAAAATTACAAAAACGGGACATGTTCACGAATTTTTTTTAGAGTGCTGTCATTGATGATGCAAGCTCTGTTCCTTTCTACTTGCAAAAACTAGTGTAGTAAGAATAGTTAGCTAAGAATCAGTTGAAACCAGAAGTGGCGACTGTTTTATGCCCTACAGAGGGCGTGGCGTACCCCAAAATTACGTCAGCTGAAAGCATTCTATATCTGAACTCTATTTGAGGCTGGTCAGTGAACAGATAGGGTACGACATCGTCTTGTTCAAGACGTAATCACACATTATTTTTAACTAAAATCCAAGTAGAGGGCGGGATTAAAACTTGACCATTTTGCAGGGGGATTTGCTTCCTTGCGTCTAACCACGGTCTATTCTCTTCCATGGCAAAGGAAAACTGAAGCTGGCAGGTGTACATTTCTTCATATAAGCACTTCGTGAGTGTGATAGGAAGTAGAATACATAGCTGAGAATTTCTGAAGGTAATAGAGGGCGTACTAAAAAAACAGTAGTAAATATTGTACAGCATTATTAACTGTATTAGGGTCTAAGTTGACCAAGACTAGGTACGCGTTACCGAAGGGGGCCATGGGGTCCGGGTGGGATGGTAAGAAAATGAAATATTCCTAAGGGGGTGTGATAAAATGTTTCTAAGAAATAGCCTAATAAGAACTTAAGATTGTCTAGGGTGATTTGTTTTTAGATGGGACACGCCCATAAGTCTCATTGCTTCCTTCTGATTCTTTTTAGACATCCAGCTACCTTGAGCAACAAATGAAAGAAACACTTACCTCCCAATTTTATTTCCAAAGATTCCGAAAATGTTAGCACTCACTAAATACGAGAAGCTGGCCGGTAAAAATGCCGCACCTGGTTATAAATGCGTAAATGAAAAGAGAGTTAAATGCAAATTTATAATAGGGCTTCGCACAATGTTTTAATGATGTGTAACCGTTCTTAAAGTAGTCTATACTTAGGGTGTCAACCCCGTGGCTGGGGGGGGGGGGGCTTGGAAAACTTTCCCTCATTTTCCCCTTTTCCTTTAGTAGATATAAAACAGGTATGTAGACTCTCCCACAATGAAATCAAGAAGTGAGAGGGACAGGGGAAATCTCTTTGTTGTGGCAATTTGAATTACAATCAAACTGTAGATGTTTCACACGAAGATTTACCTTGCTTCATTGCTCATGCGTATTGTTATTTGTGTTTCCTGTTAGAACACAATGTGTGACAGGGCCTTAGTGGTTGATAGAGTAAATTATGAACGCCTTGTTTTCATAATACACAAATGTACATAGCCATGATGTCCATGTTTTTAGGGTTTTTTTGTACCCAATTGAATTGTATGAATATCACAGAAAAATAATTGAAGGACAAATAATAAAAGTGACGAGAGGAAAAAAAAACTAAGTAGGGATGAACATTCGAGAGCAAGACCCATGATTAAGCTGACGAATAGTCTGCCCATTTTCAGTGAAGTCCAATGGTAAAAATGGTAAGAAATTCCACTCAAGGCTGGCAATTTTGTGAAATATTCTTTGAGAAACAATGCTGCACACATTGCATAAACACATTGGCTTTTTGCAATTTTGTATCTCGAACTACAGGATTTCATATTTACCTCATATCGAATTAATGAACGTTATCACCTAATGCAGTTATGTAATTTGTAAACCGATATGGTTATAAGCTCGCCAGTCTACTTCGCTTGAGTCCACCTCCTACATCTTGCCAGGGAGCTGGAAGAGTAGTGCAGTGTGCTTAACTATTTTGACGCCATAATTAGGGTGTAATGCAGCGTCATTTCCTTCTCTTTCCCTTCTCGGTCATCTCCCCCCCCCCCCCCGATAAATATATAACTGCATGGCTATTTACTTTGCACATAAAGTGTAGGTACTATCCTTGAAGTGTCCGAATCTGGCAGAACAATTTTATTGAAGGTTTACGCCAGACGGTTACCCCCAAAACCAGTTGTGTCTCTCAAAAGACATTCAGACCCCTACACCTACATTGTGGCTCTGTATGGGTGGCGCTATTAAATATCAACCGGCTGGATAGAATAGATTACTGTGATCTTGGACAAATGGTCGACAAACCTTGCGGGTTTATGTGCAACATGAATACGGTTATATCTGAACGTTCCCGCTATATATGAAGCCTGCTTGGGGTCCTGTTTTGCAACACAGAAGTGACAGTGGTTCTCTGAGAAATCAAAATACTGTTTGAAGCCAGAATTATGGATAAAGAAACTTTATTAGGTTGCGTAACCAGTTACACTATGTGGTTTAAATTAGGAAAATGCAGAACTTTATCTTCAGGAAGAGTGTCACATGGTCGATTATTCGGAAAATTGATTGGTCGCACGCAATTTACTATTTGCACTAAAATACAAAAACAAATCCACCCTAGGGGTGGGCTGATTTGATTTAACGCCCACGGGCATTTTGCACTTTGGGGGAGTGTTATTGTCTTGCCTACTCCCTACTCCATTGAGTATGCGGAACACTCACTGGGTCCGGTTTTAAAATCTTTGGGGATGTTTCAGTTTGGGTTCCGGGTCGGATGATATATCAGATCGCCCCGATCCCCCGTGGCCATGGAAGAATGGATTGGGTTAGGTTTGAGACTAACTTTCATTAGTTTTTCATGAACACGTAATAGGCTTAAAGCAGATATTCATTACCCCAGGCAGTTCGAATTCCCCCAACCTACTAACCTCTAGCCCTTTTAAACTGACTTAACTGAACCAGGGAGTTGCTAGAGACTCCCTGACCGAACTCACCTTCATCAAGACACAATCGTAATTAATTGCTTCAGCGCATGTCCTAGGTAAGTGAGCATGAAAGACCTTTAGTGTAATCAGAAAACTGTAGATGCACAGTTTGCAATATAAGCTAATCTGCATTTTTTAAATTTGATGTCACGTCAGTTTACAACTCTGGCAAATATGTGACTAATATTTGACCCGGTTGAATTAGTTCCTAACAAATATTAAACCCCCTTGACTAAGTTTTGACTGATATTCTTTAGTCCATTACTAACGAAGAGGCACGTTTTCATCACCCCAGACAATCCCGATTTCCCCAACCTACTTACTTCAAGCCTCCCAGAGCTGTCTAAACAGAACTAATCTTCATCAAGACACAATTGGGGCATGCTATGCAATATAAGCTACTCTGCATTTGTGTCAGTTTGATGTCAATAAAACAGTTGAGCAAATTAAAAAATTTGGGAGACTGCAGGTGAAATTGTTGTTTGGGGATAACATATGACTGCCTTTAAAATGTTGACGAACCTAGCTGCCATTTTGAAGGTGACATCTTTGATATCATCCATAAAGGAAGAGATGGCTCAAGCATCGCTATTCCAACATTACCAAAAGTAAGAGCACCTGAAAAGTAATAAGCCATACATAGCATCAGTTTATATATTCAACATGTAATTATATTTGTATGCAAAAAAGTTAATACCACTGCTATGCTACATACATACCGAGATGATATTACAGGCTGTTATTTTACTACAGTGCTGTAGTTAGTTGAGTTGGGAGAGTCCGAGTCACGAGTCTGGCAATTTTCAACTTTCAGGGAATCGAGTCCACACTCGGACTCGAGTCACTCTACTTTCTCAATGGGAAAAAACCTCTCTGGCTGAGTCACTCAAACTTTAAAACCATGAGTCGTGTCCGTCCCTGCTAAAGCCATGCTTTACATCAATCTTACACACTGAGTTGCTATCATTAGGTAGAGATTAACGTTAGAACCACACAGAATTCTATTGACCTGTGATAGAGTGAGTCACCGTCGAGATAGTTGGTGGATGGGCAGTAATAGCCATTCCGACTCTAATATTAATTAGTATTAGAGCTGGAATGGCAACTACTACCCAGTCACCAACTATGTATAGATTGAACTTACATTATTGTTGTAACCCCCCCCCCCCCCAGTGGGCTGGGGAATGACGGTCCATTCCTCGCCTATAACGTAAGGGACGACTAAAGGGGAGGACTTGATGATTCGGATTTGGACCATATTTGAAACAGAACTTGAACCGTATTTATCATGAAATAATGTAAAGATGGTTGGACCAGTGTAAAAACTTCTTCCACAAATTCCATCACCCGGGAGTGATCTAAATTTGTATCACAATGGAATTTGTAGAACCTTAATATAAAGAAAAGTCATGGTTTATTTAAAAATGTTCGAAATTTGAAATTAGCACGTATCCGAAAAATACGTCAACTTCGGAGGTTCAAAACATTCAGAATTTCCTCAAATTTGCCCACGTTTTACAGAGATGTCTTGAACATAATTGTATTGAAAACAAAAGGTTGGATGAGAGGTTCTTATCCCTAATTTTAAGAAAAAAGTCACAAAAATATTGTCACGTGATTGAAAGAAATCAGAATGTTCGGGCACCCTTTAGTGAAGAATGAGTTTGGTTCTAGTTAAGATGGAGTTATACGGCCCAGTTTCTAACCAATTGGTTTAAATTGAGCCAACCACGGCCATTTTTCCAGTTGTAGCTCACTGGCTTGTTTCCTCTACCCCATTCAGAATGGGGGACTGCTTTCCCCTTCTAGAATTAAATCGTGCTTTAGGCGTTAGGTCTAGATTAAAAAAAAAAAAAATAAATATTTTTAGAAGTTTCAAAATGGATTTCATTGGGTCAATTTCCATTGTCATAACTTGTTTTATTGCTGATATATTTAATATTGAATTTATTCAATTGAATCGAAATAGTCCATTGCGCAATAATTTTTCACTTCTTTGTTGCACAACTCTCGTCCTTGTATTTTCCCTTTGGAATTAAAACATGTTTAAATGACTTTGGACGATTCCTGTTTTCTTGCTTAGTCATTATTTCAAAGATTGTTTGTTTTGTTTAGTCAAGCAACCCTATAACAGTTAAATTGGGATCACGTTTTAGTACAAGATTGACACCCCAAATTATTGCGCAAAGTACAATTTTTAATTGAGTGAATCAGCTTCACTATTTCATGTCTCAGCTCTAGAATATCCTATGAAGATTGGGGTCAGACAGTATGATTTCATTTTCGTGCTCTATAAAAGATGCGTATTTATTAAAATTCAAGACTTAATAATTCTTTAATCTTCATTTTTACTTACCTGCAGCAATGAGCACATATGGATCCTTTAAGAGTTGCGTAAGGGATGCCCCCATTATTTCAGTTTCCTTTCTGACAGATGGATTTAGAATCAAGAGTTGCAACACTGTAATTAAAAAGAACATAACTAATAATTGATCTTTTACCAGGTATAAATTACAAAGGATTGTGGGATACGGTTTTGGTGTGTGTGTCATTTCTGTCAATGACATTTTCCTGTTGACAAAAATAATACAAACCAACATTCTGTGCCTCAATCCCCCTTTGTAAGTCCTATTTGGAAATAGGGTCAATGAATTACCATGTCAAAATTACGTCTTGAGCTCAATAACATAGTATAGCCTTTTACCCTTTGTGATTTACCCAGTACAATATTTTCAGATCTCTGTATAACTAGAAGAAACATGTTCCTTTGACCAGTTCATTTCAGGCTAGAGCGTGCGAGTTGAGCCGTTGCAGTCCAATAAAAAAGGGGTAGTCTATAATTCAAAGTACAAATTCAACGTGAATTCCGATCTATAAGCCAATTAAGTCAGTTTGAAAAAATATCTTCTCTGTATTCAATCCAATACATACCTTTTACGGTGCACATGCAGTCTACACAGCTTTATTGTTACACACCAAAAAAAATTCAACTAATAGGCCTAGATAGTTACACTTTACTTATAAGCGTGTATGCTTTTTCTGTGTGTGTGTGTGTGTAGGGGGGGGGGGGGCATTGAATCGTTTGTCCTAGAAAATACTGACTTAAATTTGTAAACTAAATTGCTTCTCTACGACATCAACACTGGAAATGGCACTTCAATGAGTGTTACCCCCGTAAGCATAGATGCGGGGATCGGCGGCTGGGGATGCAGCCCTGAGATAAAATAAAAGCTATAATGCTCTAGTATAGTACATTTTATTCCGTCAAAAAGGCCCACGAAGAACAACTAAACACACAACTCCCTTGCCAAAATATTTAATTTTATTACTCGTTTGCTATGATACTTACTCCCTTCGAAGAAAGCCAACATGGAAAGAATATAAAACGGTGCCGACTTTCCAAAGAACTCGTACATAACTCCTCCAAATGGTGGTCCGACTATCAAAGAAAGAAAAAGACAAATTCTTTACGAAATGTAAAATGAACCAATGGTTTTACTTCCTCCTCAGAACGGGACTTGTCAAATTACCGGTGAATGTTGGTTTATATCATCAGTACTATTTCTGTTTTCATTGTTGTGTAATTCATAGCCATATAGAAATCGGGGATGGGGCAGGGCTAACTTTTCCCGCACAAATGTGAAACAAAAGTGATTTCATTCCACTATGAATCTTCCTTACTTGTTTCTCCTAAACAATTGTTACAAAAAATAATTAATTTTCTAGTATGATTTTTGCAATATGTCTTGCCAAATTGTTTAGAGGCACTCAATTATTCAAAGCATTTGGCTTTATTTGAAGGTTTTTTTCTGTTATGACCCACAACTGCAAAAAGTATTTCCAAAAGGAATTCCAAAAGAAACAAGTCGGACATACGCATGTGAGCCCTTTGAGTCTATATCAAATTACATCCGGGTTGTTACTGTAACAATATTAATGGGCGAAAACAGTGGTAGCTCCGCCGGTTGGACGTGGGTGACGCCGCCTTTAAAAGGCGTAATACAGGAGGAAGACATGGGCTGCTTGGTCTACATTTCCATATAGCTGTTTACTCACTCAGAACACCAAATGCAAGACCAGAGAGCGCAAATCCAACGGCTGCTCCTCTTTCATCGTCGTTATGGTAACGTTGAGCAAGCATACCCATACCTGTGTACGTAAATTTAGACAACTGACGTGCAGGATATTAACCAAAATAAAAAATAAAAATCTGACTAGAGTTTCAATCATAAAAAGTTCTCATAAAGGAAGAATTATGTACTATTCCTCTTACATGAAATTCAAGAGTCTGTCGCGGTAACGGGACCAACTGCAAGGTCAAGTGGTTAGAGAATCCGACTAGTAGACACGGGAGGTTCGATCCCTAGCCGAGTCATACCGAAAACTTCAAAAAATGGAACCTACTGTTACTGTGCTTGGAGCTCGGTAAACTTTTATTTTCTAAGAGGCCAGGATTCCCCCATTGAAGATCACAGCCTTTTTTCTACCCCCCCCCCTTGCCACTGTTTGCTTGATTGTGAATACGTAATCATAGTATTGTAGTGTGGGACCGGCACCGACCAAACCGACCATCTCTTCGTCACATAGTTTTAAATCGAAAGGAAAGCGGGCTTATCGGTCTAGCTCCTTCTATACTTTTCCTCGCGAACTTCTTCCTGTGGGTATAGGTAGAAGTTTATCATTTACCGAAACGTAGCGATGTAGCAGTCTACTGGGTTGTATGGATCGGACACATGATTAGTCTAAAAGCAGGCCCTACAGTGCGGGGCAAATGGTTTGAGCGATGGGGGATGTTTTATGACAGTGGTTCTCAAACTTTTTCAAAATACCACCAACATAGGGCATCCATGACGGATCCAACGCCCCCTCCCACCCAACATGCCATCATATTTATATAAGTCTTTGACTTTGAGCTTTCGACTTTCAATTTCCAGCACAAAAATGACCCAGATAAGTTTAATATTGGGTAAATTTTTGTTAGTAGTTGCTAAACCTTTCGGAGAAGACAGTCTCTGTCAACCACTCTGCAACCTCCCATGCAGGTTCCTTTATTGCACGAATGTATGAGAACCTCCAGGGACCCCAAGTCAATGCCAGTGCCCCCCTATTGCTTGCAAACTCCTCAGCGCCCCCTTGAAACTTTTCAACGCCCCCAGGAGCGGTGGGGACCACTTTGAGAACCACTGTTTTATGGGGACAAATGTCAATGCACTTGTATTAAGTTTTTGAACGACACCTTGAAAATTTCTGTAAACGAATTGAAGTGTCCTAATAAACCCTTCGACTACTGACTGAGGCTGTTAAGAACGCAGTATAACTGCGAAAAGGAACAAATGAAACAATCTTTAATTGGGGCAACAACCTAGGCTTATATGTTTATGAAAATATATAAGTTTTTAAAGGTGACTATTTAAAGGTGACTATTTAAAGGTGACTATTTAAAGGTGACTATTTAAAGGTGACTATTTAAAGATGACTATTTAAAGGTGACTATTTAAAAGTGACGAATGTACAAGAAGAAAAAAGTAATCGATGACAACAAAACGTCTTACCAGCCACAGACGAACACGATGACCCGACTCCTTGTAACATCCTGGCTACTAGAAGAACTGGGTAACTCGAACCGATGGCGAAAACTGTAATAGAATAGATCGTGTATCAGTATGGCCATGTAAGAGAAATCTAATTGATTTTTTTTTGCACGTGGGCGCAGTTTATCTAAATTCCTTCTACCGTTTTATATAGACATTCATGTCTTCTTGTGTGTTGTTTATCTCTCAATAAATTCTTATATAGCTGTCATTTACACCGCATGGAGGCATAATGACAAATAGGCAGGCACATTGAAGGGAATAAACAAACTACGATATGCCAATTTGACAAAGTATAAAAAATGGCAGACATTTTTCCATTTCTCTTCTCACTTCTTTTAGAATCATCTTGTTAGTTATTCAGGTAACATTGTTTCCAAATTCAAATTACATTTTGAAGTGAATGCATAAAATGATCGATTTAGTGGCTGTATGAAACGGCGCTTTCGAGGTTCCACAGAATCCATCTGAGCCTATTTGTGAAGTATGCAAATTATAAAACACACAGACATCGTTTTCCCGGAAAAATCAGTACAGCCTAAGTTACCCTCTTGTAGTACTGATAATACGAGAACGAGGCAGAGAGAGAAGGTAACGGCCCCTCTACCGTTCATGTGAAATTTTCAACTGTGGGGCAAATTTTTTTCAAACTCTGGGTAAACGTACTCAAGTCGATGCTGGTGATGTACACTTATTTTCCTGGAATTAAATCTAGGCCTATTCCGGTAGTATGCTGACAGATTGAACTGTTCTTTAAAGAGATAGTGCAGTCACACACTGACTTTTGGTTAGTGTGTATTATTCTACCCATGAACAGCCTTGGAAATCTTGTGACACCATTGAATTGCAAACGTTACTAGCAGTAACTTTTAAGTTTACCTGTTCTTGCGTTAAGACGATGGTATAGTTTTGTTACTCTAAGTAGTACTTCTTGGATGCTGTGCAGTTCCTTCACAGCACTCCCTCATAGATCTATTTCCAAATAGCAATTACAAAGGATTGTGGGATAGAGTGTTGGTGTTTGTCATTTTTGTCAATGGCATTTTACTGTGGTGAAAATTGACGTACACCCAAAACTGTATCCCACAATTCACTGTAATTGCTATTTGGAAATGGGTCTATTATATCTTATTATAACTGACAAGTTAACATGAGTTTCCGAAGTCATTAAATATCGTTGGCAATCGCACCTGTTTTTCAAAGTAAACTGATGACATTATAATCAAGTCTTCACCAAGATTATGGGTTACTTGACATATGCAATGGTTTATTCCTGAAGTATTATAATACTCTAAAACCTTTCTAGTATTTAAACACTTATTCTTTCCTCATTTTTTTGAACAGGCGTTTAAATTCTAAACTTGTTTAGCAATTGGACACAAAATGTTTGACAATTAAACAAATTTAGAATCGAAATGTGTAGGAATTAGACACCGTGCGTTTAGCATCTCAACGTGATTACAAAGTAAGGACAAAAAGTGTTTTAAAAAAAGTTGTATTCCTAAACACCCTTTCGAGTGTATCATTCAAGATACATTGAAGAGAACTTTGGTAAATGTGAGATTGAGTTAGTTTTGTAACATGTAAGGGTGAGGGGTATGGGTGACTGTTATTTAAGAACAACTCTCGCAGCTATAATTGAGAGAAGTGCAAATTAAATGACAATCAAACTCACCTAACGTTGATACAAACATGATGATGAAGCCGTTGAACATCGGTAGACTGTAACCAAACCTTAAAAGAAAGTTTAAGAACATGAAATAAGAAATTTCTGTTTTAAACGTCGAAATAATAAAAGGTTATTCTCTTGAATAAGGTTATTCTCACGAATATCAGGATCAGCATTATTTAACCAAAACAAGTGAAAATACCTTCCAAACGGACATCCATAATTATTGCGCTGATTTCAATGTGTACCCTTATCGATAAGCATGGAAAAAGTCACACCTTTGAAAAACCTGGTCCTGACTTTTTGTTTGGTCTGACTAAGTTGTGGCTATCTGCAACTCACCACAAGGTTTTAATTTGGTGGAAGCTCATAGGTTTTTATCCTATTTAAAATTGACAAACAGCCTCTCGTGATCAGAATCTGATTACTTGTTCGAGAAAAATAGAACTTCTTAAATGTCTGTGTATAATTTGTGCAGCCGGATAAAGCTACGGCCATTCTTCTGAGCCAAAGTATGTATCACTCTTGGCCAAACATCATTAAAGCGTATGGCTAAAGCCAAAAATTTCACAGAAAGTATATTTCAAAGTTTGGAATATTAATCTGTTTTATTCAACTATAATATTGCAATAATTCGTTCTGTTGCTGAGAAAATGCTGAAAAAATTGAAATATGTTCACTTGATTGAAAAGTTATATCACAATAATATGTCATGCGCATTACATCCTTTTGTTTCCAATTAAAATTAAATTGTTTGTTTAACCGTGAAATGCTTATTAGTTTTTACTTAACGTGTTGTGCAGAGATGAATAGTCAAGTCATTTTACTTAGACGGTGATTACATTTTGGCACAAAGTGCAGGGTTTCCCAAACAACCCCCCCTTAAAAATTCAACCACAATGCCAACAAAAAGAAAAAGATCTCAAAATATTTCGCACTCTATTATTTTAAATTGCGTTATACACTTTAGCATTCTATATTTCAGTTCAAAAACATTCCGTAAAAAAGGGGTTGCACCATTTACATTATTTTTCGAGCTTTTTTACATAATACGTGGTAATTTCTAACTTAAGGTAGGCCTACACTTTAAGGTGTTGCTAGGCACTTTAAATTTAATGATGTCTATTTAAAAATAACTTCTTCAGAAGAAAGGTAAAAAAAATGTTGTTACATTATTCGAGTTTTTCTAACCCTTCCAAACGCTTCCAAAAAAAATAAGTAAATAAATAAATAAATAAATAAAAAGCAGCACAAAACAACAGCAGTAGCCTACACTTCAAGTAAGGTTTCCTTTATACATTAGTATTAAACAGCATCTTTATTAGGTTGTTCTTTGTGGCCAACGTCACTTTGGTAAAGAATGACGTCACTTGCTTGTGTTTATATAAAAAGTACAAACCACTCATCTTGGAAACATGACTTAAGCGAGGCGCAAATGTCAATGTTGGATAAAATATCAACATTAAATTTTTTTCAAAATTTAGTTATTCAGCTCCCAGGGAAACGATGTGCTTATCCGGCATCAAAATGGCACAGACATAGGCTCTTGCAATTAATCTTTCAGTCTCAATAGTGGTATCAAAGACAATGCCTCTCCCATTACGTAATACAGAATGCATCATTTGAACATTGAAATGCATTTGAAAGAAGACACAAATATAATTGATCAACGAAACACTAGAATTTATTTTTTTTTTATAAGAGCCCATTTATATAAGTTAAAAGTAATGCTACCGCTTCCCAGTTTCCATTTTAAATCATCAAAACAAATAGGTATGAAATTGATTTTTTTTGTGCGTTACAAAATAAGTATTTCCAAAATGTCTTGTATACCACTGAAATAAGAACGGAGATTTCTTCTCAATATTACGAGAACGTAACCTCATTATAAATTGTGAAAGTATCAAAGTCAACTTGAAATTTTTCAAATTTAGCGGATATGCTTCTCCTCTCGGGATTGCATCCAATGATTTGAAACTTAAATGAATTAAGATCTTACCTATTTGTGATCATTCCCACGAAAGGGTTTGTTAACAGTTGAACGAAAGCTTTACTACCGAAAAGGATGCCAACTTTAACATTTTCCTGTCTTATCACGTGACCTAGCTGAACGCGAAGGTCTTGAATAATCCCTAATTTTATAATGGATTCCTCCGTTTTTTCTATCTCCTCAGTGGGAAGGCTTGTTTTCGTAAGTTCCTCCTGGCGTTGATTTTCTTTTGCAAGTCTGTCTTCGTAAATGGCTATTAAATGCTGAAGTAGAATTGTTTTATTGGAATATTCAGTAAAGAGGTCAGATTCATTGAATCTAGGAAAAGGAGATGTAGAGGGCGCATGAGTTGTAGTAGTGGTTATCACCGGAAGTGACGTCGGTATTTCTGTCGGCAGTAAATTCATATTCATATGATTCTTTTCTTTCTCATACAGATCTGGGTGTTCTTTGCTGAAGATAAAATCAGGTATTACTGGTACTGTAAAAGAGAGAGAGAGAAGCTGTTTTTTTAATCTAGAAGGATAAGTTGCTTTCAACATTAGCATCTGTGTGAAATCTGGATATACAATGAAAAAAGTGGCATGAGGGCCGTGAGGTTGGTCGCGTATTGTCCTTCAGTGGACACAATAGCTTCTTCCGGACGCAGTGAAAGTTTTGGTTTCGCCGAACGACCCTTTGCCAGAGGGTCGGGGGGGACTTAACAAAAAGTGTCTAAAACTAAATCCTTGATTTCAGAGGATGCCTGCTGTTGTCACTGTTGTTCGACACGTCTGTGTAATATTGGTTTTTAAATTGTCAATGTAAATATTTATGTCCTGATGTGTAACTTATCGATGGTGACCTTGTTCCGTGTTCCGTACAAGTCCAATTCAAGCTCCCAAAATGAAATGTCGAAACCCAGTGACACATCAATTTTGTTCACGTGAGAACAAGTAAAGAGCAACGCGCATGCTTCAGTTATATGGAAAGAACGCAGAATCTTGTCAAATATAGCGGACTTAACCCGAACTGAATCAATTTTAAAGAGTTAAGGTAAAAAAGAGTACATTTTAAATGGTCTTCATCGAAATTAGCTGTGTTCATCAAGCAATTTTAGTTTTTAACAGAATTGGAAAAACAGTTATACTGCGGCGGAGCCGTTGAAGTAATAAACTATTTTTTTGTGTATAAAGAATACGTAAAAAGGGTAGCATTCACCACCCTGAAACAACTGCAATTGCACAAAAATTAATTGAAACGGCGTTTTACTTATACCCCTCGTTACAAACAGAACTCATATATTTGCGTCCAAGTGACGTCAATTCGGAGGGAAAAAATGAAATTCACAGTGTGGATGACGTTACTTCGCACACTTGCGAAGGATTGACTAATACAACAGTCTTACGCATTTAAGTACACAAGTCGTACAAGTAACGCTTTACACATGTCTACATTTCTTGGTTTAAGTGCAGGAAAGTACTTGCTTGGCTCTCTTGAATCGCACTTTCTGTTCTGTGACGTCATAATGGGTTCATCATAACTAATTCCATTTTCTTTGGCTCAAGGTAAAGAAACGCTCCAAATGGTAGCACTGATGGGGAAATGCAGCTATCTCATTTCGAATTAGTTAAATAGTTCACTCTATTCCATGGAACTCTTGAAAACCACGGGAAAATATTTTCCTACTGACTTTTGAAATTAAATAACTCATTGGTTTACCATGGAAATGCAATAGTACCAAAATATAATAAAAACATTTCAAAACATATTTTGGGGACTGCTCTTGCAGCTCATCAGTATCACATGACCAAACTGTGAACTATCTGATGACAACATTTTCAATTTATATCAGGTTAAAAAAACAATTGTGAACACTGTACAACATTACACATAATTAATTTTGCACAGGCAGCGGTTAGTTACTCCAGAAACATTCAAAATTTGAAGAAGAATGGTAAAAATATTGACATAATTCTAATAAATTCCTTGTACATCTTATTCTTCAATTATCAAATAAGTTATAGCGCTCTTTATATTCATAGATAGATATATTCATAGAATCATTGGCACCAACTCCTTTTTACACAAAATTAAAGTTAAAGAATCCCCTATATGTAGTTTTTGCAATTCTGATATTGAAACCCTTGAACACCTATTTTGGTCTTGTAAAGTAACTCAAGTTTTTTGGCAATCCATCTTTGAACTTTGTCTCTCACACAACTACTCTCTTACCTCAGATTGTGTAATGTTTGGCCACTATAATGATATTAATAATCCGATTAACTTTTTAATATTGCATGCAAAAAATTTCCTATATAATTGTAAGCTTAATAACATTATACCAGAGGCACAAGCTTTTCTTTACAAATTCAAGTTTTTGTTAGAGGTGGAGTACCATATACTCAGTAAAAGAAATGAGGACTCACGTATTTTACGATTCCACGAAACTTTTAAAGGTATACATTAATTTACTTATAAGGGTTAGCAATGGCACAAAAGATTATGAAATGTGGTTTTGTTTCTTTTTTACTTCTCCATTTGTTGAAGAAAGCCTTGCTCCTCTTTTGCATATGTAAATAAATGCGTTTGGAGGGCTTGTTGTGTTTGTTTTTGTATGAAATGATTAATAAGTACGTATACTGTGTATACATTATTCCTTCCAAATTGTTAGCTTCTGAACTGTAAATATGTATATACTCTAGTTAACTTTTTAATTGCCTCTCAACTGTAAATATGTATATATTATAATTTTCTGTAATAAATATAGTCTGTAATGTCTATACAACAAAATGTCATGACATAATTGAAATGTTATTGAACCAAAAAGTTGAAAAAGCTATTGTATATATTTACTTTTAAGAATTCATTATGTAAAACATTACTCAACATCAAGTGACACACTGTATGGATAACAAAAGAAAACTTAATAAATGAGATGGTGAAAGAAAAAAAAAAAAAAACAAATATAGCGCTCTTTGCTGTCATGTAATCATACCGTTAAAAAGCACCTTTCAACATCAACAGGATAACCTAGATACATACCACTGCACAAAACCACACTTAAGATCGATACTCGTATTATTGATGTGTTGAAAAAGACAGATTGCACGAAATTATGTTACAAGAACTTAGCCCAGGATCAAATTAATGTTTGATTATAATAGAATGAAATATACAAATGTAGTTTTCAAACTTGGATTTCTCAGGATGCATTTGTGGTATCAGTTATCAGAGTTTTGTTGTATGAATTTGATAATTAATTGTAAAGAAAAACAAGACATTGGCCGCCAATATGAAACATGACATAGCCCTTGATTTAAGTTCATTGTTGTAGAAAATATGTCAACTTTAATTGCTAATATCTTGAGAACAGAAAATAGAAAATGAATGAAAACTTCCCAGTATGCTAAGGATAAGTTCCTTTCCAACAAATCAAAAGTAACTTTCTCTTTTAGGAAAACTATGTTTATTTGATTTTTGCACGAAGCTGTATGAAATTCGATGAAATCCGGACAAACGTAACTTCCATAAGCAGACCAATAGTACTTAGTTCATATCAAAATTTTGCACTCTGAGGGCGTGATACGGGAATGTTATTCGTCGAAAAATGAAAGAGAAAAGAACAGGGATCTTTATAGCTAGTTGCGTCACTAACATTTTTTGTTGGGGGTGGGGGTAGCGGTGGTGGTGGGGTCGGAATTAAGGGCAATGGAAAATGTTAACAAATATTTTTGCGTAACAAAGCGCGGAGCTGGAGTTCTTAAGGGTAAATCCAGGGCCCGCCTGCTGGATTCTATCGGACAAAGTCCCGATGGGGGTCAAAAAAGAAAAGTCCGCGGAAGCTCTAAGGTTTTATCATATTTCTGTGTGAAAAGATAGTATTATAAAAACTTTTGCTTCATCAGATGAGTTCTAGTAAAGCAGGTCCCTGATGAATTCCACGGAGCAATGCCCCCCATGGGCTCTAGGGTAGGCTAGGAGTGGGGACATGTAGTGCAAATTTTCTGAAACAGGGGGAAATGTTCCCATGTTTCCCGGTGACACTATTGCACGCAGCAGAAGTAGGTGATCCTACATCGTTGGAAAGGCGATGACGATTATAAAAGTGTACCATGATTTAAAGAAAGTGTTACAATTTGCAACGCTCCTGTAACTTCTTCAAAAAGTGCAATGAATACCTTTTTTGACTGCAGCCAAAAAATAAGCGTGCAAATCTATGATAACAGAATAACATAAACTTTTGAGCGGTTTTGTAATTACTTCACTCCGTTCAGTCGTTTCCTAAAAAAGGGGGCCTGTTAGATAGGATGAAATTCGATGCAAAATAACAGCGTTTTCCAACTTCAGTTCTAAAATAATATATTTCAAAGGATGAAAATGTACAAGAACGTTCAAAACCATTAAGGTAATTAACACGTTAATATTGAAACAATTCAAATTGAAGTCTCTTTTATTCTTAAGGCAATTATTTTTATTTTTTCTGTTATTCAAGGCTAACATATTTTTTTACTTTAATAGCTATATCTTGATTAAATAACATTATTTTTTCTGCTTTTTGCTTGCCATAATTTTTTTTTATAGAATCAATAATCATCAGAATGACCTCGGACTCATGTTTTTATTTAAAACGAAAAGAGGTCATTAACCCTCAATGACATTCCTACAGTGTTCATAATTTTCACTGAGTAACACATACTGAAACATATATTACATAGATTACTTACATGTGTACCCAGAACATCCTCCGGGCATTATTTCTTTATGTTACGTGTGTATTTACGTGTTTGGAGCATTACGAAGTGATGCAGTACGACTTTCTTTATCATAGTCTGAACTGATTTGGACTTTTATGAAGCAATTTGGAGTCATCATTAGTACGAGATGAGTTTGAGGATTTTATTTTTCTCGCCAAAGAAAGTTGCTTCGGTAAAAGCTATATCTTTCATTAGCCCTATTTTACATTAGTCCTACTTTACTTGTAATTTATGATCCAGATTTCATGCAGTTTGTGTATGGTCAAGTAATGGACTAGGAGGAACAAACCAATGACCGACAACTAGACAAAATGGAAGTTGGGTGCACCAGTCTATGTTTGTTGAATAAACAAAAGCTATACCTGTTAGTATTGGACTTTTATTGAAACACGTTCCCCAGAAAGAGGTTTCAGTCTCAAGCCGAATTTCTTGAACCATGTCCATAGCTATAAGACCATTTAAAAACACTAATTCCATAATAGATTTAATTTGTTCGATCAATGACGTCATATACGCAGTCAGCTGTGTTGTCAACCCACACATAGTATGATCGTATGGATGTGATCAGTCTTGACCAATTTGACCTGATTCACCAGTGTAAGAGGGATAAAGGTCACGTGTACCATAAAACGACGTATGAGAATTCATTCAATTATAAAGATGAAATTTGATAAGATATATTTGTAAATTCTCAACAGTTACGTCATCACAAAAGTTTGCCTATATTTCCTAGTCCGTATCATTTACACCGATACCAATATTTCAGTTAAGCCAGGTCTTTACATGCCAACGGACCACGGCAGTAGAATAACCTCCAGGGTAGCATCTGTTCTTTTTCGTCACGTTTAAGGTAAGCCTAAGTGTCACTTCCGCTATGCTGACCTGCAGCGGAAATTCATACATTTAATAAGAACCCGATACGTCTAAGAAATGGAAGATAGTCTTTTCTTTCATCCTGTCTTTCGATTTTAAATCTTCTTCAGCTGATGCAAAGAAACAAAGGGTGTATGACATATGTATTTGCATTTCCCGCGATCATCACTGGTTTGGTTTCTCTAATACTACCTTGCCCCCTGGCTTCTAGATAAGATTTCCCGCGTTTATCGATTTGTAGCACTCTATATTCAGAACTAAACCTGGGGGCGTTTTCAAAGGCTCCTCTAATGCACGGAAGAGATTATTATGCATGCTCCTCTAAGCTCTTATGTGTTAATTTTGTGACAAGTCTACACGTATCTCATCACATCAAGTTTGGAGGGTTAACAGGATTAACCATGAAAATTATCAATTATCTTCTAATGCGAAGAATGGACTATTTCTCCGTTTGATACGATTGTTTTAAGTAGTAACATGTAACCTCTAAGATGTGGTCACCTTGAGCAGTAAACGTTACGGTTAGCTTATCTCTAAGGCTCCATTGCATGACCTATAATACTTCTGTTTTAAAAGATAAAATTATACACGTAAATGCTTCCCGTTACAATTTTTCTGGAACACTTTACTCAACCACGTATTCAAATTTGAAAAGATTCATTGAGTACTAACATGCACTATTACAGTACTGTCCAAGTAAACAAGTAATATGAGTGAAATTTGGCATTTTTTAAAATTTGAAGACGAAACTTTGTTCTGCTCTAGGCTTGTAGGCATGTGAAGGAGGTACCAGCGCACTTAAGCTTATTTTTTGTTTTAAATGTTCTTTTGTTTTTACTATTTCTCCAGTATTTCCTCATCAAATCCTTACATGCATGCAACTTACACTGATCGGGAACTTGGGAAGTACCTTTTATAGCGATCTGGGAGTGGCATATCAGGACACAATTTAGTAATTGACGTTTAACGCTAATTTATGGTGGCGCTACGCTTTGGCGGTCTGCCTGTTAACTAGGCCCCTTTCTTGAAAAATGTCACGCTCTCTGATTGGTCGGCTTTAAACTAATAAGAGTCGGCTCACTCGTTCAAGACTCATTCTTTCTTCAAGATACTTGAATATGGAGTTATATCTTGAAATACTGTTGAAAACTGTGCAAATCTGAGTCACTCGTGAGATTGACTCTGAAGGCTACCAAATATAGGTGTTATAGCAGGGAGGTGTAATCACACCTCACTGGTTATAGTTTCATAACGCGTAAAATGTTTGAATAATGCATTACTCTTAAAGTCAGTCACTCGTCACCTTAAAGTGTATATTTGATAGGGGTAGCAAAATTATCAGCGGACTTTGCTGCATGTTTGATAAACATCATGTTCAAAAATGCAGTTGCTTAAATTTCAGAGCACTCAAGGAGAAGGATTTTATGGTACATTATGGAGGCCAGCACGCTTGCCAGAATTAGGGAGCTCCCTGACAGAATATGTCGTTAAGCAACAGACTGCTTGTGTCTACACAAGGAGGAGCTTTAGATATCTGTAGGTCGTCGGTGGGGGGGGGGGGGTGTATAAAGTGACATTTCAGGGTATTATGTGAAGGAACCATGCATGACTATAGCCAAGGTGTGTTCACTGAGGCAAGAAGTCGTTTGAGCAACTGACCCCATGACTGAGGCATTCAGCTACAGCACGAGACTGATTCTGAGTGATCTAGAGCTTTGGTGCTGTTATCTGTTGCTTCTTTTTGCATTAAATCTGTTGCTTCTTTTTGCATCCTTTTAGCAAACTATCACTGACAATCCCGATGACATGGACATTGCTCTTTCAGGCAGAGGGCAATCCAGTTTGATCCGGTGGATCCGTGCTAGCTGATAGTGGCACTCACTCCGCTTACATAGCCAACGGGCAGTATAACATATATATCGTACACCCATGGCTGTCCCCCTCCTCCCCTTGGAAATTGCATTACTCTCTGCGTAATGCTCTTCACTACCTATAGGTATAGTTTCAATATTCAGTGGATATATGAAAACTGCAATTCTACCGGGAGCTTTGCTTGTCACTTTAGAACAATAATGATCACATGAGCAGACAAAATTACATGCGGATGTTCGGCATGCGAAAATTTACCTTACTTAGCAACACTTACTTATTATCCTGAAAAGAAAGCATTTTTTCTCGAATTTGAGATAAAAGAGATTTTCCATACCTTCGACCGACAAAATAATAGCTACTCTTTCAGTACTGTAGTATACGTTAAGCGTGTTCCTTGTACACAGGTGGTCTAGGATTCTTTTCGTGGGGGGTGGGGGATGGAGCTGGTGCGTATATAATATGGTGCGTGATACTTTTGTAGGGCGATGGAGTTCACTATCTAAGAGTCGCGCCACCATCAGTTGGCGCGAAGCGTACATAGAAAATTTTGGATTTCAATACCTCCCAGATGGCTGGAAATGGCATTTGCTATGTTTCTTTGGCTTTAATTCTGGTGAGAAAAAATATTGAGATTTTTCTCAGGTTCAAACACACTTTTGAGATACTGATTAGCTCAGTTTGTCACTCCGCTGGACTATGGATCCTAGGATTGCAAATCCGAATTTCTACTGTACGTTGCAAGCAGCTGTTCTAGTGCACGTCTGACTGTAAGGTGTTTCCAGTGTTTTCAGTTTGCGGAGTAGAAGATTTTATGCCCGAAAATGTAAACCCGAAAGACAATCTAAGAGGAGGGCAGCCATTAGTTGTTAGTAGTTAAACTAAAATTTAGTCAGAGAGATTGGTTGGTGCAGAGCGTGCAAAAAACATTTGAAATATCGGACCCCTCAGGCAGTCGAAAATGGCATTTCCCAGGCTTACAGCGGGATCTAAGCAGTCGCTATTTTAATCAGAAAATTATCGTATAAAATCAGTCAGTACCAATGGATGAAATGGCCTTGTATATTTTCGGGGTAAACTTTAAAACGGAATTGAAAACATGTTAATGAAAATTACTCTATTGTGACTCTTGGCTATATTGATGAAATTGTGTGACTGACCGAACTCTCGACTTTAAACGATTTTACTTTAAAAAAATGTCTCATAACAAGGTGTGTTTAGATTATTACGATCTGTTTCTCTGTACGACACTTTCTTCGACTTCATTGATGCTAGGTCGTCATCATTATGTTATTGACCAATGCAACTATTGTTATGTGTTCTTACAACTTTACCTCTGCTAAGTAACCTGTAAATATCTGTCAATTATGGAAACATCAATTATACATTTACCAAAGTAAATGTCGAATTTGCTGGTGCTGATTTATATGAATTGAAATAAAAACATTGCCCGTATTTGGCTCTAGGGGCAGGACAGATAGCAAACTTTTGGTCAGTGCAAATGAACACCATCCTGTCTCTCCGTTGAATTAATTTGGTGATTGAAAACGTCCCATCTTTTATTAAACATTTGCCAGAATATTTTATCATTTCGGGCATTTTTCTTGCAAGACTACAGTATGAAGTGGGGATGATGAATACCTTTTATTACACATACTACCCGAATGTGTCGCAGATCTTTGTTATTTTCCATGAAAACTTTACTTTAAATATAGTGTTTTCTGTTTTTTGGACAAAGATTTGAAGCTATAAAAATAATCGGCCATTTCGGGCATTGTGGAGCGATAATCTGTGAAGTAAAACCCCTCTCTAGCTTTTGCAATGTCCGAAAGTGTAGCGAATTTTTGGAATCTTGTTGATTTTTCATGAAAATTTTACTGCCACTATATGACGTTTCTTTCCCTCTTTCGGGCATATCTTTTTAAGATTTCGGCCATATTGAGGAATCTTCCGTAAAATCATGCTGTTATTTTTTCCAAAATTAAAGGACTGACCGAATTATTCCCAAATTCCTGCCCAAATTTAGATTTTGCGGAAATTTGGCGGCAGTCTGCCCCTGCTCAAGTCTCGTTAACCTGTGTAACGCCTTTGTGGCTGCAGCCCCGGTTAGGTTACCGACCCTCAGAGCCTGCCGGCTATGGTCAGGAATTCCTCTTAATGAACCCAAAAGTCGATCGTCATAATATTCATTAGAATTCACCGCGATTGGTCTATTCCTGGGGTAGGCGGTACTCGACTGAATCTTTGCAATGCTATGTTGAACACCAAGACGTTTGAACCAAGCAAAACATTGGCTTATTACATCCATAAAAGCTTTTAATTTAGATGGAAGTCTTAATCATCAGATCATGGGCAGCTTCTTTCCAACAATAACAACTTTCATCAAAGAGTGGGTTTAAAAACAGTAACCCAAGCAAAGTCCATACTATATCATAAGCAATCATTCATTTTTTAAAAGAAGTATAAATAATTGTGTTTCATTGTGTCAATATTAATACTTGTTTTTTCTGCATACATACTCCTTGATGGGAAGACTTTTAATTATAAAACTTGTCATATGATTGCAATGTAAATATCTTTCTCACTTTAGATTTAATGCAGACAGCATTTGTAAATAGTCTGTAATTAAACTTAAACATCACATGTATACATGTGCAAGACGGAATAAAGTTCTTCTTACAAAAAAGGGAAAACAGTAATATTTTGTTAAGAAGTATCGAACTATCTTTTCCCGTGGTTGTGTGATCGGTTGATGCGTGTTGGTACGCTTGCACTGTACCACACAATTTGCTTACACCCCAATACCAGTGTCGAATAACACCGACCGCCGTGACTCCGTGATCTGTTGTACAATGGTACAAATGTTTGCCTGTTATATAAACATTCAGCAGCCTAGCTTCAACCAAGCTATGTAAATGAAGTTTGCGTTGGATTTCTACGCAAGTTGAAATGATTTTGGCTCCAACTCAGGCGGACTTTGGTTTTCGTAGCAATGAGCTGAACGAAAAAGCTTCGTCTGCTTCGCAGGCTACCGTCGCGTATGTCACTGTGTATGGCCACCCTACCCAAAGGCTAAGGTCTTGTGAGGTAATAGTGGTAAAATTGCTGCCCTTGAAACTTGAGTTTGGTTGTTGCACTGGTCAATAACTGGCAGCCCTGACTTTTCAAAGTGCAAATTCCTTCCAACCATATTTGACTCAAATATTCTTCCCTCAACAAGTGATTTTGGAACAAATTTGTGCATTCCCATGAATTTAAAAAAAAATCCCCACAGGAGATAGGAACAGGTTATATGCTAGAAGCCATGCTAGGAGCACGCTTTTGCATAACTCTAATCCACACCACGGTAACCAGTTCAACAGCCACTCAAAATCTGAGAAAGTTACCCATTCAGAAACCTGATGAGTAAAAAGAGATTCCGAAGATACGAAGCTTGCCACAGTCTACCTGAATTTATTCCTACATTCAGAGTGGATTTATTGCAAGTGTATCTGTGTCTTGGTAGCCCGGTAGCCCGGATTGATTATTGTCGTCGGCCAACAAGAATATACATTTTTGCCGACGTCACAAGTGGGTGTTTTGCTACTTGCGGGGGGCTGGGCGATTCAGTGGGGGATGGAACCCTCAAGCCCTTCCCCCGTAGCTACGCCAATGCTTTCATAGCTTTGGTCGGTGGTTTAATTTTTTAACTTGACTACAAATTCATGGGAAATAGTTTTGAACTCCATACGACAATGTGAATTATTTGTTAGGCTATTATCTACAACAGGAACCTCTTACATATGCGGAGAGAGGACCACGCTATTAGCATGGCCACCACATCGCCGAGATATAAAACGTTTACGTTTATTCACTCAAATTAAAATGGTTCATTGCGCGATAATGTCATTTTTATACTACTCAAATTACAATCTTTGTAATGTATTTCCGTTGTTTTGCTGAAATTTGGTTACTGCTCCTTGTACCAAGGTGTGATAGCACACTTTGTGGGGTGATGTATTTAATTACGCCCTCTCCGTGCAACATGCTTTGCAAGCAAACAGGATGTGGTCAAGGTTATGAAAACATCTTTAATGTTAAGGGTAACAAACCTGAAAATGTGAGTTGTACAACTAGAAAGTCACAAATAAAACAATTGCAGAGTTTGCTTTTAGTGAATAAATTTCACCATTTCACTTCGGTTCAAGAATGTCCTATGAAGATCGGAGTTGGACTGTTAGGATTAATTTTCATGATATTGAATATATATCTTTGAATCTGTCGACTTGAGGTACACTTTAAAGGATTTACCAATTGTAAAATGTGTAAGATATAAGATCTAAGCCAAGTATGAAAGATATTGGCCGGTGGGTTGCCTATAATAGCATGACATGTATGGCACCAAGCCGTGACCTGCCTGTTTGAAATTTACTGAAAGAATGCTACTTGCATAATTCCTTGAAAGGTCACCATTTCATAATTGTTTCATAATTATTATAGTACCATTACATCATATGTTATCGTATATGTAACATCACAATCAGTAAGCAAAGAACCACCGGGGATAAACACTTGAAGCTTTTAATGGGATGTTTACAAACATGAAAATCATCTACTCCAGAGCTTAATAAATCCGTGGGTTGATGCACTTATTCGGCTATTAGTTTCAGTAATCTATTATTTTTAGTTAGATGCAATTTACGGCCCAGTTTGTAACCCATTGGTTTAAGCCTAGCCGGCCACAGCCTTTTTCCAGTTGTAGCTCACTGGCCTGTTTTCCTTACTCCAATGCTTATGCTGAACACCAAGCACAATGTCAGTAAATATTATTTAAAGGGATAATGCAGTTATACTAATTTGAGCAAATGTATCCTGGTACCCTTATTCATGTGCTTCCCTTTAGCATGCGACAGTAATTCTTACCTAAGTGCTCAATTTATCCAAGCTTGAAAGAATAGTCCAGGACCAAATTCATGCTTGATGCAATACAGTGAATCACATCCAAATCATTTAGGTGAAATATTTTTGAGTCATTTCACACGGTCCGTTCTTGGGATGTCACCAAAGCATATTGACACATTTTCTACAAAATGGTAATTTTAAACGAGCAGGTGTGACGTCATGCTGGACTAACAGATTTTGACATTGGAATGATTAGATGCTGTCTTGCCCCCATCTAGAGTTTCCAAAATTTCATTGCTAGAGTTTTGCTTTATTATGCATCCTATTGGGTTTTTTTCGTTGGATTGATTGGGTATCCTTTCTTACTTGGGATGGACTGATGGTACCAATATATCAGTAAAACTGAATAAAATTCACGAAAAAGCTCAAAGGAACAGAAAATATTGGTGGTCAATGTAACTACCCTGCTTTCTTCAAAATTTCACTTTTGTAGAAAATGCATCACTTTTAACTGCTAACATCTCGCAAACCGAATGCGGGGAATGAATGAAAGTTTCATAGAATGCTGTAAATATGTTCATCTTCACAAATAGAAAAAAAATTGGTTCTTGAATGCTATGTTAATTTTAAAATTTACTTTTTAAATGCAGTGTTGATTCTCTGAACCTTGGCACAAGATTCGTTTTTTGCCAACTGGAAAACTACTATTCCCTCCTCGACTGATACTTTTGTAATATAGGTTTGTTATGGTCACATCGATTTTACAGTAGTTTTTAAATCGCTCCCCTCTTTATGCGTAACTGGACAGGGAGGAAATGGCCCAGTAATGCCAATCAGGATGAATCACCTCATCGTAAATATGCCACACCCCTAAATAAAAAAATGAAAGTCTTTTTGCTTTTTGCGTGGGTCTTACACCAGATTGTGAAAGAGGAGGTCAAATATCACCCACTCACTTAACTTTATTCGAAACTATAACCCTAACCATAATTCGAAACAAATTTAAAAATATCTGAAAGGACAATTAGGCCATTGGCTCCCTGACCAAAAAAAAAAAAAAATGGCCGACTGCCAATGATAAAATACTTGCCAATAACAGTCATTAGCATGTTGTCCAATAAGAGGGCGAAAAAGACGATGAAAAGCACCAGCTGCCTCGATCCTCGAATCCTTTCAATGCAATTTGTGAAATTGAATTCTTCATGACATTCCTCAGCGGCAGAGACGATTTCTCCGTTCTTCATCTACAACACAAGGATATGAATATTCATGACGAATTATGAACAAGCTATGTAAATAAAAGTGAATAGTCTGTAACTAATCAGGTCATCGATATGGTTGATACATTTTCATATTCTTGAAAGGAAGTTTTATGTGATATAGTCGCTGTACAACTGTTAAGTTTTGACTATATTTTGCTTTAATCATCACGTAGCAATGACAATTTGCATATTCGTCACATTTTGGTTTGCTATAACATTCATCTCTCGAGACATGTATACCATGCCTGACAATATGTCTCAAGGTCTAGTTAGTGATTTAGAGATGAGGTTAGGTTAGAGCTACGTCTCGAGACTCAGTCCTTTGCATGATATACTGCATCGGGTGTTAATAGTTGTACAGCCAACCTTGCCCACCTTCCCTTTTCTTACCTATAGCGAATCGACAACCCGGTAATGCATAAACAGAATACAAAATACTGTCTGTATAGGACGTGATTCCTTAACATCATTTATGAAGGTAGCAATGAGTACCATAATTTTTAAAAATCAAACTCTCACTAAAAAGGAACGCATTTCTTTGGGGAGGACAATTTACGATTGGTGACTAGTGTTGAATGGTATAAAATTAAAAAAATGAAGCTTTATTTACATTGCACATCAAAGAGGGAGGCATATTTTAGAGCGAAGCGCACTGTCAAACAAGAAATTTCCTTACTGGCTAACGATAACCATAATCCCTAACCTAGTTCCTAACCCTTACAAAGAATACAATCGATACAACACGATTACAACAGTCAATCAAGAAATACTTTTGTAAACAGTGCGCATGTACCCAATAGTTTGCTCACTAGGTAAGGGCTCTCGACCAAAAACTTGTGCTTGCATGTCAGTGGGAAACAATGTCAGATGGGTAAGGTGCAAAGTGACCTCATTGGGAGAATTGGAACTGTGTTGGATGACATCCTTTGTCATTCAGAATTTAAACAAAAAAGTGAAGAGAAATTTTGTTATGTCATCTGTATCATACCATTTACAAAACGCTTGCCTTCAAACGTAGAACTCTGTCAACGACATAACGCGCGAATCAGGACGGGACCCTAGATTTATACTAAACTGAGCTTTAAGTCACCTGCAAAGGTTAGGTAATCAATTGTTCTGCTATTGATGCAAACAATCCTCCTGCTTGCTGATTGGAAAAAGCATAGGATTACAGGGGACTATTTAAGATTACTCATGGTTTGTAAATTTCAAAGGACTTATCCATCTCCGATGTTTATATCAATATCCATTAGTCGTTAACGTGAATATTAATTCATGAGAGCCAACAACTGGCTGCATATAGGGTCGGCCGAACATCCGGGTTTTTTCGTTACCCGCCCAGCAACGTTATAAGAGTGGAAGCAACAGCTGGTTGTACTATGACCGTGACCATGTGGGAACACTACAGGGAGCACACCACCATTAGCAGAACGGCCTTGCCGGGAAAAGTAGTTCCAAAGTACACCGTCAGTTTTAGGTCCTCTTTAAGTGTGAATTGCTCAAGTTAAGCTAATCAGATGTGGTTGTTTTGTTTTGGATATGAAAGAGGACGTGTAAATGTGTGAGTGTTGCCAAATTGGGAAGAATTGAAGGTGATTTAGACTGTTTAAAAATTTGGTGTGAAAAAGACGTTATTTCCGTCACCTTGCGGATTAATAGGGTAGGGTGTACAGACCCAAAACTTCATCCCCTTTTATCTCAAAATCTAAACGGTCATGCTATGGTGAATTTGTGATGCCATAATTGGCCAACTCACTGGCTTTCATGTGAGGGGTAGCTTTAGTGGGGTGTGAACTTTGACTGGGCTGCGGGGGGCATTTAATGAAGGCAAAATAGTGTGTAAGTCAATGGAGAAATTAATGGTGGTGTGCTCCCTACACTGCTGAAAGAAGTGTAAAAAATCAATGCACTTCATGCACAAGGGGAACAATCCTACCGTACATGCAGAACGCCGACGGACTTCCCATACATGGAGTGACAGAACATAATGCACGGTAGATTGTCGATACCGTACGTGCGAGAAAAGCCCACCAAGATGGCTGTCGGCTATGATTTTGTGTAAAAATTTGGACTTGCTCAAGTCAGTTCCCAGATTTTGCAAGGAAATTGAAATATTTTCGAAATAATGCAAGGTAATTTCAAAATCACTACACGTATTGCAGGAATATGATATTATTTCCCATTCAGGTTTTTTGTTTAAAATATTACAGAGTCATCGTTAAATCATACAAGTTATAGCTTCACGGTGGCCATCTTGATGCACCTTGTTTGTCCTAGTCGGTGGCGACAATCTATGATAGGACGCACGCGTTACATACTCTGTCTATGTATAAAGGAAGTCCGTGAGAACGTCCAGTTCATTTTTTCACTCCAACACCTCACAATTGCTCATAGCAATGTAGGTAAGTAACGGAAGTGATGTATCTCCGACCGACCGTAAAATGAAGGTATGCGATAGTTCAGGTAAACGCCTGTAACACAGAGTCTAATAACATCAGTCATACCAGAGGAGTCAACTTCCTGCAAGTCCAACAATATGTTATGAAAGTTCATCGAAAATTTTGGCTCCGTTGCTAACAGAGAATACGTTCCATTTTTCTTTTAATTCGGTGACGGATACAGAAATATGTTAGGTGACTATTGGACTGTCCTTTGGGGGGAGGGGGGGGGTAAGGGGAGATGTGTCCACTCCACCTTGAAAAATTTGGTAAATAATTTGCGCACAGGTGCAAAATGGTGCAATGGTTGACACGTTTTGTTATTTTGGGGTCGGAAGTAGTCCACCATAAATATGGCGTTTATCATACAGTTGGTTTCCGGGGTGACTTGTCACCTTTGTCAGACCTGATGTAAACTCGTCTCAACATGCAGGGAATTTGTGTTGCTTTGAGTCCCGTCGGTGCTTCAAGTCGAGCAAACCTTGACTGCTATCGGTTAAAGGTGAAAATGGTATATATCAATGAAGAAGCAAGAGGGAACGGTTTTTGAAATAATTTTAAATCTACGTGCAACTTATGGGAACAAGTTAAACGTTAGCTCATTGACAAAAGTTTAGCTAGGCCTAAGTTCTCAGTTGGAATGTGTCAGTTAGTAAGCCTCACCTGAAAAAAAAAAAAACTGTGGCCTGCTCAACGTATGGTCTAAGGGGACGGGCCCAGGACGGGGATTCACAGCCCTTCCCCCAATAGACTAAACCTTGCTGAATGGGGCAGACTTCGGTGCCTCAGTCGGGCAGGGATTATGCCCTTGGGTGGCATCTTAAGACGGGCAAGAAGTCACCTCCTCCTTGAGTCTTGAACGGCCGTGGTTCGACGCCATGGTTCGACGTCAACCGATTGGTTAGAAACAGCAGGGAGCTTTAAGCTCCCCGGAAACAGAGCCGTTGAAACGTCATCTGAATAACGAACGAATATTCAACTTACGTCAGGAACACGTTCGCTTTTCAACAATTAAAGAAAAACCGTGTAAAATACACAACATGTAGGCTGAGTGACGCAAAACCTGTCGTCCATTATTGCTGGAGATTTTACAAAAAATAAGAAAAAACTTCTTTACGCAGCAACATGCTGTTTCCTACAAAGAGAACTCATTAAAAACGTACAGTCTTTGTACTATTTACGGTATGATTTCATCACAGGTGACCACGTTAAGATGTCAAAGCAGAGCCCACGTTGTGTTGACACAAAAATTAATTTCCTCTTGTCACGGTAGAGGTGGCTGCCTCCCATACTAATTAACCCAATCGGGACTAATAATAATAACCCCCAACGAAACCTTCCATCGTGTCCTCCCGTCTCTCTTAATTACTTTCTACTAACAAATACGCATTTCAAGGGTTTTAATAACTTTAATTTGTGACACTGAAGCAACAGGTTGTTTGGTGTTTGTCTTGTTCACATACACAGCCTACCATACAGTTCAGACCAATGACATCTCAAATACTCCACGGAAACGGAAGAAAAGGATTCTTTTCAATGAAGCAGTTTAGTTGAAAGTGAAGTGAATACGTCTTCGATAACTTTAAATCATACCCCAAGAATGTTTTCAAAAATAAAGTCTATTTCATTGTATTTAAATAAAATGTTATCTTATTTAAACAGAAGAATTTTGTATCAGTAACAGGCTGATTTACAAAATGACATTTCATTCAAAACTGGGCAAAAGATAAGCTTTATTTCAAGAAACACTGGCTTTAGAAAGAAAAAAGAAATAGCTGTCTGTATTCTATATGTAGCTTGATAGGGACAGGTGGTTGGCCTCAAATTTAGAAATTTCAAATAATGCAACGTAAGTTACTCTTGCTATTCATTTTATTTCTGAAGATAAAAAGTCCTTGTTAAACTAACTAAAACCCTAGTTGTTTAAACCAGAATTGTGTTAGTTTAACCAGGATTTGCGTTAAAACTTAACATCGATTGGGTTGGAGTAAACAGAACACCGACCCTGGTTAAATTTAACCCCGGTGTTTTGAGAGTGTAGGGTAATTCTTACCCGGATAATGCTTTCTAGGGACTTTAACCACAGTGGGCAAGTTTAGATTTTCTGGTAGGGTACGTTGTTTAAGAGCATGTTTAGTTTTTGTTCGTGGGGCAATCATGCTAATGGATATTGCCCCGAGGGGGTTGTTCTCTGGTAGGGGAGTGATTAGAGTAGATATTGTGCAGTAAGGCCACTATTACTGATCGTGAATAGTTCTACAATTCCATCCTTAGTCACGGTAAATGATAATGAAGCATGTATGTGAAAGTGTACGACTGTTCATTCACCTACACTGCAGGTGAATGAACACTAGGCCGAAGGGAAAATGCTGGTACACGATGCATATATAGAATTAAGTTTTGAAGGTTGTTTGAGGGGTTGAAGTCCCTCCCCTAATGACCAGATTACATTCTGCTTGGAAAAACCTCATTGTCAGATAAATGTTTTGAAGATGGATAACAAATGTCTTCCTGCGACGAAAATGACTCAGTACTGTATAGTAAAACGAGCCTCGAACTTAATTGTTTTCTTTCTGTAAAGTGAAATCCTTTTTACATCAAGAAGAAATTGAAAATGTTGAATGCTAGCAATTACTTCGTAAGCTTAGTTTATTTACATTTAATTAACATTTTCTTCACAACGATTTACCTTTCCTAACCATGACTTCTCACTCACCGCTAACTGGCAAAATTTTAGTTTCGGTGCAGAGGTATTTGGCTCAGGTCCGATTTTTTGGCACTTAATAACCTGACCAACAGAAAGTCTCCGGGCCTTGACTGTAATCTCATTGAGTTTTCCAAGTTATTTTAGCCTGACTTGGATTTTTATATTCGTAAGCGTTAAATGATTGCTACAAAACTGTTTTACCCTCCATCACATTATTTCTATAGGTGTCATTACACTAATTTCAAAGCCTACCAATGATAAAAGTTAAATCTGAAATATTGGCGACCGATTGCTTACTATGCTGTAATTTATAAACTTGCTTCAAGTTGTATCGCAAACAGAAAGAAGAGAATTCATAGAAATCTTTTTGCTTTGAATCAAAAACGATACTTAAAGGGAATGTTTATTGGTGAATACAGAAGCATGCACTCTGCAACCCAGTGGCGTAGCTACGGGGGGAGGGGGCAGGGACAGGGGGAAAGTTGCCCCCTGTAAAATAATTTGGAGAAATTTGATGAAATGACATGCCCTTTTCCCATTTCTCAAAATTTTTGTTAGAATAAGATATTGTGAGACATTTCTCATACTTAATTCGTATTTTCATGCAACAAATTAACCCAGATTTCGTCAGTGTCGCATGAACTGGCCAGACTCGCGTTCCACAGAAATGTCCTCTCCGCGCAGCAGATTGAATGTTCTATATCTGGTTTACGCGCGGGTGTTATGATCAGTGTATTCCAGTGCTGCACATGAAGCTGTTATTCGGGAACTTAACAACAGCTGATCATCACTACGGTGAACGGTTGTAAACCCGAACTCAAGAATATGATCACCTTGTTCACAACCTTTGCGTTGTATACTGACAAACTGACAAGACACCAACGTAGCCCCCTAGAGTATATTGTCCTACAAGCTAGTAGCGGGAGGGGTTTAAACTATACCGATTTTACTCTGTGTCCATAACATTGGATGGGGTTGAAACAATCCACGGCTTACGATTAACATAACGTGAACATAACGTTAGCCTGGAAATTAGAATGGACGGGATCCATGGGCATACTCAGATTTTGTTACTACTTGTTCGGGAAAATAGCATTCTGCTCACTTGGGTTGTACCAATAAACGGGTACATGAATACCTTGTCCAAGGCTAGAACTTACTCGGTGATCTGTGTCGTACAAATGGGGGAGCACTGGGCCATGGCCCCCCTCACGGATGCCATTTTTTGTTCTAAAAAATACGTAGCCATACTTTAGTAACCAAGATTTTACTTCAAAAGATTGCATATGTGGCACCAGATTGCATGTAAGGACACTCAATTTTTCGAAAATTTTCAAAGGGGAAGGATTGTCTCTGCAAGACTCCCCCGGGTAATGCCATTTTTTAAATTCCTACAAATAGGCAAATTCTGTCAAATTCAAATTTTCCTTCAAAATGTAGCCTCTGTATTTCACTGGTGGCACCGATTGCATAAGAACTCCTACCTTTTGAAGAATTTTTAAGAGGGAGGGCCCACCTCATAGAATCCTTCCTTGGCTGGCAGAGACGTCGACGTACAAGACGGGGACAGGGGAGTGGAAGGTGTTCGGGTGCGGTGAGAAGTAGTTTGCCTTTTTCACGCAAGAGGTGTTAGGGGTTAAATCATTAACAGATGGAAATTCGATCAGTCACGGACAATTTCATCAATTCAGCGGATCTTTAATTTAACAATTTAGTTAGCTAGTTAGATAGAGTTTTATGGTCCAGTTTCCAACCTATTGGTTTAAGTTGAGCCGACCACGGTCTTTTTTACAGTTTCCAATTTAGCTAAGTGTCACAATGAGAGGCATTAGCATATTTTCAATTCGTTGTATAGTTTCCCCGAAATAATCAAGACCATTACGTTTTTGCCTTCGATCACTCTTTTGGGCAAATTACATTTTGAGGTTCAAAAAAGCTCCTAACTCTCTGATCATGGGCGTCCGCAGAAATTTTTACAAGGGGGGGGGGGGCAAGGTCATTCATGGATGGTTGAATTGTGTACATATCAAAGCGGAGCGCCACCATAGGTTGGCGCGGAGCGTACAAGAAAATTTTGGGCTTTACAAACCCTCCAGATGGCCGGAAACGACACTTGGCGAGTGTTATAAGCTGCATGTACCCAGCCCTGAAACAAGAATTTCATGTCTGTAATTTTAGATTTTTAGAATTTTCAATGTAAAAAATTGTTGAAGGGAAATCTACCTCTCTGTCACGGCCTCGCACGCCTATGCACGATAAAACTTACGCTATCAAACAGCCTGTATCCGTTACCCAATTATGAATCATACCCCCCCCCCCCCCATATTCACCTTGTATATCCTATTTACATCCGCGCGTCGCCACTTGAGATCAGCATGGGACCAAACGAAGCCAACGCATTCATCAATAGTCGGCAGGTCGGATGCCATATGCATACTACATACCTGAAAACCAGTACAATTTTGGCATAGTTTTTACAATTACAAATTTCCAATAGATGTCACGAATGATGGTCCCCAGATTTCGATTTCACTATTCAGCATACCATCGTCTCTTTTGCTATTCGTGGTCAAATGTCCGCATATTTCACGAGTAGAAAATGACGCTGTGAGTGAAGATATTTTGATGATTTATTTTTAATTTTTTTTATTTAAATTTTTAATTAATTTTTTCACAAGTTTGATTTTCCAGGGGGGGGGGGAGTGCCCCCCTTGCCCCCCCCCCTTCCGGACGCCCATGTCTCTGATCACTTTGCAGCTTGTGAACATATTTTGAAGCGATCATTTTATTGCCAAAGACAAAAGAAGATAACGGCTCGTTGGATTCTTCGTATAAATCTGGAAAATGCTATTTGCGGTTATTTTTCGAAATTCTCTCTGCACTCCGTACCAACCAATGGTGGCCCTCCGCTTAGATGATCTTTATGACAGAATAACGTTTTGTGGCCAAGAAAAACCGCAAACTAAAATGTTCCCTTCGCCTATACCGATCGATGCTCTTTTATTTTGACTCCTAAAAGTATGCAAATTTAATGACAAGTTTTACTTCGTAACTAAGGTAGCGTAAATGACATAAGAATGCGTGTAAAGACACAAAAGTTTCAGTCGTATCCTCATGAACCACCACAATTCAACTTTTAACACTGTTCCTGTCAAAGTCGAAAATGTAACACCGTTTTGCATCTAGGCTCCTTAAAAACTCCAAAAAATTTCAAAGGTACATACAAATAAACCAGATATTGTTGACCAAAATAATTATATGGCCTAAGAGTTGTTATTTCCGATTCCTCTATGTTATACTTTAAGATTAAAATACAGGTAATATTACATTATGACATGACAATGTTGTTATATTTGTAATTTGCATATTTTACTTACACACTGACCGGGAAAAGTTTTGGGGAAATTTCATAACTTTGCCCCTCTGGAAAGATATCCTAGCTACGCCACTGCTGCAACCTAATATTGTACCATGGAGCTACTCCACATTACCTCCATGGCTGTGTCCAGAGTCTAATCAACTTCCTGAATTTCTCGTTTGAGAAGATTTTGAATATTTTTTTACTTTTTAGATCATAACTTTTTGTACAACGTGCTAAGAAGCTACAATTTTGATCCTTCGTTTAGGTAGGTTCGACTATTCATGACAAATATTGCGTTTGGTATTTTAGTCAAGGGTCAAATGTTTCCTTTTTTTAGGTACAAAGGGGTTGTCGACAAGGAGATCCTTCATCCACTTACTTAGTGTTAGGCATCCTCTCTGAAATGATAGTTTAGTGGAGGGAATTTAAGTTGGGCGAAGGCATTTTAAAAATAAATAAGTATGCTGAAGACAAAGTCATTATTTTGAATGGGTCCGAAGCCTCCCTGTCTAGAAGTTTGAAAGTCCTATTACACGTCTGGCGTAAAAGTAAATGTCGAAAAATGTGTTTGAATGTCAAAGACGTTTTTATTCAAAAAATGTCTTGTTTTAAGTTATCTTGATTACAGTGTACAGGTTCGAACACTGAACTACATAGCCGTCATTATGTATTTGATATCGCTTATATAAATGTAGATTCATGTGGTATTTCCGTTCTAAGAGACCACTCGAAGAATGTACATAGTCGTACGTCTTATCTGTTGTAAGGCTTAATCACAAGTGCTAAAACAAAGGAATTACTTGGAAGATACAAGTGTTAGGACCATGGTGGTACGTTATGAGTAATTATTATATTATTTAAAGGTCCAGTCACACTTAGCGTGGAAACACGAACCTAGTAAACTACAAACTGTAAAATCCACCTTATATTCCTATCTTAACGAATTAGGAGTTTTTGAAGGTAGAAAATGTCAGTTATGTCAATTTCAATCAAGATAATTTTCAGCAAGTCTTGTCGATTGTGAAAATGTACTTTCTATATAATCCTTGTCGGTTTTCTTAAAAGTAAACGTCACTAATGAGTTAATGAATGTTAAAGTAATAAAACAAACGACGTAGCAATGTGTGATGGTATGTATTCCAATGGATGTATATTCCAACTGAGTTTGGAAAAGAGACGAACCTAATACAACCAAAGACTGTAAAATCCACCGTTTATTCCTTTCTTAATGAATTAAGAGATTTTGAAGGTATAGAAAATGTATATTATGTCAATTTCAATCAAGATAATTTTCAGCACGTCTTTTCGATTGTGAACAAGTACTTTTTATGTAATCCTTGTCAGTTTTAATTAAAGTAAACATCACTAATGAGTTAATAAAATTAATGTAAAAGCAATAAAAACAAATGACGTAGCAATGTGTGATGGTATGTATTCCAATGCATGTATGTTCCAACTGAGTTTGGAATACGATTCAACAGAGATTCAATAAAAAAGACAACTGCCCGTAAATTAAAGCAAGAAGTAAAGTAATATATCTTTATAATGCCTGCCCTCATATTACCAGGGGATGGATGTACATGCTTGTTTGTAACAACTCTTAGATGCACATGTCGTTCCGTTAGGATAGTTCAGCTCTCACTTCTTTATAAAAAGAAACACTTTGACTCGAAAAAAGTAATTTTGGCTGCGAGACTATCTAAGCGGAGCGCCACCATTGGTTGGCGCGGAGCGTAAAGAAAATTTTGAAAAATCTCGCATCCTCAGATGGACGCAAACTGTGTTTTCATGATTTTTCTAAAAGGGAACTAAATAGTCTTCATTTTAAACTTTCCTTTGCAATAATAAAAAAATCATCAACTTGCCAAGTGATCAGAAAATTACCACATAAAGTGTACCACAATCATTAGATGAATTGGTCTTGAATCTTTTCGAGGAATACTAAACAAAGGAGTTAAAAATATGCTTATGTTTCTCTATTGTGACCCTTGGCTAAATTCAAGATCAGCTAAATTAATGAAATTGTCTATGTGACTCCCCAAACCCCGACTATAAATGATTTTACTCCTAACATGTTCTGCATGATAAATGACAAACTATTCCTCTACGCACCTGAACACCCTCCTCTCCCCTGCCCCCGTTTCGCACGTCTGTGCTAGCCTGGGAAGGAGTCTAAAGGATAGGCCCCTTCCCTTGTAAAAATTTTGAAAGAGGTGTCCTTACATGCAATCTCGTGCCACGGAGACCCCCGTTTTCTAAAATAAAATTTGGAATTTGACAAAATTTGGGTATTTTATAGAGTTAATAAATGGCATCACTGAAGGGGACCTTTGGCAGACTATACCTCTCCTTTGAAACTTTTTGAGAAATTGGCAGTCCTTACCTGCAATCTGTTGCCACATATGCTACCTTTTGAAGTAATATTTTTGTTACCGAAGTGCGCACTTTAAGGATCTTAAAAAGGAAAAAAATGACATCTGTTAGGGAAGGGAAGGGGCAAGACCCAATGGCACCCTGCGGACACCACTGGTTTTGATTACACAGTGGCTTTTTGTATAGTCACCCTGAGGCAATAAACTGAGGTTGTGTCTGGATGAGGATGAATTTTAGACAGTTGTTTGAGGGACTTAAGGAAGTAGGTTAAGAGAATTGAAACTGTTGAGTGAGACGGTTGGCGTGAATATCATTCTACATCTTTACATCAAAAGCTGCTACTTGTATCACGATACAACGGCGGGAGAGGGGCTACATCAGTTTGGTATCTTCTTAATGACGCACAAGTTCGTTAGCCACGGTTATCTTACCTGGAATGTTTGTACCGTACGTCACGCAGTAGATCGGCGAATGCTTGCACAAAAAGGTGCAAATCGACGACCTACCATGCAGTGACGGAGCCTCGGAGACGTGGCAGAGACAGTCGACGGATCGTGGTGGCGTTCCCAGCGTTTCTATTGGTGGGGAGGATTATTGAGTATGCTGTGCGATCGTCGAACTAGGAAGGAGGTCTGGGGGGGGGGGGGGGCTTCTCTCTGAAAATTTTTGAAAGATTTGATGTCCTCATATACAATGTTTTACACATATGATGCCTTTCAAAGAAAAAATTGTGTTATAACTTTTCATATATTTTAGGGACAAAAACAAAAATCAGTGAGGGGGCATTACTCAACACCTCGCGGTTAGGCCACGGACCGAAGGTCTGCGAACGAACAGAAATTTCCACTGATCACCTTTTTTTCGGGTCACATACCGCGTATTTGACAACTGTTGATTAGTTTTCAGCAATTAAGAAAACCTTGTGTTCCAACAGTCGTTCTGGATGAAATTGTAATTATAATTGTCGAAGAATGGTAACTTACCCGCGTCCGCAGGGGTTGTCAAAAGGAGCAGCAACCCTGTGATAAAACCTTTAGAGAGTTCATACTTCCATGTTTCAAAATTATGAACCTCCATAGCAGGTCCAATATGTACTACTTCAGTTTGGGCATAAATATCTTTATGAGTGAGCCATTGTAGACACAGATACATGGGTAACACACATCCGCCACTGTGCGCAATGTCACCACTTAATTGGTATAGTCCTGCATGTGATCTCTCGTTCATGAGTAAATTTGCTCCAGACAACGATCAATAAAGAAATAGCCACCACCAGGATTCAGTAAGATTGTCTAGTTGTTGCATAAACTAGAAATATCGGCTTTAAGCATCCTCGCAATTACACTAAATTGGAAAAGAAAGTTTGGGTACTAAGACTGTAAATTGGGAACATGACTGAAACACAAAGAGGGTGAAAAAGCTTTGACCTTCGTTAAAAGTAGTCATTGTTCGGGTGTCTTAAAGGTAAAGAGCAGTCCCCAAACTTATTTTGAAGAAAAAGCTAAATAACACAATTTTCATCTTATTTCTCTTCAAAGTGTCTTTCATTACATTTTTAAGACTTACTATATTGCATATTCAAGGTAAACCAAACAGTTATTTCTGGTAAATTTCACATTTGAAGAGAAAAAACATTGTCACATGACTCGCAACAGCCCATCATGAAACTGGACAGTCTTCAAGTAGGTAAAAGAGAACAAGGAAAAGGCAAAATTGAAATGAGTCGCAAGCTGGAATCACAACTTACATCTAGTGATATCAAGGCTTGTGACGGCAGTGTCAAGTGGTTAGAACACCTGACTTGCAGCCGACGGGAGGTCTGGAGTTCGACTCATGGCCGAATCGTACAGAAGGCTTTAAAAATGGAACCCATTGAAGTTGTTCTACTTGCTGAACATAAGCAATGGAGTACTGAAAACAAGCCATTGACCCACAAGCGGTAAAAGAACGTGGTCGCATAGTCTGATTTTGGCTAGGAATTGAGCCGTAACACTGAATCTATCTAACTTCTAAACTACACTCTAAAAGTAAAAGAGTGAACTTAGTCACTCTTTGATAGAGTGAAAAGTGTAAATTAACTCTACTAGAGTGATAATTCACCCCAAGAGGAGTGAAACTCACTCCAAAAAGAGTGAAATTCACTACAGGAAGAGGGAAAATTCTCTCTTCCACGAGTGCCTGCAATGATCACTCTTTTTTAAGAGTGATTACTGTAGGCACTCCATCAAGAGTTAAATTTGGCTCGTTTTAAGGGAATTTCGCTGTTTTTGGAGTGAATTTCAATCTTCTTGGAGTGAATTATTACTCTAATGGAGTGAATTCACACTTTCACTCTATCAAAGAGTGACTAAGTTCACTCTTTTGATTTTGGAGTGTAGAACTGTAGAAGAAGCTAGTTCGTATCCAAAGAGGGGAAAGGATCTACAGAAGAACGACTGGTTTGCTTGAGAGAAGGTTCCCTACACTCAGTGGCGTAGCTACTGGGGGGGGGGGGGCAGAGGGGGCAAGTCGCCCCCCTGGAAAATAATTTGGGGAAATTTGATGAAATTGGGGAAATTTGATGAATTTTCTTACTCTAACAAAAAATTTGTGTTAGAATAAAAAATTCTGAGACATTTCTCATACATAATTCAGATTTTCATGCAACAAATTAACCCAGATTTGAGTTATCGTCATTGTCCCATGAACCGACCCTACTTGTGTTCCACAGAAATATCCTCGCCGGGTTGCAGATTGAATGTTCTCTTGTATATATGCGCGGTTTTTATGATCAGTGCATTTCAGTGCACAGGAAGCTGTTATTCAGGAATTTAACAACAGCTGATGCAGTACGAAAAACACTGAAAGGCTGTAAACCCGAACTTATCCCCTTGCACACAGTCTCTGCGTTGTACACTTTGGGAATTCAGTAAAAGGATGTGAGAACTAACAAGTCACTAACGTAGAACCCCCGCCCCCGAGTTCATTATATTGTCATGCAAGCTAGTAGTAGCTATACCGATTTTACTCTGTGTACATAACGATGGATGGGGCTGAAACAATCCATGGCCAACGATTAACTTAAAGTTAGTCTAGGAATTAGAATGAACCTTATCCATTGGCATACTTAGATTTTTTAACTTAGCCTAATCCTTAGAGGTTTACAGGTAGTTCGGGAAAAAAGCTTTCTGCTCACTTGGGGTGTAACAATAAACGGGTCTATGAGTACCTTGTAGCCTTCTTCACTTAACAGACTGCTGTTCTAACACGATATCCTGTGCAATCGAGCCACTATTAGGCCTCCTTTTAGTGGCGTACGAAGGGGGCCATTGGGCCATGCCCCCTCACAGATGCCACTTTTTCTTTGTTCTTAATAATAAGTAGTTAAATATAACATAGATTATACTTCAAAAGATAGCATGTGTGGCACCAGGTTGCATATAAGGACACCCAATTTTTTAAAAAAATTTCAAAGGAGAAGGATTGTCTCTGCAACGACGTCCCTCAGTGATGCAAATATTTTAATTCCTACAAATAGGCAAATTCTGTCAAGTTCCAATTTTTACTTTAAAAGGTAGACTCTGTTTCCCACTGGTGGCATCGATAAAAATAAAGACTACATGTTTAGATTCTCTTTTCAAGCACGAGTACGCTATTTTTAACCAACCAACGAAATTTTTTACGCTCCGCGCCAACCAATGGTGTCGTTTCGCTCAGTCTTTTGGGAAAAATTACATTTTGGGGTCAGATTACCCCTTAACTCTCTGATCACTTTTCAGTTTTCGAACATATTTTGAAGGAAGGATTTTATTTGCAAACGACAAAAGAAGGTAGTGACTGGGTAGATTCTTCGTATAAGTCTGGAAAATGCTATTTCCGGCCATCTGAGGGGTCTGATTTTTCAAAATTTTCTCTACGCTCCGCGCCAACTAATGGTGGCGCTCCGCTTAGATGATCTTTATGACAAAATAACGTTTTGTAGCCAAGAAATGCCACACATCCTATACCGATCAATGCTCTTTTATTTTGACTCCTAAAAGTGTGCAAATTGAATGACAAGTTTTACTTCGTAAGGTAGCATAAATGGCATAAGAATGTATGTTAAGACGCAAAAGTTTCAGTTTTATCCTCATGAACCATCACGATTCAACTTTTTACACTGTTCCTGTCAAATTCGCAAATCTTGCACCATTTTGCATCTAGGGTCCTTGAAAAAGTCAAAATTTCTGGACACCCCTCCTCTTAGACCATACTGCATGCCCCCCCCCCTTCAGAGAAATCCTGGGTACGCCACTGCGTTAGTACATACAAATAAACCAGTATTGTTGACCAAAATAACATACTAAGAGCTGTTATTTCCAATTGCTCTATGTTATACTTTAAGATTAAAAGTGCAGGTAATACAGGAATACAGGGACCGCGGAGACGGGGGAGGCAAGGGGGGGGGGGGCTTTAGCCCCCACACTTACATAATGACATTGTAATGTTGCTATAATTGTACATTTGCATTTTTTATATGAAATACATACACATTGTCCGGGAAAAATTTTGGGGAAATTCCATACCTTTGCCCCCCCCCCCCGGAAAAATTCCTAGCTACGCCACTGCCTATACTGCCGGCCCAAACCAATGTAAAATTTATTCACTTGGAACAAGTTAGTTCATTGAACCATTATTTTGGACTTTCTTGTTGTACATCTCACATTACCTGCGTTGTTTACCTATAAAATTAAAAATGTTTTTATGACCTTCAACACGTCCTGTTTGCCTGCATAGTACGTTGCACCAGGTTGCACAGAGAGGTCGTAGTTAATTACATCACCCCATAAGAGTAAGAGTGCTACCACAACTTGTTTCAAGAAGCAGCAACTTTCAGAAAAAATAGAAATAATTGTAATTTGAGTAGTAAAACAATAACATAACAAAATATTGCGCAATGCACCAAATTAAAATTAGTCTATAAACTTCATCATTTTATATCTCAGCTCAAGAATGTCCAAGATGGGAGTTGGACTGTTAGAATTCATTTCTAACAGTCCAACTCCCAACTATATTTAATATATATATATATATATATAAGTTTGAATTTTTAACTTGATTTTAATTCAAACTTCTTTTGACAGGTTCATAGATATACTTCTAATCAAGGATAAAATTAGACTATAAATGGAGAACAATGAACCACGTCGCTTCTTAATGTGTATAAGGCTGGGACAGCCAAAAAGCAAGAAACTATAACGGCCACCTCCAACAGAATTAACAAGCACAATCCAAATAAGGTGTTTGGCAAGTAAACACTTACCGGTATTTTGTACCGCCACTTTATAAACGCGATTAAATTTTAAACCAGGTAAAATTATTAAACACTAGTAGCAATGAAAAGCGTTTAAAAGCGAAATGTTTAGGATTTAGACAAGTGCGTTCAACATTTAAACGTGTTTACAAAGTGGAGTAAATGTGTTTAGAAAAACGCGCTAAACACCATTTTAGAATGAACTGCAATTGCAATTAATAACGATTACGATTATTTGAAAAATGACGTCTACTGTAATCTATTACGATTTCTAAAGAAAAATGAGGTCGATTGTAATCTATTACGATTAATTTAGAAAAAATGAGATCGATTGTAATCTATTAATATTACTTAAGAAAAATGAGGTAGATTGAAATCGATTACGATTACTAGTAAAGAAAAACGACGTCGATTACAATTCGAATACGATTACTTAAGAAAAATTAGGTCGATTGTAATCGATTAAGATCACTTTAAAAATGAGATCGATTTTAATCTGTTACAATTGCTTAGGAAAAATGAGATCAATTGTAAGAAAAATGAGATCAGTTGTAGTCGATTACGATAACTGAAGAAAATGAGATAAATTGTAATCGATTACGATTTCTCCATGTCTGAATCTATTCCACTATCTTTTAACAATTTTACACCATTATGGAGTGTTTGCTAGATATCGACCGTGGAAAAGAACTTTCTGGTTGTTACGAAAAGAGTGCGATATGAAATTTTGTAATCAAAGTTTGTAAGGAAGAAACCCCATGACACATATGTTAAGCATTCATGAGCAGAAATAAAATAAAAAAATAAAAAGTAAAATTAACACCACAAAAAAGAAGATGAAGAAAACGACAAAAAATGTTACACTAAAGGGGTGATGTAACCTCCCTGGATACTTTCAGTCCTTTTATTGTAATTGTTATGAGTCCAAATAAAAGCTCATTGACTCTCATGTTGAATTGAGTTCTCGTATTTGCAATGAGTCAATGTTTTATGCTTGCTGAGGTTTAAGAAATCCTGCGATTTCATGGCACTAAAAACCGAAATAATAGATACAAAAGCCTTTTACTTTACGTAGTTTACTATAACTGCTCCAAAACGATTACGGGCAGGGATCTTGACGTGCAAAAAAAATTACACTCACACTCACTCTGAGCTCATAAGTTCACAGTACACTGTGGACTTCTCTCCTTGAACCAAGAACTGTATTTCCACAATGAACACATCTTTAATATTCACAAACGATAAATTTTAGCCCTGGTTAATCTAATGAAATTCGTGTATCAACAGTACGAAGCCGACCCGAAAACAAGCCCCAACTTTAAACGCAAGTGCATCTGAAAACACGAAAACCTCGAGAAATCGAACAAGCCAAAGTCAAGCAAATTGGTCTTTGTATTACATGTTCATGGTCATTTGCAAGTTAGGACATTCTTTGCATTACTTCAATTGCTTCTTCTCAAATTTATTATTTTTATGATTTTTATGATTTTGCGGCTGTACCTTGAGTTTATTTTTTCCCAGTACCCGCTCTTTTACCTCTCTTTACCTATTTGCTGTAAATACTTATTTTTTAACCTTTGCTGAGAAATTTCGTTTAAATTGTTTTTGCTATACAAGTGCAGGTTTGATGCTGTTTGCAAGTCTAAGGTTGAATTTGAACCTGCAGGCAAATATTCTCAAGCTTATAAACAGAGGGAGGGGTCCTTTAAACTGACTATTTTGCCCGCTTTAATGCCTTGTCTGACTGCCGGTATATTCTACAACATGGTAGGCCTTAGATGAATTCAAACATAAAGAAACTTACCTTCGTGACTGTAACCCCCGAAATACACAATTAAGAATGGTTTCTGAAAATTAGATCCAACTTGTACGGGTTTCCTTATTTACACCAGAATCAGTTTGCTTGTTTGAAATAATCGTCAAATTCTCCTTGCGATGCACAAAATACCCTGATAATGATTATGTCTTGCGAGAGAGAAAAAAAGTAGTCTTGATTTTCCTTTGTTTCTCTTGAATGGATCTCTTTCTCGTAAAGTTTTGTTCAAATGTCAGGACCGTGGATCCGATCTTTCAACAATTCATTCAATACGTCATTAGAGGCAACGGCCCTAATTACTTACGGTACGCTGTTGTAGTACTACACCACACTCAAGCTATCAATTAATATCCTTTGCCTAACTAATAATCCCTCCATCGGTCTGCAGAGCTACTAAACACGGACAGAGGATAATACATAAGATTTAAAGCGGTATGAAACTTTTTTGCAACCTGTGTCATCGATGAGTGTTAATGGAAATTTGCATTCTCTTTTTAAGAAAGTTTTCATATTTTAAAACCAATATTTGTAGACACAAAACGTTATGTAATTCAAAAAATGCAGTTAAGTAACTTTCCTTTCAAATATGTAAGTTCTAACAGACAGAAATTTCACATATTTGATGCTCAAGAAAAATTTGACAATAAATTTCAAAAATTCAAACGATGCAAATTAGGTAGGCCTAACTCTTGTAACTGTCTAATGGGCGATATTTTGGAGAGGTAATGATGTTTTTGGAAGTATTGGTGAGACGGATAAGACAAACTACCCTCAGATAATGAGTAAATCAATCAATTAATTGCCAATTAGCTTTGCTTATTACAATGAAATGAGGTCAGGGACTCCATGGCAACTCCCTGATGAGGTAAATACCGTGAGTTTGTTGGAACGCGAACAAAAGAAAAAATAGAAATGAATGAACGAGTAAATAAATAAAGCATGAAAAGCCTAGTAAATTAAAAAAAAATTGCTTCGCTATCTGGCTATGTTGTACTTTCCGCTAACAAGAACACATATGTCCTTATCGGTGAATTGTAAAGATGATGTGATTTTACATCGTCAGGCAAAACCATCTCATGACAGAAACTTAAGTTTTACCAACTAAGTCCCTGTGGTCACTCACATACAGTAGGGTAGCTACGGGGATGACGGTTGGGGCCAGGGATAAGCCCAAAATTTTCATGGGTCCCCAAATTCATGAAGGTTTAATAAATTTTAATATAATGATAAATTTTTCTAAATGCTTTGTTGAGGTCCCTCCTTCATGTGCCATCCCCTATAAACCACAAAGTTCTAGCTTCGCTCCTGCTCCCAAAACTGTTTTTATATCCTAGTGCAAACACAACTTAGTTTATTGCCTGAGGGCATATACCCCGGAGAGCCCTCCAGACCCTAAGTACAACAGATATTTGTTGCGAACTGAATGTACATTACTGTCTTTACGTGCTTGCTAACGGGCATGAAGAATAAAAAAGGAGGAACTGACGTTAAACACAAGGACAAATGTCACCCATGTGTAGCGCCTGTGACTGTCGTCCCTTAGGTTGCCGCTCCTCAGATGAGCTGAACGAAAAAAACTTCGTCCACTCCTCGGGCTGAAGGACAAATGTTATTTGCAGCAGAGAGTTGTGGTAACTCTCTGTTTGCAGTGACAATATGCAATCCGTGAACTATTTGCAAGAGAAAGGACCAGTGACGCCATCCATATCCTTGGAGCCTTCGCGACTACGGAGGCGCGCCTTCTCGGTACGGGCCAGAAGTCCAAAACACTGTCCCAATACATTAGGTTGGTATCCACTATGTTTCCCTTTCTGGGAAATTCTCCCTTTTTTGTTTAAATGTGGAAACAGTAGCAATCTCAAGTGAAACAGAGGTTTACATAGCTCGCGGAGCGGACAAATGTTTTCGTCCAGCTCATCGCTACGAATGAGGGGTGGCAGCCTAAAGGGGGCTGCAGCCAAGAGGCGCTACGCAGGCTAAGATTAACAGGGCTTGGATAATCCAATGCAAGGATCACAAGGATGTTATCTGAATGCATAAAGCATGTATTCAGATATAGGTATACTAGTAGGCCACTATCTGCAGCCGACATTCATTGTCATTATCATTTTGTGGCTGCTCATGACCCTTGTATGGAACGAGTGCAGAACGAATGTAATGAATAAGACATTGTTGGGATATATTGTCTAATAAGTAGAAAAATGGTGAAAAGAAAAAAGAGCAAGACGGCCCATTTTCTGTAACCCTGATTCTATGTTCCCCGGATAACTTGCAGATTTGTGCGCACTTAGCCTGCAGGGGCGTAGATTTGGCTTGTGGATGAGGGGAGGGCAAAACTTTCCCGGCCAACAGCCGGACCTCTGATCGTGTCCGTGACCGGAATCGTCTATGAGCAATACGCCCACACAGGCGGGAGAACATACCTATTCACAAACAAACAACTACGCACACACACTCTCATTGACGATTACATGCACAAAACAAAGATAGATGGCGCATTAAAAACTCAGTATTACTGCTTTTAAATAGGCTCAAATTGACTTTTTGTAGAAGTTCTAAACTCATGTGTACACCGCAATGGTACATTTGTTTATTTTGTCTTTTTTTTTTCTTCAGGGCGGACAGCAAAAGGATATTTTTGCCCAGGCTATTTTCATTGGTGGGGGAATTTTCCCCACAGAATCGACGCCCTGATTCCAAGTATTGCCCTACTTATTTAGTATATGTATTCAATGGGCCTGTCAAGTGCCTTTTCCAGCGACCATAGAGATATTTCCAGCCCAAATTTTCAAATGCTTCTCGACAAGTGATGGTGGCGCTCTGCTGAGATAATCCTCAACAATTTCCAGCCCCTAGGCAAAGATCCAAGCATCGGGAGAACTATACAAAACTACCGCAGACACATGTTGAGTTATTTCATTTCATTTATTTTGTCTATACACACAAACAAAGAAACGATACATGCTGTAGTATAAACAGGACACCAGAAAAAAAAAAGAAAAAAGAAAAAAAAAGATATCTATCATAGCTAGTGACCTGATAAACAAAAAAAGGAAAAAGTGTGTTTAGCACCCCATTCCCACCCGCTATCCAAACCCCTGAAAGTTATTTGGTTGATGCGTTTACATGGTTACGGTCGCATTTTACGAACGCTTTTTAAAAACTCATTGCAGCGCTCAGATTTTACCTCGCGACCCAATTTTGGGTCGTGAATCTCAATTTGGGAAGCGAGATTTCAACTCAACACTGCGAATTTATATATTGCAATCCACCATTTTTAATACAGCCTCAGGTATGACATACCTATGATTTAGAGGTCTAAAGACTGAGAGATTGGCTGGTCCAGTGACGTGTCTTTTGGGGGCGTGGAGAAAAAATGTTTTAAAGATGGAGTGTCGTCATGAAAAAAATTCTCAAAACGCAAACCTTCGGTAACCTTATCACGAATTGCGTCAGAACTACATGACTTCATAATTAATATCTGAAATATGAATGTTTCAAATATTAATTATGAAGTCACGTGGTCATGACGTAATCCGTGAAAAGGTCACCGGAGGCTTGCGTTTTAAGAATTCTTTTTCATGACGACACTCCATCTTTAAGGAGAAAAAATTGTTCTGGGGTAAATGTTTGGTTTTTGACGCGAGGCTCTGATAGTCGCTAGAGAGTAGGCAACCGAAGCAACTAATCGTTGGCGGGGTAAATAGAAGGTTACCAAGTATGGTCCATGGAATGCTTGTCTATAGACACAATTACACAGTTTGGGGTGGGAGACACTGATTTGTTACATCACGGCGATTACCTATATAACACGTGGTAGGCATTGTGCTAGTGCTTCCGGAAGAAAATACCTAATGTCCTGGGTAGGACGTTAAACTGCATTCGGTTGTGGAGTTTGTGTAAACGTGGGAACAATGAGGTTGCCCTTTGAGGTTGCCCTGTGTTGCCTCTGGGGACGATGCTCCGGGCGTGGGGTGGCCTGGAAGGGTGGTGGGGTGTGTTCTAGGTTTTTGTTGTCTTGAGGGTTGGTGTGAGGTTGATGTTGAAGGCGGTTGTGGGTGAGTTGGCGGGTTGTTTGGGTGGTGGGGTGGGGTTGGAGCGTCTCTTTCGTTTGTGACAAACTTTTTGGTTACAAGGTTTGTGTGTAGATGGTTAATGGTAAGCGTTTGTGTTTTTGCCAGGACGGTTTGAGTTCTCTATTTGTTACAACGTGCCCTTTTCTATTTTCGTTTAAAAAAGAAAATACATAATGCAAGAAAACAGCAAAGCACCACTTTTCTGTAAAAAGAAATCAAATTATTTGATTCCATTGTTAGTACTAAACCGCAGTTGAACCTTTCGTATTTCATTTAACGTTTTTTATTTACATAACTGCTGTGAAAAAGATGCAAATTTAATTTCAACTTTCTGTAACATGTTTTCTCTACCTTATAAGGTAAAATCGGGATAACTTTATTAGAGACAAGTGTACATTATACTGCTTTAATGTGTTCACCGACGAACGGCACACGGATTCTACGTCAGTCTGTTTGCCCTACGGTGTGTTCAGGAAATTAGTTGCAAGTTTTGTTTGTCAAAAGGAAAGGAATGCATCTCGCGTAACAAGTTGCAAACTAAAAAAAAAAGAATATCAAGCGGCGCTGTTTACAATCTGAAATTCGGCAAGAGCAATATTTCCGTCATGTGGTCACACAATCTGCACTTCTTGTGACGGACATTGTTCAAAGGAGTTCCATTTTCAAAGTGATTTTCCACCTCTATCTAGAAAGCTTTTTACATTACTTCTTGACCAACTAAATAACGTAATAATAACTCAGAAAATAAAAAATGCTCATGCATGGTGTTCTGTACACCAAGCAAACGGTTAATAAATGGGGCATCAGTGACGGTGTTTAACCAGGGAGGTGTAACTAACCACACCTCCCTGGTTTAACATTTGAAGCTTGCACCTAGATTGGAACGATCTCTTATAACGATGGTGATAACCTTTGACCCATTCCCAAGATGCATTTTCATTGAAAATTTCCCAAATGACCTTGAATTTGTTAGTTTTTTTTTTTGAAGGAACGTTTTATTTCTGCCGTCAAATACATATATATACAGACAAATATATACAAAGTTTTGCTAAATAAAAATAATATTTACAAGTATTTACAGTATTTAATTTAACTTAACGCACATAATTTCGACAGTATATTTTACATTTCAATATTGAATAAAAGCAAACGCAAAATTAATTGTCAGTGTAATACAAACGAAAGGAAAGTTTACCATCGTTGACTGAAACAAAGGAATTACCAGCTGTCCAGACCTTTTTAAACTTAGAATCACTGTATCTCTCTTTGTCTGCCTTAACCCGATTTTCAATGTGATTCGTTATTGCCGAGATTAAAGCTCGGGTTGAATGAAGTTTAGACTCAAAAACGTGAAGGCATCTAGACTTCCATATAACAAATTTTGTTACGCAAACCACAAACCATAATCTATTGAAAACAGCCTTCGGAACTTTAACCTCTGGAAAACCATGCAAAAATAATTTAGTATTCGTATGGAACTGACTACCCGGAGAAAAGTTAAGTACTAAATTTAACCAAGAAAGAATTGGCCTAACTTTCGGACATCCGCTAAAAATGTGTTCGACGGACTCAACGCACGAACAACTAGTCATCTGGCAAATCCCATCACCCATCTTCCACTTCCTAATTTTACTGCCCGTGTAAAGCACACCATGGGCCAAGCGCCACTGGAAGTCTCTCAATTTATTGTCCAAAATACTATTATTTGCTACTTCCCAAATTTGAGACCATGGATAACTGGGATTATGTTCTACACAAGCAATTTTCACATCAGAATCGCCTAGAAGTTTAACTAGCTGTTTCGTGCGATTGAGCGAGGTGAATGTCTGATCTAATGTATACAGACGTTTAACAACTTGACAAGAGTAAAACAAGTGGTCGGTGCAGACATCAGCATTGGGCATAGAGTTAGACCAAAGTTGAGAATAATGAACTCGAAGTACTTTGGCAGTAAAATATCTAGCAAGGGTCAGATAAGTAGGGTGGGCGTAGAGTCCAACATATGAAACAAGGACTTAGCTAGGAGAATGTCCATTTTGTCTTTAAGGCTGTCGAGTCCCAACCCACCTTGGTCCTTGGGAAGAACCATGACCTTGCGATTTACTAGTCAGGCTTTTTCTCTCCCCAAATGAATTTGTTAGTTAGATGGAATTTAACTGCCCGGTTTCAACTCCACTGCACAATGGCAGCAGGTTCCGTTTTTAAAGTAAAATCTTCGGTATGACCAGGCCAGGACTTGAACTTTTAACCTCCCGACTTCAAGTCTGATGCTCTAACCACTGGACCATACCGACTGTCCCCAAATTGCCTTTAATCAGACCGAATTAAGTCGCGGTCACACTAAACGAATTAAGATCTGACTCGGATCCATTTTTCGGGTTGTTTTTAATTTCTCCTCCACCTCTGGTCTTAAAGAGCTGTCAACCAGTGTAAATATATGGTTTGCATGTGATGTCAAGAAAATAAAAGCCAAATGGCTTTTCATGACGTCACACAAATATACATTCGTAGTCCGATAAACTCTGTGTATCGCTTTGACGTCACGAAATAATTAGAATAAACTTAATTTTCATAGTCTTGCAGTGCATTTTACATGTTATTTTATGTAAAATGTCATTATTTTAGTAAAACATTAGACACAACTATGCTGTGGAAGATCTCAAAGGACCCATCCCTCAGAAGATAATTTTTGTTCGTTTATAAAAGGCATCATCACACAAAGTAATGAGATGTAACTAAATAAGTTTTATTGGGGGTGGGGAGGGGTGAAGGCATTTTTCTCCTTGCAATATTAGTCAGTACCCTGTGGTTTAATGGTATTAAAAGAAAAGTAAATAGACTCTGCTTTCTCTAGTTTTGTCTCTGAATACTCTGGATTCATATTTTTCTATTTTGGCAGCCACGCTATCAGTGTAACAGCCAGAGTTTTCTTCGTGAGGGCCTGATCACTTTTGTGGGAGTAGATTTCTGATTGAAACGGTCTAGTATCTAAGCCGGGAACCACCATCGGTTTGTGCGGAGCCCACAGAAAGTTTGTTATATATCGCAACACATCAGACAGCAGCCAAAAATGGTATTCCCAGCCTCCTTTAGGTAAACTCTAAGCAGTAGTTACGTCGAACTTTTGATTTTAATAAAATGTTCACATCAATAAAAATGAATAAAGTGAAAAGTGATTCGAAAACTACCAAATACCACTTCCACTTTCCGAGCAAAGGTGTGGGCACCATATATAACTTTACCTGTTTACAGCCCCCCCCCTTTTTCCATGTAATGTGACCCTTTAAAACATCACAGAATTTTTTGAAACTTTCGAACGAATATTCCACTATTTTCCAAGTTGGAAAGTTTTGTGCACCAATATGAAGTGAGAGTGAGGGAAAAGTGTTTTTCTATTGGTTGCCTGAATATATGTTGATTGTTTGTCTTTTTTAAATACTCTAATATATGTCTCATCCTGAAAAACGTAAATTTCTATCCTGCCACGGTCACGTTTTTGTTAGTTTGAGCAGGAAGTGAACCACTCCATTTCCTTGAATTACAAGCTTGCCTGTGGCTTGTTTTTGAAATATCAATTTTTGAAGAATCATGTGTTGAAAAATTCTCATGTTCAAGCATTTTTCATTTTTGTTGAGTGTAAGAGAAGGTTACAATATCCTCGTGGATATTTTGAGAAAAGTCTTAAAGGGCAAGAACAGTCACCTCACGAGAGAACTTGTACTGAACTCGGTGTATTCCGCTCTGCATCCCACAATTCTATGGACAGTGCATGTAATGTGTGCGTCCAATCCTTAGATGGTCGCCACCGACTGCGTCAAAAAAGGTGCATCAAGATGGCCGCCGTGACGGTATAAATCGTCAGATTTGACGACGACTCTGTTATATTTTAAACAAAAGTTTAACTTGAATGGGAAATAATTTCATATTGCTGCAATACGTGAAGTGATTTTGATCTTGTTTTGACATATTTCAAAAATATTTCAATTTTCTTGCAAAACATGGGGATATACTTGAGTAAGTCAAAACTTCCACACAAAATCATAGCAGACGGCCATCTTGGTGCGCTTTTTCTCACACTTACGTGGTAGCGACAGTCTACCGCGCAGTATACTCTGTCCATATAGGCCTATAAGAAGTCCTTGGGGGTAAACCCAGGGAACCCCTGAAAACTTCCTGGCCAAACGAATTACTGCACTCGCTTATGAAACCGGAACAATGCTCTCCGAAGGTGAGGGGTGATTAAAACCTTGATTTTGTAATGTAATACCACATAAATAGTACAGCATTTGCAACTTTCGTGAGTACGCCCTCCTTTTCCCCAGAAATCCTCCATAAAAACGTCAAGTTTAAAGAGCGTCCTCTGTTTTTCTTCCTACCACAAAAAAGGTGGTGTAATGACGTCTTTACCATGAAAAGGGTAGCTGCAAAATGAAAACGTTAATATGACCCTTCGACTGACATCCAGATGTCCAAATGATATTTACGAAAAAGGTATTAAGTTTTTTGACAAGATTCTGTATGATAAACTTCTCATTACGAAGAAGTGGAACTATGGCTTACCACAATTGACTTCGACGTTTTTTTTTTCAGACTAGAGCCCTATTACCATTTCACACTGTCCCACCACAACCATCCCTTCTCTCATTCTACCATTCCTAGTATGAGACTTAGATAGGCAGGAATTTTGGTTTGAGGGACTATACGTAGAACCAGATCGCCAGTCGGAAGAGAAGGGATACCCATCTCCTTGGAGATATTTTGGAATATATAAGTTTTCTCAGAGCAATCTGGTGCTTCATTTGAAGTCAATTTTGCACTTCCCACAGGCGTGCATTGGCATTACGTATATGTATATTAATTTCAAATTTCGATAGAGGTAGGCATTCCCTCCTGGCCTCGGTCTAACCACGCCAATATGTTCGGTAGCTTAGACGAGCAATTAGATTGTCTGGATATAGCAGTATAGGCCTATTGCAATTAATAAGAAGTAGTTCCAAGAAATGTCTCTGCTACAATACAATTTGATGATGAATGGGATGATTTAATCATGACCTTACAGGACGGGAATGGAGAGGGGGTTGGCAAACACTTAGCTCAATCGGACAGACTTTGGTGCCTCAGTCGGGCAGAGATTATGCCCAGGTTAGGAATCTCCAATCGGGGAAAAAGTCACTGCCGCCTTTGAGAGAGGCTGAGAGATGGTACTCGTACAACCATGTATTTAATGACTTTCTCCGCTATATAGGATAATTCTGGGTCAAAAAATTTGTAGGTCGAGCTATAGAATACGGTAAATCCTTGCACCATACCCGTAATATTCATCAGGCGTGGATCGTAAACTGCGAGAACTGCTCAGTGTATAGAAAGCCAGTGTTTTGCATCGGCGTTGTTGTAAAACTCGTACTCGTATCTTTGAGAAAAAATCCGCTCGGGATATTTTAAATACAAAATATTTACAGCCTGACAAGAGACTTTTAAAAGGTTTGATACTTTGCGAATAATCTGACGGAAAATATGGATAGTGTTGGAACAATTTGAGTTAGAAATATTCAAATAAGATTTATCACTTAGGTACCAACTACCAAGTGAAAAAAACTCAAAATATATCTAAGGGATTATGGCTTGGATTTAGTTGCTTAAAAAAAACAAAATTAAAAAAAAAAAAAAATCGATGGGGGGGGGGGAGATCCCCTTGTCCATGCCAACCCCTAGGTGAATTTAATTAGGTAGGACCAATGAAGTAACGATAAATGGGTGCGAGTTTTCATTGAATGCTTTCCTGGGAGATGAGTCCAAGGAATCTGGATTGCTCGGATCTTGGAAAATGTTCGAATACGAAAACAACAAAAATTACAAGTGGTGTTTGACAAATTTCGAAACATATTTAAACACCTACAACCAATAGGTAATGAAAGAGAAGGGGGGGGGGGATAACGGTAACTTATGGACGAAAAACTTTACAGATTTGGCTCATACCACTGGGTTTAAGTTTGCTGTAAAACAACACTTAGCTAAGTCTGCTTTGCTAACAAACTTTTTTATCATATCGTGAGCATAGTTTATGATAGTTGAGTAGTTCTACCTTCAACTACGCAGGCTTCTGAACAATGGCGGTTCCTTTTCTGGTTGTTCAACTCTCTGTCTACAATGACGCACACATTTTGGATGACCTTTAAAGGAAGCGAATAAATCTTCACGAAAATAAAAAGAAACCCATGGTATGTTATACTGGTTGTTATCCTTTTTCAGTTTTACCGAACTCATTTTTTACTTGAGTCATCATTTCTATTTTTCTCCCTTGCTTGGCCATGCGGCAAGACCCGTCTGGATTTTTTATTGATTAATTAATATGCCAGCTTACACGACGTTTGATTCCTGAACAGAATATAACAACGCCGGCAAATTCTTTCATATGATGTACATCTCACACAACGGTTTGATTCTTTTCCTTTAATGCTCATGTAAACTGGTTGAGTAGTGTTCAACTCTCCATCGGAAGTGCGCAAGTCAGTGTAATAAATTACTAAAAGCACTTGCCCTACTCTCTGAGTCTCGTAGAAAATGGACAGGGGGTGGGTACCCGGAGGAGAGGGCTCTGTTTTAACGCCCTTTAGCAGAGATATGACTGAACGAGGGATATTTCGCACAGTCTGCTCCCCAGCTAGCGGGGGCATGGGAAAAGGTGAGACCCGCTCCCTAAGACTGAAGCTTGAAAAACAAAATAAGGGCAAAAGACGAGAAAGTGGTAACTATTACGTTTTAAAAAAAGTAATAATTGATGAAAATCAGGGGCACTGGAAGGGAGGGGATTTCCCCTCTCTTTAAGCTGTTAAGCGAGAGATTCCCATCCTTCTTAGCGATTAGAACATTTTATGTTTAATTCAGTAAGTGTATCTGAAAGCAAGATAAGAACAATAATGGTGGTATTACTTCCATATTTCGAATAAAGTAACTTAATAACGTAACTAGTAATGACAGATGTAACTGCATACTGCTAAAGTACATGCATTACATATGTATCCCACCGATGAAGTCGAGTCCGGAGGCTTCGAGGCGGAAGTCCGATAATTTTCAACTTTTAATGATGTGGTGTCACACAAATGGTAACTATCCGATTTTGATATGTCCAGAGCTCAGAAAAGTTTACCAAACTGATCTATTAGTGAGAACTAGTGCACTTTATGTTGCATAATGCGGCGAGCAAAGCGCGCCGGAAATTTCGCTGTTGTTTGGGATTTGAAAAATTAAAGAAGGGGTTTTTGACACAGGAAGTGGGGGAGCGGAAGCATGCTTCCACCCCTCATTTTTCACGGGGGGGGGGGGGGGAGGGGGCTTTCTCCAACATCCCCCGCTTCCTACTCCTATGCTTGAAAAAGTTTTTTGTTTTTACTTTTCGAAAGGTAGACCTACCATTTCAAAACAATTGTGCTCAAAGGGTTCCAAATGGAATGTTCACATATAAAATACATGCAAAATATCAAGCATATGAATAAGTGGCAGGTTCGAACCACTGGTTGTACGGTTGTGATTATATCTCTAGTAATCTTGGGCCCTCTACACCTGACAGAAGATAATGTACTAATACAGCTCTCACCCCGGTCGGTATTTTCACATTTTGTAAACTTTACCCCACGATCGGTTCCCTTTTTTCCTGGCAGAGATGCTGGCGATCAGTTCTACTACATGATGCTAAGTTTCTCGCAGGAATTTGAGATTGGTTCTTTGATGATAGATCATATAGTTTGAACTTATATACTTGGAGTGAACGACCAAGGCTTCATGGAGTTTCGACGGTGGTTCAAAATCATGCAGGCATGCTCACTAGAAGAGATTATACTTTACAGCTTTAGGTATAGTCAAAGTTTTTTGGCAGCCCAGCTGAAAATTCCATTTGAAACCCTTTTGGGTTAAGCCCTTCGAACCCAAAGGTTTCCCTAGGCAAGTGATACCTTTTGTAGATAACCTTTGCATTTGGGCAGTCCCTTTGGTAGATGATGGAAATTGGTCAAAACTCAAAGGGAATTATAAAATTACCCTTTTTATAAACCAAACCCTTTTGAAAATTCTTTACCATTTGGAAACCGTTGAAACCTTTTGGTTGATTTGGACAAAAGATCTCAATGGGAATTAAGTTCTGCTTGGCCGTAAGGCCTGTCCATTTAAGCCTATCCTCTCTAGATGGACGGAGTTTTTACGTGACGGCCCATATGGCCAGTTTCTAACCAACTGGTTGATGTCGAGTCGCCAAGGACTAGCTTTTCCACTTGTGACTAACTGGCTTGTTTTTTTCTACTCAATTGCTCTATGCTGAGCACCAAGCACAATGGCGGTAGGTGTTTTTTACAGTCTTCAGTATGACCAGGCCAATACTCGAACTCCCGACCTCCCAACTGCAAGCTAGTCCAGGCGCGAATCCGCGCATTCAAAAAAGGGGGACTGACCTAAGAGAAAAAAGGGGTGAGAGTGCGCTGCTAATTTTCCATATGTTTTATTGTTGATGTGGCGAAAAAGGGAGGGCTGGGGCCGTAAACCCCCACCCCTTCATCCGCGCCTGAAGTCGGGTGCTTGACCATGCCGTCCGTTATTTACTCTCTCATAACTCAACTGCAAACCAGACTTGACTGAACAATATCATGTGAATCATCTATTGGTTTCCTTACTGAAGGCATCTCTTCTCTCTGTTTCTTGTTTTTTCATGTCATGTGTGTTTATTTTCTTCCTCCTTTCTATTCCAAATTCTAATTCTTGTTTTGTCCTATTTCATTTTCCTTCTTCGCTACCGTCTCTCGTTCCTGTTCCTGATTTATTCAACCTTTCCTCAGATGAGGGGAAAATCCCCCTACTCCCCTGCTTTCCCCCTCCCGTCAATTAATTGATATAAAAGTTTCTCCCTAACAATTTCACTGACCACTGCACTGTGCACTATGCCCGGTATTGTACAGATTTTGTACTGTGTCAGAAAATTCGTGGAAGTAGTATATACAGGGGTGGCGCCAGCGGGGGGGGGGGGGGGGCATGGCTCCCCGTCGGGGAACACTTCCCCCCCCCCGTCGGGGAAGGTCTGCGATTTCGTCGGGGAGGCCTAAAAATAATAAAATTAATTAATTAATTAATAAGTTAATTACTTAATTGATTAATTAATTTAAATTAATTTTAATTAATTAAAAAACCTAAAAGGACTGGAGTTACTAGGTGGGTGATTTGAACACATTTTTTGGTTTTGCAATGCTATTTTAGAGCATATTGGGAATCGAATTTCGTTCACTTATTCTTAGCTCTGTCATATCTAATTCCATTTACCTTAATTGTCCTATCTCATCCCCCGTCGGGGAAGAGCAGCATTTTTTGCGGAAGGCCTAAAAATGAAGAACGTAAAGGACTGAAGTTACTGGATGGATGATCGTGAACTTTTTTTCTGTTTGTTTTTCGTTTGTAACCCTATTTTTGATGCATCGATTTTAAGCCCAATACACACTATGTACAGCGATATCGGATCGGATTACTATCCGATTTCTGTCAGTTTTAGTTAAAATCTCTTCCATTCATTTTCGGAAAAAACCAAAAATTTGCCATCCTGTGTAAATATACGATCGGTATGAGAGGAATACGGAAGTCAAATATATACTACTTATTTCGTGACGTCACATTGTCAAATAGCTTTTATCGAACTACGCGTATCCAATAAAAGTTGTCTGTGGATGTTGCGTAACGGAAAAATTGGTATAAGTAACTTACAATTTCGTAGTCTACACTGGTTGGCAAATTTTGGTTTCTTTCCCACCAAAGATGAAGGAGGTATTAACCCTCACAAAAATCGGAGTGAAATCCGATCCGATATCGTTGCCCCCGTTGGGGAAGACTTACCTCCCCTGTTGTTGAGAGAAAATCTAATTTCATCCGGAATCTTTCATATACAGGCCCACGATAAAAAAAAAATGCGGGCCTGAAAACTTCAGTCACCCCCGACGATCTTCTTGATTTTGCTTACTAGAAGACCATATTCTTCAAGGAAACTGACAATTCCAAATTTTCCTTACAAAAACGGACAAGTGGTTTTTCATGTGCGGGCATTACCCAATGGTCTTTTTCTAAAGTCCTCCCGATCCTCTGGCAAAGGTCCGTTCGACATGCATTGCCCAATGGTCTGCCATCTGGCCTCTCCCGACAGCCGAATTCTAGAAACGGTAACGAAAATCGACCAGGCCGTTTTGGGCTACACATAATGATAAACAGTGGCTTGAATATGTCTCCCCTTAAGTCTGACTGAAAATTCATTTAAAGCCACCTTGTGACGTGACATTTTTTCAAATACATTGGAAGTTAGATCATTTTGTCTGGAGTTCGGGCAGTCACGAAGAAAATTTCATCTTTTTAGTGGATATTGCAACTGAATATAACAAAGAATTCTGGTAGAGTAAAAAAAAAACAGTATGTTTTTGCATAGTTTCCCCCCGAAAAGAGACAAGTCCATTACATCTAATTGTAGCAGTACCGTACCTTTTATCTGGTAGTTTTCTGTTCACTTACCGCGTTGTTTTTTCTATTAAAGTGAAATTTCTGTTTCAAAGGAAAGCTCAAAATAACGACTGCTCAAGTCTGGGAAATGACATTTTCGGGTGTCTGAGGTGTTAGTTTTTTTAAACAATTTTCTTTACGTTCCGCGCCAACTGATGGGTGGCGCTCCGCTTAGATAGTGTTTTGGTCGAAAAAATTACTTTACAGAACAATGCATGCCTGTATATTATTCTTCGTTTTGGGGCAGTATTACACAGTGAAAATTTTATTGCGAAAGAAAGCTCAAAATAATGGCTATATCGGTACTTTGTTTCTACTTACCAGCCCGGCCGCCTGGCCGCGGAAATGCCATTTCCTGCTTTCTGGAAGTTCTGAATTTTTCAAAAATATCTGTGCGTTCCACTTGTAGTTTTTCGGGCAATATTATATTTTTCGGACAAAAGAAAAACAAAACAATTCTGTCCCCTCCCAAACTGAAACACTCCCGTCGGCCTATGTCAGAATTTCAAATATATGGGAAGCCAAACTTTTTCCACGGGAACATTTACCAATATGGTCCGAGGGCATTAATCTACCTGATGATATTCAGTAACCCCAACAAAGTTGTACAAAACTACAGATTACTCCCTACTTGATTTTTCTTATAAGAAGGTCAAATTCTTCCATAAAAACACGAAAATCTGTCATAATATAAGTTTCAGATTGTTAAAATGGGCAAAATTTTCCAATTTTGATGGGTACTCAGTACAACAAGTAACCGGACAACTTTGTTAATCACCCCGACATTCTACCTAATTTGCTCTTGAAAGGCATATCATTTAATAAGGAACCCAATTTTTTTTTTCTGGAAAGGCGTATCACTGAATAAGGAACCCAAATGTTTTTATTATAACCTTACCACAAACCAAGTTTTCTTATGTTAAATTCCAAAATTTATGCAATAAAATAAGCTCTTAATTTTCAAATCTTGGTTCAAAAAAGGATAAAAAGTTTTTCGGGCAAACTTTAAGCCTCGTCTTGAGACCTTAGTACGTAGGACAAGAACGATTAAATGCATAACCCCAACAGAATTTCAGCTGTCGCGTGTAAAACGTTTTTGAATTTGTTCATATCGAGGATAGATTCTTCAATAAATACCCCCAATTTTTAATTATCATTACAAAAGACAAATTTCTTTCAAAAAATAAACTTTTGATTTTTAAGTGTTTCTTTAAAAAAAGGCCAAAAATTTCGGCGCGCTGCGCGCGCCTCAAATTCTTTCAAGTTACGTCCCACCGGGACTAAGCCATCGCCTTTGTCGGGGCCTTGAACTGCTGCCCCCCCGTCGGGGAGCTTGGCCCCCCTGTCGGGCAAATCCTGGCGCCACCCCTGAGTATATACAATGAATGTTGGCCACAAAAAGCCAACAATTTACCCTCAAATTTCTCCTCGTAGGCCAACTCATGGCCAACTTTATGTTTAAAGGGTTAAAATTGACCTTCGTGGGGAATTTTTATGCCGACCCTCAGATGTGCGTCACGAAAGCTAAAAACGAAAGCACTTTTTCGTGTACGGCCAGCTGCCTATACCCAGTGTGAATCTTGTTTTGATTCAGCATAACCCCTTGTTTAGGTGGCAATTCATCACCTTACATTCTAAGAATAGATGGGCAAAAATACCCAATTTTAGGGAAACATACCCCATGAAATACTTTTAGCAAACTTTCGTTAATTTTATTGGCAAAATGTTTGTAATAATAAGTCAAGATCGTGATGTTTTGCTCAACCTTTAGTACTTTACTTATTTTCTATAATCAGAGAAAATGGGATCATTAATGTTCCATGAGACAAAAATAATAAAAAATAATGTAGCCACAAATAAACAAAAACAGGGGCGGGGCAAAAGACTGAGAACAATTGGCCTTTTTGGATCCGTATTTTTGGTTGTAACAGCGTTTTTAAAGGGCATGTGAACTGACTAATGTCGGGGACATTCCCCACTTTGTGACGTCACATAATCGCAAATCATAAAAACTCATGTATTTTGAATAAAAATCGTCATACTATCATTTTTTCTACCTGAGCATATTATTTCGAAGTATTACCAATTTCACTTACTAATTAGTTGACACAATTTAGAAATTGTGGTATAAAAATGAGCATATTATAGTTTTGTGTGCAAACGTTCCGATATGAGGTTATGTAGCTTGTAATAGCAGGGTGCAACAACACCTTCCTGGTCATAGATGCACTAACCAGGAGGTGTGGGTAGAATTCAACGACTTTTAGTTCTCTAACGGTACAAGCTCCTAATTAAAGGATCCGGACTCCACTCTGAAGTTAATCTAGTTAGATAAGCATAACATCAAATCTCCATCTAATAACACCTCCCTGCCCAAACGGAACGGAGTTGAATGCAGAGACGTATTAAAATACAATAAGACACAGAAGAGAAAACAGTACCATGCATTTCCCCCACCACTGGTAACTGCCATTTATGCCTATAAGCCTACTTTGCAATCCACACATATGTTTTTTATTATTTGGCAAGAGTTATAGGTGAACTGAAGAAAATTCAATTCTTTCTTCCTTATTAAGTTCAAGTTCCATAGGCATCGGGAACGCAAGTAGGCCGGAACATGATCTGCAATACCAATTTTTAGCAAATAAATTTGAAAAAGAGTAACACTCAAAACTTTTTGGCCCCACCGAGGGAGGATAAAAGAAATGCATGGACAGCGACACTCTAAAATAGGTATATAGGCCTACACCTATGTAAAAATCCCACATGGAGTGTACATTGATCTATTTCAATGATAATTTCTGCAAATTTACACCAGATGTGGGTATAAATATTTTACTTGTTTATAAATACCCATTTTAAAATGTCGATTTGTGGACGTTACATTCACCCTTTATGGAGTAAATAAACCCATGATTCTTTGAGAGTGAAATATTTATAAAGAGGAAATTGTTTCCTATTTTTCTCAAGCAGGGTTGCATGTAGTGTTGCCGTGAGGAAGCCATGTATGAACTTCAGATTTGTTAAAAAAGGAACAAAGTGCATCTAGAGATACCACGTTATTAAAAAAAAATCATCAAACTTTGGGAAAGGTCTTCACCATCTCCCGTACAGAAGAATCCGATCAGCGCTTGTGTTGAGTGACTGCAGACAGCCATTAGTGGTGTCCATCAGTCTTAAATCGCCTTCATTTATTATCTACAGGAATTTCAAACGCTCATATTCAGTGAAATTGAGGGCATCAACATATAGTTTAGTGTACAACAATCCACGACACAGGCAAGCAATGGAATTGAAAGACTAGTAAGTAATGGTCCCCAGTTACGTCCAACTAAAATCAGAACATCACCAGAGTGTCTGGATTCGTCGGTACCCTTCTTCGTATTGTCACCACACCCTTCGGTTTCGATAGATTTTTCTTCATGTTTTCGGCACAACTGTAGCATGAAGGTTTCCTCACCAAGTTAAAGGTTAAAAAGCAACAACAGCCATCCCAACTTGAAGTAGTGCAGTAGAGTCTTCCGTTTCATGATTGGCTTTTGAGAGTCTTGTGACGTTTTTCTCCAATATGAAATTTACCTTAAGTCACTGCTGGTTTACCTTGCATATGCAATATTGAAGTAATAAAATATGATGAAAGGTTCTTTAAAGAGATAAAGGAAGAAAATTGGAATATCTATAGAGTTGTTGCTTCAAAATAACTTTGGGGACTGCTCTTGACCTTTAAACTTCTTTTGTTCGTATGATTACCACTATCGGAACGTTTTTCCATCATGAAAAGCTTAAAAAAGCACATGTTCCCACAATACCGTTGGTGAAGCTCCTTCTGTTAAAGGTTCGACCGTCATTCCTGACGTCTGGCCTCCCCAGAATACGCCAACACTTTTGCCATCTCGAAACAGTGGCTCCGGAAAGTCAGGAATGACTGTCAAAGCAAAAAATGTCTTTGACTCCTGACCGAGACAGGTGCTTAACTCAATCATACAAGAACTATCTTACATACAACCCTTCTCATGATAAAGACTGAATAAACAAACCTTACCTAATTATCCACAAAAGGTTTGTAAAGATTAAACTAAAACCTTCAGATGCTTGATAATGATCCTTTCATACCAAGATCTTGTAAAATTCAATTGTTGTTGCCTAATAATTTCTATGGTTCACCTGTGGCAATAGATATTCTCTTATTTGTTCAAACTTCATACAGCTATTCGCAAAAAGGATTACTTTTTCGGCTAGTTTCAGTTGCCAGGATTGCCAGGATTGCCAGGATTGTGTCATGGAGAGGATTTGGTGCCATGGAGGGGGTGGGGGTCACGATGTGAGGGAAAAGTCTAAGGATAGAGAGAAAAACCCGCTATTTCAGGTGTTTTTTGCATTGCAAGGTTGGGTCATGGGGGGGGGGATTGGTTTCTAACCCCCCAAATCCTCCCTGTGGCTACGCCACTGGTTGCTGCTGATTGTTTGATTTGGCACCTACAATCTTCAAAGGTTTATTTTTGAACGATTCACCTCGAGAGGGTAATTGCCCTTTGCACTAGATAAATCACAATACATGTAATGATACCGTCACTAAATGGAATGGTTGAAAAATTAAACACATTAAATACAGAAGTATAAATATAAAAAGCATTTCAAGTCCCCAACCTTTCCACTTTCCACTGCGAAATAATAAAAATCACGACTCCGGCATTCCTAAAATTGTTGCTGTTTTTCTCTAATGATTAGTCTACATTTGCTGTGGTTTATTGAAGTTATACAAGCTTGTATAGGTTGAATGGTGCGTTTTCTGCCCTATGGTGTCTCATGGTAAAAGATCATGAGCATTTCACTCTCTGAAATTGTTACACCTTCTATCGACAGTTCTCAGTGACGTTATTGCTGACGATGGATAGTTCTCACGTGACGTCATAGGAACATTTCACGTGGTGTATTTCAGCCATGTTTGAGGGAAATCCCTTCATATACGTAAAGCCTTGTCCTCTGACATGGCAGTTGCTAATGTTTAGTTGTGACATCACCGAGAGTCATCCATATTTTACCCTCTCATGTGAATTTACCGCATTTAAAGGTAGTGTGACATGAAAATGAAAAAATGGGTATAGGATGTACAAAGCATTAGAAACCATGGAAGTAGCAACAATTTTCATCAAAATCCATCAAAAATTGACCATTTTACACGAAAATTTCTGATTGTCACTTAATCATTAATAAATATGAGCTCAATATGCAAATCTTGTGATGTCATGGGAGGGACATACCATATATGGCTAATGTTATCTTTTTTTTTTACAATCTTCATTTCAAGGACAGTTGTAAAATTTGTTTCCCCTGATGGTTTTATTTTGGAAGTAGTTTAATTTGTGTCCTTGCAAATCATCAGTATCAATTTCAAACCACAAACTATTTGATGAGTAATTAAGAAATAATTTATATAGTGTAAACAAAAGAAATATCAACACTTTGCAACACTCCACATCACTATTTTTGCATAAGCAACAAGTTTCTTCAATAACATTCGAACTTTGAAGAGGTATGTCTGGAGAACCGTTAAAGATATTGAAATAATTCCAACGGAGTTTTCCTTAAAACTGTAGCACTTGCACTTCAAATAATTGCATTCGAGTGCAAAATATACATATTCATAGTTTTCCCAGTGCAACTTGTTATTTACATAAGCTACGTGTGCAGTGGACCAGACTGACCAATCACGCGCACGACTTTCGTGGTGAGCATGCATGTGTTCACTCCATAACTGCCGAGTAAAGTCAGGTCAATTTGCTGACGTATCACACTACCTTTAAAACTTACTGGCGGGACAGGTGGAAAGAATTGATTTCTGAAACATGAGCAGTTGGTGAGTTAAGATTTATGAAAATAAAGGCAAACACCTCTAGATGTAGAGTACTTCCATTGTTAAGTTTTAAGTCACCAGAGATTAATTGATAACAAAACGTTCCTGCCCAGCCTTTCAGCTGCATGTCAGATTGCACAGATATCATTGATACACGATGACCTTGCCTACCTAAATTAACCAAGGTTTTCTTGAAGTGCAATGTTGCTAAAGCATAAATTTCAGAAGTGGTCAGTGAACCCGACTCGCAGCCAGCAGGCACGAAGTTCAATTCCTGGCCAGGTCTCACAGAAGACTTTAAAGTATACCTCAAGTAAAAAAAAATCAAAAATATATATTGATGAGCATGAAAAATGCATTCTAACAGTCCAACTTACTTCTTCATAAGACATTCCTGAGCTGAGATATAAAATGTTGAAGTTAATTCACTCAACTTAAAATGGTGTATTGCACAATAATTTGTGATGTCATTGTTGCACTACTCAAATTATAATCTTTGTTTTTCTGAGAGTTACTACACGTTGCATCAAGGTGTAATAGCAATAGTACTCTTATGGGGTGATGTAATTATTTAAGTCCTTTCTGTGCAACGTCCTTTTGAGGCAAACAGGAATTGTTCAAGGTCATGAAACCATTTTTAATTTTAAAGGAAACAAAGCAGATAATAGGAGTTATACAACAAGATTGTCACAAATTTTTGCGCAATGGACGAATTTGTTTTAAATGAATAAACTTCAATATTTTATATCGCTACTCAGGATTGTCTCTACGAAGATGGGCGATGAACTTTTAGAACTCATTTTTCATGCTATTGAATATATTTTTTAATTTTTTGACTTGAGATACAATTTGAAAGTGAAGCCTACTGTCTTTGTTCTGGGTGCCCAGCGTAAACAATGGAGTAGAGAGAACAAACCAAAGAGATATAACTTGAAAAAAAAAAACAACAGAATGCAGAGAATGCACGGGAGGGGGAGGGTGGTTTACAATCCCAACTGATCTATTTTGTAAGTTTTTGCAACCTAAATGAAACAGGACCTTTGAAAATGAGTGTAAATGGCTCTTTGCTTGGAGTAGGCCTAGTAATCGTAGTAGATCTCGGGGGCGGGACCGAAAATTTGATACACGTTACTTACGGTAGACAACGAAATGCTACAAGAGAATGTCAACATTATGAAGGCCGGGCTTTATAGTAGGGCAACAGACATCTTCAGCAGAAATAAATTTCGGAGTTTTAGGGCGAGACTGTATCAAGTTAAAACAACCTCGCTGATTGATAAGTTTTATTTACACTTCTTTTTCAATTTAAAAAAGGACCACTCGGATGCAAAATTGCTTTAAGAACTATATCTATATTGTTTTGACAATCGGCTACCAGATTGGAAGTATCCCGGCTCCAGTTTTGCCACAACTACCTGAGAGGATAGAAGATTTACAGTTTCAGTTTTCCAAATAATTACAAATGGTTTACACAAAGTTCTAATCTAATGTAGGGCGTAATGAAAGTTTAAAGTTTATCAATGATTACCACTAACGGCAACACCTAGTCAGATTACATCTATCTCATCATATCATTTTTATTCCTCAAATGAAACGAGTTTACTGACCACGGACACACATAAAATATCACCGTGGATCATTTTTACTTGTAAAAAAAAAAAAACAAAAACAAAACAAAACAAGATACGACTATTTTGTTTTTCCTTCTCCACCTCAAACTTCCTATAGCATCTATTGGATCTGGTCCACTCAGAGCAATTTTTAGACGAATTTAAGAAAAATTTAAATTTTGATAGGTGAAAGAAGAACCAAATCTACATGGTTTGGTGAAACTTCCATTCAACTTGGACATGTATTTCTTTATTTTAGTAACTGAGGTCACTGGATTTGTGTTTCAAAGTGATCTTGGCACAGCACAGGTTTTATAACTCCATCACATTGGCGAGAAATGCTTTGTTCGCTTTGTTTTTTTTTTCATACTGTTGTGTTGACCTTGAAGTTAATGGGAATAGGATCTCTCTGTTGGGAATGCAAATTTTGTAAATGTTCTCACGCCACTTTTGCAATCACATTCTGATAACATTAGATTGTTGCAGGGAAAATACGGCTGTAAAGTTAAATGAAAAAACAAAGGACTAGGCTATCCATTAAAGTGAGGACATGATGTCAAATGTTCTTTATTGCTTCAAATTCACTCTTGGTTGAAAATTTAACTTCACACATCGGATTTCGATGGAAATTTCGTCGAAATGCTTACAACATGACTTCATGTGACATTAAACCCTCCCTTTAACATCTGCTCTTGGCATTATATGGCACAGGCGAAGGAAACGGTAGGGTGCTGTTCCAAAGTCCTTTGTATTTTAGCCCCAAACCATGGTTTTCGCCATTTTTTCAGGATTAAACTGAGTCAAGTACCTTGTATTACGAACCTTTTAATTCCCCTTATACCCCCGCATAACTCTCTACGTAAACCCGAAGTCAGTCCACCAGGCAGAACAGGCAAAATAACTTCTTATAAAAGTTTTTCACAGTTTACGCCCCTGCCACCTTTGTTCATTTATAAGAGATGATTCAATACCAATTTGACCGTTCCACAATCGTGTGTTTATCTTTTATTACGTGTGTGTTCAGGTGGGCTACCTGGCAGTCAGGTCACAGATAGTAATATACAAATGATTACTACGAATTAGGTACTGTATCAAACACTGAAAAACAGCTATGCCTTTGCAAGTCTAATAGAGACTGACGTTAGCTAAATGAGTGTTGCGTTGATAGGTCAATTAATAATACTTCTGTGGAGACCGTTCTATTGAAAGAGAAGGTAGCCCTTTCATATTTTAGAAAAAGCTCTTTAACTGTCACAGCTCCTTTTGGATCACATTGTCACGTAAGTTTTTTATGTCTAGTATTTGAAGATCTAATTACTTTTTTTTATCGTATTTTAGTGGTTCGTAGAAAATAATTATAGTCAATAACCGTGAATATCGCGCACCCCAGAAATAGGATACCATACAAATTTCACTATATATCGCAGTAGCAACACAAAAGCCTAGCCATTTGAGGTTAAATATTAAAAGCATGACATTTTTCATCAAAATAAATCCATTTTGAGTTCACTTTCGCTTTATGGTCGTTCAGGACTTTGAAATATGTTACCTCATTTTCTAGTACGATATGTTTTTTTGAAAAGCTGTGGAAGCAGTGTCACAAATCTGTTGTTTTCTTGGTCACACGATGTTACCGCCACTTGAAATTTTGACAGTCTATTTATTAACATGTTGTGCGCGCATGTTCACATGTATCAGGTTTGCAAAGTACAGTGATGTAAAGTTTTTTTTCCCTATGATGGCAAGGGGTCAAAAACATGTCTTAAAATTTGAGGTAGTGCAACCGGGTGCAATCGACATGTTTTACATTGCAATCAATTATCCCGTCCTTTGGACATTTATAATTAAATCGATGTTTACAAATTTTGTCTTGGGCATAAACGATGTTTGAAGCTGTTTTCACTGTTACTTATTGCTATTTTGGGGGGTTTTATGAAGAAAAATTTCACCAGGCCTTTAGTTTAAAATGAATGGAAAACGGTCACCAACTTCGTGGACAAAAACCCAGTTTTCATCAGTTTTAACTCATTTAAATACTGAGAAACTGCCAAAACACAATTTTTGGCAACGTCTGACAAATGTAGTATATGATTTTACTCACACAAAGGACGCCATCACTAAAATTTATAGGGTGTGCGAAACTTAGGGACATAAAACAACATGAAGTTGTGACAAAAGAGCCCAACTTCAAACAACCAGTACTTCCTTATTATCTATCGAACTAAAGCATGTTTCATATCAAAATAAAGCGAACGAATGTTAGTTTGGATGGTAATAAGTTTTTTGACTCAAAGGGTGAGTTGACTATGATGTTTACAAAATAGCGCTGGAATGCGCGAAACTTTCATGTAACCATGCTACTTAAAATACTGATAAGAATTTCTTTCAGTTTTTATGGGATATGCATGGGCTGAGGCTTCTTTAAGAAGTCTTTATGATACTAACAACAATTGGAGGAATTATGATATTTGTGACTGTTGTTCGTGTACCACTAACTAACTATCTAAACAGAGCGCCACCATTTGCTGACTTTGAAAAATCTACCCCTCAGAGGTCGAAATAGCAATTCCTAGTCTGATAATGATGATCTACCAATCGCTATTTTGAGATTTCTTTTAAATTTCAGGCAGAAAGACTATCTAAGCAGAGTGCCACCACTGGTTGGCGTGAAGCGCACAAAAAATTGTGAAAAATAGGAACCCTCAGACAACAGGAGATGGTATTTTCCAGACTTAGAAGGGGGATCAAAGCAGTTGCTATTTTGATCCGAAAATTATCAGATACAATGTACCATTGGATGAAATGGTCTTGTATCTCTTCGGGGGAAAACGGAATTAAAAACATGCTTAACTGCCTTGCGACTCTTGGCTTAATTCAATATTTATTGAATCGATGTAATTGTATTTGTGACTGCCCAAACTCCCTAATGTAAATGATTTTAATTTCAATTCAGTGGCGTAGCTAGACATTTTTCCAGGGAGTATGCAAGCACCCAAATTTTTCCGTTTTTTTTTAAAGTGCCAACACCATTTCTGGAGCGCTTGGCGAGTCGAAATTTTTGCCCTTCTGAGCAAATTTTTCAAAGTATGGAGCTGATATTGAACAAAATTTTGGTTTCTGAGTCTCCTGTAAAAGTAAGTGTGAAGAGTTCGGGAATTACTGAAGAATCTGTGTTTCTTATTGACAAGTCTGAGATTGCACGGCGACCAACGATCGTTGCTGCTATACAATGTTATCTAAGGCTCACAAATTGAGGCTCTCCGACGTCTTTTTAAGAGTTAAGAGGTTATATTGGAGAAAACTTGGTATTTACTGTTAGAAAAATCATGAAAGTAGCACTGTAGTTACCGATATCAGTATGATCTGTTGATGTTGTCATTTCCAGAGTTTGGAAGTTTATGAGGGAAAAAGACTTGAGTAATAACTCAAAATTACTTCCCGCGAAGCGGGCGGAAAATTTTACATTTTTGAAATAAATAATTACAATAATGGAGCTGTTATTGAAGAGAATTTGGAATTTCATGAAAAGAAGAGTTAGCCTGGAAAACCACAGTGCAGTTAACTGGTCACAAATGCCAATGGGCAATTTCCCACGTGCCTCCTGTAGCTACGCCACTGATTCTATTAGTAACACTTTAAGAAAAAAAATGTCACGTTACGTGCTGAGTTTAAGTTGACTTTCACGAGAAACGTATGCTAAGACATTCTTACATCGTATCATTATGTAATTGAAATACAACCTATTGATATGATTTTCATAACCATTGCCCGAGTTTCGTTTGTAGGGGGTAGGATAGATCTATGGCAAACTAATCAGCTACAGTAGTAGACATTGCAAGTGAACGCCCTCCCCTACGTCTGTCAATATAATTAATATTGCAATTGAAAACATTCAAGAACGTTTTCAATCTTCTCCTGTGTATTTTACCATTTCGGGCAAAGATTTTGCCAGACCACACTATGAAGTGATGCGGGGGATTTTTTTCACAAGTTAACCGAATGTGTCGCAAATCTTTGTTATCATTTTTATTTTCTCAAGAAAATTGTACTTTTTCTTTATTTCGGCTGTTCGGGAAAGGATTAGAAGGTATTAAAATAACTGGCCTTTGGGGGAATTATGTTGCACAAGATTTAAAAACAGAAACAGGGTGAAAAATAATTTTTCTTTTAAACGACAGGCTTCCCAAATGGGTCTCGATTTTTTTAATCTCTTTGATTTTTCGTAAATATGTTACCCAGGGTGTATAATACTTTTCTATTTTTCGGGCAAATGCTTGGAAAATTTCGGTCATTGTATTGTTAAATACTGTGAAGTAAGACCCACGAAGTAATATCTCCGTGGGCTGTCGGAACGTGTACTGCGACTTTTTGAAATCTTGTTGATTTTTTATGAACATTTTACCTCATTTTACCTCGTTCTTTCCTTTTGCATGCAAAAATTTTTAATATAATGCATGGCCAGGCGCAGGAATTTCTGAAAAACGAATTTTAAAGCTTAAGTGGCTTTCAATTTTTCAAAATCCGGCACAAATATTTTCCCACATTCCTGCCAAAATTTCAAATTTTGCGTTAATCATCGTCGTCGTCGTCATCGTCATCGTCATCTTTACTGTTACTGTTACTATTACAATTTTTTTTACTCTTATTATTATTTTAGGGGGGAGTCTTCCCTGCCTCCTCGTCTCGTATGCCCACACCTGAAATACTATCGGAGAGGAGCCCCACAATCGGCCAGCGCGGAACGTTCAGAAAATTTAAAAGTCGCAACCCCTCAGACAGTCAGAAATTACATTTCTCAGGACTTAGTTGGTCTTTTTAGCTTTCTTTTTGCAATGAAATCTTTTAAATCAACAAAAAGAATTACAAAATTCTAAATGATCAGAAATTGACATGACGAATTCCAGGAGTTATGTGAGGAAGGGGGAACTCTAGGTAGGTAAAAGAGGGGTGTCGTTAAGCAAATATGACCTATTACATAGGCCAATTTTAGTTGGAATATGGACATATTTTTTATGAAGTAAAAAAATAAAAACTTCAACCTTTTTTGGAAGGGGGAGACCGCGTCCCTTTCCCCCCTAAATCCGTCCCTGCTATAGCTCCTTGTAAAAGTTTTCAACCGAGACAGCCACGCCTTTGATCGAAGCTCACAGCGTGAGCTTTTATGGCACCTTCAAATTTCCATATCATGACCATTGAAATTTTGAACTAGAGAGTCTTGAATGATAGGCATGTGTTTCCCGTCATAGGGCCCAACTCAAAGTCGGCACAGAGCGGAGTAATACAATTAAAAATGAACTAAAATTGGTCGTATTGCTTTGAGTGTTTCAAATCATTGTCTGCACAAGCCAAATGAAAAAATGATCAAATTGTATAAGTAACACAGTCAGAAGCAAAACCCCGTAAAATATTTAAGGCACTTAATCTGTCAAGGAACATTTACCCACGTACGAGAGTTCGAGTTAAAGGCCCGCTACCTCTAGTATCATTCGTGTAAATCTGGGGAAATCACGATTACGGACACGAATGGCATCAAGTTGTATTTGGAGCAATAGGCACTACATAGGCAATGGCGTTTGCGGCATGTTGATTCCCACGTTGTAGGTCTGTATTTGTAGTTTAGTAGTTGGGCTTCGCAGTCACGTGATACCTAACTGAAATTCATGAATCGCAACCAACTTACTGAAAATTTGATAACCTTGGGCTAAAATCATGTGTTCGGACCTATTCTTCTAATCCAGTCTAGAATGAAGCCATACATACATTATAATTTGGAAAACAACAGCACCATTTCAAAAAGCAATTCAGCTACACCTAAAATTCTCCTGGAGTTAAATGGAACCACTAAGTTTAAAGGCATATTTTCATCATCCCAAACAGTTCCAATTCTCCCAGCCTACTTACTTCTAGCCCCTCCCACATTTATCTAAAACTCATCTTTATCCAGACACAATCCTAGTTTATTGCTTCATGGCTTGTCCTAGTGGCCATACAAGTCCATAATGTGTAATCAAGACACTCTCAGTGCCCATGCTGTGTAATTTAGCTATGATGCATTGTTTGAATGTGATGCCAATCAAAGAGCTGTACCAATTGAGAGTTTTGATATATGTATACTGAAACTGTAGTTTGGGGTGACGAATGACTGCCTTTAACAGGATACTAACCTAGCAGATCACCTGACTGTATCGTATTCTATACCAGAGAGCTGCCACTCTGTTGGAGCTCCCTGCATCTCAGTAACATTTCTGCTTCTATTTCATCATCTCTTTGACATAATTCCCACTAACAGTTATGCAGACACGAGATCAACAGGTTGTTTACAAATGTTGGTATTGTAGCGCCGCGCGCTCGTCCGCTCTTAGATAAATTAGTCAGCACAGTTGACCACAAAGATGAAGAGAGGTTTTCTTCTGTTTAATAATCACTTTATTGATCAAATTAATTACATCTGATACGGATTGATTAGTGAGTCGAAGAACAGCACTGATTTGCAACAATTTCTTACTTTGCTACTCTTACCTCTATATGGTTCTCTTGTTGGCCTAAGTATACGTAGGTGCGTATTGCGTATACGACGGACCACCCTACTACTGCTTAAAAGTACACAGTTTATAATATATGAGCAAGTAAAACAAAATAAATACTGTAATTATTCCACCTGTCTCAAATTATATGTGAACGGAAAGATTTCTCACGAGTAATCCCCTGAGAGAAAGTAGGATAGGACTTCACACGAGCAAGTTCCCCGCCAACAGCCGAACAGCTTCCCTTCAGCCGACCGCCGGTGAGCAGGTTCCCCTAGAAAGGTGTCCTCGTGAGTTGGTGACTCGGGAACGGATCCAGATGAGCAGGGACTTCCTTTGAGCAGGCAGCACGCGAGCAGGTATTTCCGCCGAGTAATCGCCCTGTGGGTAGTTTCTCGTGAGCAGGTTCTTCCCTCGCAGTCGACTCGTGAGCAGCCTCCCCGCGAGCAACAATCTTCTGAGTAATTTCCTCGTGAGCAACCTCCCGCGAGCAGCAGTCTTCCGAGCAGTTGACTCGTGAGTAACCTTTCCTGAGCAGTCTTCCTCACGGGCCTCTACCTGTATGTGAACCTACTCGTGAGCAAACTCTCTCGTGAGAAAATAAATTCTAAGAGTAACCTACATAACTGGACATGAACCAAAAGCTATTGTACCAAATTGAGTAACTTAATCCAAATAGCACACACAAGATAGCGAGGATGAAGGTCAATATTCGTGTACAAGGAGCCTTAAGAAACGACGTCTGTCTAACACCTCCTAAACATTCCCTAGGCTTTCCTTGTAATGTCTACACACTGCACTTAATACATGTTAATTAGTATAAGAACCAAGAACCAAGGGGGTCGCGTGTATCAACCTAAACTCCCGTAAAATAATTCCGTACCCTGATTCTAACGCACTCTAAAACTTTCTGTTAGAGATAATTCAGAATTCTAAGTAGCAGTAGACTCATTAACTAATGCTTGTCTTCAAGGATTGTTGCCTACAAATACAGGACCCAACCTGTTCGCCTATTCCAACTGTAACGTATAGGGCTATTCACAGACTAAGCATCCTAACGAGGCCTAGGAGCCTAACGGCCTAACCATTACGTTAGCCTTACCAAGCAAAATGTGTCGTTTATTTTCTCTCCCTGTAAAGGTAATCACATGAACAAGAGAATGTCTTAAAATACCACAGATTATCCAAGTAACATCTAGATTACCTGCTATCAATTAATTAAACTTAAATACATTTTACATCCTTACTTGGACAACTTACAATAGTTAATTGTTGCTGGGCTGTTCGCTCTCTTTTCGACTCTATCCCACGTGTCAACACAACAAGAATTCAATAGCGTTCTCCCCAGAACCTTCCACGTTGTTAAAAGAAATGCACGCAGGAATCAACGGGTGAAGAAATCTGTGTTTTCGAGATTGGCTAATACCTCGCGCCAGGGGAATTAACAGTAGCGCGCTGCGTGATCGGGCCAGCTAGAGGTCAAGTACTACAGTACAGCCTGTCACCTGGTGATTCCTGACAAAACAAAGATAATACATAAACATTAAAGGTGATATAAATATAAAGAGGTCGCATACATAACTATCGTTACACTACCCCCCTCTCAAAACCGTAATGCTTCCACGCATTCGTGTGTCTGATGTTTATTCCAAGTGTTCTTCCCGCACTCTTCTGTAGTAGAACCCGTCTTTAATCGCTGTCTCTGTGGTTACCACGTACCTCTTTCTTTCTGTCATCCTCACCAGTTTCCATTCGCACGAAGTGTCTCCAGTTGGCAGCTTGCTAGCCTGTCGTCTTGCCTCCTCCATGGTCTGTCCTATCTCCGTCATCCCGCCATCCAAGGTGTGTCTCTGGAACGTTCTGGGGTCTGGTAACCCTTCCTGGTTTCCTAACTCGTTGCGGATCTCCTTCGGTGACTGTCTGGGAACCTCCCTCTTTTCTGGGCTTTGTGGAGAGGTCACTTCCGCACTCATCTTCAGCCTGCATTCGCTGGGACTTTGGGAAAGTAATTCCGACAGGACTGGTGCGTATTGGGGAAGCACTTTCCTTTCGACTTTCGGAGTTGTCTTCGTCTTGTCACGTGGTTCCTCTCTGCCAGGGGTTCTGTCTTTACTCGAAGATCCACCACTCGTACCAGCGACAGCTTTGTCTTTGGAAGACCCTTTCTTCTGATGTGTGGTTTCGATGTGGCGGATTAAGTTCCCCTTTCTGTCCGAGCTGTACGTACACATCTGACAGGCAAAGCGTTCAGCTTTGTGTTTACACCTGAGATGATCTCTTAACTTAGTCAAGGACTTCATCCTCTCCTTACACACTCTGCATCTGTATTCTTTCGATCTTTCCAACTCCTTCTCGTCAAGAACATCTGTGAAGTCCATGGTACTTGAATCAGACGGATAATCTGTAAGTAAACAAAAGAAACAAACTGATAAGCACGTTGCTCTGTTATGTGTTAAACAACACTAGTTAAAAGATATAGTCATGGTGCCACTGAGGACGTCTCCTGGTTCTACGGGTTGAAATGTCCTGGTCACTGAGGTCCTCATCCGTGCGGTTATTCTGTTCCTTTGGAAAATGTTCATCTCCGGTATCACTTTCGTCTACCTGGCCAACTGGTTTGTCCGGCTTATTACCCGTCTCCTTGGCCTGGGGGAATTGACACTCTAGTAACTTTAATCTGTTATGGTGTACAACTCTCCTCTTTCCAGTATTCTTTCTTCTGATACGGAATGTTACGTCACTAAGTCTATCCAAAATCACCCATGGTCCGTCCCAGAATCTCGTGAGTTTTGGACTGAGCCCTTTCTTCTTCGCTGGGTTATACAAGAGAACCTCATCTCCAATTTTAAGGCTCTGCTGACTGACCGTTCGATCGTAGTTCCGTTTCTGTCGGTTTCCTGCCAGGTCCATGCTGTTTCGGGCAAGCTCGTGAATTTGTCTCAATCTGTCTTGGAGTTGCACCACCATATGGGTGTCTTGTTCCGATTTCCCATTCTCTTCCAAGGATACGTCAGTGTCAATAAGCAAGTCAATTGGGAGTTTCAGGTCCTTTCCAAACATCATTTCATTAGGGGAGCAACCTGTCGTCTCATGTCGGGAAGATCGATACGCCATCATTACAAGTTGCAAACACTTGTCCCAGTCTCTCTGGTTCGCCTGGATGACTTTGGACAGCATGTCTTCCAGAGTTCTATTTAGTCTTTCGATCATGCCGTCGCTCTGGGGGTGATATGCCGTTGTTCTGGTTTTCTCAATCTGTAAAAGTTGACAGACTTCTGAGAAAACTCTCGACTCGAAGTTCCGTCCTTGATCCGTATGGATACGATTTGGAATGCCAAACCTGGAAATAAACTCCTCTACCAACACCATGGCAATGGTCTCAGCTTCTTGATTTGGGATAGGGTAGGCCTCTGCCCACTTAGTAAAGTAGTCGCCAACAATCATGATATATCTGTTTCCCCTGTCAGTGGTTGGTAATGGTCCTAATATATCAATGGCTACCCGTTCTAAGGGAGCTCCAACATGTTCGACTTGCATCTTGGCTTTGGCCTTTGTCTTGGGCTTTTTCCGTTCTTGGCACGGCACGCAAGCCTTGACCCATAATTCTACCTGCCGCCTCCATCCGTGCCAATAAAATCTCCTTTGAACTCTTTCTAAGGTCCGTTTCACTCCCATATGTCCAGCAGTTGGTTTGTCATGCAGATGTTGTATTACCTGCCCCCTCATTCCCCTAGGTGTTACAAGCTGGTACGTCACCTTGCTTCCGTCGTGACTCTCCCATCTTCGGTACAGGACTCCCTTTTTCATCTCAAATCTGTCCCATTGCGTCCAATAATTCTTTAACTCTTTTCCTTCAGAGGAAAGTGAATCACTACTTGGTCTTGTTTCTTTAGTTTCTTTCCATTCAATCATCTTTCTTGTCTCTGTGTCCTTCATTTGTTCTGCCCTGATATCTTGCTTAGACCAGTCTTGTAGCCAAGGTAGACCACTCTCATCGGAAACTGCTTCAGTAATCGTTGTCACCACCACTTCTTGAGGCATCTCGTCGTCGGTTGCTACCTCAGGTTTCTTTTCCTTCCTCTTCGGCCCATATTTATGTCTAAAGGTTGGAAACTCGTTGACTGCTCGTTCCTTTTCCGACAATTCTTGGCGAATGCAGTGGTCACAGTCATCTCCACATGGTCTTCTAGAGAGACCGTCTGCGTTATAATGCAGTTTTCCTGGTCGATGCTGTATGTCAAATTGGTAGGTACTAAGTAGTTCCAACCAGCGAGCAATCTGACCTTCTGGGTTTTTGAATGTCATTAACCAACGGAGGGCTGCGTGGTCAGTTCTAATTAGGAAGCGTGCCCCGTACAGATAGTGATGAAACTGCTTTACCGCTTTGACTACTGCTAAGAGCTCTTTCCTGGTAATGCAGTATCGCCTTTCCTGCTTCGTCATAGTTTTGCTGAAATAACTAATAACTCTCTCCTCCCCGTCTTGCACCTGTGACAAAACGGCCCCAACTCCAAAGTTGCTGGCATCAGTATCTAGGATGAACATTTTCTTTGGGTCTGGATAAGCTAGAATCGGCGACGATGTCAGAACCTCTTTCAACTTTTGGAAGGCTTTTTCACATTCCATGTTCCAATCAAACTTCTGTGTTTTTTCAGTTAACCTGAAGAGTGGGGCTGCGATCTCCGCAAAACCTTTAACGAATCTACGGTAATATCCACACAGTCCAAGAAAACTTCTTACATGGGTCAGTTCGGTCGGTCTCGTCCAACCTCGAACGGCAATCAATTTCTCTGGATCTGTTGATATTCCAGCCTCGGAAACAACGTGTCCTAGGTAAGTCACGCTTGACTTGAAAAGATGGCACTTTTCTGGACTCAGCTTGAGGTTTGCTTCCCTCAGTCTACCAAATACCACTTTCAACCGATTTAGGCACTTCTCAAAGGTCGGTCCATATACTATTACATCGTCAAGGTAGACTAGGCACGTCTGCCAGTGTAAGCCAGATAACACGCGGTCCATGAGTCTCCCAAACGTTGCCGGAGCGTTACACACAGACCAAAAGGCATGGTGCAGAACTGGAATAATCCGTCACTGGTAGCAAAGGCTGTCTTTTCTTTGTCTTTTTCTGCCATTCCAACTTGCCAGTACCCGCTGGCCAGGTCGAGAGTACTGAACCAGCGAGACCCATTGAGTGCATCCAGTGATTCTGTAATGCGAGGGATTGGATAAGAGTCTTTAATTGTTGCAGCGTTTACTTTTCTGTAGTCTACACAAAATCTCATCTGGCCATTTTTCTTCTTAACCAGGACTACTGGAGAGGACCATGCACTCGAGGATGGTTCGACCACGCCAGCTTCAAGCATCTCTTTCAGTAGGTCAGTCACTACTTGTCTTTGGTGAACTGGCACTCGTCTAGCTGGTTGTTTGATGGGTTTTGTCGTTCCGGTGTCGATGGTATGCTGAACAACCGTCGTCCTCCCAAGGTCATTCGGAGACCGAGAAAACACGTCCTCATACTGGACCAGAAGTTCCTTCAGCTGTCTTTGCTGATGTTTGTCCAGTCTTTGGTCACATGATTCCGCCAGTCCCGCCAAATGATCTGGAACTTTTCCATTTTCCTTTCGTTCAACTGCTCTTACTGACATTATCGGGTTACAGTTGGCACTCTCCTCGTCATCAACTACTCCAACAACCTCCTCCAGTATGCCAACGACTGTACCTTGGTAGACTGTTACAGGTTCATGACTTGGGTTCAAAACTCTCAAGGGCATAAATTCTTGTCCAGGATCTACCAGCAATTTCGCAACAAACAATCCATGTTTACTCACGAATTTCTCCGCTGGCTCCACAAGAGCATTTCCCTTCCCTTGAAATTTTCCAGAGAGCTTTCCCTTTATCATTGACTCGGCTCCTGGGGCAACCACTACCGTGTCACAGAGTACAAGCCTGCATGGCTTCCCTGACGGCTCACAAGACGGCAATTCCTCGCCATGTTCTTGCTCCAATTCTACCGCCTCGTCCCAAGATAAAGTTCCCCTTAAAACATCTAAGGAACATCGGTGACTTCGTAAGAACTCAAGTCCCAATATCGCATCTCCTACAACATCAGCAACCCATATTTCATGTTTCACAGTCTTGTCTCCTACACGAATTTCAAACATTCCTCGACCCATAAATGGAAACGGACTACCATCGGCAAGCTTCAAAGTCAGAGTTGTTGGCCTCAGTTCTGGTCTGGTGATTTCTGGGATGGATCTGTAAACCCTAGGACTGACGATGGTTACGTCCGCCCCGGTGTCAACTAAGAAGCTGACTAACGTGCCATTGACATAACCTTTTACGCGGATTCCTGAGTCAGTACCCCTGCTTCCTCCTCGGACACTCAACTGTGCAGGCCTTTCCTCGTCTTCTACTGCAGTCGGGCTTTGGCCTGCAAGTCCGACTCCTGATAGTTTTCCGGATTGTCTTGGTTAAGTTTCTGATTGTCCTCCTTCCGTTGCTCTGTGCAGTTCCTCTTAAGGTGTCCAACTTTACCGCAGTTCCAACACTTAGGCGGTGGTCGTTTGTCATTCTGCCAGCCGGGTTTTGAACTTGATTTGTTTCCCTGTCCACTTCCTGTAGACATCTTACTTGGGATTGGTGAATGGTTAGTGTTATCACGTGTCAATTTAGCTTCTAGTTTATCTATACAGCTCTCGAAGCTCTTGCTCAGCACCTCTACCAGTTTCTGTAATGGATCTTCTGCTCTTCCTGAGGCTGTATCTTCCTGGGTTATTGCTCGGACCATAGGTCTTCGAATGTATCCTTTCTTTGTCTCGGCGAGGTGGAAAGCCTCTAGTTCCACTGCTACCACAACCGCATCTGAGAGACTGGTGGGTCTAGATTGGTACACTCTCCATTTAATATCGGTATCCTGTAGTGCATCGATGAAATGATCTTTGGCCAGTGTCTCGACCATCTCGTAGGGGGCCTCAGGATAAGCATGTAGGGTGAGACGCTTGATGTCCCGGGAGAGTTCTTCCAAACTTTCCTTTGGTTGCCGTACTCTGTTCTTCAGCATAGCCCGGAACAGTTGCGTTTGGTGGGCGGGGCTAAAACGGTGGCTTAAGGCAGCCGTTAACTCCCTGTAATCTCTTCGGCGTCTGTAATCAAGATCATTCAGAATGGCTCTTGCCTGTCCCTTCAAACTGGCTGCTAAGTAAAGAGCGTTCTGCTCCTCTGACCAGCTGTTTAGTTCTGAAATAAGTTCAAATTGAACCAAATAGTCATCCCAGTTTGATAAACCATCGAAAGGAGGGGGAAGGATACTTGGTCTCTGTTGAATTCCTGTTCTATCACGTTGTTCAACTGGCAATGGTGCATTCCTCTCTGTTCGCCAGTTCTCCCCGGTGGGACTAAAAGGGTTAGTTGGTGCTGTCATACTTCTGTTGTTATTGTCTGTAGGTAGACTATTTCTTTCTGGACCATATCTCGTCCAGTTCCCATTGTGTATCGGATCAGGACCAGACGGTGGGTTAAACCTTCCAGCGTGGTTGCTCTGAAAGACAAATTCTTGTCTAGTGTTAGCAAATGAGTTAACATTACCCCTGTCAAGCTCCAAAGATCTCTCTGGAGTGGGGTCAGTAAACGCCTGGAATGGGTCACTTGGTTCGTGTTGCTCAACCCTGTCAATTGTTCTCCATGAGGCTTCGGAATCTGCAGACTCGAGAGCTTCATAGTCGTTTGGAAACATATCTCTCTCTCGGTTATCGTCTCGCAACAGGTCCGCCAATAAAGGTGTTTGTTCTAGCTGTGACGCTCTCCGCTCCCCATCGTCCAGTTCTTGTGATTCAGGAGAGTGTCTTCCAGGAAAATCTCTTGACATCGTGGACAGGCTGGAAACTGTGCAGTATACTTCGGACACTGGTACTGGAAACTATCCCACCGCTGCCACCACGTGTAGCGCCGCGCGCTCGTCCGCTCTTAGATAAATTAGTCAGCACAGTTGACCACAAAGATGAAGAGAGGTTTTCTTCTGTTTAATAATCACTTTATTGATCAAATTAATTACATCTGATTCGGATTGATTAGTGAGTCGAAGAACAGCACTGATTTGCAACAATTTCTTACTTTGCTACTCTTACCTCTATATGGTTCTCTTGTTGGCCTAAGTATACGTAGGTGCGTATTGCGTATACAACGGACCACCCTACTACTGCTTAAAAGTACACAGTTTAAAATATATGAGCAAGTAAAACAAAATAAATACTGTAATTATTCCACCTGTCTCAAATTATATGTGAACGGAAAGATTTCTCACGAGTAATCCCCTGAGAGAAAGTAGGATAGGACCTCACACGAGCAAGTTCCCCGCCAACAGCCGAACAGCTTCCCTTCAGCCGACCGCCGGTGAGCAGGTTCCCCTAGAAAGGTGTCCTCGTGAGTTGGTGACTCGGGAACGGATCCAGATGAGCAGGGACTTCCTTTGAGCAGGCAGCACGCGAGCAGGTATTTCCGCCGAGTAATCGCCCTGTGGGTAGTTTCTCGTGAGCAGGTTCTTCCCTCGCAGTCGACTCGTGAGCAGCCTCTCCGCGAGCAACAATCTTCTGAGTAATTTCCTCGTGAGCAACCTCCCGCGAGCAGCAGTCTTCCGAGCAGTTGACTCGTGAGTAACCTTTCCTGAGCAGTCTTCCTCACGGGCCTCTACCTGTATGTGAACCTACTCGTGAGCAAACTCTCTCGTGAGAAAATAAATTCTAAGAGTAACCTACATAACTGGACATGAACCAAAAGCTATTGTACCAAATTGAGTAACTTAATCCAAATAGCACACACAAGATAGCGAGGATGAAGGTCAATATTCGTGTACAAGGAGCCTTAAGAAACGACGTCTGTCTAACACCTCCTAAACATTCCCTAGGCTTTCCTTGTAATGTCTACACACTGCACTTAATACATGTTAATTAGTATAAGAACCAAGAACCAAGGGGTCGCGTGTATCAACCTAAACTCCCGTAAAATAATTCCGTACCCTGATTCTAACGCACTCTAAAACTTTCTGTTAGAGATAATTCAGAATTCTAAGTAGCAGTAGACTCATTAACTAATGCTTGTCTTCAAGGATTGTTGCCTACAAATACAGGACCCAACCTGTTCGCCTATTCCAACTGTAACGTATAGGGCTATTCACAGACTAAGCATCCTAACGAGGCCTAGGAGCCTAACGGCCTAACCATTACGTTAGCCTTACCAAGCAAAATGTGTCGTTTATTTTCTCTCCCTGTAAAGGTAATCACATGAACAAGAGAATGTCTTAAAATACCACAGATTATCCAAGTAACATCTAGATTACCTGCTATCAATTAATTAAACTTAAATACGACATTTTACATCCCTACTTGGACAACTTACAATAGTTAATTGTTGCTGGGCTGTTCGCTCTCTTTTCGACTCTATCCCACGTGTCAACACAACAAGAATTCAATAGCGTTCTCCCCAGAACCTTCCACGTTGTTAAAAGAAATGCACGCAGGAATCAACGGGTGAAGAAATCTGTGTTTTCGAGATTGGCTAATACCTCGCGCCAGGGGAATTAACAGTAGCGCGCTGCGTGATCGGGCCAGCTAGAGGTCAAGTACTACAGTACAGCCTGTCACCCGGTGATTCCTGACAAAACAAAGATAATACATAAACATTAAAGGTGATATAAATATAAAGAGGTCGCATACATAACTATCGTTACAGTATTGAAAATTCTGTCAACTCAGTTATTGTTATCGAAGGAGAATGCCGCAAAGCATTCAGTTACGTTAATCATACTACCATGGAGCTAACACGGAGCATGACCATCCATTATGTAACCTTGCTCCGAGAGTTGGAACATTCTCGACGAGGCACCGGTTTAATCAGGCCCATTACCCTAATATAAGTGCTCCAAGACTCCCATAACAGAAGACCAGACATACCAAGGGAGTGTTTGCTTCTTAAAAGGTCCATCCAGGCGTGGCTCTTACTACTTGCAGTGAAAACGGTTGTTTCAACTTCAGAAAGTTAAGCGCCGAAGGCGCAAGATAGACCATTCTGCCGAAAAAGCGTAGTCTGACGTGGGGCAACACAACCGCCATTTTTAGAAGCAATTCGCGAACTTCTTGCTTGTGTACGATTGAGAGCGGTTACAATGGACAAGTTCAACTTAGCTGTTTTTCCGTCAATTGTTCAAATAGGCAGAATAAATGGCGAGATTATTTTTTCATCAGATTTAGTTTTTAATACTGTTTCTCATGTTAAAAAGTGCCTTCTGAGGAGGAGTCAGAAAGCACACTATTTGCACGGTCGTATACGGGAGTGCATAGGGCTGTATCGGTCCCACAAATAGAAATTCCGTCAATTAGAGTTTGCTATGAATTCTTTATTTCTTGCTTTGAAAATAAACGCATCCTCGGCTTCTTCAACATTGAATATGCACCCAGTCCTTTAATTTACAACTGATTACCAACATGTCTACCAAATATCAGAGTAACAATGTTATCATTCATTCCGGCTTACTATTCCTAAAAGGATTAGTATCCAACTTGAACTGTTGAAAGGAACTCTTAGAATGGAGTAAAGTATCTTGTGGTGCGCAGGGCTACATGGATCATTGGTGGCGGGGTCCAACCGTCGTAAGTCTTCACGTGGACAAGCTGTTTTACGTGTCCTATGCGCATACGGCGCATACGGTGGAAAATAGTAATCCGTATTTCCTCAATAAGTTTGTTTGAAAAATAGTCTAGAGGTTTCCGATTTTGTACTAGTTGAGCTGTTGAGTTGAAGTAGACTGTGTTGTGTCAGTTTTTGGGTGGCCTAGGGCCTTAAGGGAATTGTTGTGTTGTGGACCGCTCCTCTCGTCACACACTACCATCTGAATATAATTTACATTACTTTTCACATCCTAAATGAGTGCAGTTTCAGTTTTTTATTTCTCCATACCACCTCATAGAGGCATCAGAGACACAAAGCAAACAATGTTTAACAGGATAACAGATGAAAAGGTAACAACAAAAAACAGGAAAAAATAATAATAATAAAATAAAGTAGAAGTAAAAAAGACAAACCAAACACAAATTCCAAGTCTTAGTACAATAATACGGAGGAATGAATGAGGGAAAGGGAGTGAGACTGTAGACTGAGAAAAGGCACCAGAAACAATAAGTAAAGGGGTAACAAGGCCTACTTAGCTAGAAAGAAAGGTTTTAAGGATTTTTTTCACAAAATTTACTTAACTTAATGAGAACATTTTTACTTGATGATTGAAAAAGGTGCTTCATTTTGATAGAACTTGGTCTTTTTTTAAAATAGGGTTTCAGAAACTCAGATCGTTCATTGGTAAAATGGGGACACTCAAAAATATAATGAAATTCGTCCCCTAATATATTTCTGTCACACAACTCACACAATCTTTCGTGAAATTCGATATTGGCGAACCTTCCTACAACAACAGGGATCTTACTATTCACACAGCGGAATTTACACAGGTTAGTTCGGTGAGAAAAATGTAGCTTAATCAAATAATTTTCAAATTCAAGTTTGTCCTTATACATTCTATAAATTTTACATTGAGAGTTACTGTTTACATCACCTAGCCAGTCTTGCTCGTAAATATCACTTAAGCGTTGATTAAGGGTCTATAGATTCCATTATCATGAAAGGACTTTACAGCTTTAAGAAACATATGTGACAGTTTATGTCCACTGCTATTTATTATTTCACACCAAAAATTTACCATCCTAACCTCTATTGTTTTTATTAATTTATGGCGGCCCAGCTCGCCATAGACCATACAATTCGGTGTAAACTTCGCTAATTTAAGAACTTGTTTCAAATACTTCAAATGAAAGGCTCCGATCTGTGGGTAATCCCCAAATCCCCAGATTTCACAACCATACAAAAGAGTGGGAAGAACCGTTTGGTCAAACAAGTACATCTGCAAATCAAGGGGCAGTGAAAGGTTGCACGTTTTACTCAATAAACCATACAGTGAACGCCTGGCTTGATTAACTTGCTTATTGACGGCTTTGGTAAATTTGTTATTATAGTTAAATGCAACTCCTAAGTAGGTATAATCATCGACTATTTCCAAAGTGTCGTCACCAAAAGTAAAGGTGGGCTTATTCCTTATCTTGCCCCTTGAGAAAATAACAATTTTTGTCTTTTTTGAATTTACCTTCATTTTCCAAGTATCACAATAATTTTTAACACTGGTTAAAGCATTTTGCATGTCGTTCTCATTTTCCGCAAGGACAATTGTATCATCTGCATATAATAGGGTAAAGAGTGTAAAATAAACTTCAACATCATCATTACTTAAATGATTCTTGATGGAACTAGACAAATCCTTTAAACCATTGCATGAATAACTGATAGACCTCCCAAAGTCATTAAGGAAAATACTGAACAGAACTGGTGATAGATTCTCACCTTGTCTAACTCCTATGTTACAATGAAAGTAATCGGATTTTACATCATCCATTACAATACATGATTCAGCATTTTTATATAAGTTATAAATCACATTGAGAACTTTACCATTGATGTTGCTGGCAATTAGTTTGAACCACAGACTAGTTCTGTCAATCAGATCAAATGCTTTCTTATAGTCTATGAAAGCACAATACATACGCCTTTTCTTTCTTAAGTAAAACTCTATGGCAGCATAAAGGACGAAAATATGATCCAAGGTAGAATGCCCACTTCTAAACCCAGCTTGTTCATCCCCAATAAGACCCGTACAGTTAAGATAATTTGTGATACGTTCATTAAGTATGGCTGTAAACAGCTTCCCCATGCAGCTTAGGAGAGTAATTCCTCTGTAATTATCTACATCATCCTTCGAACCCTTCCCCTTATAAATAGGTTTCAAAAGCCCAATAGTCCAACTCGTAGGAACTATTCCAGTTGATAAAACACAATTAAAAAGTTTTGTCATAAGCAATACTACATCAGGGGTGCAATTTTTCATGAATTCATTAATAATTCCATCAATCCCACACGATTTACTGTTTTTTAGTTTTTTAATTTGTGATCTAACTTCCTGGTCAGTAATCGCTTTATTCAAATCATCATTACTAGAAGACATTATCAGAGAAGTATCAAAAGATGATCCATCATCGTCATTGTAACTGTTTTGAAAAAGAGAGCTAAAGTGATCCTTGAAAACTTCTAATGTCATACTAGTTTTATTATAACTACTACTCGTTGACCGATTAATGATATGCCAATACTGTTTAGGGTCCGAACTTCTAAGTTGTCTAATTTCTCTGTGCAATGAGTTGAAATAAACCTGTTTCGCCTTTCTCAAGGTTTTTTGTACACATTGGAGAGTATGCTTAGTTCATATTCACTTTCAAGACTCTTACATAATTTGTATGATTTCTTTGCCTTTAAATAACTAGATTTAGCCTTACGACAGTCATTATTAAACCAGGGTTTACCACGATTTCGTGTGGAATTAGAGATCTTTGGAACGTTTTTTACCATTCCTGCTCTATCAGCAGTACTTTTAAACATCTTCTCAATGTCAACAACTAAGTTATCCATTTTTTCCTGACTCACATAACCAGTAATAATCAGGTCAAGTCTGCAAATGATCGTATAAATTTCATCATGATTGAAAGAATTTTTGAATTCTAAGCTTTTCTCATTCTTCCAAAAAATTTTTGTTTTATTCGTAACACTACGAACATTATCAGAAACCTGGTTAACGACTTCATCGCTTCTACACAGTCTCATATTCAGATTCATGCATATCGGACTATGCTTGTCTGACATAAAAACCTCAAATGTCTCAACATTAAAATCACTTATCTTTGGAAAAGTTCTGGTGAAACAATCGCATAATCAAGGGTACTTTTATTGTCACAAGTGAGGTTCCCAGTGAAAGCATCACAACCTATTCGGCCATTCACAATGTGAATGTCAACAGCTTTGCAAAGTTCAATGAGCCGATGCCCGTTATTGTTTGTAGCTTTATCTTTGTTAAACCTCCTAGTATCGAAACCAAGGGCATCAAGTCCGGCTATGATAGCATTAGTATGATCGTAATCCATGAAATCGTCTGAAACACCTGTTCGCGCATTGAAGTCACCCATCAAACAAATAGGAGCAGGGTACCTACTACCTAGACGATAAGTTAATACAGTCGTTCATTATGTCATCAAATATAGTGGAACTGTGGTATTTTGATCCTTCGAGTGGGACGTATACTGCTCCTAGAAGCAATCCATGCTCGAGTCACTCCCCTTCAAACTTAAGCCAAAGAACAGTGTCCGATGTTGAGTCGGTAATGGCCTGGTATTTGTAACACAGAGATTTTGAAACTAGCACAACAATCCCATGTATACCACCGTAACGATGATCAAGTGAAAACTTTTTAGCACACACAACGTTAAAATTAGGAGACATAGACTCGTCGATTTTGTCAGTTTTCGTCTCTGACAGACAAATAATCTCAAAATTTCGGACAAAATCAGCCAAGATACCATTATCAATTTTCGTCTTAATTCCACACACATTTAACGCACAAAGCCTAATACAATCACATGGCTCCTGTTGGTAATATGTGTGATCATGATCAAAGGTATTTCCTCCACGGGGTAATTTAACAGTTGTGGAATCCTTTAATGAAACGGTATCTTTTTCATCATTTACTGATGCCAATTCATGCTAAGGAGCAAACATGAGACTTAAGTCCTTCACTCTGTCCTCATTCCAATCCAATTTCTTCACATCTTCCATAGAATTCAATATCAACTTACGTTCAGTTCCATTTTGCTCACATACACAGTGAATCTTACCATCTGTGGTCCACACTTTACTAATTTTATCGTCCTCTCTCATGATTTTAACAATTTTGCTTCTGATACTTGTCAGGTCATCCACGACAAACACTTGCTTATGTTCGTTCTTATTTCGAAGGTTCTTTTTTGCTTTCATTACGTTGATTTTACTTTTCCGTCTAACGAACTTAACGATCACCGGGCGTGGTTTTTTCCCGTTACCTGGAAGACGATGTGAGATACTAATGTCCTCTTTCACCATTTCTACACCCATATCATGCGCTAGGTTCACAACCTTTCCTTCAAGATCCTCACCATCATTTTCAGTCAAACCAAAGATTTTAATGTTATCTTTCCTGGAGTACTGTTCCAGTTTCTCTACCTCAGCTCTTTGATTCAATACTTCTCTCTTTAGAATAGCTGTATCTTCCTTAACTAATGCCAAGGTCTCGAGGTCACTTTTAATGCTTTTCATGGTTGTTTCAGTTGTAGAAGCTATTGCTGAGGATACAGCCTTCATAATTGTAGGCTGGATATAAGAAATTACATTACATATAACGGAAGCAAGTTGTTGGTGTTCACCCTGTAATGTGGTAGGCTGTCCACTTCCACACACAAGACTGTGTGCACTGAAGGCGTTACGTACAGCCTCCTCAACAGATTCAAACAACGTGGTCTGCATTTTTGCTTTCATTTCCACAGTACTTTGGTTCAAATCTGGACATTCTTCGAATGACAATTTTTTACCTTCGACTTCAATGTTATCCTGTTTATGTTTCTTGTCCAATGGTCGAACAGGAGTTGACGATATTTCCGTTCTTTTAACTCCAGCTTTATTCTCACCATCTTGCCTGTTCGCCATCATCATTCAATCTCAAAATCGCAAATTTTATGCAATGTGGTCCACACTTACATGACTTGGTGTCTTCAGGCAAAATGAACATGTACAAGAACTCGAGTTCAACAACTCATTTGTCAACATGAAAATATATCTGATAATTACATCAAAATAAACATTTTTAAACGGAAAAGATACACGATCGATGTTCTTACACGGGATAGGTCTCCTTGCATGAACGGTCTACAAAGGGTAAGAGCAGTCACCCCAAACTGAAGTAGTGAAGTAGACTATCCTGTTTCATGATTGGCTGTTGGGAGTATAGCCTCCGTTGTAGCGTGCAGCGTGGCGCGTATACTGTGTACCGTCCTCTTCATAGGCGGTGGAAGCCGGGGGGGGGGGGGGGCAGGGGGTCTGGCCCTAATAATTTTTATGAGGTTTTGGGGGGCATGGCCCCCCAATAACTGAATGTCGCAAAATAAGTTTTTCAAAGGTAATTAAACAAAGTTGCTTTTATTACATTTTGGCTATTCTTTGGCTCAAATATTACTTTTCAGAGTGCAAAAGTTGCAAAGCTTCTCCCCTGGGTCCCCACATTAACGATAACCTGTAGGAGAGTTTATTTTCGCCCTTCAAACAGTTGCAGGGTATTCTGCAATTGTGCCCCACTCTCAATTTCGGAATTAATTCAGGTAGACTGTGACAAGCTTCATATCTTTGGAATCTCTTGACTTTTTACTCTTCGGGTTTCAGGATGGATAATTTTCTAACAGATTTGGAGTGGCTAAAATTGGCTACCTTGGTGTGAATTAAAGTGTGCTCCTAGCATCTTGCATGTACCTCATGTAGGGATTTTTTTAATTGGTGTGGTGGGTAGAATATTTGGGTCTATTAGCTCAAAAAGCCATGACTGTTACTTCAAAGATAATCACAACACAATGCCCGAAATTGTCGAATATCCAAATTCTTTCAAGCATTTGCCCGAAAATGGAAAAGTATCATAGTAAGGTAACATAGTTACGAAAAGTTAAGATGTAAAAATATCGTGACACATTTGGGAAGCCTTTGGCTTAAAAGAAGCAATTATTCTTGATACGTTTTCTTGTGTAACAGAATACCCGAAATGGCCGGTTATTTTAATAGCTTCAAATCTTTGACGAAAAACAGAAGACGCTATATTTAAAATGCAATTTTCGTGGAAAATAAAAAAGATCTGCGACACATTTGGGTAGAATGTGAAAAAAGGTTTTCATCAAAAATTTGCCCGAAATGGTCAAATATTCGGGCAAAGGTTAAAAAATGCTGGGACGTTTTCAATTGCCAAATTAATTCAAAGGATATACAGGAGGGTGTTCAGGTGCCAAAAAGTCTGCCATCTATCCTGCTCTAGAGCCAAGTAGGGAAATGGTTATGAGAATGGGGAAATTTGTTTTTCGATACTTTAATGATGCAGGGTGAGAATGTCTTCCCGTAAGTCTGCTTGAAAATTCATTATAACACACCTTGTAACGTTACAATTCTGTCAATAAGTGTTACTAATAGAAGAAAAATCATCTACTTCATTTCATCCAATGGTAGTGGTACACTTTATCTGATTCTTCTGATCAAAATAGCGACTGCTAAGATCCCCATAGGACTTTTTCCAAAAGTAAAATCATATATAGTTGGAAGTTGAGACACACAATTTTTTCAAAATATATTGAATTTAGCCAAGAGCCGCAATAGAGTAAAATTCATTAGCATGTTTTCAATTCCGGTTTGTAGTTTCTTCCGGAAAATATGCGGGACTATTCCATCGATTGGTAGTGATACATTTTATCTGGTAATTTGCTGATCGAATAGCGACTGCTTAGATTCCCCTATAAGCCTAGGAAATGTCTTTTTCGACTGTCTCAGGGGTCCGATTTTTCAAAATTTTCTGTTCGCTTCGCGCTAACCAGTGGTGAAGCTCCGCGCAAATAGTCGTCCTAGCAGCATTTTAGTTTCAAGTGGACAAAATATTTGTGCAAACAGACCCTCGTATTAGCGACTTCTAAAACCCCTGTAAGCAAAAGAAATGACATTTTTGGCTGTCTGAAGTGGACAGATTTTTCAGAATTTCCTTCACGCTTCGCCCCAACTTATGGTGGTGCTCCGCTTAGAGCGCTTCATAGCAGAATGTAAGTTTCAAGCGATCATTTTTTTACAAAAGGTAACTCAAATAGCGACTGTTTACATCCCCATATAAGCCATTTTCAACTGTCTGAGGGGTCGTATATTTAAATATGTCAACTAATGGTGGCGCTCAGCTTAGTCTTTCTGGCTGAATTTTAGTTTGGAACGAACGTACGTTTATCTGCAATTGAAACTTAAATCAAAAGCCGAAGGCTGCTAAGCATACAAAAGTCTCTTAAATACGCGAGCGTGACTGCCATCCTAATTTATCCCTCCCAGCAACACACTTTCTGAAACTTCCTATCGAAATGAATGGAGACTGCATGCGCTTTAACTTTTTACGCGACATCACAATGATACCCGTACGGTGTTCTGTGGCAAACAAATATTTTGAAAGCTACACTACATTTTTGGAAGTTGCATTGATCAAAGTGGTTTAAGCCTGCCTTAAAATTTTTTGACCTTTCAAGAGACATCAAATGATCAAGTTAGTAGAGTCAGCTGGAGTTTAAGGGCCCATTGCTCAAGTGATCAGAAACAGCTGCAATATTTGCGTTAGGTCTGAGAAAAGAACGTTATGACAGCTTGTCAGTGATTTCAACAAGAACCATGATTTCAAAAGTGAGGGAGAGGGAAAACTGAGGGCACAGGAAAATGTTTGGGGCAATAATTAGTGTCACCCAAAGCACTTGCCTGCGTAGCAGACTACGGGTCATATTCCTTGATCAGTGTTGATCAGAGTTATCCTAACAATATACATGGTTTGTGAAGGACTGAACAGACCGAGTCTGCTCCGTGAGGTTTTAAAGTTAGTTAGTAGGTTAGTTAGTTAGTAGGTTAGTTAGTTAGTTAGTTAGTTAGTTAGTTAGTTAGTTAGTTAGTTAGTTAGTTAGTTAGTTAGTTAGTTAGTTAGTTAGTTAGTTAGTTAGTTAGTTAGTTAGTTAGTTAGTTAGTTAGTTAGTTAGTTAGTTAGTTAGTTAGTTAGTTAGTTAGATGTAGTTTTTCGGCCCAGTTTCCAACCTATTGGTTCAAGTCGAGCCGGTCACGGCCTTTTTCAGTTGTGGCTTACTGACTTGTTTTCCCTACTCCATTGCTTATGCGTAGCATCACACACAATGGCAGTAGTTTCCTTTCTTAGAGTCTTTGGTATGACTCGACCTGGGAAGCGAACCCTGGCCTTCCGCGTGAGAGGCAGATGCTCTTACCGGTAGACCAAACACGAGGTTTTAGAACAAGCTCTTTAGGGCATGGTCAATGGGACCGCCTTAGAGCTCTGGTGGGGTTCAGTGGGGCCCAAATGCTCTTCAGGTTTTAGTACAAAATAAAGTCTAAGCATATGTATATTTTACTTAAAAAGATTGATCCATGAACCACCAAGGACCCTTGCTCCATTGGGAAAACTCTTGATTGACTTGGGGTCTGTGGGGCAATATGGTCCTTCTCCGAAGCTGTGCATGCACGTCTGAGTGAAGGGGTCTGACTATGCGGGTAAATGCCCCCAGCTGGTGCCGCCACTGATATACTAGGCTGAAAAGAAATCAACTTTCGCCTAGCACACCGTTCTGGTCAGTCGAAAACCAGTCTCACGGTAGTCCTATAGGCCAAAGGGTATATACCCTGTAGTAGAACGCCGAGACCCAACACGTCCCTTTTAATCTTAGGCCTAACGTACATTAGCATTTTGCTCACACTCTAGGAAGAAGTGTTCGGATAGGGGACATCAGATATCAGTCAACTAGCTGTTACAGGTATGGCCATAATTATAATGGTCATACTTGTTACACTTATTACCAGGGGTGGCGCCAGGATTTGCCCGACAAGAGGCCAGCATTTTGAGGCCCTGACAAAGGCGATTAATTAGTCCCGGCAGGTCCGTGGGAAGTGACTTGGTAGAATTTGAGGCGCGCGTAGCGTGCCGAAATTTTTCGCTTTCTTTTTGACAAATATTTAAAAAACTAGAGTTTGTTTAGAAGAAAATTTAAAAATTGTGAAGGAAATTTGGCTTTTGTAAGGGACATTAATAAGTTGCGGTGTTTATTGAAAAATCTGCCCTCAATATGGGCAATATCAAAAACGTGATATAGACGACAGCTGAAATTTTTTGTGGGTTACCCACTTCGTCATACTTGGCCTGCTCTCAGACGAAACTAGAAAATGGCTGGAAAAAGTTTTCCCTTTTTTGAACTAAGATTGAGAATTATAGGCTTATTATTTTTGCAGAGACTTTGGAATTTAATGAAAAAAAAATAGTTTTTTGGTAAGGTTACTTTGAAAAATTTGGGGTTTTTATTAAGTTCTATGCCTTTGAAGAGCAAAATTGTCAGGGTGATTAACAAAGTTAGCTTTGGTTTTTTATTGTACGGAGTATCCATCGAAAATGGTAAATTTTGACATTTATTACAAAATTTGAGAATGTGAAGCTTATATTGGAGAAAAATTGTAATTTATGACATATTTTTTGGTTTTTATGGAAGAATCTGACCTTCTTATGAGAAAAATCAAATAGGCGTGATGTGCAGTTTTATTACTGTGCAGATTAAGTCCCTCGGACAATATTGGAAAATTCTCTTGGGGGAGGGGGGGGGGGGGATTTTGGCTTTCCATTTATTTGAAGTTTTATATTTTATACATTGACTTAGGCGTACGGGAGCGTTTCAGTTTGGGAGCAGAATTGACTTTCTTTGCCGAAAAATTTAATCCTGCCCGAAAGACTAGCTGAAGAACACAAAAATTTTTGAAAAATTGAGAACCCCAGTCAGCCGGAAATGGCATTTCCCAGGCTCGTAACCAGAAACAAAGCAGTAATTACTTTCAGCTTTCTTTCGCAATAATTTTTTTACTTCATAATATTTCCCCCAAACGAAGAATAATTTGGCGGCATGCATTGATCTGTTTAGTAATCTGTTCCACCAAAGCACTTACAAAATGGAGCGCCACCATCAGTTGGCGCGAAGCGTACAGAAAATTTTTGAAAAATCTAACCCATCAGACAGCCGGAAATGTCATTTTCCAGACTTGTAACTCGAAAGGAAGAAGTCGTTACTTTGAGCTTTCCTTTGAAATGAAAGTTTCACTTGAAAAGAAAAAAATCCCAACTTGCTTTTTGATCAGAAAGTGACAGCTAAAAGGTACCACTACAACAAGATTAAATGTTCTTATCTCTTTTTGGGGGAAATTGTGCAACCGAATTGAAAGCATACCAATGATGTTTTTGACGCTATTGAAATTCTTCGTTGTATTCAATTGCATGGTCCTCTAAATTGATGAATTTTTTTTATGTGACTACACGAACTCACGGCTATAAATGATTTTACTCTCAACTTCTTTGAAAATATGTCACGTGAAAAGGTGGCTTTAAATGAATTTTCGGTCAGACTCATGGAGAGACATTCTCACACTGCGGTACTGGTTATTACGGAAGCGTAGAAGGGCCACTCAAAAGAAAAAAGAACTGCCTCGGCAAAGTGACAATTTTCGTAATATTGACATTTTGACGACTTAATGGACTCCTTAAAAAGGCAAAATTCGGAAAATTGTCATATTGACAAGATAAAACATCTCGTCAAAATGGCAAAATTCGGAAAATTTATATTTTGCCACCCAAACAACATCTCGTCAAAATGACAAAGTTCCCCAAATTTTCATTTTGCCGAGTAAGAACATGTTGTCAAAATGGCGAAATTCCGAAATTGTCCTTTTGCCGAAATAGAACATCTCGTCAGAACGGCAAAATTCAGAAAACTGTCATTTTGCCGAGTCACAACATATTGTCAAAATGGCAAAATTCCGAAAATTGTCATTTTGCCGAGTTACTACATCTAGTCAACATGGCAAAATTTGGAATTTTGTCAATTTACCGAGTTAGAAAATCTCGTCGAAATGGCAAAATTCGGAAAATATGACATTTTGCCCAGAAAATACATCTAGTCAAAACGGCAAAATTTGGAAGATTGCCATTTCGCCTAGTTAGAACCTTCAGGGCTCAATTGTATGGAAACGTTAAGGTGCCATCAAATTACGAACTTAGTCATCGCGTTATCTTAACATTTTGCAACAAAATAATGAAATGAGTCTTATTATCTTAACATTTTGCATATAAATGATAAAGTGCAAACGTACAATATTTCAACAGTTCAACATTTTTGCACTGAATTACTCACATATTTCAAGTAATAAATTTAGCATATTGTCAATTGGCAGAAAAATGACGAATTACGAATCTTTTTTTAATTCCTATTTCCACATTTTAAAGGCATATTCTGGAGACAAAATTCGTTAAATTCAAAATAAGGAGAAAATTTTACTCTTTCAGAAGGTAAAAATGGCATCTCCATAGCTTATACCGTTTGGAAGATACAAATTTTTTAAAGTATTGCCAATTTTTCTTGGGATTTGATGTATCATGGGAAACCTGTGATGTCATCGTGGCACATTAATTTTACATTGCATTCAATTTATTTATAATTATGGTGCCGCTGCAGGCAGTATTAAGCAATATTGTTCGTTGTACTCTTTGTATGGTGAAGGGTAATGCTAGATCTACAGGAAAAGATATTCAAATATTCCAACAGTATTAAATTTCAAGAACTAACAGGATGTTCAATTATAAAGAAAAACAAAAGGAATTTGAAGCAATGTGCCCACATTACATAACTTCTTGTGGCTTTGTTGAAAAGCAGAGGTTTTTCAGCAAAAATAACCAATCTTTAAAGTGAGATATCTTGAGTTAGGGAAATAGTATTATGGTAGGGTTCGAGGGCATGGTGTGGAATATTTTTGTTTTCCTAACAAAACAGAGGAAAAAATCCACAAGAACATGCCTTTAAAGGGGTAGAATAAAGCGTGCCGTCATTAAAACTAATACACATGTTTTCATAACGAAACATTTCTGTTTATCTGTTTGGGGCAATCTGAACTCTTAAGGCAGGAAGCGGGGATAAAACTTTCAGACTTCAGAGAGCCCCTGAAATTCGAATTTGGGGTGGGGGCAATCTCTTTCTTTCATTTTACTGTCTGAACAATTTTACCTTTTACTTTTTCCAGGGGCACTTTGCCCCTTCCCCTCTTGCTATGCTTCTAGTGTGATATGTGTACAAGGTGTAGCAACATATAAGACCCTACAGTTAAATCACTTCCTTTCTATTCACTGCTACGTTCTCAAAAGGACCCATTTAATAGCTTTTTTTTCGTTGTTATTGGGACGTTAATATCAGCAAAGTCTAAACGCCCTTAAAAATGGACATAACAGCTAAGTTTGTCATAATTTCTACCTGAATGCTATACAAGTCCGGGCTTTGTTTAAGACAAAAGCAACAACTGGGATTTAATTACCCTTATAGAAGCAGGGTATCTGAACCAGTGTTTAAGTCGAGACCAGCATATCCAAGACCGAGCCCAAAACGTGTCGAGACCGAGACCAGGGGGCCGTTCCACAAAGAGTTACGCACAATCTTAAGTTTGATTCACCATACTTAACCCATCAGTAAATCATACTTAAGATCGTGCGTAACTCTTTGTGGAACGGGCCCCTGGGCAGCCTGAATTCGAGACCGACAAAGTCCAAGACCGAGACCGAGACCGAATGTACATATTGCATTGAAAAATGAACTGTCCAAAATTTTGAATACTTTTTAGCATAATTTTATTGCCTAATGATTCCACGGTTTACATATTTCTTCTTCTTGTTCGTAAAGCGCCTTCACTCATGATTGTACTATAAACTCACCAAATTGGAGAAAGAACATAACTATGATACAAAAAATTGGTATGCATGAGTCATTCATTATTTTTCTGCAAAACGGGGAAAAGGTAACATTCGTTGAATGCGTAATTCATCAATTTTCTGTGAAATTTTGAATCGTTGATATATTGTAAGTTTGCATTTCATCATTTTCTGCAAAATGCTAGGAAAATAAGTAAACACTTCATTATTTTGTGACTAAGTTCTTAACTTGATGGCACCTTAATGCTTCCATAGAATTTCGCCGTTTAAACATGATGATGTAATTCGGCAAGGTGGCAATTTTCTGAATTTTGCCATTTTGACGAAAAGTTCTAACCCGGCAAAGTGACATTTGCCTGAATATTGCCGTTTTGACGAGATGATCTAACTAGGCAAGATGACAATTTTTCGATTTTTGCCATTTTGACGAGAAGTTGTAATTCGCTAATATGATATTTTTCTGAATTTTACGATTTTGACGAAATGTTTAAACTCGTTAAAATGTCATTTTTCTGAATTTTGCCATTTTGACGAGATGTTCAAACTCGCCAAAAGGACATTCCTCTTAATTTTGGCGTTTAGACGAGATGATCTATTTCGGCAAAATGACAATTTCCCTGAATTTTGCTATTTTGACGAGATGTTGTAACTCAACAAGATGACAACTTTCTGAATGTTGTCATTTTGTAGAGATTTTTAAGTCGGCAAAATGACAACTTTCGGAATTTTAACGTTTTGAAAAGTTGATCAAAACGCCAAATTACGGATTTTTGTCATTTTGAAGACATAATTTTAGTCCTCAAAATGTCAATTTTACGAAAATTGTCACTTTGCCGAGACAGTTCTTTTTTCTTTTGAGTGGCTCTTCTACGCTTCCGTAGTTTCTCATTTGTTTAACTGAAAACAAACAGCCTGGCCGATTTTCGTTACCGTTGCTCGAATTCGACTTTCCGGGCAAGACAAATGGCAAACCATTGGGCGTGCACCTGAACAACCTCTCTTTGCTTTTGTAAGGACTGTGTGAGAGTTTCCATGAAGAATATGGTTTTCTTGTAAGCAAAATAAAAAAGATCATCCGAAGACTGAAGTTTATCGGGTTTATGTCTATTATCGTGGGCCCAGACGATGAAGGCTCCCGACGAAATTGAATCTTCTCAGGGGACAGAGAGCAGCTTTCTCCGACGGGGGCATGGCTCCTGGTTCCAGCTGGTGCCACCCTCTGAACGTCTGCACGCGGAACTTCCAGCTCCCCGGTCTGTTCATGCCATGGATGACCTTAAGCGCATGGAATGAAGATGGGACAAGATACATGGATTGAGGGATAGCATAGCTACGAAGAAGTGATTAAAACCGATTCCTATATTTATTAAAACAGCGTTACAAAAGGAAAATATGTTCAAGATCACCCATTCAGTAACTTCAGTTCTTGTAGGGTTTTTTATTTTTTTTAAAAAATTATTTTTAGGCCTCCCCGACGAAACCGTCGACCTTCCCCGACGGGGGGAGGGGGCGCAGCGTTCCCGACATGTCCCCCGCCCCCCACTGGCGCCACCCTTGCTTATTACCTATAATTTCTGTTCCAGTGTCGTTATAATTTATCAACGAATGGATATAGCCTAAGCGTCTTGCAAAGCGAAATAGCCACAGCTGATTCCTGGTCTGTGTTGGACATTTAAGCCTAAGAGTTTATACAGCTAAACGCTCTGAGCTACACAAATTGCACAAACCAAATTAAAGACCCTAACGGAAATATGTGAGCCGCATTCTAGACTAGGGGCCCCTGAACCCACCAGGGGCCCTTAGCAGGTCCCTGGACCCCACGCTGATGGGGTTTTGTGCTTCGCACAAAAACAGACGCTTTACGGCGTCACCATTATGTCGGCTGCCGAAAACTTGTTCCCCCAATAAAAAACATCTTCCGCCGCCTATACTCCATGTAAACACAGCCTAACGACTAAAAGAAACAACAAAACATTCTTCGATGTGCGATACATCTCATCCATCTCATTGGTTTACACTCACTTCAGTCCCTTAATTGACTTTTTTCCTTTCCTTCCTTACCTTTCCCCTTCTTTTTACATCTCATTTCTTCTGCCTTTATTTCCTTTCCTCTCCCTCCTTTTTCTCTTCTTACATCCTTGTCTCTTTTCCCTCTCTTTTCTTTTTTTCTTTCTTTCCTTTTTCCTTTTTCTTCCCTCCCCGTTTTTTCTCCCCTTGCCTTTGTGTGTGTTTGTGTGTGTGGCACCTTATCACCCCACTGGTTACGCCACTGCCAATGTTATACAGCCTAATATGTAAACAAATGCATGTACGTTACACGTACTGCTCTAGAAGATTTTGCTTACTAAAATGACGGACATGCAGCTCCATAACGTACTGCACACTCGAGTAAGTATTTTCACGAAAGCGTTCCTTCTCGCGCCTTCGGCGCTTTGGATTCAATCCTGTGTCACTGTACAAAGCAAAACTTTTCGGCATATTGCTTTCTTATGTGACATAATACGTTTATACAATTTGTGTTTTTGTTTCGGAACTCTTTTCTTTATGGGATGACACAGGTGAGACTAATTCATTACTTTATCTATATTTATACTGTAGACCGTCCAACTGCACTTTCTCTTTGTCATTTTAAGATAAATTTCAAGTACGTGTTTGAAGAGAGTAAATACCGTTATTGTTATTAGGCAAGCCCTTTCTTTGGTAAGTTTTTGGTTGGAAACATTGAACTATTATAGGGTATAATTATTACACCTAACTGTAAAAATCAATTAAGTAAGATTCCTTTCATGCATGTCATTGCAGTGCCTAACCCGGATATTTGAAATTAGTCTACAGAATAACAGTCCGAACCTGTCAGACGGACCCATGGCAAACCCGGATCATGTTCGGGAAGAGACCATTCAAAACCCACCGACTTTCTCCCTCCCCGATTTTCTGGACAGCGTGTTGAAAGTGATAAGTGGCTGGCTCACTGACTATAGCAATTTGAAGATTGTTTACATGCTCAAATACTGGAGCAAGATGATCATTGACAGGATACAAATTATTGCATCAACATTTAAGTGTACTTTCTCAGGTACATCGCATGTGCGAGTCTAAGGTCAAAATTTTCCTTCTGATGATGAACTCAAGAGACAGTTTCTTGCTCGACTAAGCAAGAACAAAACTCACTTCTCTCACATTCATGCCCTGTGATAACATCACTTACAGTTCAGGTGACGTTTCAGAATTACATTTTTCAAAAATTAAACAGGCTGCCACCAAACTAAATTTAGGCGAAGTACAAATTAAAGATAAGTTCTTACGCACATTACCAAAAAATTGTCATGCTGCAGTTCTCATGTCCTCTCCTATTGATTCTAAAATCGAACATTTAGTGTACAAAGCACAATGTTATGTCGACTTGCCAGCCGACATAACATTTAAAGCCAACGCTGATGTGTCAATCAGGCCAACTTGGTGTGCTTACTTGTAAACACTCAGATGCATGATCCTCCCAATGTTGGGTGCATTGCTTAATTCCCCCACCATACCCCCCAACATCATTGTGGGCCCTATTTCCTTAGACAATCATGACATGATGGCATGTAGATAGCCTATTGCACTTTCATGAGACTGGATGTGGGTAGAAGACCAGGCCACAATTGCCCAGCTAGGGTACCCAATATTGAGGTCCAGCCCAGGGAAACTTCAATTAGGCTACTACTGTAGGAAATCCTTTCCCCAAGAAACTAGGTCTTCAGTAGCTGCCATTGATTAGCTCAAATTCCAGCCTGAATAGCTTAATTGATGATCCTTCAGGGGCGTAGCCAGGATTTTCTTGTGGGGGCAGAATCGACTCATCGTCCCCAATCTTGACCGACAGGACTATCTAAGCGGAGCGCCACCATCAGTTGGCGCGGAGTGTACAAGAATATTTTTGGTTTTAGAAACCCCTCAGATGGCAGGAAACGGCACTTCCCGAGTGTTTTATGCTGCATGTTCCCAGCCTGGAAATATGGATCTCATTTCTGATATTTCTCAATTAATGCAAAAAAAAAAAAAAAAAATCAGTCTGTGAAAAATGTTAATACATGTTTCTAAGCGGAGCTCTACCATCGATTGGCGCGGAGCGTACCAGGAAATTTTTGGCTTTACAAACCCCTCAGATGGCCGGAAACGGCACTTGCCGAGTGTTCTAAGCAAGAATATGTTCAGCTCAACTTCGAAATTCTCCCCGCTTCTTAATTGAAGCACTTGACAAATATTGAGGGGCTGAACATACCTTTAGCCCAAACTTTTTCATTTTTCATCGCCGTCACTGGGGTGCGGCATTTTCTTGAGGGAGCGAAACGCCCAAGTGAGGAGCCGAGCGACCGAACGGGGAGAGGGTGTGGTTCTCCCCCTCCCGCCCCAAGGAGATTTTGCAATTTTACATCAAAATTGAGCGATCTGGTGAACACCTAAGTTGGAATTTTTGGACATTTTCAATCTTGTATCAATGTTTTCCTTATTCCCTCGAGAGTTAGCAGGGTTAGTGTGTGACTGTAAGAGGGTTACTCGGTACGAGTCAATGGGGCCCTAGGGAATTGTGTCGCACTGGAACAAAACAGCTACTCATAAGGCTTACATTTAGTTGGCTAAACCAGCGGAATTGACATTTTTCCCTGAAAATCGCCAAAACTCCATTTAAATAAAAAAAAAATTAAAAATATAAAATTAGGTATGGGCGGGACTAAGTGCCAACCCCCTGACCACGGGCCTGCCTCCCTGGGTGTCACCCTCCCCTTTTGGAATGTTTTGCTGTCTCGAAGAGCTTAGATGCAATATGGTGCTAAATTTTGTTCTTTTTATACTAGATTCCAGTGTTATCCACAGTGGGTTTTAGAGGACCGACACGTCCTCCTAGTGAAATTGACCGCCCCTCCAAAATAGTTGCCGCTCTCCAAAAAACGCAGCTTCCATTTCTAGTTCATTGCTTCATAACACATATACAAGTCATAACTGGAAAAATGTGACTTCCATCCAGGCTTGGCGCCAGGATTTGTCCGACGAAGGGCCACTCTCCGAACGGGGGAGGGGCAGGGTCGGTAGCGACCCAAGCCCCGATAGCCAGGATGCCGTCGATGAGTTGGTGAGGGAGGTTTGAAGAAAACCTGTGCACTATACCTGCCATTGCGAGCCATATACGACATCAAATTTGTATATGCTAGAGGAAGATATTTCCGCACTGATTTAACCGTGGAAAAGGGGGCAAAATTTTTTTGGGTTAGTACACTAAAAAGAATCTGTACTTATTTAAATCTTATATAGGTCAATAAATTCTCCCGGCATTTGGGCCCTATCGGACACAAATTATATTGTACTTTCTTCTTCGAGTCCGTACCGCACGACTGACACAAGAGATAATTAACTAAGTTCAGCGAAATGATATGAAATTCCCGACATGAACATTAATCCATTTATTCTACTTATTAATTTACATGAAAAGATGGGAAGGGTTTGTACTTTATTAGCTCTAGGTAACGGAACTGAGGAAGAGTGTGCAAAGCGTACCGAACATTTTGGGTTTTATCGCAGAAATAACTCTTGTGAAAGCCAAAGTAACTAAACCGACCATGAGAAGGCGACAGATTATCCCCGACAGGGGGGGGGGGGGCAATGCCAGCGACTACAAGTTCCGACAGCCCCTATGTCGAGGGGGTGGTATGAAGGAGCCTAACTATCCCATGTCATTGCAGCCTTGGGCACATTTTGCACAATGTTACTTAATGTTTTAAAAGCCGAGTTAATGTTCTTTTGAGTTTGAATCGTGAAATTGCAAAGTGCGCAAAGCGCGCGAAATTTTTTAGTGGGCTTACAAAAATAACATAGACTATGTAATCATTAAGAACAAAAAGGAAAAAAAAAATAGAAACTGTAGTTGTTGTAGACCGTATCGGGGATAACATACATTGTGTCGAAACCGCCTGGAATACCCGATAAAATAGCCAAACTATGCTCCGTGAGTGGCTCACCATCTGACCTATCGCATGACACACACAAGAGAACAGCAACTAGGCTTTGTGATATGGGATAAAATTTACGACCTCTGCATAACCTGTGTACTCTGCCTACCAGTTACTTGGTAAGGTTGAGAGGACTTACACTCTCTTGATATATGGAATGGAAGTATTGAAAAAACTGGAGTGAATCTACAGCGCGCATAGCGCGCCGAAAATTTGGGGTTCCTATTAGGGAAATTGTCCCTTGAGAGCAAAAAACAGGTAAACCATCAGGGAGACTAGTCGCCGTCGGGGACTGCATACTTTATCGTAACGACTAAGAGCCCCCCTCCTCCCCCGAAAAAACTGTAAAAAATGCCCCCGATTCTCTCCCTCCTCTTGCCGTTTATTATTTTTTTATTTTTATTTTTTTATTTTTTGGCTCCCCTTAATTTTTTCAACATTGCCCATCGCGTCCCCAAAATTTCTGTGTGTGTGTGTGGGGGGGGGGCACTCTGCCCCCCTGCCCCCCCCCCCCGCTGGCTACGCTAGTGATCCTCAATATATTAAACAGTCTCATGCCCCCACTTTTGCAACTTCACCAGACTTGGACAATTAATTGTTAATTGCCTGATAGTCTAGTGGTAAACTTGAGCTTGTCTGTTGAGGAGGCATCTAATTTTCATTTAAGTGGACTCGGCTGGACTCAGCTTCGAGTCCGAGTCCAGTGGCAGCCCATTCTGGACCAATTCCGATTCCAGGGCCTTCCTTTCCAGGTCAATTCCGAGTCCAGGAAAAACCGGACTCGAGTCCGGAATTGAGTCCGAGTCCGGACTCGGGCATTACAGCCCTGACTGCTAACGGCAGTAACAAGTACACTGTTACACCGGCCACACTGCGTGCATGTCCTTGACAAGCAAGGGTATGGGATTGGGAGTGAGAAACCAATAAGCGCATGTAACCAGGGAATAGGGTAGAGACACAACAGCCCTATGTGTCACACAATAGGTACTTCAAAAATAGTAATTCCCATTCAAGCATCAAACTTCGATTGACAGGTTTCTTTATTCCTATTGTAAAGCCTTGTTGACCTGTCCCATGCTTAAGAGAATTTGCCTCTTTCACACCCAAGTAATCTTGAAACAATTGTCTTTGTTAAAAGATGCTTTGATCTGCAAGGTTTGTTACCGACATGTTTCAAACTCTAAAAAAAGTTTTAGCTAAACGACTGTCAATGAAAGTTAAAATAGTTTACTTTCTTTGTTTTGCAACGATTTCGATGAGTCGTCAGCTGTAAGCATTGTTAAAGGCTAATTCATTTTACCCAATTTTAACAACTTTCCGCATAACTCTTAAATACACTGGAAATATATGTAGCGTTAAAATTCTTGAAAAGGAAACAGAAATTACATTTATTGCGACGAATAACGACAAAAGTGTAAAATTTCATACGTTTACACGACGGTTGGCAACGAAAATTTAACGAGATACAACGTAAGTACGTGCCCTCTCACTGGAATTTTGACAATGTATCACTGATCCTAGTTGGTCTAGGTATTGAGATAAAATATTTGGGAACAAATGGAAGATTATTGTCGGCAACAAACATTGCCTCAAAGAGACAATAGAACGTTGTGTCTCCACCCTAACACCTCAATGATGTAACTACCGGATCTGACCTAGCAACAACCCGCCTTTTCCTTTAAGGAGTAACCTCACGACATGACCAGGAGAAACAAACTGTACTTTACACACAAGTTGCATTCCGGCATGTTTGAAACGTTCATAATCCCACGCCCTTTCATTGCTTAAATCGTAAACTTACGAATTAAGTGGACTTCACAAAACCAGCAAGCCTTCGAAAAATTGTAGATTTTTATTCAAATGTTCTTTTCTAGATGCTTGTAAATGGTAAATCGTGACCAAATTGGAAGTGTTGGTCTTTTCATTAACACAAGCGCCTTTGAATGTATTTTAGGACAAGTCTTTAGTCTTGCCTGAGTAGCAGACTATGGGGCTTATTCCTTAAAGGGGGGGGGGGGGGCTGAAGAAACCGAGTCCGCTCTGAGGGAAAGCTTTTGTCCAGCTAATGAAATCAAACAGACACCACCCTCCACTAGACTGCGTGAATTGCTTCATTGCCTACCAGAGAATACCTTAAACGTTAAGAACGAAAAAAGGACTAATATCCTTTCATATGATTTTTTCAGGACTATCCCAAGAGATGGTGATTCCGAGATAGACAAAGTAGTTCCAATTTCATTTATTTTTTACAACTTCACTCGAGGATGAGTCGCAACCTTCGACTGCTTAAGATTCTTCTGCAGAAAATATTTTACCTGCAATGACTAGTGCTAAGTCTATGACTATTGCAGAACCGGCCGGAACTCTTTCCCAAAAGATAGAATTATGATCTAAAACTACGAGAAAGTCCGTTCGCACCAAGCATTATACTAGCAATAAGCAGTCTACTGACATTATATTTGTTGGTAAAACAAAATGTCTTGTCAACGGACATAGTAACAGATGACAATAACTCCGACCCCCCACCAGCTTTATGCGTTCCGCTTACTCCATTAATTTAAAAAAAAAAATCGATTCCTTTGCAACATCGCATAGCCTATACTTGAACACAGTTATACGTAATATTAGACGAAAAATTAATCAACGACTACAATTTAGCGATGCGAAGAAATTAAGAATATATCGATCATCTTATCCCCATTTGAAACCAACTTATGACTTTTAACGTATGGCATGACATTTTTCCTTCAAAAGCGAAAGCTGCTCTCTCGGTCACTGCCGTGCCGAAGAATTTTTTTCTGAGGAATGGAGTCCTTTTGCGTTTTAGCTTACATGATACGGAATTTAACAAATTGACAGTTCAACTAGTAATACCAAATGACATTGTCGATCGCATCATATCAAAGTGTCAACATTCACCAAGGTGTAATGAGGACCTTTTAGACCACTGGCCGCAGATTTTTTCTTCGTAATATTATGGCAGAAAAGATTTTTCCAGATAACCATGTGCTTGTAACCTTTCCATAATGTTTTCCTAAAAGCACCCTTGGAATCCCCTTCCGACTTACAGGTGCATCTTTCCCCTTGAATCAATCTCAGATGACAGGGAGTAAACTAGTTCCGTCATCATTTCTTCCTGGACCTGTTATGTAACCTTTTCCATGTAAGGCACAGAAAACTTGGAAGTACTGTACTGTTGACTATAAGAGGATTGAATTGTGTTTGCTTTGGTCATTCAGTCCAATGTCTCTGTGGTCCAATGATCCCATTATATCTTTGTAACCAGTTACCATGGAAACTCAATGTTTACATCTACATTTCTCTAAGAATGAGTTACAGAATGACATATCTAAGAATTGTTAAGTAACTTCCATGAATTCATGTTAATCACTTCATGTGCTCTTGGTATCTGATCTTAATAAATACTCTGAGATTTATGGTACAAAATTTAGTTTGGTGATAGACTTTGAGACGCACTGTTAAAGTCAGATTGTAAATATACCCACTCATCTGTATTTGTGTCTGACGTCATTTCTTTGTGGTCACCGTTGTGACAATATGTTTGAAAAGATTCTTATAATGTCGACTCATGCCCGTTTCCAACAGGTTTGAAGAAAAAGAGACAATTTACGACAATTTTGTTCAAGGATACATCCACTTTCAGACCTTTTGACAGATTATGCTTAGATCTTAAATTTATGCCAACGTCAGTATCCGATTTTAAACATTTAAAGGTTATTCGTGAAGAATTCACTCGTTGGGTTATTTTCGTTCAAAAACTATCGAAGCATAGACAGTGTGCGAGGCATTCGTACAGAATTGGTCACTTCATTGTTTGGCACACCTTCTCTATTGATAACTGATGCTGCTGCGTCCTTGACAGGCAAATTGCTCACCGTACTATGAGTATGAGAAATATTAGGGATAGATCGTAAAACTAAGTGTAGTAAATCCCTACATTTTTGAGAGTGAACTTAATTATTTCGGAAATGTTGGGTTCGCTTTGTTCCCACAGTATGCTATGCATTTAGTGCATTTAGTTCATTTAGTTCACCCCATTTTTGCCCATACGAACTAGCTTTTGGTCGTAAAACAGTATCAATGATTAACATTATATTTGATTTAATTTCTAATTTGACACACTGTACAGTGGCGGATCCAGGATTTGCCAGAAGAGAGAGAGGGGGGGGGGGCAGGTCAGGGAAAGGGCCGACAGGACTATATAAGCGGGGCGCCACCATCAGTTGGCGCGGAGCGTACAAGAAAATTTGGGACTTTACAAACCCTGCAAATGGCCGAAAATGGCACTCTTCGAGTGTTCTAAAGTGCATGTACCCAGCCTTGAAATATCTATCTCGTGTCGGCAATTTCCCAATTAGTGAGGAAACATGTACATCAATACACCATGCTGCTTCAGATAGTGGTTCCACTTTTCAGGGACCACAGGAAATGGGGTTGGGGAGTGATGAAAGTAGGGTTACTATATTAATTTTCTGGCAAAGAGGACATGGATTGCCATCATGGGGGAGGGATGTACGGGGAGAAGGTTTTCCCTGACGTGTGGATATTTTTTGTGATTTACAAGGATGTCTAGATGCAAAATTCTAATGAATCAGGGGAATGCATATTGCTACATGTCTTTAAGTGGACATATACTATCTACTCAGGTTTAGGCAGTAGTTTTGCTTTTGGGCTACCTGCAGTGCCTTACTGCTGGCGTGGAGAAGGGGTGTGAGGGAGGCGTGTCCTCCTCCCCTTTGAAAATATTTTGAACATTCAAGTACCCTCAGATGCAATCTGATGCTAAATTTAACATCTTTTGAAGTCAGTTTGTTGTTCCTCTTCAAGTGTGTATGGGCAATACGTATAGGTGTATTTTTTAGAATTCGCTTTGTGACGGGGCCGTGGCTAGTTTTACCATATTTTTTTTCTGGAAAGGAGGACACACGTGAATCGCTGTGTGGGCAGGTGAGAGTTCTTTTAGGACGTATGACTTTCCTCCCCTTTGTAAAATTTTTCCGCTTTTCAATGCAATATTTGTTGCTTTAACTCGAGTTTCTTTAAGTCAGATCCAAAAAAGCCTTAAAACGAGTCCATGTACTATAAAAGTAATAGGAATCCGCTCAGTGCTCTGCATAGCTCCGGACTTGGAGTCGTTAGGTTACGGTATGAGTTGGAACCTCGGTCAATCTGAAACTTCTCCGTTATGCTGTTTGGCGCATAAGGCCGAATTTACTATTTGGAGACCTTGGCACAAATAATTTAAGGGCCTAGACCGTAATATTCGTCACAAATACTAGTGGCAAAAGTCATGAAAGGAGGACAAAGTTTTTGGTCACTTCCACCCACTCGACCCACTCGAAATGAATTTCATTGACAGTGGTGGATTCCTGACTTTAACTAGGGTGGGGCTGAGAAATGTGGAAAGTCTATTAAGGGGAGTGACACCATCGGTTGGCACGCTGCGTACCGGATTTTTTTTTTTATAACACCCCACTTAAAACTTAACGTAACGATGTTGGGATTCCCAGAGAGGGAACAAATATAACCGGGCGTGTCTATGCTAGCGGCGACTTTGGGAAAAGTTTGCCATACCTCGTGTGGTGCGTGAATCCCCCTTCTCGGAACACGGGGCTGTCAGGCTGATTGTTAACGAAGGTAACAGACGAAGTACTAATTGTGCAATAGGCCTAGTAGGTGGTGAGAGCTATATGCACTTGGCCGTCACTATAGTACACGTGAAGTAGTACAACTTGCAAACGTAGGATGAGAGTACGAGGGCATCTATTCTATTAGCCCGGCTTCAGATTGAGGCAAGTGCCGCCTGGAATGGTCATTAATGCCACCATTTTTTTTCGATTCCCTGACATGTCCATAAACAGAAAAATTCAGGTATATGGGTGTCTTCGGGTGGGTTGGGGAAATATATCGGGGTATCTGCCAAGAGTCAGGGTGATGAAAAATCAAAAATTAAAGGGGTAGGGGAAAGTAAAATAGCTATTATTTTTCATCTAGAAACTCGAGAGTTGCAAACTACCCCTCAAAATACTTGCAAAGAAATTGTCTTTTAGTTGATATACAGTTTTAGAGAATCACGTGACTTTTGAGGTCATTAAAAGTCAAAAAGGTACGAAATTTGAGCAACTGTCAGAAAAACTTTTTACGGATTATTATCTCTATTATAATAATTATTTGAAATTTTAAAATTAGCAACCATTCTGCGATATCCCCGTCTTGGTTGACCTGGATCCTAAAAGAAATGTCCAGAAAAATACTTTGTGAATATTTACAACAGAAAATGGACACATGTTAGGTTTTCCTGTACCAACAGTAGGCCTACTTAATGATTATTTTGCTATCGTCATGATATATCAACATAATTAATGCATCGGCGGCCATTTTGCTTTTCCGCCATTTTGGTTGATCTGAGTTCCAAAAGAAGTATTTTAAAAAGTAAATTAGGATTATTTGTCATGAAATCTGGCCAGAAATTAAGGGCAACTGCGTCAAAAGTATTTTTAATGAATATTTTTCTTATTATTTTTAATACATTATGATCGTTTTATTGGCTGACATATTGTTGTTTCCGCCATCTTGGTTAGTATGGGGTCCTGCATACAATACCAGAAACCATTTTTTGAGAATTATGAACAATTTTCTATAAAGATATTAGAAATTTTTAGTCGAAATATATTTTCAGTGATTATTTTCTGACATTTATTTGCATTTTTTAAATTATGTACTCATTTTTGTGGGGAATTTTAACTGTATTGTTTTTACTTCTTCAGTGTATTTTCCGACATACTGAATGACAAATACTCTTGTATCTAGGATTGTCAAGTTCCGCCTCTATTTGAAAACATTATTTTACATCATTGTGATTGAAGAATGTGGAAATTTGCATTTTTTCACAATTTTTTTGGAAATATTTCATTTAGTTTGGCAGTCTTTTTGTTCTTTTCCGCCATCTTGATTTACCTGAATCTCACCAAAACAGCCCCCAAAATTAATTCTGGAATACTTGTCATGAAATATGACTAAATTTTAAAAGTCGATCACTCAAAAATATTTTTTAAGAATATTTTCTTTATTATAATTTAATAAAAAATATTCGAAATGTTTGCCACCATTTTGTTTTTGGCAGCCATTTTGAACGGGCGAGACCCAAAATATTTACTAATACCACTTGATTTAGTGTTCAGCGGATCGTAACGTTTCCAAGTAATATTGCGACGGAGACTTGTAGGGTTGCCTGTGAGATGTCTGTGGGCCATAGCCTATAATGACCACCCCAGATGGCACTTACCTCAATCTCCTGCCCAATTTGAAGCTATTAGTACTGATATTTCATTGTATTGTGTTGCACCTTTTTAGGTAATAAAAAGGGACAGGGGTATCGATATGGACATGTTGACATGCAATTAATAAATTTGCTATAACAAGGAATGCTTAAATAGATATAAAAATGATTTCGAGATGGTGTACAGCTTGTAACTCTCATTAACCATGAATAGATTGTCATTTCCGGGTTGGAAAACTATGTTTTTCTAACAGATTTTTTACTAGTTAACATTTCGTTCGACACTGGTGCTTGAGCCTGTTTTTAAATCTTAAGTAACACAATACCCGAAATGGCCGATTATTCAATAGCTTGAAATCTTTTCCGAAAAACAGAAAACGCTACATATAAAGTAAAATTTTCAATGAAAATAAAAAAGATCTGCGACACAATTTAACACACCTTGTAATGTTACATTTTTTTCAAAAATAAAACTATATATAGTCGGACGTTCGGGCAGTCACACAGTTTTATCAATATATAAGAGTCACGAGAGAGTAAAATTCATTAGCATGTTTTCCATTCCGTTTTGTAATTTTTCCCCGAAAATGTGCGGGACCATTTCATCGATTGGTAGAGATTCCCTTTTTGGGTAATTTTCTGATCAAGAAGCGACTCCTTAGATCCCCCTATAAGACCGAGAAATGTCATTTTCAACTGTCTCAGAGGTCCAATTTTTCAAAATTTTCTGTTCGCTCCGCGCCAACCAGTATAGAAGAGCTCTGTAGATAGTCTTCCTATCAGAATTTTAGTTTCAAGTGAATCTTTTGCAAACGAAACCTCGAAACAGCGACTGCTGAGACCCCCTTAAAGCATAGGAAATGACATTTTTGACTGTCTGAATGATCAGACTTCATCATTTCCTGTACTTTTCGCCCCGACGTATGGAGGTACTCCACTTAGACCGCTTCATAGCAGCGTTTTAAGTTTCAAGTGAACATTTTTGAAAAACTCAAAATAGGGACTGCTTAGATCACCCTATAAGTCCGGGAAATGTGATTTTCAACTGTCTGATGGGTCGGATATTTCAAAATTTTCTGTACCCTTCGCGCCAACTAATGGTGGCGCTGGGCTTTGTCTTTCTGGCTGAATTTTTGTTTGGAGTTAACATTTATCGGCAATTGAAACTTAAAATAGCGACTGCTTAGATCCCCTGTATAAGCCTTGGAAACGTCATTTTCGACTGTCTGAGATCGAGGTATGAATTTTCAAATTTTCTGGACCCTCCAGGCCAACCATTGGTGGCGTTCCTCGTTGACTGTCTTTGTCTTTGTCAGAATTACATTTTTCGGGCAAAAATCTTCTGCCCCCAAACTGAAATGCTCCCCTACTATATGGAAATACCTTACTCAGGCGTACACTCGAACAGCTGCTTGCAACATACAGCAGGATTCCGGATTTGCAATCCTAGGATACATAGTCCAGTGGAGTAATGAACTAAGCTAATCAGTATCTCAAAAGTGTGTTTGATTCTAAGAAAAATCACAAATTTTTCTCTGACCAGAATTAAAGGCAACTTAACTTTGCAAATGCCATTTACAGTCATTTTAGAGGTGTTAAAATCCAAAATTTTCTTTGTACGCTCCGCGCCAACTGATGGTGGCGCTACGCTTAGATAGTAAACTCCAGCCCTCCTACAAGAGTATCCAGCCCCCCACTCCCGCACGAAAATAACCCCAGCTACGTCACTGTTGCGCGGTCGGTCACGAGAGTACAAACTAAGCTAAACTAAAAAAGCAAAAGCTTTTGTCAAAACTGAACATATTTCCTTTCACTGCTCTGTTGTTATGACTCCCCTACTCAACACCTACAGATATACAAGTCTGAATGTAACTTTGCAAATATTTTAACTGTTCATTCGTCCTTTCTCCCCGTCCCCTAGCTATGCTTACTGATTAACGAGACAAGCCTGACAGGAAATACAGAACAGATGATGGTACAGTTATAACCATGTTCAAGTATATGATAACAATCACATCAATAACAAGACAATGAGACATTAATACAAAATTGATCGCACATAACACAGCAACATGTCTGCCGAGAATAAGAGATACCATCAGTATAGATACCATCAATTGTTTCGCTAGTGTAATTATTAACAAATCTTTTTTCTGTCATGTTTTCAACAAGTTGAAGTATACTGGTTGAGAGGGATAACATTTTGTATACAAGTTATGATTCCTATCGTCCTGGATCCCCAGGTTCTTTCCGGACTTTCAGGATTACTACGCCTCGACTCAGACTGTAAACACGTCTAGTATATGATGGGATTTCCAAATCCTTCCACTCTCTGATTGGTCAAGTCGTCTCAAATTTTCCTTCATTACTGACAAATCGGGTGACTGCATAAAGTCTATTAAATAGTTTTCCAATCTCCACTAGGCCGGCAAGTCTCAAGTTGTAACCCTGGCCATTCGAGCTCTACACTTCTCAGAGGAAACATGTAGGCCAAGTCCCTCTACATAACTTTAAGAGCATAGCTCAAAATCATTTTTCGTTGATGGCTGACCAGTATAATTTGATAATATTTGGTAAACTGTGAGTGAAAATATTGTCCTTCACATTATGAAGCTTTTTAGGTGTGTGGGTGTGTGTGTGTGTGCGTGTTTGCGTGCGCGTGCGTACTTACCAGAGCAGATGTCGTTCTCGACCTTTAGGCTAAGATCATGTGTAGTGTCTGTTCTTTTCATCAAGTCTAGAATGGAGCCACTCATGATAAACCGATGATTTAAATGGTCTAAGGGCCGTGAGGTTGGTCAAGTGTTGTCTTTCAGTGGACGTATAGCTTCTCTGAAAAGCAGTTTGTTTCGCCGTTCTGCCCTTGCCAGAGTGTCGGGGGACTTGAGAAAAAGTACCAGAGCAAATGCCTTTTTCACTCAATCCTTCCCTTAAAGTTCAAGTCCAGCTTCACTGGATGTGATACCGGTATGTACTTGAAAAAACAGGGAATGCCTAAGCGTCTTCAAAGGCCAAACGTGATGTTAATTATCGCTTGCAATTATTTGCTCATCAGCTTCCGAAAAATTAAAGAGCAGTACTTTTTGGTTGCTTTGCGGAATGGACAAATGTCAAATGTGTATACACAAAAGCTCCAAGTGACTACCTAATTTTGCAGGCTTTTCAATAATTTCAAACTTAGTAGTTGAAGGGTAGGCTACTTAAACATCAAGCGTTATGAATTGATGAATCGGATGCTTGTCCAACAGCTGCCTGTGATTATGTGGACACATTCCATCCAAAACTGTAAAGTAGGTACGATCACATGTTCCGCACATTTCCATTATCTTCTACTTGAGGTATAAGTTACTCAGTTACAAGTTACAAAGCCTACATTACTGAATGCGGATTACTGAACACATACTTCCATGTTGAACCATGGAAGTACTTCCATGGATAATACAATAAGATATTTTCCATTAGTTGACGAAGGCTGAGTTATCAGGAAAACGTTTGAAGCGGAACTACGAGATCTCTAACAACTCCCAACGGCAAAGAAACAGCTTTGCTTCAAGTTCTTCACACAAAAATATAAGGAGGAGTACGCTTTCTGGCGGAAAAGAACTATCACTAGGGTATAAAACAGAAACAACTAAAAATAGTTACAGTTACTCAAACGACTGAAGAATATGCAATTCGTTTTCTGCGAAGGCAGTCATTAGCACTATTTGAATATTCATGTATCAGCTGCTTTTGAGATCGCATAGTATACTGACAGTGTAGGTACGCGTACCACATTTTCATTACACTAATCAACGACGAATGTTAGGCTAGGATGTGCTCGCCATACGAAAAATGTATAGCTATAGGGCCAATTCCTGTACATGTTCATGCCTGTAGTCTGAAGCCTATGCTGCCTCGCTGTGTCAGGCAACGTTCAGTTAGGATTTAAGGTGAGATATCCTCCTTTTCATTTTATTGTGCAACAATTTCGATGGCGTGGTAACGTTTCTTACTTCAATAAGGCCTATGCCAGTCTGCATTTCATGCATTACAACACGAAAATCTTCGGCGTGAGCACCGATTCCTTCTCGGCGTATCGGCGGACCGTACGATACTCCCGGCATACCGGCGGGCCGAATCAGTCAACTTCCTTCGTATGATCACTTACAGTACTGTGCTTTATACCTGTACTTATATTGCCATTGAATGGAGTATGAACAACTACATACTTTCATTGGTTCATGCTTCTGACAGATGGGCTCATTACTGCGGAAACAACTCAAAATTCATTTGGCAAAACCAATTCAACAACTTAACTTCGGACAAAGATTGCTCCCCGAGGAAGCTAAGACTGTCCTTCTAAGTATGTTAGAACCTGTTAAACAGCTTCCAGCTTCAGCTATCTGGCTCTCGTGCGATCACGAATTTGGAGGTTTAAGTATTTCTTTATAACAGTCTCGTAGTTCTGCTTTAACATATTCAAAGGTCCACATATAAGAAATAAAGCTTCAAAATAAGACGTTAATGATTTATCTTGACACTACATAGCATAAACTGCAATCCAAAAGTCGCTTAACTGTATGTAGAACTGCAAAGTGTCTTAATTAGTTTACAAACTTTGTAGTTTTTTTTTTTTTTTTTTCAGAAATGGAAGAACTTCAAATGGAGGAAGAAAATAAACTTCTGGAAGATTCTTCCTCGAGTGGATTCTTAAAGACGGTGATGAACAAATTTTTAGATATCAGAGGGAAATTTTTTGCTGTCTTATATGCCGTTTCTTTGGGTTCTCAGTACTTTCTCGTTAGTACCACTGACGATTCCCTGACACCTTACGACATAATGTTCTTTCGAAGTTTTACGTTTTTACTTGCCGTATTTTTCATTTCCTGGGATGGAAGTATTAACTACAGTTGCAAAGATATGGTTCTTTATTTTACTTATGGTTTCCTGAACGCTGTGGGCCGAACTTTTGCATACCTTGCTTTGTCGTTCGCACAAGTTGGAAATGTCACCGCCATCACCTCAAACTTGTCAGTTCCATCAGCTATTCTTGGACTCCTCATCCTCAGAGAACAAATAACTCGATTTCACATTATACTATTTGTCATCAATATCATTGGGGTGATTCTAGTATCTAAACCGCCGATAATATTCTATCCAAGCGAAGACTTAGGTGACATGAGCGAGTTTATTGGGGGCTTACTATCTTTTCTCGTTGTTTTAGCGATATCCTTGTCGGCTATTGCGTCTCGCAAACTTTCCTACAGAGGATCATCTGATCCACCTTTGTTTGTCTTTGTTACCGGTTTTGTTGGCGTCATCATGATGTCACTAATCTTCCAGTTTTCCGGGTTTCATTTACCACAATCGCTTTCAGAAATAACAAAAACTGTTAGTGTTTGTCTTATCTCTTTGTTAGGGAATGTTTTCTTATGCATTGCTTTGAAGTATGAAACGGTTGTCATGGTAACTGTGTTGATGAGTCTATCCCTGACAGTAGCCTATTTTCTGCAAATAATAGTTTTAAATGATGCTCCCGCTGCTTTGGAATTGTCAGGTGTATTTCTCATTCTAGGAACAAACTTCGCCCTCGTTTTTAAAACTAATAGCGAATCACAAGATATGTAAGTATTGAAGAGAGAAATTTTGTTAAACTTTACAGTGGTTTACTGTTACGTCAAAAACAGACACTCTAGCCGGAGTCTACTAAAACTCTCAATTTTCACAGCGCTTTGATTGATCTTAATTCACAAAATGCAAGGGTATGACATGCAGCAATAAACTAGGACTGTGTCCGGATAAGGATAAATTGCAAGATAGATGCGGAAGGAGCTAGAATTGCGTAGATGAAATTTTACGTCCCAGTTTCCAGGCTATTGGTTCAAGTCAAGCCGTTTACCAGTTTACGGCCTTTTTTCCAGTTGTGGCTCACTGGCTGGTTTTCCACACTCCATTGCTAATGCGGAGCATCACGCACAACGGCAGTAGGTTCCACTTTTAGAGTCTTTGGTATGATTCGACCGGGGAATCGCAACCGAGCCTTCCGCTTGTGAGGTGGATGCTGTACTGCTCAGAAACCAAACACGCGGTGTGGAAGGGGCAGAAGTAAATGGGTTCGGGAAATTGCAACTCGGGAGTGATGAATATCTGCCTTGAAAGGTTCATTCCTTATTGTATCATATTCATCAACATCTTTGCAGGTCTAACAAAGCAACTGAAAAAGCAAATCTGGGAGCAGAAAAATTATGTAACCTCAATAATCTGATAATCTGATCTGCTTGGTTTTGTCACCAGGAGAAGTTGCCTTTTTTCTTGTAGAAGGAAAGGCAACGAAACGTTCCTTGCAACAAAATCCAAACATCGCCCTTATTTTGGCTAAGGGGTACTGGTATCTGTCAATTACTTTGGTTCCCTGTCTGGCAAATCCTGGCCTCATCCTTTAAATTTGCCCCCAGCAATATGTTTTCTTTTTACTGCTTCTAATTAAAGTCAGCGGAGAACCCATTACAAAAAACTTCATTTATCATTTTCTCACCCTTTAGTCGATATCAAAGAGTGACTGTTTAATGTTATGTCAAAGTTCTCTAACAGTTTACAAAATGTTGCTTGGAAGACGTCTTTAATGTTAATATGTTTCACGTGTGATTGATAAGCTGTCAGGTTTTACATTTGATAAACATTTTACATTTATTTCTTCTTATTTTACTTTCTAAGCTTAACAAAACTTTGACCCAACATTTGAAGATGTATTTTCTTGGATCCGAAAAAAGTTTAAAAAATTAAATGTGACATTTTCCCAATTATGGAATAGTTACAACAGTCAGAAAATAGTTTCCTATTAAAAACTTCCAAAGCAACTAACTTATTTCGAAATTAAGAATTTTTTAATAAAGGATCTTTTGCAAGATGCTTGCAAAGTAAGCAGACAATATTGTTTTTCATTCAAATTTTATCTCTTGTTTAAGAAGGTCACAGCGAAGTCTGTAAAGGGTGAATTTCACTCTAAAAAGTGTTCGCACCTTGTCAGAATTTCATTCAGAATGGGTGATAATTTACTTGAGAAGTAATTTAGTTCACTACAAAAGGAGTCATACTTCACACACGTGGAATAAATTCACTCCGCGTGAATTTCACTCTTACGGCAATAAAAGTGGACCTTCAGTTGACTGTTTTACGAGTGTATTTCACTCTTGATTTACAAAGCTCTTTATATCAGTTATATTGTAGAACAATAAAAAAGTAACTATATCAGTATAAATGTTTGATAAAAATTAATATGCAATTACGAGCCGATTGTGTATTTTTTCACGAAAGAGTCCTTTTTTCAATAAATTAACTGCTTGCCGTTTTACTGTTGGTTTGTTAAATTTCTGTTTAAATGAAAAGTTCATAAAGTGATCGTAAACCGTCAAGTCTGTAATGTAAATTGATTTTACTATGTTATCAAACCAAAAGAGACGTTTTACGTTTGGAACTACTGTAAGTAATGAAGGAAAATTTTACTTTAAAAACCTAGATTTTAATTTTTCATTAATCGTTATGCGTTGATATGCAAACAAAGTATGCAATTTTGCAAGGATTGTGTATTTTGCGAAAATCTTATTTAATTAATTCACAGCATTACTTTTCGCATTTAATCCTGTATTTTTTTAATATATAAAGATCAGATGAGAAAAAATCGTAATCCGGTAAGTCTTTAATATAATAGATGATATGAAACTTGTAAATATTTAACGAAAATTAAAATTTAACAATGCAATTTTTTCATCCATTCGAGGTGTATTATTCAGATAAAAGTCACTTCTAGTAATTATATAAGCATATTTTTTAATCACTTTTCATTTAGTTTAATTCGCTGCTTCCCGTGTCAATTTTAACTGTATAATAACTGTTTGAGAAGGTATGCACGCCATTAAAAATGCAATGAATTAAACAAACTGGCTTACTGACTGACAAAAAACTGTTCATTGTTTAATTCCATCAAAAAAACAACAGTCGTGTAAAGGATCTTTAATGTATATATCCAGAATCATGTATCAATGCAAATAGTTTCATTGAGAAAAATGAAAGGATAAAAGCATTGACAAACAGCTTGTTGTTAACATGATATTATTTCATTTATCATTACTCATTGTAAAATCTTTGTCTTGATGAGCCAAAGTTGACACCAAACGGTGTTCTACTACACAATTGCTCTCCATGGTAATCCTTTCTCCCACAGATGAATATTTCTGACCCTTTCATCTAGCAAGAGGGGATTCCAGGGGGTGGATTGCTGGCTCATTCCTCCTATGTTCGTTACCACTTTCTTCTTTCGAGGTGGTCCCAAAGCTGCTGTACAATATGTTTACTAAATGGCGTAACCAGGATTTTTTGAAGGAGGGCTGACAAAGGGCTGAAGGAGGGCTGACGAAGGGCTGAATATATTTTGGGGCGTACTTAGACAATCTGACACGATTGGTCTACTATCAAGCTACCTTTTATAGATCGGCGCCGGCCGTTGAAAAAGTTTTAAACATCTCCACCCCTCAGACATCCGGAAATGGCATTTCCTGTAAGGAGAAGCTGAAAGTCTTTATTTTGAGCTTTCGTCTGGAAATATTCCCCACAGTAAACAATGAGCAAGTTTCAAAATATAACACAGTTACCACACTGCCGAACTTCATGTTCTTCATTTCGAAGAAAGTATTGAGCTCGACCGTGAAGTAAACCTGGAAAAAATATTTATGTAAGCTCTCAGAACAGCCGAATGTATTGCCAATTTTTGCGACTTCGTTATTTTTTGATGAAAGTCTACCAGAACTTTTTGAGGCAGTGATGTACCTGATAGCAAAAATGATACTTCCCGGATCATGAACGGTGCATTTTTAAAAGTTTTGACATTAGGAACTTGTTGTCAAGAAGTTACCTTTTGCATGAGACAAAACTACTCTGACAAACCTGCAAGGATAGAAGGTGCATTGCACTGATAAAGCACATCATTGTTATCATCGTATGTCACTTAAACATATTACACATATGATTGTCCCTTCAAAATGAGCTGGGAAATTTTACACTGATTAAACCTTCATATCGCCCAAATTCCATGCAGGAGGATTGCCGTTAATCCTCTGAACCTTTCATGGGGGGGGGGGGGGGGCGCTTTCGGCTGGGGGGGGGGGCTAGAGAGGTATGTTCCTTTTCGAAAGTGCTTGATACAAAAAGTGTATACGCCTAAAATGCACTTTTTGGCAAATTAGTCAACTTGAACACGAATTCTTAAAGTACTATGAGCTTCAAAAATATCACCAATGATACACATAATCTCGCAAAATTTTAATCTCTCTAAATGGAGGAGATCATTTTACTGTTATTTCTAAAGCAACGCAAACTGATAAATCAAGTACGTCGGAGAGCATAATAGTTAATAGTATAATAGTTAATTCAATGGATTTTTAACCCTCAGTTTCTAAGCAGTGGAAGTCGAGCCGGCCACGAACTTTTTTTCCGGTGGTAGCCTATGGGAGCACACCACCATCAGCGGAACGGCCTACTCGGGGAAAAGTAGTTCCAAAGTACACCATCAATTTTAGATCCTCTTTGAGTGTAAACTGCTCACATTAGAACAATCAGTTGCTGCTTATTTTTCATGGATATGAAAGAAGAGATGACAAGTGGTTAATGTGTAAGGTTGTGCTCAAATTGGAATGGATTGAAGGTATTTTAGACCATTTCAGTGCTGGGTGTGAAAAAGGGGTAATTTCCGTCACTTTGCGGATTAATAGGGGGTGGGTGCAGAACCCATAAACTTCTTCCCCATGTACCTCAAAATCTAAACGGTCATGCTATAGTGAATTTGTGATACAATGATTGGCCAACTCATTAGCTTTGATGTGAGGGGTAGCTTTAGTGGGGTGGGAACTTTGACAAGGCTGTGGGGGCATTTATGAAGGCAAAATAGTGTGTAAGTTAATGAAGAAATTAACGGTGGTGTGCTCCCTTATGCTTTCCACCAAGCGCCATGGCAGTAAGGTTCATGTATGACCCGACCATTGCACTCCAGACTGCCAGACCTCTCGACTACAAGTCTGGTGCTCGAACCACTTGACAATGTACATCACAGAGACGAGGACTTCGAGTGGCGATTTCAGTATAACAGACATGATGCATTACAGACGTGTACGGCAACTAGAAAGTTCGAAGCTACAGTTTTATTCATCCCGCGTTAAATATGCCACTACCCATATTCTGTTAGTTTATTTTTAATTAGCTACCGTACCATGAGCACAAAGCTGCTCAGTAAAATTAACAGACCAAACCTCTCACCCCAAACTACAATTTTGGTACGGGGGTACCAAAATTCTTAATTGGCTCATCTCTTTGATTGACAGCTAATTCAAACAATGTAGAGTACCGAAGCTTATATTACACAGCATGAATGGTACTGAGAGTGTTTTGATTATATTAATTGAGTTTTTCTTTATTCCCCTTGAAGCAATAAACTGAGATTGTATCTGAATGAGCATGAATATCCAGACAATTGTGGGAGGGGCTTAAGTAAGAAAGTAAGGAGAATTGGCCCTGTTTGAGGTGAAAGAACTAGGCCTAAGTATCAATAATATCAATCGATGTAGGACGGAAAGTAGAAAAATCATTTCCTTACGATGTCAAAATCTGAATGGTAGTTCGTATTCATTAAATTCAACTGTTCAAAACTAGGCTAGGGTAATCAGACAATGTAGCTACAGCAGTGAGACAAGATTATAAATGTATTTAATGATTTCATGTTTTACTTAAACATTTTGTTTGTACTTTAATAATTTATTTATATGCTTTTATGACCTTTATGTCATAGTTTTACCCCTCCCGCGTATGTGGAGGGGTTGGATAATTACATAGAGATTACACCCCCCAAGTTCCCCTTCCCGTAGTTATGCCACTGGTATGTTTAAATTGATTACGAAATAACATTTGGCACCACTTTTTCCTACCAATGTAACTTTTTCCATTAGAACGTCGCTCTTACATTTTGACACTCTTGAATTGTTAGTTATTTTAGATTGAGTTTTACCGCCCAGTTTCCAACCAATTGGTCCAAGTCGAGCTGGTCACGGTTTTTTTTTTCAGTCGTAGCACACTTGGTTGTTTTCCCTAGTCCATAGTTTATAATTAACACCAAGTACAATGGCAGTGGTTCCATCTTTCAAGTCTTCGGTATGACCAGGCCAGGACTAGAAGTCTCGATCTTCAGACTTCAAAGTGGATACGCTAACCACGTGACCATGAAGTCCGTTGTGAAGGCGATTTTTCCTCATAGGACAGCACCTCATTTTACTCAATCCTAATTCTTCCCCTTTCTATTAAGTTTTTCCATCTATCTGATATTGCCCGAAACAATGAGGGTTGGGCCAGTGTAGAAGTTTTTTGTAAAGTGTATGAACTAGCTCAAGAATGTTTCTGTGCTAACCCAAGACTTGTAAGACCAGTTGGCTAGTTTATAAGTGCATCTTAAATTGACAAGAGAAGTTGTTTGTCCCAAATGGAATAATCATCTGCAAACCAAACTGTCAAAAAACTTTGGGGTTGGTTTAAATCATGATTCTTCAGCTGGAACAAGGAATTTCTTCATTGGCTGTTTTCAATGAATTGTATTGTATTGATTGTATTCTTTGTTAGGGTTGCTTCATCGTTGACCAGTTAGGAAATTGCTTGTTTAGCAGTGCAAATCAGCCTTGTTGCATGCGAGATTGTTAAAGGCGGGGTAGCCCGGGACAGAAAGGGGGCGGTGCAACTGTTTGGGAAAAAAGTTCAATTCAAACAACTTTTATTTAATGTGTTTTAAAGTATGTATCTTGCCCATGTGGGTGTTCGATGTTAACTTGCGGTAGCCGGTTCGGGGCACTTGATAATTAGCAGCCCCAATCTACGCTTTATGTTGTGTTCATACATGTAAAGGGCCAATCCTCTCACCCCAAACTACACTTCTTGTAGGGGGGGGGGGGGGGGTACAGAAGCTCTCCATTGGCCCAGCTTTTTGATTGACTGTTAATTCAAACAATGCAGATTACCAAAGCTTATATTACACAGCAAGAACTGTACTGAGAGTGTTTTGGTTATACACATAAGGGTTTTCTATACTCACCGTGAAGCAATAAACTGAGATTGGGGTCTGGATAAGGATGAATTTCAGACAACTATTGGAGGGGCTTAAGTAAGAAGGTTAGGAGAATTGGAACTGTTTGGGGTGAGAGAACTGGGCCTGAAAAGTCAGTCAGTCGGTAGGCCGCACGCTGAAAACGGAATTCATACTCAGAAAACAACAAATTTAAAGTTGTCGCCCAATGGCCTTATTGCGCTAATGAACAATAAAAGTGTTGTGTTTTTTGACCCACAACCATAAGGTTAGGGAGTATTATAATCAAGAAATCCAGCTTGAGTAATTAAAAGTACGTATTACATGGATGTTGACACATGAAAATTTCAACTTGGTGGATGCGGCGTTGAAAGATGTGAACAGATGGGTGTATAACAATTATTTTCTGTCAGCCTACATGAATTTGAAAATATTTGCATAATACTAATTGAAAAACTTCTGCTGGTTGAATGGCTGCATGACTCTCAATCAATTAGCCCAAAAATTAATCTCTGAATCCTAACTAGAGATGAAAACAAATTTACATGAATGAGCACCCCCATAAAACAATTTACACGTGACATGAGAATGAAGGAGGAATCCTAAATGAATGGGTGAGATTAAGTAACTATGCCATCAACACTGGCCCTTCGCTATAACGACTATTTGCTTTAACTTTCAAAGAGGGGAAATGTTTAAAAATACTTTGTAGTTCTCAATGCCCTCAAACCCTAAGTTGACACTATTTCCTTTAAATGAATATAATCTGAATTCTAATTCTCTTCCCGTTAACTATTCTTTTCCCTCCTCCACCCTGTCGAAATTCAGTCGCCGCCGAGGTCACTTCCTGTCGCTTTCCACTCCTTAACCCGTCGTACACTTGTCCCCTCCCCAGCCGTCTAGCAAATTCTTCTGCTGTCCTTTCGTCAATGCATGAAAATATACTTAATGCCGTGCACCTTAAAACGACAGTAATGTTTTCAATGTTGTAAACGTCTAACTTTAGGAAGACCATGTCATGATTTGGGTGGCAGAAGCTAGTGTTTGGTTTAGTGATGCAGCATCTGCGTCGTGGATTTTCGGGTTCGATTTCAGCGGTAGACTGGCAGATACAAACTTAGAGTGTTGTCCTACAGTGGACGTATAGCTTCTTTGGGAAGCCGTTTAAAGTTTGGTTTCGCAGAACGGTCCCAGTCAGGTGGACTTTAGAAACAGTACTTTTAGTGTACCCCAAGTCAAAAAATTCAAATATTTATATTAAATAGCATGACAAATGAAATCTAACAATCCAACTCCCATCTTCATAGGACATTCTTGAGATGAGATATAAAATGTTGAAATTTATTTACTTAAAACAAATTAGTTCATTGCGCTATTGTATGAGACCTGCTTGTGGTACAACTCACATTACCTTTTTGGTTCCCTTAATAAGATGTTTTTATGACCTTAACACTTCCTGTTTGCTTGCATAGCACGTTGGACAGAGTGGGCTTGATTAATTACATTACCTCATGAGAGTAAGAGTGATATCGTACCTTGTAACAAGGTGAAGTAACTTTCTGAAAAGTGAAGAAATACAAAGAATGTAATTTGAGTAGTACAACAATGACATCACAAATTATTGCGCATTGCACCATCTTAATTTTGAGTGAATAAAATTCAACATTTTTTATCTCGGCTCAAGAATTTCACACGAAGATGGGAGGTGAACTGCTAGAATTCATTTTCATCATGCTGTTTAATCCTTTTTAATTTATTTATTTATTTATTTTATTTTTTGACTTGAGGTGCAATTTAAGACTTCAAAAAGGAACCTCTATGCCGTTGTGTGGTATGCTCTGCAGTCTGCATGTAATTGAAGATGGAAATTAATCCCGCGACCACAACTGGAAAAAGCCGAGTACCAGAATGTTAACAATTGCGATGTAAAGGTAAAACCACAACTACGTAGATCGAAACACAGTCATTTCCATTTCAGCAAAGCTGTCAAAACAGACCTACTTATCTGCATCATCCACATCATAAATATACCATCACAAATATAAACTTCCCCTCCTAATAAAGCTCAATTATTTATTCCGAATGAAAACCATCATCGAAACTAAGGCAAAATGAGACGTACAGTATTTTGCCTCTTGACATAACACTTTGTCTTTCAACTACTATATCAGCTAGTTGAGGGGAAGTCGTCGCAAGTGCTATCCTAAGGGGAGTTTCTACTTGGCAAGAAGGCTTGGGTATGCCCCCTTTTTTCTTCTCTCCTCCGAAACAAAACAAAAGTGACCAAACTTTTATATAGGTCTTCAGCGGCGAAGACACAAATATACTTAGAAACTGTAGTCTACATATGTTATAGTAAACATCCACATGTAATAGCCCATACCAATATTTTTCAACCACGGTGGCCTGTTCAACAAAAGACATTCTCACGCAGCTTCTCCAAATAGAGAAATTTCATTAAACGGTTTTATACAAATATGATCACGGTGAGGCAAAAACGAAGGGAATGATTAGTCGTATGGGGCGCCATCTGAACTTGGGCACATTTTTTACAAAATGTGCGGAATTTAAGGCAAGCAGGTGTAATGTCATGAAGTCACATTGTTGGTCGATGTTTTGTTTTCTTTATTTTTTCATCCTTATACTTTGTCCTTGGATAAATTAGAGATGCAATCTTGCTCCTACGGCATATAATGATTTTTTAATTCCATTGCTCAGGATGCGCTTATGGTATTGATATACCAGAGGTTAGTTGCATAAAACTAGTGGTAATTTATAAGGAAAAACAAAACATTGGCCAAAAATGTTAATTCCTGAAATATCGCCTGCTTGCTTCAAGTTCATGTGGAAAAATTGTCACAGTCAATTTTAAGAAGCCCATATTGATAACCGATATATATTTAATATTAATCAGAAATTTCACCAGAATGCTTAGAATATGATCCTCTTTAAAATATATCAAAATTAAATTTGGCTCTGGACTATTTTTTACAGGTATTTTAAGGAAAGAAAACTGGGCTCTGGACTATTCTTTTAAAGGTATTTTCAGGACAGAGTGACTACGTCAACAAAGAATGAATTAAATGAAATTCTGCTAAAGTTGAAATGGAATCGATAGCGGCGAATAGCCCATTTGGGAAATGTTTGTGTCCAATGCATTATGGGCATGGAACAGGTTCTCGTGGCATTTGTGAATTCAGTAGACTTATGTGTACTGTGACAATGCAACGCAGGTGAATAATGATCGCCTTGAAGCTAGTTGATTAGTTAGTTAGATGGAGTTTTATGGCCCAGTTTCCAACCTATTGGTTCAAGTCGAGGCGGCCACGGCCTTTTTCCAGTTGTGGCTCCCTGGCTTGTTTTCCCTTCTCCATTGAATGACCGCTTTGAACGGTATGTACATCTATATGTATGCGATAACAGAAAAAAGGGTATATACCTGACCGTAACCCAACCGACGTTGTGAATTTTCCTCTACAATGTGTTGACTCATTCTTTATGTCGTGTACAAGCCTGACGCAGCTCTTGACCTCGTCTCAGGCTTCCGGTGTTAACAACCGTTTTCAATGAAATATTTGTCATTTTTAGTTCATGTGCATGCCATACTTAAGTGTTTTCCTCAGTGTCTACCACCTCAAACAGTTATGTCTCATGTCCTCCCCTAATATGTCTACTTAGCTGGGATTGGGATTGCAAATTTCTATCAGAAGGGTTTTTCATTCCTTAAGTTTCTCCATAGGTGTAGAAAGATGATATTAAAGCTTACATTTCCATGTCTTAAAGGGCTTTTCCAGTTTATTTCTTTTGACGTCTGTGGGGTACCCTTGGATCATGAGTTTCACCTTCGAAACTGCTGTTAAAGTAAAGTTTTTAAGATTTATAGAAATGCCTTAAGACGGCATCGTAGTATTTTAAGAAGGCATGAGGATGCTTTTCCTAAAGACACGAGATGGAAAGATGTTTGCTTTAGAGGGCTGTGTTTGCTGTGACGACACAGTAATAAGTCAGGCCCACTACGGTCAAATATCAAGAGTGTTTTATCAACAATCACGCGTGAGTCATCGGCTGTTTTTTAACTGGCTAGTTGTTTTTGTCCGTCAAAAGGGGTGGGGCTTGTGACGCCAATAAAACCACTTTATAGTTTAACTAGGAAACGCTATTACCAGGGACCTTGGAGGTATCGCACATAGAGAAAAAGTTTCTCATGCCGTTGCTTTAGCCTGTATGATTCACGAAATTTTGATATTCAGATTCTTCAATTAAATGGCAAGAAATCCTAACGCAGAGCATATACAAATAGTGGCACATGGCTAGATAAAATGTAATATAAACAGAAAAATATCAAAAAATATCACACATCACACAACTTAAAAGATATATTGCCAACGAATTTTGTTCACTGAAGATGCCTGCCCTGGAAGAATAAATGTATAAATAGAATCGAAACGTGTACTTGATTATGAACAATATTAATTTCTTTGTAAGATAAAAATTTCCAACTTAATATCTAGAAGTAATGGATAATAAAATGTGGGCTTAAAAATTAAACAACATCATTTGCATGGATCACTTTGTCCAAGATGAAATGTCCACATGAAATAGTTTAGTTAGTATTTTTCTACTGACGAGCAAGAGACCGCAGATCGACCAAAAGACCTGCAGAACCACCAACGATCACCCCCCCCCCCAAAAAAAAAACAAGCTACCCAAAACCAAATGGCCTATCAAAAGAGTCACCAGCGACCTATATCTGACCTTGGTCATATCAAAGAAACCCACCAAAGGATCCATCAATTGAACCACAAAGAAACCTGAAAAAGTTCCAAAAATTGATGCACCAACGATCCCACCAAAAAAACCTATCGATAGACCAAGCAAAAGACCAACCTACAGACTTAAAAAAGACCAACCAACCCATCAACGTATCCACTAACAGACCCACCAAAGATCCATCAATATGCCCACCAGCAGGCATATTAGAATACCCACCAGAGGACTTAAAAGACCCGGAACCAGCTGACAAACCCCAAAACTTATCAGCAGAGTGTCCCCAGAAGCCCACCAATAGAACAAATAGCAGATTTATCAACAAAATGAAGACTTCTCGTTTCCAGTTTCACGATGGAGGAGAAAGTTTATATAGATCCAAACAATGCTAGCTCGGTACGTCCACGCTTCGTTCATAAAAAGGCGGAGGAAAGGTATCTAGAGGCCAATATGGCATGAATAAAAATATGACTCGACTTTAAAATTAAACAGTAATTTCTTGACAATATTATCAAATAATTCAAAACGTAAGTTAAAATTGACGAAATTGGTTTTCTTTCTAAACAGTAATGTATAATTAATGTTATTATAATTTTAAAGCACCTCTTGACCCTTTACCGTTGTTTGGGTCCGTTTGGAACCATACGGAGAGCACGGCTGTCACCCATCTTTTCTGTTTCACGCGGAGCTCGAAACTGCGAGTAGCTACCCGAAAATTCGGCCACAACAACAAGAGAGACAATACTTTAAGGTCACGGGGTCAATAGCCTACGGAAGCTGATGCGGGGTGTTGTACGTCCGCTTTTCCGCCCACTCCCGAGGCGCGCAAATATGCCCCGATTGGAGCACAACGGTAAAGGATTAAGCTGAAAATTCTTTTGATTTTGGTCCTCAAATCCTTCAATCAGACATACATCCACGTTGCACTAGATGTTTCTCGCATAGAGACTTTTTTCTTAGTTTGTACACTTTCTTGTTCTTTCGGAGAGATCTTGGCTTGAGGATGTCCTCCAAGTACCCCTCTAAGAAAGATCAATTGTCTTCAAGTTATTCTCAATTTCTTCCAGGGATGAAACCTCGCTGATTGCGTCTGCGAAACCAAAGAAAAAATGCCACCTTACACATTAAAACCTTGTATTAAGAACCTACCACCACATTAATTAATCACGTACAATGTATGTGACAGGCTACATTGTCTACCAGTGCTATTTATTCAGATTTTATCGATATCCAGCAAATAATTATCAATATCTGCAGATATTGATAATTAGACATGCGGGTGTACCAGCGTTGCGTTAGGAGTGCATTGGAGTGGGATAAAAACTACCCCACGAAGAAAGATCAGTTGTCTTCACGTTTTTCGGAGGTTCCTTCACAAATACAATCAGGCTAATCAGCTAATTGCGGGAGATTCATCCATTCCATTTTCAGGGATCGTGGAATACTTCAGATAGTACGTACGTTTAGATATGTATCTAACCGCAACCACGTCATGTCATATATGAAGAGAAACAATCCCGGAATATTCCGCAGACGAATATTTTCTTATTGGGACCTAGGAATTGAGTGCGGGAAATGTGCACCTAGCACCCTGAACCCTAGCGGAACTTTGAATTTGCCACGTTTATTCGAAAATTTTCGTTGGTACTCACAAGAGAGGGTAAATGTGCACTGTTTTACAAGTTGTTCCTTGATTGGTTCAGGGAGGTGGAAGAGACTTCCAGCTCCCTGATTGGTTGTTACCATTGTAATGGAACGATTGAATTCTTTGTTAGGGTTAGGGATTAAAGGTAGTCATTCGTCACCCTAAACTACAGTTTCAGTATACAAATATCAAAACTCTCAATTGGTACAGCTCTTTGATTGGCATCACATTCAAACAATGCATCATAGCTAAATTACACAGCATGGGCACTGAGAGTGTCTTGATTACATATTATGGACTTGTATGGCTACTGGGACAAGCCATGAAGCAATAAACTAGGATTGTGTCTGGATAAAGATGAGTTTTAGATAAATGTGGGAGGGGCTAGAAGTAAGTAGGTTGGGAGAATTGGAACTGTTTGGGATGATGAAAATATGCCTTTAAGAGCAGAGAGAAGAAACTCTCTTTCAACAGTTCAATGCTTCATGCTATCATCGTCACACTGAAGGCCTACATAAACTTTCCTTCTTCAAACTCGACAACCCGACGAACGGGTCGTCGTGTACAAATGAAATTCTGCCGGAATGAGCTACAAGAACGGAATCAAAGTTGAATGCATCAAATTACGTCAACCAGAAAAAAAACAGATTTGAAAGAAGATACTTAAGATACTATTCAACTAATATCAGCATTCGCTAGGAGGAGTGAAGGAACGGGAAGTATGGATCTCATGGCAAAAGTCTTATTTTAGCCTCCTTCCTAATTAGTTGTGAATATCTTTCCGATAAGCTCCTTAAACTAGGCCCACAGCTCTTATATAGGGGCGATGCTCACTGCTTAACAAGAAATTTCCTAACTGGCTAACGATAACCCGAATCCCTAACCTAATCCCTAACCCGAACAAAGAATAAAATCGATACAATACAATGGCAACAGCCAATCAATAAACACTTTGTTAAACAGTGAGCATCTACACATTTTACACATTTGTCATCCTTTATTATTTCAGACTCCCTTCGATACCTTGTCCGTCTAGGCATGGAAGTATTACCTCCGAGGTAGTACTTTCATGGTCTAGGGGACAGCCAAGCCCATAAACAAAGCAAGATAAGACTGGAGAAGGCCTCAGTCTCACCCCTTCCTCCGAGAAAAAATGGTCTTCTCCCTAGGAATTTAAGTTAGCATTAATATTGCCTATTGCTTTTTGGCATGTCACCCGGGAAAACATGTAGGCTCTCTTAAATCTATTTTTCCACATTCATGACGTTATCTGACAACGGACCTAGCTTTCTATTGCGTACGAAACGAAATAAAAATAATAATAACAACATAATCTTAAGTAATTCCACTCCTTCCACTCTCATTTTATCTTCTGTAATTTTGTTGAGCTATGTTATTGTATATAATTGAGTGGTGAAACAAATATATGAAATGAAATGAAATTAACGACAGAGACTATTTTTAAACCCGAGTTTATAATGCTGCCGGTGCAAACTTACCCATTTCTTGTGAGTGGAGGATCCGCTTGGCAGAACCAATCACTCTGCCAACTTTAATATTTTTGGTTGGTTTTGTTAGATCTGTGGAAAAAATGAATACTTTAGTTAAACATATATTGCATGTTACTCGTATGGTAAACGTTTATATTAGCTAAGCCAATCACTTCTCAGGTGATGTCAATGTTTATTCATGCATATTATGTATAATACTTATATGACTAATATTGTTACCAGCTAAACCAACCACTTCTCAGGTAATGTCTATGTTTATCCATGCACGACTGCACTATGTATACAACGATGTCTTTATCTCAAAGGCGGCTGTTAGTCTTTCAGATCACGTGTAGTATCTTAGCTTCCCAAAGAAAGAATGAGAGTACGAAGGTAAAACCTATTTTGAGATAATTGCACCTATGACGTTCTCATTTATGTGGTTGTGAGAAAGAGGCGTTCTGCGTAAGTGCGAAGGATCTACTACCTGTGTACAAGCTAGGGTTAGGATGTGTAACTTGAATTTGCTACAAAACATATCATTGCCATTGCGAAGTCACTTCTACCTATTATAACTGTTTGGTTATTGCATAGAGTATAGTGAGTGCAATTTGAGACGGTCAGTACCCTGAGTCGGTCACCACCAACAAAAAAGGGTAATTAACATATGGTTCTACGGCCTTATGATAGATAAATTCTAGTAGGCAAACTCAAGAGGAAATTGACAGCAGCTTAATTTCTGTCAAAGATGAAACGTTAGCCCTATTTTGGTGGCAAGTTCTTCAGCCTAGCCTTTATCCTATGTTACTTTACTTAGGCTTCAAACATGAAAAAAAGAAGTAAAAATTAAACTAAATATTACTCTTGTTCACAAATAAAAGTATTATTTATTGTGACGATTTTTCTTTATTTTGGCAATATCATTTCAATGAATTCGCTCGTATGGGCGCATGCAAAGTGTGGGTGACCGACTCAAAGGAAACTTGTTGAACCAAAGGCATCTGAAACTTTTCATTTCTGAAATGTTTGCAAACAAAATATACCGTACTCAGGCTTTTTAGGGTTATGAAAAGGCAGGTTTATATGAACCAGAAAGCCAAAAGGCTTAGTGATTCCTTGCCGCTGAAATGTAAAGCCTTTTTTCACATTGAGATTGCTTTGCAATGTTTTTCAATTAACAGGCCTCCATAATGTGCCCACAAAGTACACATGCAAGGCATCCAATCTTCCTACATTGAGATCCCCTTTGCCCGTTGTGAACCCAAATGACATTTGACCTCCACCAAAAACTTCTGGGACCATGTATTCACTATGTGCCATCTACATGACAAATTATAGGACCCTACAAGTGACCTTTCTTGAAAGACTGTGCAGGAAAACTTGTCAGGCTTTGAACATGCTGACTCCAAATGAACTTTGACCTTTGGAAAAATCAATAGGGATCATCTACTCAATATGACCAATCCACACACTAAATATGAGCACAGTCACACGTACCGTTCTTGAGATATCGTGTTTACGAAGTTTTGACCTTTTGACCTCTCCTGACCCCAAATGACCTTTGATCTGCACAAAAATCGATAAGGATCATCTACTCAATATGACCAACCCACACACTAAATATGAGCAAAGTTTCATGTACCGTTCTCGAGATATAAAGTTTACGAAGTTTTGACCTTTTGACCTCTCGATCGTGACCCCAAATGACCATTGATTTCCACGAAAATCGATAGGGATCATCTACTCAATATGGCCAACCCACACACCAAATATGAGATTATTCACACTTACTCTTCGTGAGGTATCGTACTTACAACAATTTCTAAGGAATTTTCCTATTGACCTCTCGTGACCCCAAATGACCTTTGACCTCCACGAAAATCCACAGGGATCATTTACTCAACATGACCAACCCACACAACAAATATGCGCAGAGTCACATGTACCGTTCTTGAGATATCGTGTTTACGAAGTTTTGACCTTGTGACCTCTCATGACCCCAAATGACCTTTGACCTCCACGAAAATCCACAGGGATCATCTAATCAACATGAATAACCCACACAGCAAATATGCGCAGAGTCACATGTACCGTTCTTGAGATATCGTGTTTACGAAGTTTTGACCTTTTGACCTCTTGTGACCCCAAATGACCTTTTATCTCCACCAAAAACAATAGGGATCATCTACTCAATATTGCTAATGCACACACCAAATATGAGATTATTCACACTTACTCTTGTTGAGATACCGTGTTTACAATCAATTTCTAAGGAATTTACCTATTGACCTCTCGTGACCCCAAATGACCTTTGACCTCTATGAAAATCGATAGGGATCATCTACTCAGTATGACCAACTCACACACCAAATATGAGCATAGTCACATGTACCGTTCTTGAGATATCGAGTTTACGAAGTTTTGACCTTTTGACCTCTCATGACCCCAAATGACCTTCGATCTCCACCAAAAAACAATAGGAATCATCTACTCAATGTGGTCAATGCACACACCAAATATGAGATTAGTCACACTTACTCTCCTTGAGATACCGTGTTTACAAGCAACTTCTAAGGAATTTACCTATTGGCCTCTCGTGACGGCAAATGACCTTTGACCTCCACGAAAATCAATAGAGATCATTTACGCAATATGACCAACCCACACACCTAAATATGAGCATAGTCACATGTACCGTTCTCGAGATATCGTGTTTACAAGGTTTTGACCTTTTGACCTCTCGTAACCCCAAATGACCTTTGATCTCCACCAAAAAACAATAGGGATCATCTACTTAATATGACCAACCCACACACCAAATATGAGGTTAGTCACATTTACCCTTCTTGAGATACCGTGTTTACAAGCCAAAGCGTCACACACACATACACACATCACCATCGCATAGATTTCTTGCCTGCCTTCGGCAAGGAATCAAAAACATGAAATAAAATATGAATTAAATATATCTTTTAAATATGCATATTTTGTTAGAAATTCCATTGAGTGACTACTCAAGTTACATTCATGATATTTGTCGGTTTATTACCAATGATTTCCCTAATATAATTCCATGAAAGTCCCCTCTTCTTACCATTGCCCTTCGTGACTAGTTCCACGGTGTCGATACCCTCCACGATAGCTTTATCTCGATTCTGTAGCTGTCTCTCAAGATGTGTACCTAATTTTGGATTTAGAAGATTTTCAAACCTCTTAATATTTTTCATCCACGTAGCATATTGTTGAAACGATTTAGGCTTCCGGTTACTTTTGAATTGACTGGAGTTCTCTTTTAAAGTTTTATCATACCGATCGTCATATATGTTATCAGGTAGTCCATATTCTTCACTTTTCCTGTTTAATCTATCTGTTTCCACACTCTTCCAAGAAACGTACTGTCTTCCAAACCTTTTGACTTGCTCCTCGTCGAACCTATCACGTATCTTCTTCAACTCCATCCTCTGCTTCTTCCAAGATTCGATTCTCCTTCTTGCTTTCTCTTCTTCCATTTTATTTTCTTCCTCCATCTGTTCCTGCTGGGCCTCTGTGAGTTGTTTTAAGAAAGAAACGTGTCTTTGGAGTTTAAAACTCCTGTTGCCGTAAACTGATTTTAGAGATTTCTCATGAGATAGAGTCTTTTTCGTGATGACGACAGGTCGACGCCTTAGTTTTGGTTTCTTCATCTCTTTGATTGTCTTCGCGCTTTGAGATGTCATGACCCGTTTTGGAGGGGAACGCCTTGGACGTATCGATGAGACAGTCTTGGACCGGACCAGGTCTTCGTGTGGGTCAACATCTTCGTCAAGAATAAAATCACCCTGTCGATTAAAGAAACCAATCTTGCTTTTCGATCTTTCCAAAGGAGGAGGTTTTGTTCGAACCTTCGTTAATATTTCTTCTTCTTTCAGTTTTGGTTTAGTTCGCTGTTTCTGTGTTTTTATTTCAGATTTTGGTTTCGCGTAAAAAGGAGATGCCCTTGTCCCTTTATGTGATCCCAATATATGTTTCTTTTCAGCTTCTGGTTGAGATACGAAGCCTGACGAGGTAGTGCTAGTTGAATTATCCGTTTGAAAAGTTTTCCCTGTGCTTTCACTTCGGCAAGATGATGGCGAGGTTGGAGAAACGAGTGATGATCTGAGGAATTGAATAAAAGATGACCAACTCAATTAACATTCATTTTTTAAAGATGAACAACGTTGAACTGTGAATTAGCATGGGATAATGCATGATCATGGTTAAAAGGGGTTAAGGTCACGACAGGATTTGGTATGCTAGAGGGGTGCTAATCCTAAGCATTTTGTTGAAATATGCATTGAAATCGGATATGTGGTTCTCAAGATATGAACGTGTAAAGTTTAAACCCTTTCAACAAAAAGTAAACTTGAAGCAAGTACATTTGACATCATATCCCCACATAAGTGCGCAGTCTTTTGTTTTTCTTTAAATTTTAGAGTTTATTTCCTCCTAAACAATCATGGGCGTCCGCAAGGGGGGGGGGGCAAGGGGGCACTCCCCCCCTGGCAAACCAAACTTGTGAAAAAATTAATATAAAATTAAAATAAAATAAAAAAATAAAATGAATCATCAAAATATCTCACTCACAGGGTCAGTTTCTACTCGTTAAATATACAGACATTTGACCAGGAATAGCAAAAGAGAAGATGGTATGCTGAATAGTGAAATCGTTACTTGGGGACCATCATTCGTGAAATTTCTTGAAAATTTGTAATTGTAAAAACTATGCCAAAATTGTACTGGTTGTCAGGTATGTAGTGTGCATATGGCATCCGACTATTGATGAATGCGTTTGTCTTGGTTTGGTTCCGTGCTGATCTCAAGTGTCGAGGCGCGGATGTAATTGGAATATACAAGGTGAATATGGGAGGGGGTATGATTCATAATTGGATAACGGATATAGGCCTATGTAGGCTGTTTAACAGTTGTAAGTTTTATCGTGCATAGGCGTGCGAGGCCGTGACCGAGAGGCAGATTTCCCTTCAACAATTTTTTACATTGAAAATTCTAAAAATCTAAAAATTACAGACATGAAATTCCTGTTTCAGGGCTGGGTACACGCAGCTTATAACACTCGCCAAGTGTCGTTTCCGGCCATCTGAAGGGTTTGTAAGGCCCAAAATTTTCTTGTACGCTCGACGCCAACTGATGGTGGCGGTCCGCTTAGATAGTGTAAACAGTCCCTTATTATTAGAATGTGATTGCATAAGTGGCATGAGAACTTCGCAAACTTTGTACACCCCAGAGGGAGGTAATATTCCAATTATTTCAAAGTCAACACAACAGTCTGATAAAACAAAGGGAAACAAAGCTTTCCTTTTCAATGTGAGGAAGTGATATAAGCTCTGCTGCCCTGAAATTCACTTTGCAACACAAATCTACTTCCTTCATTTACCGATTTCTTGAGAAATACATGTCCGATTTGAATGGAACTTTCACCACATTGTGTAGATTTGGTTCCTCTTTGAATGATGAAAATTATTTTTTTTTCTTAAACTTTCCCTTTTATGCAAGCAACCCCACGACGACGTGCACCACAGTTGAAAATATTCTTCATAGAATGAAGTCGAATCAAGCAGGCGTGATGTCATGGATTAACATTGTTTTTCTCCGAATTAGCTTGTCAGGTTTTAACAGCGTTACAATCAGTATCAGGATTGGGAGAGCCTTTGCTGTGAATCTGGTCATAAAAATCACTAAGCTAATCTTGTGAGCAAGTCTGCATTTTTAAAATTTTCAAAATTTTTTATCGGTTAACGAGTTGTCACCAATTACGAATTTTGATTCCCCTCTAACGTAAAATGTATTTGAGAGGGAGGATAAGAGCTGGTAAAAATTACAATAATATTTTGGCATATGCATGCAGAAAACGTCAATAGGAAAATTTTGTGATTAAAACCAATGGAATAATTATAAGAGCAACATGCATGGATTCATGGCACATAATGCTAAATTGAATGATTACGAGATTTTAAGCTTACTTTATATCATCTCTGTGCAGAGAGGTGGCTCGTACTTCAGCCCACGAAGACGCCCACTTTTTGCTGGACTCTTTCGGTGCGGTTCTTGTCTGTTTTACTGTTGGTACACCATGGGCTTCAGTCGGTAACTTAGGGAGTTGAGATGATGATTTTGAAGTCTTCCGACGATGGTTTCTTTCATGGTTGCTTGGGCGACGACCTTTGACCGGAGTTGGTGCGGAGTTGCTGGCTCGATTTTTTTGAGAATCTGTACAAAATAATAAAAATTTCTCAAAAGTAAGCCCCATTTGCTATAGACCCTACATTAATTACGGTACAAAAATTGCTGAACTTAAAACATAAATGTTGGTAGAGATCGGCCTTCATATCTTACGGACGGTAAAACTGGCTATACTTCCGTCCTATTGCTGAAGGATTCATGTCTTTTTCAAAGTCCCATCGACTCTAGCACGAAGAGGCAAGGTGGGAAGTTTTCAGACAAATATTCCAGACTGAAAAAGCTATGTGGAGGAAACATACGTAACAACCTCTCAAAGAATGTCTTTATTTAAAGAGAAATATTGCGTTTATTTTGCAAGAAAAATTCATCCATTTAAAACTAATATTTATTGACACAGGTTGATAGATTATCAAAAATGAGGCAGCACAGTAACCTTCTTTTCAAGAAATAAGTTTCTCACAGATAGAAATTCAGTTATTTTTTGCTCAAGAATAATTTGTACTTCCAAACTCTCACAACTTCAAATGATGCAACGTCCATGGCTCTTGTTGCGCATAGCATTTTTAAGAGATGTAGCTATTGCTGTGTTTTTGTTATTAAGACTGAAATGTTGGATAGTGTCTGAGCCACTTTCCTTTGTACTCTTTGTATGAGCATTTTTTTAACACAATATTTCCCTTTAAGGTGACCAGAAGGGCCAGAAACTGACACAGTGTTCTTCAACTTAACAGCTCAACTAGTAAAAAATTGGGAAACCTCTACACTATTGCCCCCTCGGACAGTTAGATCTGGTTACACCACTTACCAGACGTACCGGACCGATTTTCGGAGACATTACCGATTTCAGTGTTTTGTCATCGATGAAAAAGTGTCCCAGCAAATGTTCCAGATTTATAAAAGTGTCAGTGAATTTTTAGGATTTTCCCAAGGATAGTACAAATGTTATAAAAATTAATATCTGGCTAAAGATTCAGTCTACGGTGTAACTCAGTGCTAATTCGAAATGGTTGAGTAGAAAAAAATATCCATTTAAAATGTCCTCCATTGAAGAATGAAACATCTATCCCCAAAAATCTAACATAACTAAAACCGCAAGAGAATTTCCGTTAAGGTAGGAAAATTTAGCTGGCACCATTTGGAATTCAGGTTTCTTCAAAATGGCAAAAGAGGGGACTTTCTTCCCAATAGACGAGACCCCCGGTTTTGCAAACTGTACATTAATGCTACTGACTTATATCCCTAAAATATGGTCCCTTTATCTTTACAAACTAGCCCCTGACCTCTGCACCCCGGACCTCTACAATAGCGTTTGTCATGTGTTGTTCCGGTTCCTGGATGAATTCTGAAACTCTTTCTAACAGTCTAAAGACTGTATAACCTCAAAGGCCTACCATACTCAGATACAATGAACCATAGAATAGTGCCAGCAACTTTACTGATCAGATCTAACAGCTCACGTGAGGTTTGCCTTATGGATAAAGTACAGTCAGTCTACTTATTAGTAAACAGGCAGGGTGCTGTTGCAGGCTCACTGTTATGGAACATCCTTCTTCACGAATGACTCGAAAGAATAAATCGCAAAATTTTTCTCACATTACTAAATTGTGAAAGTTTCGAGAATTAATTTCTTGATTTACTTGAATACGTTAAATCAAATTCTAAAGTATCACAGAAAGGGAAATGAGGGCATTTTTATGAGGTTTAATTTGTAACAAAATAAGTTCCGGAGACTGCTTATTCATTTTAAACGGTGACATAACAGAGCTGGATAGTTGATGAGAAAACCATTGAAATTCAGACTGAAAAGACGGCACATTTTTTATCACAATGCGTCACAAATCTATGCCAGGCTTTAAAGCTGATTTCCTGCGAAATGGTACCGTATTTTCGTAAAGTTGGAGAGAGAAACTGAACAGATGTGGCCTGTGATATCCTTCGTTTTGCAACCTTAAACATTTAATGACAGTTAAAACGTTGCTATATCTTGGTAAATTGTTTTGGAACTGTATATTGGAATTGGAATTGTATATTCTAGCCTTGAAAATTATCAGTGTCTTTCACCAAACTGTAAGTTATCTGATAATTAATAAAGATATCAGATTTTAACAAACGGTAAGCCAACACTATGGAACAGGGAGTTGCGGGTCCCTCTTTCAACACTCTGCATCATTATTTTGCCTAGGCAACGATTTATTCCAGAAACGTTCAAACTTTGAACAGGTAAATCTTGAGAGAGGTAAAAGCCATATTCAGTAAAATTTCTCCAACAGATGTTTCTCTGAATCTAACTCTTTAACCTAATTAACTGTGAGATTATTTCAGGCCTTTTGGGCGGACGTGATATGTTTCTATCGAAAAGATACCGGTCTTAAAGTAGATGCTGCATAACTTTAAACTTATTTATGAATGACCCCATACCTGTATTGACAATTGGTGAATGTTGAATGGACATAACTGACACAGGTCAACGCATGATAAATCTGTAGATTGTTTAGTAAAGCAGACACACCACATGCAATAAGTTTGTGGACACGGCACACCACGTAAGTGTGCACCATTTGTACATAATCATGTGGATTTATTAGCGGCTGGAAGGATAAACATATACTGCCGGGGACAGTGTGTGTGGGGTTACTTTTAACATAAAACACAGGAGGGAGTCGTATTACACACAAAGGGAAAAGACAGCTTGTGAATTCTGAGTAACCCCTTAAAGGTAGTGTGACATGAAAATGACAAAATTAGGCATTGGATGTAAAAAGCATTAAAAACCATGAAAAAAGTCACAATTTCCATCAAAATCCATAAAAAATTGACCATTTTACAGGACAATTTCTGATTTTCACTTAATCATTAATAAATATGAGCTCAACATGCAAATCTCGTGATGTCATGGGAGGGACATGCCATTTATGGCTAAAGTTATCCTTTGTTTTTACAATCTTCCTTTCAAGGACAGTTGTAACATTTGTTTGCCCTGAGGGTTTTATTTTGGAAGTTTAATTTGTGTCCTTAAAAATCATCAGTATCAATTACCAAACCACAATCTATCTGATGAGTAAATAAGAGATAATTTATATAGGGTTAACAAAAGAAATGTCAATACTACGCAACACTGCACATCATTTTTTTTGCATAAGCAACAAGTTTCTTCAGAAACATTCGAACTTTGAAGAGGTATATCTGGAGAACCGTAAAAGATATTGAAATAATTCCAACGGAGTTTTCCTTAGAACAGTTCACTCCATAACTGACAAGTGAAGTCAGGTCAATTTGCTGACGTGTCACACTACCTTTAATGGATACCCAGGCTCCCCTCAACAGATTGCCAAGTCCACCACTTCAAGTCGTTTTCGCCGCATTCGAGACTTTGGTAGACAGGTAGATCAACAAGGATAAGTATGAATAAGTATGAAAAGGATTCAGGTGAATTAGCTTATACAAGGACTCAATCGTGTATAGATTTATGCAGAGACTGGACATCAACTAGAGGTACAACAAGTGGTCTGAACACTATTGCTGAAAGGTCTTACGCGGTGACTGTGTTCACATAAGACAACGGGACTGGCGGAGCTAGGGATTTGGTTTGGTAATTCAGACTGCTAGAAACTTAGAAAGGGCGCAGGTAAGCAATTTTGGTCCGCAAGGGGCGGCCACCCCATGTGGACGCTCCGTCACTGTTGCATGTACATAGACCTATTTCCAAATAGCAATTACAATGAATTGTGGTATAGAGTTTTGGGTGTGCGTCAATTTCCACCATGGTAAAATGTCATTGACAAAAATGACAAACACCAAAACTCTATCCCACAATCCTTTGTAATTGCCATTTGGAAAGAGGTCTATTGGTAGGTTTCCACATGGTGTGCGCTTTCACGGACATCCTTGTAACCTAAATGTAATTCACTGACGCTCTCTACTTTGCATGCAACATAAATTGTTAAAGGCAAGTGTATTGGTGCATGCGAAAAAAGACCCCTTTTCACTTTCACTTTTTAAATGCATACGTCATTCACAGTGTGAACAAGGATGAATCCAACGTCTAGCTACTGGGGGATCAGTTTGAAAAGGGCGCCACGATGTACGTTAAATGCAGTGCAACTGATTTTCTTAGCGAGTAGCGCATTGTACTTGTATTAGGGGCAGCAAAGGGGACAGCTTCCCCCAGAAAACCCCAATTCGTTCTGGAATTAGAACTTTACTGCATATAAAAATGGCGTGATAGGCTTTTGAGCTAGGGTAAGATACATAATTTTGACTGCCCTGAGATGTATTGATGCGTTAGTTCGAATGACTAAACTACTCAGAAACAGAGTCGTCGCCGATATCTTTGTACAAAGAAAGAATTTTCGACTCATTTCTAAAGTGTAGAAGTGCGTGGTTTATTTTATAGCGAGCATATTTCGACTTTGCGTTTTGCTGTCGACCTTGACATTGCAGGCAAGTGTACTATTCCGCGTGGTTAAAAGTTAACTGATTTTCATACCGTTAGAAAGCCATACCGTTACGCTTTGTGAGTACAGGGACGGAGTGTTAATTAACCATATCTTACTGACCTTATCTTCACACCTTTTACAAATATTTAATGGAAATTTCAATCGCCTGACGCTAAAATCTCAGTTATTTCTAAAGCACCATTGACCTATTGTCAACTGATAATTTGTCTCGGGTTAATTGTCAAAGGATTGATGTGGAATTGAAACCCCTCCGATGGTACATTCTTGAAAAATAAAAAGAAAACAATGGCAAAGGATTGCCAAGAAAGTGATTTTATAAAAGCTACTGTATTTTAGGCGTGAAACTTGAATCATTTCGCGTCTGGAGACCTATAAGGTTAAATTATGGTGAGATGGAGTTTTACGGTCCAGTTTCCAACCAACTGGTTCAGGTCGAGCCGACCACGGGCTTTTGTGCCAGTTGTAACTCACTGATTTGTTTTCCCTACTCCCGGAGACCTAAGAAGGACGGTTTTGTTCGAGTACGCTTCAACAACCCCTCCCAAAAACCCTCTGAAACCCCTTCCAAGGCATAATCCTGTTCGCGCCTCAAAAAGAACATATACCAATCCTAGTCACTCTTTTATCCAAGGTGAGTAGACTTTGAAGCCTAGGTCACACTACAACGAGTTCCGATCGGATTCAAAAACGACTTTATGAGCTTTTTTGGTAGTATCTCCCCCACTCCCTCATCTCTGGTTGGAAATAGAAATCAAAATAACTTGTTTTATTACTTAATTTGCATTCCTGGACTACAAAAATCATTTTATACTACGTATTTCGCAACGTCACATCGTCAGGCAGCTTTTATCGGACCAGGCGTGCTAGTGCTTCTTGGTTTGATAAAAACTGTCTGTCGGTTTGCCGTCATAAAATATTTATTAACATTTCATTTTCACAAACCTCTGGTATAAATTATATATTTACAAAAGTTGACAAATTTGGGGTTTTCCAGACAGAGATAGAAAAGGTTTCAATAAAAACTAACAAAAATCGGATTGGGATGCAATCCGAATAGGTTCAGTGTGACCGCGGCTTTACGGCGCTTTAGGTTTTACGACCTCATCTACAACGAAACAATGTCAAATGTGTCTATGCCGTTTTGAGCGCGAAATAATGCTGCACCAAGTTGTGATATGTCGAGGCAACGCAGGGGTGACCAGTGATGTACGCAGGATTTTCCTGAAGGGGGCCACGCAGTATGTCGAGTTATCGCCGGTTTGGGGGAGGGGTCTAAGGAGAGCCTAGATGCAAAATGGCGCACGTTTTTCGATGACAGAATTAGTATTTAAATTGAAACGTGGTGGGAAATGGGGGTAAAGCTGAAAATTTTGTGTCGTTACACGTAATCAAATACCACGTACGTTACCTTTTCGAAGTAAAAAAAATATTTTGGCACACTATAAGGATCCAAAATAGGAGAGCATCAGTAATCGACATATGCAAACGCGAGCGTTTCACTTTTTTTTTTTTGCCCGGCCGGTTTGAGTTGTCTGTTTGTTGCAAAGTGCCTGTTTCTATGTACGTTTTAAAAAGATTTTGTCTTTCCCGCAAAACCTTATTCTTACATAAAGACCATCTGAGCAGAGCGCCCCCGTCAGTTGGCGAGGGAAATTTCGAAATACAGACCCTTCAGATGGCCGGAAATAGCATTTTGAGGCTTGGCAGAGTCTAGGAAGTCGCTATCTTCTTTTGTAGTTTGCAAATAAAATGCTCAAAATAAGTTCGCAAACCACAAAGTGATCAGAAAGTTAAAATTTCTTTGACCCGATAAATGTGACTATCTGAGCGGAGCGCCACAATTGGTTGGCTTGGAGCGTAGAGGAAATTTTGGAAAATCGCTACCTCTCAGCCGAAAAGTGCGTTTTCATGCCTTGAAAGGTAATGTTTTTTTTTTGTTTGCACTAATAAAAAAAATCAGCAACTTGCTTAGTGATCAGAAAATTACCACATAAAATGTTCCTACCACTAGATTAAATGGTTTTGAATCGTTTTGAAAAAAGCTATACAAACGAATTAAAAATATGCCAATGTTTATTGTGAATATTGGCTAAGTTCAAGATCCGCTGAATTCATGAAACTGTTAATGCGACTGCCCGAACTTCCCACCGTAAATGATTTTATTCCTATTCTCGACAAATAGCAAACTATTGCTCACGGCACCTGAAAATCCACCGCTCCCTTGCTCTCATCACCTACGCGTATGACGGTCGAAGAAGGAGTCTAACGGATGACCCCTCCCTTTTGAGAATTCTTGAAAAGGTAGGAGTCCTTACATGCAATCGGCCACAAAAGCTACATTTTGAAGTAACTTTTGAAATTTGACCAAATTTGAATATTTTTAGGAATTAAAAATGAAATTGGCATCACTGAGAGGACCTCGGAAAGAAAATTGTTCCCTTTTGAAATTTCTAGAAAATAGTATCCTTACATGTAATCTTTGGCCACATATAATAACTTTCGAAGTAAAATCTGTGTTAATAAAGTAAGTATTTTAAGACCGAAAAAATGATTTTGTTAGATTTGGTTGGATGGAGTTTTACTGCCCAGTTTCCAACTTATTGCGTCAAGTCGAGCCGGCCACGACCTTTTTTCCAGTTGTGGGCTCACTGGTTTGTTTTCCCTACTCCATTGCTTCTGCTGAGCACCAAGCTCAACGGCAGTAGGTTCTGTTTTTAAAGTCTTCGGTATGGCCGGCCAGGACTCAAACCCCCGACCTCCCGACTGCAAGTCTGATGCTCTAACCAGTGGACCATGCAATCGGTCATCCGTGAGGGGGTAGGGGTGGGGAGTATAGCTTAATGGCTCCCTCTACACCGCACTTGGAGTGACGTCATTGCGTTGTAGATGAGGTCGGCGTCGTGCAGCCTAAAGCTTGCTAAGTAAGAGACCCGATATGCCGATTTTTTATTAGAGGAGGACAATCAGTAAGCAAACTATACATAGATATACACGGTAAGTTGCTTCAAACTGTACATGCGAATCGTATTCACTTTGAAATCCTTCCTATTCGCACAGTTACCTGGGGCGTATCGGACCAGTCTGCATCACTGCAACTGCATTTGTGTTGGTGAAATGTGTGTCGGTTGCTACATGGCCTTGGCTGAGAAGCATAGTCCGTGCGTCACGTTACGTTTACAGTAGCTCATAATACGTCTGGTGTAGACTAAGTGACCTTCATTATTTTAACTAGTGACTTCTTCCCTTACTCTCTTTGATCATACTAAATTAGATGATTTGGTCAAAACATCAGAAGCAATAATTATATTCAAGATATTTCTGAAGCGACACTTCTGATACAAAATGGAGGGCGTACTTAAAAAATCCGCAAACTCGGCACTATCTAATCATTCTTGAACGTGCATGTAAGCTGGAAAATGTAGGCAGAAGGTCATTAACGTAGGTCATGATCTTGATACTTCAAATGGTCCTAGTGCTAATCATGTAAAACTATGTAGAGTCTGTGTGTGATAACATGCCCTTGACTGTTTAAACATTCACGTGCAATTTCGCACGTCCATGATGGATAATGTGCGCGTTGCCCGTGACACTTAACGCTTTCACATACCATTAGTTTTGCACAAGCTTCGTCCACCATCAATTTTCACGCTTTACACATACATGTAATATTCTTACCCTCGCAAACTTTCGTAAACAGTTGAAACAAAAACATCTCAAGTGTCAAACATTCTCTGAACATGAGAGAAAGTGTCTTGCCCGTTGGCAATTATTCTTTTTGAATGATAGGGAGAGAGGAGTTTCATTTGTCAGTGTACGGAACAATCAGCTTCGTGGAAATAGACCACATCCCTTATTTCAAAATACCATCTTTCCGAGCCCTCCACTGTAAATTTGAGAACCAGTTTATGGACGATTTATCAACATTCCACGTGACCCTTACCATATTCCAAATCCTCACCTTGACTTTAAAACAAATTTTAACTCTTTTTTCTTAGTAATCGATTTCACCTAGCTATCCTTCGAAAAAAAAGTACAATGAACATTGCACCAACTCGGTAAGTAGGTCCATGTGCACGAAAGTGGGGGGGGGGGGGGGGGATAATTTGTACGTAGCTATACAGAGCAATCCCTACAACTGATAAAACAATGCATTGACTTCGGTCTATAATTTAGCCTTAAAAGCACGAAACTCTTGACCAAGACTGACCATATTCAATTAAGATACAGATTAGATGTCTGAAGGTCACGTTAATTTTTAATGTAAAAAATTTAATTTCCATACACAAAAAGAAGCAAAACGTACACAACTTTAGGAAACTTCCATTCAGATCGGTTATGTATTTTGTTAACATTTCAGCAAATGAATCTACTAGATTTGTGTTCCAAGTAAACTTGAAGCAAGCACACATGATATCATATCCTCACACTAATTTATAGTCGTTTGTTTTTTTCAAAGTTTACTATCAATTTCCTCCTCAACAATTACATGTTACCAGGATGTCATTGCGTGAGTTTTATGAGACCGGCAACTTCGCATTATTCCCACCTCAACTGATAAAAACGAAAAGAAACAAAGTATTCGTTGTCAATGTGAGAGCGTGATATAAACTTTGTTGCCCTTAACACTTGGAACAAATTTATATTAACTTCAGTTGCTGATATTTCCAGAAATACATGAATAGACGTTTTACCAAATTGTGTGTATTTAGTTAATACTTAACACATGAATCCTAAAGTTTTGCTTAGGAATTTCCGGTTTTTCATTGGGAGCAGAGGGGGAGAAATTTTTGTAGCACCAAGTGACCTTCAGACATTTATGCTTCTTTTAATTTTATGGGATGGTTTTAAAATCTGTGATTCTGTGATATTTTAATGAATATATTAATGTTTTTTTTTTGACAAATGAGACAATGGCGTGCACAGAAATGGCCGGGTGGTGCCAAATGGGTAATTCCCTTTCTGACGTGCATGAGTAGGGGTCTACCGGCGGCACTGGAAACTTTTCGCCATCTTAACTAACTGAGCGCAAAGCGGTGTCCCCCAATTAACAATATAAAAGTAGATGGTGTAGAATGACAGGGATTTTTGTTTAAAGAGAAGCAACTGAAAAAGAGAATATCGAAGATGTTTCAACAGAGGCTGACATAGTTTGAGTTTTTGGTGTCTTTGGGGAGGGGGATAAGGGGACTGAGGGAGTTTTTTTTTTTTTTTTTTTGCTTTTTAGGAGAGTTGACATGCAAAATGTCGTTATGCTTGGAACACGTTTAAGCATATTTAAACATAGCCCGCGGGGCGGACAAACTTTTTTCGTCCGACTTATCGCTGCGAAAAAAATATCGGAGGGTCGGCAGCCTAGGGGGGCAGCCGCCACAGGGGCGCTTCGCAGGATAATTTAAACAAGCATAACGGTCAATAGGGGGTGCGTGACTGTTGTTGGGTCAGATAAGGTCAGACTTTTTTCAAGAGAGATCTCTCGACTAGCTGGTTTGTCCCCCTACTACATCCAGATGTGGAGGTATCCCCCGGAATGCGTTCACTACTGGAGCAGGCTGCAGGGTCAAGTGTTTACAGCATCAGATTTGCAGTCAGGAGTGGGGAGTTCGAGTCCTGACCGGTTCATACCGAAGACTCCAAAAAAACGGAACCCACTGCTATTGTGCGTTGTGCTCAGCAAAAGCAATGGAGTAGGGAAAACAAACCAGTGAGCCACAACTGGAATAAGGAGCCGCGACCGGCTCGACTTCAACCAATTGGTTGGAAACCGGGCCGTAAAACTAACTGCATGCTGGTATTGCGTGGTCTGATTATTGAACCCTGGACCTGCATGCATTTTATCACAGCAACACCAAGACTCCTGATAACACGTGCTTCTCATCGATATCACGTTCGTTAACTTCGTTAGAGGAATTCCAATCTGGCTCAGGCTTGGCTCTTTTGAGACGAACAAATATTGTAGAGGTAGAATTTAGATCATTTCAGACATTTTATTATTGTTCAATTTACCCTTTCCCTACCAACTTCCTTCCTGAAAAATTTGATTTTTTTTCCTTTCTCATATGCTAATGTTGTCGACCATTTTACCTTTTTTCGTTCGGTTTCTTCTCAGTGATGGATCGCTTCGAGTTGTCCTCGTGATCAGTCTAGTCCGACCGTTTCTGTCATGGACATGTGGAAGGCTGCCGCCACTCCCGTAGTCGCTGCCAGCTGCGTAACTTTTGTGATCTGTTTTCGTTCCAGCAAACTTGATTGGGCCGCCACCGCTGAGCCTAAAGAATGTAAAATACAGGAAATAAGAAACTACTGAATGATGAAGTTGTTCATTAAATATACATCTGTCGTCATAACGTCAGAAAATGACATCTGGTTAATTTAAGTATGAGTGTACGAATGTGTGACGTGCTAAAACTGGTTTCACGTGTTGGCCGTAACTGGGGTATCAGCTCTAATAAAACCTCTTGATTTCCTCAGTTTCACTGAGTTTGGGGGTTTCGAATTGCATGTAGACAATAAAATAAAATGAAGACGATTTAAGGCTGATAGGTCTCACTTATGGCCGCGATCACTGACTGCTCTGATGCGTCTATATGGCTATGAACACGTCTGACAATAGTGGGGGCACTGTAATAGTCATCATAGTAGCGTACGAAATATCCGAAGGTCTTTTTCTTGTTCTTTTCTTTTTCAAAACCTATGGTCCATTTCCAAAAGAAGATTTGAAACAGAATCAGAGAAAGAGTTATCCACGCACGTTAAGTCACGGGAATATGTCTAAGAGAGTCAAGAAAGACCTTTGAAAGTCCGAAATCAATTTTCCAATTTTCGATAAGCTCGTCACGTGATTGATGGTCATTATTGTGATTGCGAGTTATGAATGCCCTGTAGAAATAAAACAAACAAAGAGAAAGGGAAGTGTCCTCCTCTTTATTACAGACCTTATGCATTGACGTCACACACTGAAGTCATCCTTTGGGTAAAATAACGGAACACGTGGCCACACGCTCAAGAATTTGCCCCAGGCCTGCATGTTCAGCGGACTATGTGCGTTCGACTACCGTAGTTGACAAATCAGCTGTCTGCATTTTTCTGTGTTGGTTTGTTTTGTCCTCAACGGAGGGCGCAGTTTCCCCTCTGTAACATCATATGCATGAGGTCAATAAATGTGTTCTCTTCATACGAAAAAGTTTAACAAAATAGATAGTTCACTCTCTTAACCAAAATATGACCCATGAGGCATCAACCATTAAAATATCAACTTCATTGCTTTTTGTTTTGGCGATTCAACCTTACTGCACAACAAAAAGAACTTAAAAAACACTGGCATATACTGGCATCTGACCTCCAATTAAAAATCTAAACGTTGGTATTTATCAAAGGGACAACAATAATTTGAAGACCATTGGAAGGGAGTTACTCTACTGTTTTTACACGCGCAATATACGTGACCAAACCGCTATCTTGGACGGGGGAATGGTCACACCCGTCGCGTAACCCGCTGTTTTGGGTCAATTCCTGTTGACTGATTAAGCTGGCCTTCCTAGGCTAGTGCAGCTGTTAACACGGTTTCATTGTGAGATCGTTGCGTCGATGTGTTTCATTTTTGTCTAATAGTCTACAGCTATTTGCAAACATTTTACGAAGTCGACTTCCCCTGGATATATAGGAAGTACTGGCCTTTTGACCTTAAACACGGGAGTGAACGACAGTTCAACCATTCATAAAAGCCTTGATAAATGTCTTAGAATTTCATTTCCAACAGAGTTTAATTTTGAAAAATATCAAAGAATATGATAACGAGCAAACCATCAGTAAACTAAAACGTAATCCCAGCGTGTGTGTTTGCGTGTGTGTTTATAAGAGGAGCAGAAGCCTTTCAGAGCATTGCACCGGACGGTGTACAAAGAACTCGTGTCTGCTTTGGAAATTGTGTCCGGTACTCCGGTAGGACAATGTGTACCTAGAAATCGTGTCCTACCCTAACTCGAAAAGCTGTTCTGGGAGACTGGATTTTACGTTTGCTTGTAATTATGGCAGTCATTTGTTTTCTGGGGACAAGTATGGTTAACTTGTGAAGAATCATCGTCCCCCCAGACCTATTATCCAGTGCAGACGTCGGAAATGTGGTCTGATTAGACACGGACTGACTTTTCAGCGGAACGTTTGCTAAATCAGAGTGTCATTTACAGGTTTTCCTCTTCTCAGACTATTTAAACTTACACCACCTTCATGGATTCTTTTGACAATTGGCCACAAAAGTTCCCTAGATGGTGGGCAATTTGGGTTATTTAACAAATTTGTAGTCCAATGTCCCACGTGGACCTTAAAGGCATAAGGGCTTGTATAAACTTTTGAGAAATGCAACTCTTTCTACATATTCTGTATTTTTTACATTTTCGATGGTTGGTCAATGATACGGTAAGGGTATACAAAAATTTCTGGCCCAAGGTCCAAGCCACCTCTGGTCAGTTCTGTGAAGTATCGCAAAAAGGGTATCTCCTCTTTAAGTTAATTTTTTAAACAGAGTTGAACTCTTGCCATACTTTGTTGATGATCGGATCGTGGTTTACTGGAAGCATAAGTTCAAGACCCAGGTGCAGGGCCCCATTGCACTATTTATGGAATTCTGCAAGTTTTAAACTCACATAGATTATCTAAACAATATTCGTATTTATATGGTGATCCTCAAATCGTGGCTCTCTGGTGAGTTCAGAGATTGTGGGACCAAGACCCAAGATTGACCATATAAGATCCATTTTGTGATAGCAAAGGGTGTGACCTTTCCTTTAGCTGTTTAGTCTGCCAGTTATATTAGAAAAGATACTGACGATCTCTTTTAACGATGCTTGGTCAGTAATCTGTCAATGACATTTTGGGATTTTGGGTCTGGTCCCATGTGGGACCCTAAAGCCCATATTATGAAAATTAGCAAATGCTTCTAAAGATTCCCTTGTACCAAATTAATAGGGTCATTGTGGTACTCGGTTAGTGTTTACTTCAGGGTGTTCAGGAATTCGGGGTCCAAGGTCCAACATGTGGCACAGGGTGTAAGTAATGTTAAACAGAGTCTATATGACCTTTCTTAAAGCGACAAGCAGATTTTGTTTTTACAGTTTTTTCACAACTTTTATTTCGCACCACATTTTCACATTGACGTAAAACGAAAATGATCCATGGTCACGATCTAAAGTCGTGATTGGTTACCGAATTTATTTTACCCGACAAATATTCAGAAGTTTCATTCTACAGTAATTAGCACGCAATTAATATTTCTACTAACCTGAAAGGCTTCCTCAAGATTTCTTCATTTTGGAAAACATTCAATTTAAAAGGAAAAAACGAGAAGCTGGAACAAACTAAACTCTTAATGCCCCTTTAATGAAGCATGGTCGATTAGTTATCTTTTTCTTATTTCAGATTGTTTGGTCCCGAGTTTGGCTCAAGTTCCCGTGAGAGCCCAATTGCACTTTCTGTGAAATCTGCAAAATTTTTCACTTTTCCTTCAAATTCCCCTTTGTAATGAATTGTCAAAATGATAGATTTTTGGAACTTAGCAAAGTCAGTGGTACGATCAAGGTGTTCAAAAATTTTCATTAATTTATTCATGCATGTTCAAAATCATTTGGTCGCAATGGAGTCATGGAATCAAAGTCGACAGTGCATGCCATTGAAGTTTTACACAGCCAGACATTCATCTGTTCATTGTATCATTACGATGCTCTTAGCCAGACAAGGTTCTGAAGGGGTCAACATTTTTCAGAATGGACATTTTTTGCTGGGGTCAAATGTGTAAAATCATATTGAAGGCAGTCAAGTCTCACCCCAAACTTCAATTCTTGAAGTAGTGCACACAACTTTTCAGTTGGCATAGCTCCTTGATTGACAGTAAGTTCAAAACTTTAGAGTACTTTTTTTAGTGTTTTGATTAGACATTAGGGTCTTGTATTATCAACTGAAGCAATAATAAACTGACAGACTGAGATGTGTCTGGGTCAAAATGAGTTTTAAACAGGTGTGGGAGGGGCTTGAGTTCAGTACTGTTTGGGGTGAGAGGTTTAGGATTAAGTCAGTAGCAAACTTCAAGCTCTCTGAGGGAGGTTTCGAGGGGCTTGGAGTCCCTTTCCACAATTACGTTTAATTGGTTAAAAATAGAAAGGGCGGACTTCTGTGACAAGGCCAATAAAATCACAAGTTAACGATGTTAGCAGAAATTGTTAATACGGTTAAAATTGGTCGGAACAATAAAATTTACCTCGGAAGTTGTCCTTCGTTAGTCAGCATTCAGATTGTGTTCTCTGTGAAATAATTTCGTGCAGCATACAAAATCAAGAAACGTCTTTCACTCGTAGTTTCCACATTAAAAGTTGCTTAAATAATACCGGTACTTTCTCAGATTTCGATTTCTTACCGGCTGATGCTATTCTGAAAGCGATTCCGTGCTTTACTCTCAATTAGAACGGTGGCATGTTAAACGTTAGCCAGCCTGTGTATACTTTAAAAATATTTTAATATTTGGAGATATCAGGTGATATAAGTCGAAAACAACCGATGTAACACATATTTTATTAAGTCTTTGAATCCATCTCACCTGACCTGCGACTAACAATACTTCGTGCTACTAGGTACACAATATATATACAAACACATACGTTATGCCTCAGAATGTGACAGTGAGTCGTCTAGCCCTATGTCCATCATGTACAATGTGCCATCTTGCGAGGCTGTGAATCTATACTGTATGGTCGTAGCTGTATATGTGAGCAAGGTACTGTATAGGCTAGCTACCAATGTGTTTATCAATACTGTTTCTAGGGACCGTATACTCTTTTACCATATCCTCAGTTTATACATGCTTATTGATCGTAGGGGAATCGTGAATTCCATGCAAATCATTTCACCTAACATGTATAACAGTATCTCTACACACGTACAAATCGATTAATGACAATACCTTCTCGGTCTCTCACGGGTAATTAACCTACGCAGGGCCCACGCCACACCTTCGTGGACTAGCGACCATCAGCGAAGAATAGGCCCTGATGGACTGGACCACTATTGGCTATAGAAATTTGTGTCGGAATGCGATATCCTAGTAGCTGTATGCTATAGGCCTACATCCAGGACTTCCCAGGTCGAGTCATTCAACAAAAAAGAAGGAAAGGAAGAAAAAAAAAAACATATCAAAGACTCTAAAAATGGAACCTACTTCCGTTGTGCGTGATGCTCCGCATAAGCAATAGAGTAGGGAAAACAAGCCAGTGAGCCACAACTGGAAAAGGGCAGTGGGTCGGCTCGACTTGAACTAATAGGTTGGAAACTGGGCCGTAAAACTCTAACTAACTACATCCAGGACTTCGAGATGACTGACACTATATAACACATTCGTGTTGGTGTGTTGATGTGTCTTTAAACCTCATCTAACAAACTATCTAACTACATCCAGGACTTCAACCTACATTCGATCTTTTGCCAGAACTCAGATCTGTAAATCGCTCTTCCCGGGACCCTTAGCTCGTGCTTCCATGACAAATGCCGGATATGAAGGCCTTTTTACGTTCATATACTAACACCTATCAACAATGACATCGATTCGTCCAATTTTGCTATATTCATGACCCAATTTTGAAGCGACCTCTCGACTAATGGCAAACGTTCAATCCCAACAGCCGGGAATGCATGTTTTCCAGCTTAGTAGCCTACCGTCAAATGTGAAACATGTCTAAAGCTTGAGCGCTGGGCTTCCGACATTAATTTTTTTTACTCCTGACACGCCTTTACAATAACATAACGTAAGTAAAAAACTCAAAATATGTATAAAACAGCTTAAAAATGAATTCGATCAGCCCAACCCCGATCTCTTGGCATAAGACGTTCATGGGCCGATAAATAAATGTTGAAGTTTATTGTACATTTATTTTAGAATTCAATGTATTTCTTTGTTTGTCAAAAAGTTACTGCACTTTGTTTCAATATGTGATGAATCTTACTCTTATGCCATGGGACGATGTGATTAAGTCCTCTCTGTACAACATGCTATGCTAGCAAACAGGAAGTAAGTAATGTTAGTTACGGTATACGACAAGAAAGTCCCAATCTATTGCGCAATGGACTAAAGCCCAGGTCACACTACAGCGATATCGGACCGGATTTCACTCCGATTTTTCTGAGTTTTACTAAAAATCTTCTCCATCTTTGGTCGGGAAGAAACAAAAATTTGCAAACCTGTGTGAGTATATGATGTGTATCCCAGGACTAAGAAAATCTAAATTTCACTTATTATTCCATGACGTCACATCCGCACAGCTTTTATCGGATACGAGTATTCCGATAAACAGCTATTTGTCAAAGTGAAGACACGAAAAAATTAGTCTACACTTCACTTTCGTGGTCCTCTCATACTGTCATACCGATCATACATTTACACAGGATGGCAAATTTTTGGTTCTTTAATTACGACAATGAATAGAGGAAATTTTAAGTTAAACTCAAAAATCGGATCGTAATCCGATTCGATATCAGTGTAGCCTGACCTTGGCTTAATCAGTTACTTTCGAAGGGAATAAATTTCATCATTTTAGATCTCGGTTCAAGAATGTCCTGTGAAGATGAAAGTTGGACTGCTGGAACTCATTTTTTCACGCGGCTTAATATATACACTCTAAAAAAGTTGGTTAAAAAAACTTACCAACACTGGTCACGTATGTCATATACCTGAAATTGGTTAAAGTTTACCCCAAAATCGTTGATTGTTGGGTTATCCAAGAGGTTGTCTACCACTTTATTGGGTAACCAGCCTGTGTGGTAACCAAATAAACAACAAATATTGGGGAAAACTTGACCAATTTCAGGTATTTGACATACGTGACCAGTGTTGGTGAATGTTTTTAACCAACTTTTAAAGAGTGTATATATTTTTCAATATTTTTTGACTTGAGGTACACTTTTAATACATACAAGAATATTCACAACGAATCTTTAATTGTAACGTTCTTCTGCCGCCAACTTGCTTTTCTTCTGTAAGTGAATGGAACTTTTTCATTGGGTGACCTTGAAGCGGGACAACTCCCAAATTAAACCCCAATTGACTTTTGTCAACTGCATCGTGTTAAATTTGAACTCAGACTTCCTGTCGATTTTCCGTTATGTAATCGTCCATATAAATAGTTAATATCTAAAAACTTTTACCCACCATATTCGTACGATAAGAAATACATTCTGTCTATCTTAGTACCGTCAAATCGGACGATCGTACAGTCGTGTAGGCGCTTTTTATCACTCAGTTAAATTCCACCAAGTGAGGATTTAACTGGCTTCTTTCACGAACTCTTGCGAAAGTTCCCGCATTTTGGCATATCCAGCAAATATTGATGCAAGAGTGATGCACCTCCGTCCGCCCAATGGTAAAAAAGAAGGACCCTTAGCCCACTGACCATCTTATCTTGGAGCGTGATTTTTTTTAACTGAGACGCTTGAACCAGCTCCCTGCTTGAACGAATCACAACCGTAACAGTGCTGTTTCCTGATTCTGTAGATTGAGTGCCATCTCTCGTAAAGAATAGATCCAGGCAAGTCACTTTATAAATCAATAAACAACAAACAAAATAGCTCTTCGCAACTACAATCGATTTTCACTGATAATCCAATTTACCAACCCTTTGCAAACGACAACACCATGTCAAGTGCCCCCAGGCTGGCCTGCCTATGATTATTCAAGAGGTTCATCAAGTTAATCCATGGATGAGACCAACATTTATTACCAGTAAGGATTGTTGTTCTGGCCTGAGTTTTTCTTGGACCGTGTACAGACTGGACCGAGTCTGGACCCGGCACCCATGTATTAGTGCTAGAGTTCTGGCAGTTTATTCCCACATCATCGACACTGAAGCTAAAAACCAGCGTATAAGAGCAAAATATATTAAATTGTTTAAAATTTCACTTTCAAACATTAGAATTTGATCCATTCGGTTTGACCTACCTCAAATCTCTCACATCCAACATAATTATCTGCAATGACATGATTACGCCAACTGTTCATTCTAATCGTCTTCACCATTGATGAATGAGGGAATCCACAATTTTCCTCTAAATATTTCACAGCCCAGTTAGACAGAACTCAAAATTTTCAAAATACCTCTGGGCTCTAGCGGTAACAAGCACTCGGGAAGAAGTTGTCTGTTTTGATAGCCATTGCCCGTGTATTCCTGACCATAGAACTCCGTGTTAGCTCCATGTCGTGACCAAGTAGCCTACATTCTTGATGGCAAAGATACCGAAAGATAAACTGATTTACTCATTCATGCGCGCAGACTCTTGAATACCTTTGGTTACTCATGTTGCGGTTTTAAATGAAAACAAAGGGTTAACTTTCATGAATTTTATCTGAAGCGTTGGACTGCGTGGTTTAGTCTGGGAGTCTACCATTGTATAGTATCTTACCAGCCAGGTTATAAGTGCAGCCGCCCTGGAAGCACTGCGGAACAGGGGTTTTAGGCTAAAACATCCATATAGTTTGGTTTATGTTAAGAGGTAAGGGTGCAACATTACAATTATATCAGCGGGGACAGCTGGACGTTTTTCTTTCAAGGGGGAGAGGCTCACCCAAATTATCCGATTTTTCCCCCTTTCTCTCTTATTTTTTGAAGTCTAAACACCCCACTGTTGACTGTATTAGGAACACTGAAAAAATTCCTGTAAAAATTAAAGTAAATTACTTGGCAACTGAGCTGCCAGTAGCTTACTGTAAAGTCGACGGTTACATCTCTATGTTTCGACATCTCTATTTTCCGACATCTCTATGCTCCGACAAAACGGCGCCAAAGTACACTTTGTCGGTACCAAAGTACATTTTTATCGGCGCCTAAGTACATTACTGTCGGCGGCAAAGTACATTATTATCGGCGCCAAAGTTCATTTTCGTCGGCGCCAAAGCACACTTTGTCGGTACCAAAGTACATTATTATCGACACCAAAGTACATTTTTGTCGGCGCCATAGTACAATTTGTCGGAACATAGAGACGTCGGAACACAGAGATGTCGGAACATAGGGATGTCCCCAAATTTGACAGTATCATACAGTGTATTGTAAAATTAATTTTGCAGGAAGAATACTGTAATTTGTATTTTGTATAGTCCCATGGAAAATAAATTACAGTACACTGAACAAGTCAGAGATCGGATTCAGTGACATTTGAAGTTCACTCACGTTTCGTTCGTAAGTGCAATTAAATGAAGATTGAGCAGGAAAGTGCCTCATGTTTTATTATCAATGCATCTTTAGTGGATACGACTTTTATATTTAAGATCAAACATCCCGGTCAGGTGAAATAAATTACAGCATTGTAACTTTGGAATGCAATTAATGTAATTAGTGGTCCTTCGGGATCAACAATGAAATCCTGTGAATTTTGCAATCAAATTTCAGTGAAACATTGTGCGAAGGAATTATGTAAACGACTACACACTCGATAATTAACTATTTCACCTACAAGAAACTGAATATTCATGAACCTTAAATATTCTTCGCTCCAAAATGTAAGCGCGTACCTATAAGATACGTGTACAGGTGAAAAATGCACGTGTTTTACGTACAGCTAATCACTGTAACATGATTGAAGCAATCAACACGAAGTAAATTAACATGCTGTTACTTACTGTTTACAGTAAGTTACTGTATAGAAACGACTACATCATCTTACTGCAAGCGAATGTCGTAAATTACTGTAAAAATTACAGCAATTTTTTTACAGTGAACGTACTTGCGGATCGCGATTCTCGCCAAAAACTTGTGTTTGAAAAGATGGGGATGATATTTCGAAAAAATGAATTTGGGGTTTTCTGAAAGGAAATTTGAAAAGGTTGGGGTCTATTTAAGAATCTACACCCCCTAATCTGAAATCTGAGTTTAAGTAAAAATTTAATTTTGTGAAATGTGAAAGAGAAACTAAATCTACACATTGTGGTGAAAGTTCCACTCAAATCGGCATGTATTCCTCGAGATATCAGTAAATTAAGTGGGTAGATTTGTGTTCAAAAGTATGAGGGCAGCTGAGTTTATATCACTTCCCCACATTGACAAGGAATGCTTTGTTTCCCTTTCTTTTATCAGATTGTTGCATTGAGTTTGAAGTTAAAGGCATGTTCTGGAGACAAAATTTGTTAACTTCAAAATAAACAGAAAAATTCTCTCTTTCAAAAGGTGAAAACTGCATTTCAATAGCTTATAGCATTTGGAAGATACAAATTTTTAAAATATTTCAAATTTTTCGTGGGATTTGATGCATTATGGGAAATCTGTGATGTCATTGTGGCACATTAATTTGACGCTGCATTCAATTTATTTATAACTATGATGCCGCTGCAGACAATATCAAGGAACATTGTTGGTTGCGCTCTACATATGTTGAAGGGTAATGCTAGATCTACAGGAAAAGATATTCAAACATTCCAACAGTATCTAATTTCAAGGACAAATAGGATGTTCAATTATAAAGAAAAACAAAAGGAATTTGAAGCAATGTGCCCACATTACATAACTTTCTGTGGCTTTGTTGAAGAGCAAAGGTATTTTTGAACAGAAATAACCAATCTTTGAAGTGAGATATCTTGAGTTAGGAAAATGGTATTGTGATAGGTTTTGAAGGACATGGTGTGGAATATTTTTGTTTTTCTTACAAGACAAAGGCAAAAAGCCACCAGAACATGCCTTTAATAGGAATAGGAGCCATGCATGACAGACCGATAATGTAAATGGTCTGGTGGCCTTGAGGTTGGTCAAGTGTTGTCCTTAAGTGGACGTATAGCTTCTTCGGGAAGCAGTTCAAGTTTGGTTTCGCTGAACGGCCCTTTGCCAGAGGGTCGGGAGGACTTTGGAAAAAGTAATAGGAACAGGACCTCTCTGTGGCGGATGCAAATTTTGTAAAAATCTCATGGCACTTATGCAATTACATTTTAATAATCGGGTTTGTTGAAGAGAACTCTAAAGTTTAAAGAAAAACGAAAGACTGTGCACCAACTTGTTGGGATATGATGTCATATGAGCTTGCTTCAAGTTCACCTTTTGTTGAAAATGTGACAAGTTTACGTGGTCTTATCCTAAGAAAGTTATATACCGGATTTCAATGCAAATTTCCCACTTTCATCCCTTAGGGTGAGGGGGACACGTCAATAACCTGACAACCCCCTCATATTTTACACCCATCGACTTGAGTTTTACGCAGTAAATATTTTGACGGAAGGGGTAATGTTTCCCCAAATTGACGTATGGTTCCTTCGGAGGGACAGAGTAAGAGTAATGTTTGTTTATCATTTTTTATACTAAATTCATCGTGGTAAACACGTCATTAGTTTTATTCACAACACCGTAATACCTGCTGAAGTTTCTTTATGATATCCTTATATTGATGTTCGTCTCTATGGTGATGTAAATAATGTTCGACAAGCCTGAAAAACTACTGCCATAAATGTTAGAACGTCTCAAAAAGGCCTACTTTGTGTTTCATCAGGAACGGGTTTTCAGGTAGTTATGTTAATTTTAAGATGGAAATGGGGGGGGGGGGGGGGCTAAGGCAACTCGTGAGGGGAAAATATGTTAAAGACCTGATCCTCTCATCCCGATCAGTTCTAATTCTCCCAACCTTATTATTTAAGCCCCTCCTTCAACTGTTAAAATTCATCTTTATGCAGACACGACCTCCGTTTATTGCTTTAAGGGCGAGTATACAAGACCCAAATGTGTAATCAAATCATTCAGTGTGCAGTACAGGCTTTGTAACATGAGCTTTGGCACTTTGCATTGTTTGAACTAGCTGTCAATCAAAGAGCTGAGCCAATTAAGAATTTCTGTAAACCACTACTATTATTGAAGTTGCATGAAAGGATTGGCCCTTTAAACCAAACTTTTATCTGATTGTCACGATCATTTCAGTGATAGGACTTTAGCTGCTCAGTATATCTAAGACAAAGATACATTATAAATTGAAGATCGCGTACTGGGTATTTTGAAGTGAACTTGATTATGATATCTTTATTTTGGACTTTTTATCGATTATTAAACAAGCAGGATTTTGAGAGCTGTGTACCCGGAAAAGGCTCCCTGACCGTGAAATGAAGTAAGGATTTCTGTTCCACATCGAACGGAAATACTTCCTCGTTTTGTTATATTTCGTCCAGGTTTCTTGTTTATGGTTCTCGTTATAGTTTCCGACCCTCCAAATTGTTTCAGTATGACTTGCAAATGTCGAATCTTGTGTTCTGCCAACTTTTATAAACCTCTAAAGGGAATCCTAGGAGATCGTAACTGATATGAATTTTGTCCCTTTGGATACGCTCAAACGAAGATTGAGATTAAAAAATAATGATCTGCATTGCCCTGGCACGATGTCCTTCTTCAGGGAGTCATTTTTGGGGCGGCTTGGAGCCCTAAGTACTTCCTAATTCACTTACAGGCTGTAAGGTTATACCATCTGAAGCGTACAATTGAGTACAGTAGAGCATCAATATACAGATCGAACCTTGATGCAAAGGCGATTACAGTCATAAGTTAAAGACCCTCTTCTCTAAACCCAAACAGTAGCCTACCAACCCTCGTAACCCTCTTAATTAAGCCCCTCCCACAGTTGTCTGAAATTCATCCTCATCCACACACAACCTGTTTTTGCTTTAGAGTGATTATAAAAAAAACTCAATATGTATAAATCTAACCACTCGAAGTACAGTTTATGCTGTGTAATATGAGCTTTGGTAGTCTGCGTTGTTTGACCTAGCTGTTCATCAAAGTGCTGTGCCAATTGAGAATTTTGGTAAACCCTTACAAGAATTGTAGTTTGGGGCAAGAGGATTGGTCTTTTTAAAAACGGAATCCTCTCATCCCAAACAGTTCCAATTCTCTAGTACTTACTTAAGCATCCCCGCCCCCAAGTTTTTAACTCATCCCCATTCATACACAATCTCGTTTCATTCCTTCAAGGTCATGCAAGACCCCAATGTGTGAACGAAACTCGGTACAGTATACCGGTACATGCTGTGTTATATGAGCGAAAGTAACTTGCATTTTTTGAACGAATTGTCAATCAGCTAGCTGTGCATGCCTACGAAAAGAATCATTGTAGTTTGAGCTGGGAGTTGACTTTAAAGTCCTGCTTTCTCAGTAAATATCTTAACCCTTTACCGTTGTTTGGGTCCTACTGGACCCATGCGGAGAGCTCGGCTGTCACCCATCTTTACTGTTTCACGCGGAGCTCGAAACTGCGAGTAGCTACCCGAAAATTCGGCCACAAGAGCGAGAGAGACAATAGTTTACGGTCATGGGATCAATGGCCTACGGAAGCCGATGCGGGGCGGGCTACGTCCGCTTTTCCGCCCAATCCCGAGGCGCGCAAATATGCCCCGATCGGAGCACAACGGTAAAGGGTTAAATCATGGAAGTTAGTGGTGTGGGTTGTGGTATGAAGTTAGTAGTGTGGGGTGTGATACGAAGTTAGTGGTGTGGGGTGTGGTATGGTAAGATGCGCATCTCCCCACTTTCTGAAAGTTACATTCAGTATGCCTGTTCCCTTCTGTTTGGTTTCATCCTTGTTTGGTATTTTACCCCACCCGGCATATTTCATTACTTGTAGAGTTACAAAAAAGATGCGAGTTGGATAAAGTTAGTTAGCCATGATTTACACGCCTTGACTTACAACATTCTGGTTTGCAGGTCATATCTTTACCTCCCAGAGAGATTCAATTCCCCTAACCTACCTCATTAACCCCCTCCCACAACTGTCTTAAATTTACCCTCATCCAGAAACAATGTCAGCTTATTGCTTCAAGGTGAGTAAACAAGACCAAATGTCTAATCGGAATCCTCCGTACAGTACACACTGTGTAATATAAATTACCTGCAGTGCAAGAGCTGTTCCAGTTGGGAATTTCTGCAGTAGACTGCTACAAAAATTATAGTTTTGGGTGAGAATTGAATGAATTTGATCGAGCGGTGCTGCAGGGGCATTGTTTTCTTGAGTTATAGGGCACTGTATTGTTTAAGGGCAAAGGAAAAGGGGTAACGATGGGGCAAAAAAATTTCTGGCGCAGAGGGAAACATGAGCAAAAACGCCCGTTCCTGGGGCTTGCTTCACCCTTGATATGCAGTATTTATTTCTTGAAATAAACAGATAAATGTGGCGTAGGAGACAAAAATAAGAACTAGCTACTGTTTCAAAATAAGTTTGGAGCGACTGCTTTTGACCTTTAAGCAGAATGCTATTACTTGGAGTTACAAAAATCAAGATGGCGAAATTAACTACAAAAAGAGTGTGCTGATTGAGGGAGTCCATTCCATGTAAGGGTGAACTTCAACCGGATCGGAAAAATTCTTTCCAAGAATGGTGATATTTCAACAAAAGACTGAAATCTACTCTAAAAGGATGGGCTGATTGACTACCCCTACAAGGAGAGGAATTTCACCCGGCCGAGTGAAATGTAAATTCAAAATATAGACATATTTCATTCCACGTGTTTGAAGTTTCGCTCTTTTTGGAGTAAATGCCACCCTTTTGTCTGGAGACTATCGAGTAAGTTCCCTGGTTCAACGAGCTTTTATCTGACATACATCTCCCTTCCACACTAAGCTTAATCATAAATACTGTTACTATGTTTAGTTTAATAGTTAATCTACACACGGGGTAATTTCCGTTCTTAGCAATGTCGTCCGCACTACTGCTATTATGATCTAGTACAATGCCAAATGTGGAAGGAAACTGCAGGAGTTTCCTTAGCGACCAGCATTCGTTTATCTTAAAGAGCATAAGTATTTGCGCCAAACTTTTTGAAACAATAACCAGATCCAACAGATTTCCTCTTTTCCTTCGAAGAATATTTCATGATATTCCAGGGCTTACACATTGTATAGTGAAGGCAAACCGATCAGTAAGCTTTTAAACTTCATAATTTAGTAATAAAAAGTATTTTCACACTCTCTCACTGGTCAATCATGAAATACGGTAAGCTACTGCACTAATCCAGACACTGTTAACCCCCCCCCCCCCCATGACATAACCTTGAAAGTGGCAAAAAACTCCTAAATTTACCTTTTTCCTCCCTCCCCTTGGACTTTTACTCATGTCGTGCTCCACGCCCCCACCCCCACCCCACCTTCCCCTCCTGGCTACGCTACTTCAGATTTGGGTGACTGCGGCGGCATTTTCCCTTTAAGATGATCATTAAGCACAAAAAGTATCATTGCCGACACGTTTCAATGTTACAAGTCTCTCAGTGACTAAAACAGCCTATATTAAGAAATCAGAATGGGAAAGATTGGGGTTCATATGTATTTTATGTTATTTTTTTTATAAAATTCCCCGACCATCAGTGTAGAAGTCGAGGCCCCGAGACCTGACCCTTTGGGGCATTTAGCTTCCGAAACCTAACCGATCGGAGATAAGCTATGTATATGGTTCCCCTGCAATAAACCCGTCACTTACCATGTTAAATCGTATTACATCCTCTATAACAGGTAACAGGATAAGATGGTAAATGAATTATTTAGCGAGAGACAACCCTGAATATTCACATTCACTAAATTGCCTTTCGGCGAAGAGTCTGGCTGCCATTTCATGAGTTATTTTGGGTTTTGTCAGAATGTTTAAACACGTGACTTGAACACAACTTCGGGAATGCATATAAGGCCAAAGAGCTTATAAGGACGCGGTTGGAATCGGCTTCGAATCCGAGGCCATGCTGCGACCCATCCTGCATAAAAACCAATTCTGTAACCTCCCATTTAGGACCATTATTCCCGCGAAAAGCGGACTTGAGTCCAAATTCGGACTTGAATCGTCGTTACAGTCTTGAGTCGACACCAGGGCGGAAGTTGCTATTATCAATTTCGTCGTCAACCAACTCAGCAATATAATATCACACCAAATGTTTTACTAACAAGTAAGTTGAAATTTCAGGAATGGCGTTATGAATTAGACGACTGAAAGCATACATTTTAGTTGGGCTTCGTCTAGGTCGCTGACAGCACTCTCCTGCATTGGTGCCAAAATTTTCAACATTTGACTCATGACTCATAACTGAACTGACGGAAGTGACGTTTCTGGTTTTGTGTCGAGGTGTACCTCGCTTCACAGAAACCGTCTTCTTTCACCTTTTCCTACCTGTCTTTCTTTCGTTAGCGACAGACTTTAAAGCGGCTCATTATTGAGTTGGTTCATGGAATTCAACAAATTTTTCCAAAGCTCTTAAGCTTTCTCCAAATACCATTGACAAATGGTCAAACTTAGCCAATTTCCATATCCCACAAACAAGTTACTGTTTTATGAGTGAGCACTTAACGGTTCAATTCGGTTTTCAAAAATTCGTGACCAGACACTCCTCCCCCCCCCCAAATGAATTTCGAATTTGAGAAATATTGGGCAAATGTGCTTAAGGGGGATAGTGTCACAAATACTCTTTAAAGTTTGGAGTGCTGCATTTAACTTTGATTAAAGGTTACTGGATCATAGTAAAGATACCAAAAATTAGAGAGTGAATTAAACTATTGACATGGATATTGAGCTCAAAATGTTACTCTTCTGCACATTCGTTAGACTTTTCAAACAAGCAACAACTGCTAATCTTATTTCAGGTTCAGAAAATGCACAACTTTAGGGATATGCATTAAAGAGTAAAATAACCAGGAAATTATGAGAAAATGCGTCATAGTGCCATAGTGGAAAGTGTAAATTCCCATAGCTATTTTCTAAAACATGAAAAGCAGTTAGATGAAAGGTCAGTGAGACTTGGAGGTGCCATTTCTGGAAATCTTAGAGGTATTTTTGGATCCCCCCCCCCGTATGCTACTCGCCACCTGATAGTGGCGCTCCTCTTAGATAGTGTTGTTACTGCTTGCCCTACCCAGGGAGTGTTAAAACCTCCCTGCCCTACCCCTTGAACAGCGCCCCAAGTGAAAATTGGGGTTTCGCGTCTGAAAATGAATATTTAAACCTGTCAGTTTCGCCACTTCAAGACATTTGTAGGCTATACCTTTAAGTTTTCTGCGAAGAAGTTTATCACAAATAGTTTACGGAAAACTAAATATTCCCTTCGGGAAAATTTGTCATGGTGCAGAAATGTTTATTCGTAAAGGGTACCACGTAAACAACCCTCTATTGTTAGAGTCACACCTCATGACAATAATATTTGTACCAGACACGCACGAGGACACGTTCCACTGGCAGGTCTCCGCAACACCGAACAAAGATACCAATTGTTCGAATAATACAGAACATTGTACATTTATGTTATATTTCGCAACCCAAAAAATTCATGTTTGTGTCCCAACAACTCCAAAGAATCAGAACCGATAACATTAACAAAACCGTATTTCAGTTTCTCCCCTTCCCCAGTGAGGGGTATTTGCCGTGGGTATATACATACAATACTTTTTATACCTAACGCTGTAGTAATGATATACTTCAAGGTATATCCGTAGTTGGTACAGATGAAATTTCGTAACGTTTGAAAACACTATACATTACCTGCACGTGTGTATGGGCGGCCAAAAGGGCAAAAAAGACAAAGTGCAAAATATTCATTTTAATTTCAAAAATAAAGTTTAAAGGTAAAAAAATATTCTAAGTGAGAAATTTAAAAATAAAATAAGCAATGATTACATTTTAAAAAACGAGCAATATTTATTACGTCCCCAAAACAAATTAAAAAACACTAAAAGTAGTATTTTATCCAAATGAAATATCAAAGCCCCCCAATAAATAAAAACTGGAAAACAAATAAAAAGAAATAAAATAAAAACGCAAATAGAGACGCAATTTTGTGTTTTTGTTTTATCTTGTGTTTTCATTTTATTTCCAGTTATCTTTTTTTTTAAATTCATTTGGGTTCCTTCATAGTTATTTGAAATCGTCTTTTTTTTGCCCTTTTGGCGCACCATAGGTGGCCAAAAGGGCAAAAAAGACAATTTGCGAAAAAGACAAACGGTGAAAAAGACAAACTGCGAAAAAGACGATTCGTGAAAAATAATGAGGGCGTCCTGAGATTGACGGATTCAGAGCACCTAAATATGCTTGGAAATATGATTGGAAATCGCATTAGATATCCAAACCCGCACAACCAGTTAAAGCCAGCGCGAAGACTTGCTTGCAGCCATACATTCCCTTTGTTGAGGAGCATGTAGCAAGCCAGTACGCACATCAGTGGGCAGTCTGAGTCGATCAGGGAGGTGTTATTTGCTATTAAAACCTCCATGGAGTGATAACGTTTTCTCTCGGCCCGCAAAGCAACCAGTTAAGAGGTGGGGGAAGGGAATCACATGAAAGTGTGGGGGACTTTTTCACCATTTGTGGTGGAAGGGGAAACGGCGTCGTCAGAATTTTCGTCGCGGGGGGGGGGGAATAAGTTTTGGGATCGTTGGCATAAGGGAGGGGTCTAAAGGGACGGGGATAAGTATAAGGGGTCTCCCCCTCTCTTTTGGAAATTGTTTTAAAAAGTGAATGCCCTTGAATGTCCTTGGCGAGAGGGGCGTGGGACGCTTTCCAAGCATATTTAGGTGCTCTGAATCCATCAGTCTCAGGACGCCCTCATTATTTTTCACGAACCGTCTTTTTCGCCGTTTATCTTTTTCGCAAATTGTCTTTTTTGCCCTTTTGGCCACCTATGGTGCGCCAAAAGGGCAAAAAAAGACGATTTCAAATAACTATTAAGGAACCCATATGAATTAAAAAAACGAAAACGGGAAATAAAATGAAAACACAAGATAAAACAAAAACACAAAATTGCGTCTCTATTTCCGTTTTTATTTTATTTCTTTTTATTTGTTTTCCAGTTTTTATTTATTGGGGGCTTTGATATTTCATTTGGATAAAACGGTAATGTGTTAATTTTAAGATTAATTATAACTACTTTTAGTGTTTTTTAATTTGTTTTGGGGACGTAATAAATATTGCTCGTTTTTTAAAATGTAATCATTGCTTATTTTATTTTTAAATTTCTCACTTAGAATATTTTTTTACCTTTAAACTTTATTTTTGAAATTAAAATGAATATTTTGCACTTTGTCTTTTTTGCCCTTTTGGCCGCCCATACGTGTGTGCTACACTGCGAAAATTTGCACATTAAGTGTCACACGAGGAACAATCTGGAGTTAAGTCAAAGGAACTTGTAGGTTCCAAGGCGAACACAAAACATATATGAACTGAGGATTACGGTACCTTAAAGGTAAAGAGCAGTCCCCCCCCCCAAACTTATTTTGAAGAAAAAGCTAAATAACACAATTTTCATCTTATTTCTCTTCAGAGTATCTTTCAATACATTTCTTGACTTTACTATTGCATATTCAAGGTAAACCAAGCAGTTATTTCTGGTAAATTTCACATTTGAAGAGAAAAAACATTGTCACATGATTCCCAACAGCCAATCATGAAACTGGACAGTCTACTACACTTCTTCAATTTGGGATGACTGCTTCTGCCCTTTAAAGTGTAATAATGACGTAATATTATTTCGTCACAGCATTTTATTCACGCCTCCTTAGATGAATGAAAAACCGTTACTTTATAACTAGAAAGCCAAAAGGCTTAGTGATTCCTTGCCATATATTATAATAATGAACATGGATGCCCACATGGCAAGCATGAGATCCCTCACAAATACTGAGGTATACTAGTAAGGTCAAAACCAATTTAAGATCATGTGACCCAAAATGATCTTTCACCCTCACTTAAAACAATAGGGAGCAACTACCTAAAAAGACCATCAACATGCTAAATATAAGCAATTCACAAACTGAGTATGAGATCCCTCCACAGTTCAATAACCACATGAAAATGTCATGTCTTCAAGGTTTTGCCCTTTTGTGACCCCAACCTTTGACCTCCACTAACAAGAGAAATCTCCGAAGAAGTTATGATGCTGGTAAACTATGTTGTCTATTAACTTGATAAAGAGATATTTTTGAAACATGCTCCTTTAAATCAAAATTTTGGGTATTGAGGATAGCTCTCTATATAATGATGTCTCTATGATCCAAAAAGTTGACTGCATTGAGGTTAGTGTTACAACAAGCCCTAATCCTAACAGTCATCCATAAATTGGAACATACAGTAGAGACATATCAACAGAAAGGTGTAACCTTGGCTATTAGTGGTGGTCCTTTTGTATTTGTTTTTTGGTGTAATGCCCTTCCCAATGACTATGATATCCTTGAAAATTAACAAAAAATGGGAACCCTATTAATCCAGAAATTATAAACAAGATTTGTAATTTGCCTTAAACTGTCTGCTTGAAGGAACACATAACATAGTACAAGTCAAGTGTCCTTTGTTTGATAAACAGTAGATACTATTATGCTTGTTTTGATTACCTGAACTACAGTACTCTCTGAAAAGCAAGCCTTACTGAGAGGGCTAAATAAGTGTCAGACACTATCTCTAGACAGGTAGGAAATGGTTAAATCCATTGAGTTGTATGATTCAATGAGAAAACCCCTGCAGGACACTGTGGCAGTCAAATGTGATGAATTAGGTAAGATAACAGTGATCAGCAATTTTTACAGACTGGTGGGTCAGTTACAATTTGATTCATTCAATTAGGCAATCTCAGTTCAAGCATGCTCAAGGGTATTTGATCCAAATGATCAGTTATTTAGTTCTTTTTATAAAACTAATTACCCGTGGTGTATTTAATTATCTAGTTCCACTTACATGTCCTTATGAGGACAGTGGCACAAGGTTTGTCTGTAACTTTTAACAATCTTCGATACTAAATTTAATGTTATCTGCATTTTTTTCTTTAGGGTTATGGAAGAAACAATGTTTGTATGTTCTAAAAGAAATTTGGGGCATCATACAGAGCACTCGATCTGTTCAAAGTTTACACTTATGAAGTTCCCCACTGAACAATTCCTCTGCTTTGTTGGCATGGAAACTTACAAAATATGTTCAGACTATGTCCCCAAATAACCTTTATAACGCCTTTGTTTAACTCACATATTTCATGAAAATCTATAGGCCGAGATACTTATGGCAAAATCAGCATACCTATGACAAAGATAAATTAACTAACATGTCAGCCTGATGAACAGTTTTTTCCTTTTTAACTTTTTCAGATTTTGTTCTACCCACTTACTCTTATGCGTATAAATACTGGCACTAAATGTTGTAGGGCAAAACTTCAAACTAAAATCAACATAAATACTGTACCAAATGCACTTTTATGCACTTAAGACATTCTTAATACAGTGAGATTGCTTCAGTACATATTTTGAAATTACCCAACTTGATCATTTACATAATGAAGTGGATTCCAAAAGCTTACCAGATGCATCTTACATTACCCATGCCATTCAAAACTCTTAACCCTATGCACTTATGAATATTAACCCTAACAGTTACCCTTTTTGAGATATAGTATGCGCAAGGTTTAACCTCTGATGACCCTAAATGACCTTTGACCTCCAGTAAAAACGATAGGGATCATCTACTTAATATGGACAATCCACAGGCTAGGTATGAGATCCCTCACAGTTACCCTTCTTTAGATAAACTATTTACAAAGTTTTGATGTTTTGACCTCTGGTGACCCCCAGATGACCTTTGACCTCCACCAAAAACAATAGGGATCATCTACTTAACATGGACAATCCACTTGCTATGTATAAGAACCCTCACAGTTACCCTTCTTGAGATAAACTGTTTACAAGGTTTTGACCTTTTTACCTCTGGTGACCCCAAATGACCTTTGACCTCCACCAAAAACAATAGCGATCGTCTACTCAATATGGGCAATCCGCATGGCAAGTATGAGATCACTCACATTTTTCCTTCTGGGGATCGTGTTTACAAGCAATTTCCAAGGTATTTACCATTTGACCCCTGGTGACCCCAAATAAACTTTGACCTCCACCAAAAACAATAGGGATCTTCTACTCAATGTGGGCAATCTACATGCCAAGTTTAAGATCTCTCAGAGTTACCCTTCTTGAGATATCGTGTTTACAAGCGGGCGTCACACACACACACACACACACACACACAAACACACACACACACACGACATCACCATCGCATAGATTCCTTGCCTGCCTTCGGCAAGGAATCAAAAAGGCCCATATTCAGTTGCCCTCCGAAACTTCGTTGTTGCGCCAATGATATGTGTTAAATTATGAAGCAATTAAAACTTGAAAACAAATTTCTTATTTTTGGCAAACGTAGATATATCATTCAAACACACAACAACACAAAAGAAAGAAATAATTTCAAGTTTTAAAACACTTTAAGGAATTCAGTGTTAATTCCTTATCTGGTAATAAGCATTACGAATATTTCGGGCTGATTCATGACTGACAATGATCTGCAGGAAAGTCGTTCAGTGGGGGGAAAGTAACCGTCGCTTAAGGCGAAGTTGATCCCTATCAGCACGTGATGGTAAGCGAGCACGTTTGGGAATCGAACAGTCGAATTTTTTGTTTAGAATACTGAAAATAGATGACATAATTAAACGATTGTTTCTTTTAATTTGAAGGCAGTGATTCATCACCTCAGATAATTCCAATTCTCCCAAACCTACTTACTTCTAAACCTTACCCGAAGCTGTCTACATCATATTCTAGGACGCAGTCCAACTTTATTGCTTTAGGGCATAACCTGGCGAGCACACAAGACCCTTTGCCCTGAGACGTAATCAGAACACTCTCAGTGCATGCTGCGTAATATGAGCTACTTTGTATTTTTGAAATTGATGTCAAACAAATAGCTGTACCAATTGAGAATCTTGGTATACCAAGGAACAATACTAGTATGGGGTGACGAGTGACTGCCTTTAACGTCATTTCCTTACTTGGCGAACTAGGAAGAATACGATTTCGACAGATCAATGACTGACAATGATTTGGTGGAGAAAATAGTAAAGTGGGGGAAACCTACCATCGCTCAAGGCGAATTGATCCCTATCAGAACGTGATGGTAAGCAAACACGTTTGGGATCAAACAGTCGAACTTTTGTTTGGAACTTCTTGCTTTAAGTACCGTTTGTAACAGCCGAGTTTATCTTCAGAAATATTTGGTCCATTTTGTGGGAATCAACGAGTTTTCTGGTTCTTCCCATTCAACCATGGAGGTTCTAAGATTGTGGCTAATCCCTGTTACCTATAAAGGGCAAGAGCAGTCACCCTTACTTGAAGTATAGTGTAGTAGACTGTTCTGTTTCATGAGTGGCTGTTAAGAGTCACGTGAAAACATTATTTCCTCGTCAAATATGAAATCTACCAGAAATACCCGCTTGACCTATCTTGTTTGTGCAATATTGAAGTCATAAAATATTATGAAAGATTTTTTGAAGAGAAATAAGAAGAAAATTGTGATATTTAGCTGCTGCTTCAAACTGACTGTTTGGGGACTGCTTTTGATCTTTAATATTCTTGACTTCAGATAATATTACAATCAATATCTGCAAAAAGAAAACAATCGACAAGAAGCAGGTATAAACTAGAAGTCTTTGTCCCAACCCAGACTTCAGAGGAATGTTTCCAGTTCACTCAGTTTTAATTCTAAACACCGAAGTCAAAATCAGCTTAAATATATTGACAAAAACATAGCCCCAAAGCGAGTTATACCATACGTTCGGATGGCAAGTGCAGATTCTCAGTACAGAATTACTTTAGTACGAACTACCAATCAAATATAAAGCACAAAAATGTAAACAAGGTTGTTAACACAGATTTTGATGAGCTGATGGCTTATTTAGTGTAAATGTAGGCCTAATGAATAGCGGCGAAAAGTTTTTGGGAGTCCATATATTTCCAAGTCAAACATCGTCAGCAAGTAGCGTCGCCAGAATTTTCCTTGTAAGGGGAACTGGGAGCACAAGGATTACGCAGGGGGAACTGCTAGATATCACTTAGAGTGCCGGATCGAGACTCCACCAAGCGAGAAGCGCGAGACCCCAACGATTGGGTTCATGATTCGCCTTTGGGCCCCTAGTGGGGTCCAGGGGCAAAGCCCGGTGGGGATCCAGGGGCGAAACTCGCGGAGGCTCCTGGGTTTTAGGGTATGTGCGAGATATAGAAGTCATCATTGAAGGGTAATTGTATTGTCTAAACACTGGTCTGAAAATTTGTTGGGTAACGTCAAGTAAGATTTTATTGGTACCGTAACAAAACAATGCCAGAAGCGGATCAGGTAGACATGTTGAAAAAGAGGAAGGGATTAAGAACTACCGAAAATGCATTTTAATGATTCTCTGAAGGAAACGAGGTGTTCCTGTGCCTGAAATACTACCGGAGCTGAACGCCACCTTCACATTTTGAAAATCGTAACCTCTTAGACCGCTGGAAATGACATTCACCAGGAGTTTTATCCAATTTTTTCACTCAAAGAATAAAAATTGCTGCCTTTCCTTATCCAAAGAAAAGAAAAATCGTCAAAAATCTAGTTCTCACAGTCAAACTCTAGGAGACTTAATTTTGGAAAATTGCAAATCCCGTTTTGTGGGCACACCTGAGGGTACCAGGGTTTTCACAGGGAACGTGCCCCCTGAATCCCCACTAAGCCTCGTACGGTACAAGTTTTAAGTCCATATAACCATCGTCCGGTGCACAGGAATGAAATATGTCACATTGGCGAGATGGAGTGAATGTTGCATTGTTGTCCTTGTTACCATGTATAAGACAATACCCTATGCAACTTTATGACCGCCCGCAATGACTCGCAAAATATTTCTTCGAGGGTGTGGGCGAGGTGATCTCTTGACAATAGCGAGCCACTCCTACCTGTGGTGAATGTCGTCACATTAGGATAAAGAGCACATCCTCTCTGGACGTGTGAAAATTATAATTGTGTACATTATACAATTATAAAAAACATATTTCAGAAATGTACTATAACTTTGATTTAACCCCACGCAACTGCAACTGGTGCACCTCACTTCCTCCCATGATCCCTGGAGCCGACTTGAATCGTCGTGAACCCACTTCATCGCGCAGCCTCAATATTTTGTAAAACAACCTTTAAAAGTTAAAAACTCTTTTTCAGAGATGTTTTCGTTAAATCTGGATTAACAACCAAATAGTACTTCCTACGTTCTGTACCAACAAGAATGCTTCAAATGTCTCTGTCGCCATTTCTACATGCACTTCCAGAACTAGGCCAACAAAATGAAGGCATTTGATTTATAGCAGTGAGATAATTTCTTCTACTGAAAGAAATTTATATCATAAATTTGAAATGGTTGTAAAAATCCGATGAAAGAAATGATTATTTTCGAGCATTACCCTAAGGGTACGCTTTTCCCAATGTTGTACTTATTTAATGGTTATGATGAAGGGGTCACGTGACCTCATTTCGCTTATGTTGACATTGGCTCTTACTCCGTATCCCTCCTAAATTTTCCCTTCAGACAAAAAAGAACTATATTCCCTACCTTGCTAGAAATTTCCTTGAAAGTAAAAAAATCATCAGCATAATTCTATGCTAATACGTTATAGCCTGAGATTGTGTGAAATGTTTAGCCTCGCACATACTTCAAAGATTTATCACGCAAAAGGGATTACTTGGTATATCAATGGCGTAGCAAGGATTCCTTCTTAGGGGCCAGTGTATGTTGTGTGATCGGTGACCTTGGGGGGGGGGGTGGTATAAGGTCCACTGGAGGTATCATCCCCTCTCAAAAACTTCGAAAAATCAGGTGTTGTCACTGTTTTAATCCACAAGACGGACATTTGCGATGAATCTAAAATTAAGACTGATTCTTCTCTCTAAAATAGTGAATGATCTTTTTCGAGTAAAATTTCACTCCAAACTTAATTAAATAAATAAAGTTAGAGATGTTTAGATAGTTCTATACTGGCTAAGCAAGGCTCCTCGGCCTTTTGGTTTAGATCATGTGTAGTATTTTGTTCTTTTCGGGAAGCCTATAATGGAGCCATATATGACAGACCAATGCATGTTAATGGTCTGAGGGCCGCGAGGTTGGTCGCGTGTTGTCCTTCAGTGGACGTATAGCTTCTTTGGAAAACAATTTAAAGTTTAGTTTCGCCGAACGCCCCTTTGCCAGAAAATCGGAAGAACTTTAGAAAATGTAAATTAATCAAATTCTGCATCTAGTTATAAAGGCGGTTATCCCATGTTTGCCCCAAGCAATGGAGTAGGGAAAACAAGCAAGCGAGCCACAACTGGAAAAAAGGCCGTGGCCGGGTCTACTTAAACCAATTGGTCAGAAACTGGGCTGTAAAACTTCATCTAACCTAACTTAAATCATGTTTGCACCACCCAACAAAGATACGTTTGACCAGGGAGCTGCTATTAGCAGCTCCCTGGTTTGACCGCGTACCTTATCCGTCCTCAAAAAAGGTTCATGACGAGTTACCTTTTGAAGGCACTCAATTGACTCTTACCCCAAACTACAATTTGTATGGTAGTCTACAGAAATTCTGAATATATTCTGAATACATGGATGGCACTGCGCTTTGATTGACAGCAATTAAAAATGCAGAGTATTGTACCTCATATACTCAGCATTTACTGTACAACGAGTGTTCTGATCACACATTGGGTCTTGCATCTTCATCCTGAACAATGAACTGCAGAAACTGCGTCTGGATGAGGATAAGTTTTCGAAATTTGTGAGAGTGGCCTAAAGGGCCAAACCTCTCACCCCAAACTACAATTTTGGTACGGGGGTACCAAAATTCTCAATTGGCTTCAGCTCTTTGATTGACAGCTTATTCAAACAATGCAGAGTACCAAAGCTTATATTACACAGTATGAACGGTACTGAGCGTGTTTTGATTAAAAAAATTGAGTTCTTTACTCACCTTGAAGCACTAAACTGAAATTGTATCTGGATGAACATGAATTTCAGACAATTGTGGGAGGGACTTAAGTAAGTAGATTAGGGGAATTACCTGGGATGAGATGATTTGACCTTCACGTTGGTCAGATATATATATATATATATATAAATCAAATTTGATTTGATTTATATATATATATATATATATATATATATATATATATATATATATATATATATATATATATATATATATATATATATATATATATATATATATATATATATATAGGCGTTATTTGCTAAATGGATAGTGGTATACTATGTGAGCGCAAAATGAAAAAAATTACATCGAGCGATTTTTTGTTCATAACCCAACTGTGAATTATCACTCGAAAGCCTGCTTGCTTGTAGAACGCAAAGTAAACCAATGAACAGTTTTGTTGATCTTTTAAAAGACATAATGTGCGTTCAATTTAGCGGTTCGAGCCGGCTCAACTGGCTCAGCAAGCGATCGATCTTTCGGAAAAGTTATCTTAACGTCATCAAAACGTCAAAACGCCAAAACGACTAGCCCTCCGAGGTGATCTACGTCACATTTCGCCCAGTCAAGAAACTGGTTGAGCTAGTTGAGCCGGCTCGAGCCGCTTAATCGAACGCATCTAATATAGACCGTATGCAGTGACGTAACTTCAACGTCATTGTGGGGGAAATAATGAAAACGCGGCCACACGCAGTAGGCCTTTTGGCTTTGTCTAAGCGTTCAAGGGGGGGGGGAGGGGAGGAGGAATGAGATTGATTAACGAAATCAGCTGTCAGAATTTGTTTGTGTACCATGCCAGCGGTTGTTTTTCTTTTAGTTTTTTTTTTTCAAACGAATGAACACCTTTTGCGCTGTAATAGTATATACATCAATACGTCTTTCACTAACAGACTTAATTTTATGCATAGAGTAATGTGATGTAACCTAGGACAGAAGGTTGTTACGACCCATTTTGTGACAACTGACCAAAATAATACAACATTTTGCCCAGATTGTAGCAGCTATAGAATTTCTTTCTTTTAAGTTTTCCCGACCCTTTGGCAAAACGGCGAAACCAAACTTTTAAACTGCTTCCCAAAGAAGCCATACGTCCGCTAAAGGACAACACTTGAACAACCTCCAGGCTCTCAGACCATTTACATCATTGGTCTGTTATGCATGGCCCCCTTCTAGACTGGCTGAAAGAACTGATACTACACATGTTCTTAACCAAAAGGCCGAGGAGCGATGTCGGATCTTGATCGACGTCTTAGCCCCTTCTAATACAATAATACGGTAACAACTATAGAAGTTGGTCAAAAATGTTACAAATTTCTGCCTAAAATGTATATACTACGGAAGTTGCTCCAAATGTAACAACTTTTTGCCCAAAATGTAACAACGTGAAAATTCACACCAGAAGGTATTGAAAATATCCAAGATATGTGTCATCATTTTAAAGTGCCATAACTTAACTAGATCGCCATTCAGTTTTTCATGACATGCATGCTGGACGCCTGAAATATACATTTTTGGGTGTCTTCTGATTATAAAAATCAAAACTGCCGTAATGACGTGGGCTACGTTAGGTGAGATAAAGTTTTAAGGCCCAGTTTCCAACCAAGTGGTCAAGTTGGGTCGGCCACGGTCACGACGTAGGTTTGTTTGTTTGTTTATTTCATTCTCTGTGACACCACCAAGGAGGTTAAAGAGACTTATATACATACAATATACATCATACATTGACATAAATCTTAAAGAGTATGCAAACATAAAGGATTAAGGTCAGAAGAAAAGAAATATAGAGAAAAGAAAAGAGACGAAGAAAAAACAACAACAACAGCAACACTACAATGGCAACAACCTGCCCATTTTACGGAAGAAACCGCACGTTTGAAATTTCAAAATTGTCGTAAGATTGTAGAACTAAAATTGCTTAAATTTAACAAAATTTTCTTATGACCCGAATTAAATTTCCATTTTAAGGGTGTTAAGGTAAAGCCTACAACTTGCTCCGTTGTACTTAGCGTTTCTAACTTGAAATCTGGAAAGTTTATTTCTTACTTGTCTGCTTCGCGTGACGTCATAACATGGCCGACAAAATAAATGTACCTGCCCTCACTCTGCCAAACAAGTTCGATCGGCTTGGGAGTTGCACGAATTCTCGTGCCTAATCTTACTCTTTTGGGTGTCTCAAATGCGGACTAAAACATCCAAAATGGCGGATCAAATGACAGACTCAAAAATTTTGGTCGGAAACCGGGTGAGTGTGGTCCGAAAGATTCCAAATTTGAGGTTCCCACCCGGTGATAAAATTCTCAACTCTTTGATTTGAAATGCCCCTATATCTGTATATATATTTAAATTTTGGGCAGGAAGTTGTTACATTTTGGTAAGTTGTTGCACTGATTTGGCGTAGCAAGGTGAAACAATGAAGTCTTCAGCACGCTCTTCGTAGAATTTGAAAGCACGCTGTTGCACAAATCAGTCGTCTGCATATAGTTTGTCGGACCATGGAAGTACTACCATGGACGTACGAGACAGGCCTCTTCGGAGATATTTTCATTGTGACATAATGCCAAAAGCAATTCGGAGAATTGGTTCCCCTATAACGTCGGTATGACATCACACATTCGTTCAATTCAAACACTAGGCTCTTGTAAAGAGACAACAGAGGTAAGTCCAGAAGGACTCAAACAACAGGACGAAGGAAAACCACCCATTGTAAATCATCTTTCAACCTAATAAATTTAGACTTGGTCTTTTTTGCAAAAGTCACACTTTCGACTACAGATAAAAAAGATGACATTATACAAAGTAAACTAAATAAGAAACATAAAACAGACAAATCAATGACTAAACACTAAAACAGTAGACCGTCGTTTTGTAATTTACATGTTTTCACTTGCAACGTCATAATTTATTGCGCATTCCAAAATTACTAATATTTTGAGCAACTATTGACAGCCTTTAAGACCACATCTGTAATTTCCATAGGAATTCTCATCAAAAAGACCGCGGTCATTTTGATTTTAGAATCCATCTGGCACTTACCAGTTTCTTAGCATGAAAGTTCGTTCGTAGAAAGGAAAGCATTTTCCAATTTTCAAAACCGGTTTGCATGAGAAACAGAAACAAGTCCAAGTAGTTTGGGTGTTGTAAGGCAGCTAACTTAGTCCTGAGGATATACATGCTTCTTGTTCAAAACGTTACACTACTACTAGCTCTAAAATTCTTCTAAATTTGGTCCTACGTTGTCTAGCATACAGTTTTCTTCAAACAGGTTCCTCTTATGGGGTGATTTTTTCCACGGGGATTCGCCTCCTTAATTGGCCCGGTGGCTTCTGGCTTGGGTAGTACAGATGTACAAAATCCGTCTTGTGTATTTGTTTTGGTCAAATAACAATAAGATATCTGACACAACTGTCTCATTTAAAAATTTGTCCTTTTTTACAAGTACGGTATTATTTGCTGGCATATCTTACTGTCCCACAACTCAATAGTCCAGCAGGGCACCAATACCGCCGAAAAAAATCTAGAAGGCACTAGGAATTTTCTCATATTAATTTCAATATTTAAAGAACTACTCCTCTATCTTTTCATTCCATGTCCTCAGAATTCGAACCTGTGATGTAGGGGCTTCAATGTTCCTGACCCCTCCTTAAATGACGCCACAAGATGCAGTCTTATATATATGTAACTACATCGATATACGCCGGTGCCGACACCGAACCGTATGTATTAGTAGCGATGCAATAATATGTACCAATATCTCCCTTCCTTGCTCCGAAAATCTTCAACCAGCTGGTTTTCGTGTAGTAACTGATTCCCGGTCTCGAATGTATGGCCTTTCGTCGGTTAGGTCCTCGATACTCAATAAGGTTGTCGTTTTTGGTCCATGTTATGGTGGCTGGAGGGTTTGAGTTGACTTCACAAGATAAAATTAGTACCGTCCCTGCTTTGACGGCATCCTCTTCGGTGTGGTTCATCGGCGGTGTGACAATAACTGGAACTACAAGCAGAGAAAAGGGAAAATAATTTTCAAAGGTATTCATCAAAATCACTTTGTGTATAGGCGTAATAAGCTATTAAAAACTTCCTTTACCCACCTTGCAAGCATTTTTAATTTAAACTGTAAGCATGTGTTACCTAAGCACTAAAAATATTAGAGCTGAATAGCACTATTTGTTGCCTTAATCTTGGTTATACTGAAAATGGAGTCAGTAGCATGTTACATGGTCGAGCTAGAACATTTTAAAAATGGCTTCTAAATTTAAGTGACTCAGTAACCCAGTTGTTGGCAGGGTTAGCAGGTTGGTTGATGTGGCGAAGAAGTAGACTTACGGGGGATCGGGTCTGGTATCATGCAGAGTGTATTTGAAATATTTTACTCGAGATAAAAACGTCAAAAGTCTAAGTTTGTTGTTTACGAAATCTGAAAAATGGTACTTTTTCCTTAAAATTATTGTGTACAAACATTTTAAAAGTAAACAATGCGAGTCAGGACTGAGTTGTAAACAGGCAATATTGCATACAGAAATTCGCAAACCATTTTTTAAACTCATTACTAACTAATCTGGTTCCTGTGTAAATAAATAGATCGAACAGCCAGTGGAGGGTAGGCCCTAATTTCTCACTCTCATAGGATATCTCATTTTACAAACTCGAAGAGTTTCTTCTCATCTCAAAAGAAATAATTAGGTGCAACGCGGCTTTTGTAAGATTCATAAACCCATCTTACATTCTACCTAATAAGACCCTATCCAACAAACGTCTACCTAAATGTAATTGCACTGTAAGCACCGCGTTTCCCCTGACATACTTGCTGTCAGTAAAATTCCTACACTAGAGCCTTTACCCAGTCAGGTCTAAAGTTGCTCTCACTATAGTTGCCTGTCCTAAAACCGAATTTGTCAAAGTTACTCTTCATTCACCCCAGATGGGAAGTTTGAGGTCAAATGTTAATTAAGGAAATAGGCAACAAGGATAACATTATGGGAAAATACTAGACCTATACCTTTGAGATTCAGCTCCGTGCACGCACATAAAAGTACACTTAGAGCTCTGTGACCGTAAGAGTTTAAAATTGTTGTACCCATTCGCGAAATGCCGAAGTTCACACAGGGGGTCGGGGTCAAAAGCGATGTGATTTTGAAATCTTCGAACACTTTAACTTAATCGTCGCGTTTAGAATTTCTTCATGCAATTTCCCAGACAGAAAAGCTATCCTAAGACAATTACATGTCGAAAGCACACCCCGATATTCGCGGCGGCAAGAAACCCTTTGTTTGGACGACCAGGAAGTCTTTTACTGGCAGTATATAAGAGGAATGTCACGAATATGGTTACGGTATGACGAAGATGTTGTAAATTGTGCCTCATTCCAATATCCTTATGGAACGATACATGATGGAGATAAATGACAATGAGGCATTTTTGTGTCCTTTCAGTTTCATGTTAAACAAAAGGTTTACCTTTTTGCCCCAAATTTTAATGCTACATCTAAAATTTTCCTAAAATTCGAGGCGCTTGCCTAGATAAGGTTTACGGCTCAGTTTCTAACCAATTAGGGTAAAGTTTGCTTTAAGACTGGACTTGTATTCTCGAAATATTCTCGAACTGAATGGAATAATAAGAAATTGTTGGAAAGGAAAGAACAAGGGGAAAGTATTTTAAAGTAAGACTCAAGTATACCAGATGAGAATGTGGAAGAAACTCATAGTTTAACAGAATTTGGAAACTTTGAAATTAGCTGCCCGATGGTGTCGTTTAAACAAGGAGTTGTCCTGTTGCAACTCCCTGGTTAAAAGAGCAGCAGTGAATGCTATTAAAGAGGGACTGGGTCAGTATTTGGTCGTATAGGGTCTTTGCCCTCCTATTATCAAGTAGCCACTCTCTACCTAACGGAGATGATCCTGTATGGAGAGAAGGGCGCTTCAAGGTAAATTTAGGTAAAAAAATTCCCAAATGGAGTAACTTCAACTCAGCTTTGCGAGTTTCAGTCTTACTTAAGCAACAGTGAAATGAAGGAACTCGAACAATACAAAGAACATTCCTCTACGTCTTTATACCGAACTCTCTGAAAGATATCACAATCATTTCTTGTGGCTGAAAAAGAGGCTATTATGGCAATATCTCCAGTATAACTGACCGTGACTTCAGCGAAAGCTATTCATTAACTTAGTTTAAATGAACACTTTAGAATTCATGGTTTACTTCACATGGTCTTGACTGAGTACAACTTAGGGGTCATGTTTAATTGCTGCCAAGATTAGGCGCACTTTTGGGGATAATGAAATCACAATGCGGCTGGTAGTAATCAGCTGGCGTTGTCAAAGTGACCGAGTTATTTGCACTTCCGCAGAAATAAGCTGCATTCAGTCAAGCCTCGCTGTAAGCGTTAATGAGGCTTGTGACGTCATCCTCTAAAATGGAAACTCCGCCCACAAGAGAAAATCATGAGTTTCGCAGAATAGGTACCTAACATGCTGGGGGAACTTCAAGCTTCTGAATAATGCATAAAAAGGCGTTCCTTGTTGCTGTATCCTTGGTCATTTGAAATTTGAAAGTCTTTTCTTTACTAAAAATATCGTGAGGTATTGCTTCTTTCGCAATTTCACAGGGAAATTTTCCATCAAAAACAGGTCAACTTTTGGTGGTGTTTTTTGACTGGCCTTAAATTTTGCGAATACCTGACCGTATTCAGGATCATTGGGGTGTAAAACTTCCAAAATCGAGTGTTTGAGACATAAAGCTAACTACTGATACCTATTACACTACGAGCAAAACAACAAAATAGTCGCAATGAACGTTTTTGCAAGTTGGAATTTTGCACTTTTTGGCCACGTAGAGCATCGCACAAGGCGGTAACGTTATTGTTAACATATGGTAACATATGGTAAGCTATTGTTATGTGTTTTGATTCTAGGCTGCTAACTAGGATACTATTTTAGTCCTTATGTCAAGTAATAAAGTGAATCTTAATACGACTGACAGGCCCTTTTAAGGTTTTAAACCACTAACAAATAACATTAAAATTTTACAGACAGGCCTAGTCTATACTAGGCCTTGGCCTATGCATGTTGAGACTGCACACTGTGGTACATAGTGAATGTATGAATGTGTCCTGATGATCTGTGATCATCATACAGATACTACTTTACTAGTCCTTGCTTGCTGTATGAGTGAGTTTTCATTTTAGAAAAAAGCTTGTAAAAAATTTTAAAAGGCCTGTAGCACAAAATTATTGTGTCATATGCACCTTGTGAATTGAATCGGGAGCAATGTACCGCAGTATCAACGATGAAGCTGAAGAACCAAAATAAGCAAATAAGTGTTACATTTACAGGTATTGCAGGCTACATGAAACAATTGATATAGGCCCTATAGCCATTTATTTACACACACACTTTACCAGCCTGTCGGTTCTTTCATATGGTTTTACCAGACAAAGTCAAGAATTTTCAAAAGGAAATGACTTGAGGAATATACCTAGAGTATAATGGAATGCGCACCATAAGAGCTCCATCAGTTTCAGGATTTTTTTGTTTATTATTTTGCCTGGGCCATTGTTCTCAGTTTTCTTACTTACCCTATTTTTGTACTGTTGTGCTGAATCATATTTCTACACAAATGAATTAATTGTGCCTTAGTTCTCAGCCTGTTCCTGTTGAAATTTAATTGCTAGTTATAGCCTACACCTACTAGTGCTCTAGGCCCATTTGGGGGATAAGGTCAAGATTAGAGCTTGCATTGCTATGTACCCTTTTCTTGTATAATGGCACAAATGGGATTCTGAGTCAGTGTATCCTAGAGGACAATTTTTCTCTACACAAGCAAAATGCCAATTTACTGACTAAAGAATTTTGGTTGTGCACTTGTGTCCTGTATCATCAGCTGTTAATTCTGATGGATGAAATCTCATATGTTCTTCTGAGACTGCCATCTCATTTGAAGTACAAACTGTTGTTATTTTACACCACTAACTGAGCAGAGGAGAGATGAATAATGTAACAATTGCCCCATCACATAGTAATGGCATATTACAGTCAAAATTTTTGTCACCGTAACTTGAATTAATGGCCTGTTATTACCTTACTCTCAGTTGATGTCTCCAGTTGTGCATGGGGGTGGGGGTTGTGTACTGAGTACCCAGTTCCCTAAAAAACTTAAGACCCACCCAGTTCCACATGCTGTTCATAACTTATATTACTAAACAAAGTGTTTCTGATCAGAGACTTAGTCATTTCTTCGACCTCACCACCTAAGGATAAGGATCAACTGACTGTATAGCGTTTATTACTCCAGAGTTCACTAACAAGCCTTACAAGAGAACTATACATTCCAATATCCCTCCATTTTACCTCTTTATTGTCTAGTTTAATGCCACAATTTTTCTGTCATGTTATTGTTTGCAATAATTTATAAGTCTAGTACAATAACTGTGATTTACTGATTGTATAATGTGGTAACGTGCAAAGTCTATGGCCATGTATGTCAAAAGGTTACCATGAGTCGGTCAATTAATAGGTGTTGTACATCGTGCCGTACCTTGTATAACACTGTGGTGATCGACTCAAGGTACTGACGTACTTAAGATACAGTCACTATAACCCTTGCATCGGTAGCCACTTAATCGTTACAAGGTTTTCAAAAATTGACTCTCAATGTAATTTTCCTGCCATATATATGTAAATCAAACGTAAAGGAAGACTCGACGAGGTTAACATGATTAATACTTATGTGGAGGATATTTTCTCGCTCGGTGTAGTTCCATTTCGCGCAACTAATGCAAACACCTCAGTACGGGAAATTGGGCTTTTTACATACGGTGCAAGGCAGTGTCAATACCTGCTCTAAACTTTGCGAATACCTGACCGTATTCAGAAATATTTCATGGTAATGTTAGATTTTTTAGGTGTATAAGGAAATTTCTGATGTACCCTCTTTCTGGCATACCGTGCCAAAAAACTTGTTTTCGAGAAAAAACCAAATTTTCCGAACAGAATGAAAACTGTTTTTACGAGTTCGAAAAATCGTCTCAAATTCATTGCTTTGTGTATAAAATACTTCAAAAATGTTGCAAAACTATCGGAAAATGGGTTCTCTATTAATTTTAATGATGATTTTGTAAGATTTTGTGTTTTTCATGTCGAAATTTGGATTTGAAAACAGTAAGTTTTTGCTAATTATATATGCAAAGGCTGTGACGTCATGCATACTCAAATTAGAAAAGAAGCGACTTTTGGTGGCTGTGCAGACTGGCTGCATTGGTCACGGCTGGAACGACTTTTCTCGCGCGCAAATCGCCGTTCTGTTGTAGTTGACTGTCTGGTAAGTTAATTTGTGTATCAACGCTCTGTATTGTTTTTAAAGGGCGGCAAAACTTGCAGTGGCCCAGGTGATAAAAGTGTAGTGGTCTATCCTACGGTATGTTATAGATTCACATTGTGTATTAAGTTCTGTTCAGCAGGGAGCTGACGTAATAGCTCCCTGTGTTCAGTGCCGTAACCATGTAGTCATGTAGTACTTAGTGCAAGGTGATAGCCGGCTTATAGTTGTTCCTCTTCCTCTAAAAGTTTTGAAAAACTAGGTATCCTTATAGAGTGCTTTCACCTACGTCACAAGCCCCGCCCCTCTTGAGGGGCAAAATCTAATCTCGTACGCATCTAGTGTAAAGAGCTGAGAAACAGCTGACGGCCCCACATGGGACTGTTGCACTGAAACACTAGAAGAACTGTTGATTTTTCCAAGGTAGCGGGCATGGCTTAAGAATATTGTAAGGTAACGTGAAAGCATTCTATACAAGACCATCTTGTGATGAATACTACCCTTTGAATAAATTTTCTGTTAATTACATACTGTTTACATGAACATCAATATCAGTGCTACATTCAGACACTAGGCCTACCTTTTTGATGCCATCAATAAAATCCGCCGTCAGCGGTGTAACATCCCAAAATCAACAAACGCGTTACTCTAGAATTATATAAATGCCTTGACTATTTCCAGTGGCGTCACCAGACTTTTCATTCTAGGGGGGAACAACGATTTCATTGGGATCACTGCTGAGGACTCCACTCATGGCGCCTCAGACGGACGCCACCGAGCGCGAAACGCGAGGCTCAACGGTTGGGGTCTAGGGACTCGCCTTAGGGCCCCTAGTAGAGTCCAGGGGCAAAGCCCCGGTGGGGATGCAGGGGGCGAAGCCCCGGAAGCTCCTGGGTTTTACTGAGTTTGTGGGGTATTAAAGTCGTTATTTAAGGGTAATTCTATTGACTTAACACTGGTCTAAAAATTACCTCCAGGGTACTTTCAAGTACGACTTTCGAAAAAACCCACTGATTTAACTACCAAGAGCTGATCCGGCTGACATTTGAAAAAGGGGTATAGATGAACTATAGAGAAAGAAGGTGATGGGCAGTTCCAGGGGACGAAGCCCCCGGAAGCTCCTGGGTTTTCGCGTGTTTCATAGGTGTTAAAGTTGCTTTTTAAGGGTTGTTTCTACACTGGTCTAAAAATTACTGGTCTAAAATTTACTGACAGGGCAACTTCGAGTAAGATTTTATTTTTGTCAACAACATAACGTTAGTGAAAATAATCTCAAGAGCGGATCCGGCTGACATTTTGAAGAAGGTGAGCTGAACTAGAGAGAGATGGAAAAGGCAGTTGATGGCCAATTAGATGTGATCCTCTTAAGGAAAACTGTAGGCCTAATCCTGCTTGAAGGGCTACCTGAGCTGTGAGCCACCTTCAATTGACGTAGTCGAAAGTTTGAAGAAAGTTTTGAAGAAACGCAACCCCTCGGGCAGCCGGAAATGGCATTTCCCAGGTTTTTGCCATATTTTCATTTAGAAAACATGAAATTTACTGCCTTTCCATTTCAACAGAGGAATCGAATCCTGAAAAATTCATAGCCACCACACTCTGACTACAGAAGACATATTTCTTTTTGGAAAATCTCAAATCTCAATTGGGGGCACACGCGGGGCACACGATTTTTCAGGGGGGGGGGGACACGTGCCACCCCTGGCCCTCCTTGGCGACGCCACTATTTCAAATGTTGTGTTGAATTATTCATCATTTGGAAAGTGATTTTTTCTGGAAAAACTTCATCTCGCCTTGATGTTTGTGCAAAGAGCTGAAACACATCACAGGCTTTCGCGGAATAATAAGTTATGTTACATAAAATTCAGATAAACAGTGGGACTTACGACAACCTTTTGTCTAAAGGCAAACATGAAAGGGGAATTAAAGCAAAAATTTAATTTTTATATGTGAAAGAGGAACAAAATTTACACAGTTTGATGAAAGTTCCATTCAAATTGGACATGTATTTCTTGAGATATCAGTAAATGAAGTCAGTAGATTTGTGTTCAAGAGTGAGTTCGAGGGCAGCAGAGCTTATATCACTTCCTCACGTTGACAAGGAATACTTTTTTCCCGTTGTTTTATCAGACTGTTGTGTTGACTTTGAAGTTAATAGGAGTTTGACCTCCCTGTGTGGGATGCAAAGTTTGTAAAATTCTCATGCCACTTATACAATCTTATTTTAATAATATGGGATCGTTGAGGAGAAAATCCGCTATAAATTTTAAAGAAAAACAAACGACTGCCCATTAATGTGGGAATGTGATGTCATATGTGCTTGCTTCAAGTTTACTTTTTGTTGAACATGTGAAAACTTTACGTGCTAATATCTTGGGAACCACACATCGGATTTCAATGCAAATTTCACCGAAATGCTCAGAATAACTACCCCTCTAACATACCAAATCCTATTGTGAAATTAAACCCTTCTTTGAAAGGCATTTCTCAATGCAAATTTCACAAGACCTCTACGCGTGACCTTAGAGTATCAACTACTGATGTAGGGAGAGGACGTGATCTGCAAAGTCCAAAACTGGTTTACTATGAGATAAAATGCGGCAGGGGAGGGGACGTCACCGCATTGTTAAAACGGGGTTTTGCTCGGGATTCCAGCTGGGGTTTGATTATGCCTGGGGTTCAGTAAGGATAAGGTTAGAGTTCAGTCACTTTATAGGGGTTAGGTTAGGGTTAAGTGGCCTTTATAATAAGCAATTTCTGAAGGACTAAAACCAACGTTATCATATGAATGAGAACTAGTTAACCATATTCTGGGGAATCACGATGTCGTCCTCTTCTTAGTCTCATGTCTATGATATACCGTCTCTACATTTTTGACTCTTGCTGCCAGTAAAAGAACTGTGCCAAATGAACAATTTCTGTGGAGTACAAAATTGTAGTTTGGGTTGAGAGTTGACTTCCTTTTAACTGATTTGACCTGAATCCCAGGTTTAATCGAACCTTAGATGGAACCCCGAGAAAAATTTTGTTTACTCTGAACAGGGGCTCGATGTCCTCTCGCCAGTCCTATCAGGGAGCTCCCTAGTCCTATCAAGTAGGTGGCACTTATAGGCCCTATGAAGAGATGGTAATGATCCATCGAAAACTTTAATTTGTGCCCGCTAAATTAGACCCAAGCGGGGTCTAATTTTAATGATGAATCGCTGGATCACAGTGTGTTAATTGTATTCTATTGTTTACCATCAAGACATGCAGGCTCGTTAATACCTGGTAGAGCGACCGCACGAAAAGGATTATATGACATCTTTTTTCCACAGTCCCGTATGGTCTAGTGGATAGGATTCGTGTTTTCACCCGGGTTCCTTAATATTTTTAGGGACCCCAGTGAAATAAGTTTGTTTGAGGCTTATCTCTGGGGTTTTCCATTGTGTCTGACTTTTGGTCATTTTCACTTTAAATACATAATGAGTCATGATTGGCACGGTGAAATGTGTTTAAAATTGTATAAACATGTAAATATTTTAGCTCTGTAAAAATTAATTAATAAAGCTGTAAATACTTGTAAATATTAAAGTTACTTTCCAAAGATGGGAATAAAGTTCTTCTTTACAGACAAAAAAATGAGTCATGATATTCATGAAAGAGTGATGTAAGCTAAATTAATCAACTGTAAATACTTGTATATATTATTATTTTTATCCTCTAATTTGCTGTTTTGTATGTATATATGTTGAGAATGTTCTTCCTACATAAAAAATATATGCTCGTATATACTTGTCCTGTATATATCTTTATATATTTTCAAGATGTTAATAAATTTCTTCCTTTCGGGGAAAAAAGAAATATGCTCATGATTGGATTTCATGAGCATATCTTCAAAAAAAAAAAAAAAAAAAAAGGGGGGGGTATCTCGTGTATTCGCATGCCTTTCACATTTTATACGGTACTTCTCAAGTTTACTGTTTATAGTACCAATTTAATCAAAGTCAGATCAGATTTAAAAAGTTGTCGACAGTCAAGTACAAAACGGTTTTTAATCACTTTAAGTTTAGGACCTCTTTGCGGGCAATAGGCCAATACCATTTTTATGTTAACCTTGAAAAGAAGCACAAAAACTACACACTTCTCGCAATTTGATTATTTTGGGCGTTACCTTAGGTTCAGAAGATGAACCCATTTTAAACAAGAAGGCTACATATAAGGTATATTTCACTAAATAAATATGTGGTCACATTAAGTTAACCATGATTGTTTTACCAATTTTCAATACATTTTCTGTCAAAATGGGGAAATGCGCGGGATATTGGTGACTGCAATCCAGGTCATTTAATACCTTAATTTTAATAATACGGACTAAATGACTGTGGTACTAATGTCGACGGTTGTACGAAAATGCTGCGTTAGAAGTATTTCTCTTTTTCTACATTTTTAGTGTTTTACCGTGATACATTAATTAAGAGCAAATGAATGAATCGAGGTGTTGCTATGTTTGTTTACTGTATTTTTGCTACTGAGACTAGGTAGGCAGTTAGAGGCAAAAACTGTTCTGATTTGGACATGTTTTTCGATATGGTTTTCAGTTGATTGCATAGGCATCTAGTTTTTAAAGATGCTTTGACGTAAAGTGCTATCATGTAAATTACATTGAACGGTATTGTAGGTTACATATATAGACTCAGTAAACTAGTCTGTGGAATCGAAACAACAATCTCATCTAATCTCATTCTTTTCAAAACTTGTTCTTAAACAACTTAATTCACGAATGTTGTCTAATTGTACATATTAATTGGGCCTGACCATTGAATGTTCACCCAACTAGTCTAAATGAAGACCACAAGTATTGTACAAGAGCTATCATCTTTGTGTGTCATTGCAGTGAACAGGCCCAACTGCACGTCTCAATTTTAAATTCCAACAGAAATATCATTTTTCGTGACAATTTTTTATCATATGTGAAACAAAAGGTAGTTCAACCCGCCTTTTACCAATCACAGTGTACGGCCCTAAAACAGACGCCGAAAGTTTACGTTCCCTAAGAGAATTAGCGGCTCCTCTCTCAGGCCTGTAGCCAGGGGAGGGGGAAGGGTCGGGGCGTTCGAACGACCCACCCCAACTTGAGGGATGTCCATTTTTCCAGCCCTGTGTTTGAAGGGTCAGCTATGAAATATTTTTTATCTTGACAAATTGAGGACGAATTTCCTTTCACTTTTGGCAGGAAAATAAAACCTTTCCACTTATGTCATAAAATGTATACAGGCCCGAACTGACCACAATATCTCAAAAAGTGGTGTGCTGTGTGGAATTCCTGGGAAAAAGGACTTCTGTTGTGTTCAAAAGTCCTATAAAATGCTCCAGATTTCAGGAGATCTGCAGATTTCAAACTTTTCCGGGAAAGCATGCCCCGGACCCCTAGCAACTGCATGCTTATGGCTCGCGCCAGCTGCCTCCGTATTTGGAAAAAGGTCCACATCTTGGAAAAAGACCCACCCCTCCACATGGGCTGGCTACGGGCCTGTCTCTCTCTTTCTCTTTAAAGGCACAAGCTGTCACCATTAGACTTATTTGAAAACAAACCCTAAATCTCACTAAATATCTCCAGTTTCCTTACTAAGTACCTTTCATGATATCGTATCTTAGGAGGAATGTTAACAGTGACTTCTCGTTAATATTACAATTGTAGCAGAAAATCTTCATGTCTTGTGATTCTCAGGAATCATTCATGAAAATGCTAGAGTCTTATATACTAATCCCTAGAGTCTAATATACTAATCCCAATTGAGGTGACATCACTTTACTTTCACCGTGCTTTTTGCGAGTGAAAGTGCTTCCTGCTGACGGAAAGGCGTCAACGTTCCATCCAAACCGTGTATGTGTGTATGTGAGTGTGCGTGTGTGTGTGTATGTGTGTAGGATGGGGGCATAATTCCACTTTCCCTTCTTTCATATACCTATGCGAGTGGTCCTGTCCCCCTTCCTATTTATATTTTTGGGTCATTTGCTCCTTGCGGTTTGTACAATTATATGAACTAATCCAAATAGCACATGAAAATAGTACGGCACATTAAAAATTGGGAAAACAAAAACACTTTCAAAGATATAACGAAATGATGACTCACCTCCTAAACACATGGCTCGTTCTTTAAGAGCGACATGTTCTCCCTTCTTTGCAGCTTCTTCTCTTAGTTCACATGGGTTTTCGTACGTCTTACCGTCAGTGCCACATACAATGTCCTCGTCTTGGCACTGGCACACAAACACAGGCAATGAGTTCTTTGGTCCCATATCGTCCCGTAGTGCACACTGTAACCCCCAGCCACAACGACCAAACTTATGTTCTTGTGGATTCCACATTGGTTTGGGGGGACGTCTCTCCCACGGTAGGTAATAAGTAAAATATTCCGGGTAATCCGTTGGGTCTGGGTCGCAGTAGTGCCATTCTTCGTTTCCGCACACATAACAACAACCGCACATATCTCCGGGGGCAGTGACGAGACCGTGAGCGCAGGTCTCGGGAAGTTCCGGACATATTTGATTAGAACAATCGCAATCCTCCGACAACTCCCACGAAGTCGAGTCGGAGCTAGAAGAAAAGAAACTCACATCTTCAGCAACTATCTTCCCACATATAGCCATTAGGCTTACTATAAGAGAAACAAAAATCACTCTGTAACACATTTTGCAGCTTTATGCTACAGTATCTCAAAATTGAAGAAAATCTTGCTTAGGACTCCTTTCGTCTTTCCAGCTTCTCAAACCTTTAAAAAAAGCCTACCTGTTTTCCCCTTATCCTTAGCTCATTTCCGTTGATATTTTCGTGTATCTAGGGTCGCAAAATGTCAATTTTTTTCGCAATGGGAAAAACCACAAAAGTTTAAAGTTCCTCAAGGCAATTGACAGTTTGAGAGTTGGCAGGGAGCCGGTGCGTCGAAGCTGCCTCGGTCAAAGCGAGTTACTTTCCCGGTTCACTGTCAAGTACCGAGGATCCTAATGTAGTCACGACAGGACGCCACCGCATTGATGAAACTCAAACGACATAATACCATGGCAACGTAATTCTTCTTACTTAGGTTATTTTAACAACCGATATGTGACGTCTGTCACGTCTAAGGTTTAACGTTAACAGAAACGCTTGAAATGAAGAAGCTACCACTAAAATACACGAGCTCAGAAAGAAAAGGTTACCCCTATATTTGTAACTGTTAAAAGTACCGAAGCTTAATGCTGAGTTCACATGGAAAGAATTTCTGTCCGGGTGGGAGGCATAATGCCCAAAATTAAAAAAGAAATATGTATACCCCAAGCTATCGTATGCTTTGACCTTCGACTGCAGTGTTATTTTTTATGATTGAGAATAGTGTCGAGATTAATGTACAGATAATGACTATGGTTCCTCCTTCGCCGGGACTTCATACAGTAATACGAGCACAGATAAAATAAACACGTTTGCGACATATAATTCAAACTGAGTTCCTCAGTGTGACCTGGAAAACCTTTCCTTTAAAGCGAAAGTGAAAATGTTTCTTGGAGTTGAAACCCACATTACATTAAAACGGGATCATAATAAAGTACACGTTATCTATGCTAAGTGTAATGGAGGTTTCAATTGCCGAAGGAATGCGACGAACTACTTAAATCTTTAGAGCAACAAAATGATTTTTATTTTATTTATTTATTTATTTATTTATGAACATTTATTTATGAACAAGAGGAGAATCTATTACGATAGCAACACCTAAAGACAACCAGCGGGTTAAAACTTGAATTTGGTGAACGATTATGAAAGAAAAAACAAACAAAATGATTCAAAATTCTCCAGGGGTATAAAGGAAATGTGTAGCTATTGGAAGCACAATGTTAAATCTTACACAGCGGTTCCATCATTATTGTTACGAGTACTGTACGGTGTTGTGTGGAGATTTAACTTGTCATTGCCGGCTCAAAATTCCAAAATTTATCACCGTTACAATAGGACGTCTGGAGCATAAATATAAAATAGATGCATGTACTCCATAAACGGCTAACTGTTTGTTTATTTCTCCAGAAATCATGACACTTGGAGGGCTAGTTATTTAGATGAGGCTTTACCGCCCAGTTTCGAATCATTTGGGGGGGGGGGGGCGGTGTAACGATCTTTGTTTAACCCGGTGTATTTCGATGAACCAATTGTTTAGAAACTAAACGGTAAAAACCCATCTTATTCTAAATCTTAACCGATGACTGTGATGTCATTTTAATTACTCGAACCTTCAGAGAATTCCACACGACAGATGGCTTTCTAGTTATGTCTCAACTTCTTTGAGTCAGAAATTTCATCATCTTATCTCAAACTTTCAATCATGTCAATTATCCATGTTTACACTCAAAAATTTGCCCACCTGGCGTACCTTACTTGTAGTTCTTGCACCAATAGAGGTCGCACTTCAAGCAGAGCGCTGCCACTTCAATATCATAGTTTATACCTTGCAGTAAAGAGCAATAGCAGTTCTGAAGTTCCTCACCTGCTGTGAAGATTCAAGGTTTACACTACCTCAAATGTTTAATTTTCGAGAGACTTCCGTTCATCTTCAAGTTGTTTGAAAATCACCTATCACATGGTACGTTAGGTGAAACAAACTCTTGACTATGTCATAATTGTGTATTTGGGGTCAGGCGGTGCCAGGCCTATGGTTGTATTTCCTTTTTTAGCTTCATCTTGACGGTTTCTCTCTATAACTCCCAACCCCTATCTCGGGAGCAGACGAAGATTTTTTGTTCAACTCATTCCTAGGAAAACACACGTGAGACCTATAGTGAGGAGGCCGCGCACGGAGGCGGTATATCACCCAGCCCCGCCGCCGCCTCCACGAAACAACAAGTTTCATCTGTCCATTGCTGGTCTCACTTTTTTCCATCTACCCCAAAATGTGTGCCACTACCGGGATCTTTTCATTGTAAAGTGGATGAGTGTCGTGACCTAATTTTGCGATCTTGGTGTATACAACCTCAAGCAGCCTCTAAACCAAATAACACTGGTTTCGCCATCTTCTTCGTTCACTTTTTACTTTCTTTTATGTAATCGTGACCCTTAAATGTTACCGGACTTAATATCCTGTACACTAAAGGTGTTTTTGTGAGACATTATTGCAAGGGAGTGAGGAAGTTACAAGAAATCTTAAACAGCTTACAATAAAAGTATGACAGGGTTTCTTAAACTGTTCTCTTTCTTTCGGAAGGAAAGTGCCCCGTGAGGAGCTAAATTGTCTAGACGTTTATGTTTTTTTTTGCACAGAAGCGAGATTCTCGTCACGGGTAGGATAGGTACGCCCTCAGTCTCCTTCCTTCCAAAGAGTCCAAACATACAAAAGCTTAAAACTGTTCTTCCGGGATGACTCCTTTTTGCAGCAAGTGCGTTTTTACTTTATGTTTCAAATCATTAAACAAAAACAAAAACACAGCTCGTCGGTCAAATTAAAAGGTTCATGGATATTTTGTCCTGTAAACTGTCTAGGCCTATATTATTTTTTTTTGCCAAAAGCGTACCGGAATAAAAAAGTTACCCTTTTTTTTTTTTTTGCAAAACATAACGAATTTTCTTGAAAAGGCATTAAGCTATTCCAGTCCTCCTCAAGCCAGCCCCCCCCCCCCCCCCCCGTAATCGGTCGTGCCCATTAACGTCATGGACAGCATTATATTCGCTTCTGGTCATATTTGAGTCCAGTGAAGTTGGACTTGTCGGTATCCAGCCTACAGGGTACTTTGCGTATGGTTTTATAGTGTGAGGGTATATACGGGCTTTGTTGGAGTTGCATATTACTTGTTAGTGCTAGTTTACACTCTAAAAACTGTTGGGTAAAAAGCGTTGGGCAAAATACAAAATGCCCAACATGGGCAAATTATTGCCCAACAAATGGGTAAACAACTGTACCCATATTTTTGGGCAAATTAAGGTTGGGTAAAATCCAGGTGTTGGTAAAAGGTGTTGAGCAAGTTTTTAAGTATCCAACAGTTGGGTAAAATGTAATTGACCAATCAGATTATTAGTTAAGATCAGTTAAGTTTTACAGATAATTATTGTCATGTAAGTGGTTCATTATAAGATCTCATGGTTGAATAAGGTTGTATTTGGTAAATAAAAAGCTAACGGTAGAATAGCAGTAAAAATCTGGAAGGAAGTACTTAAAGAGCAATGGTCGCATAGAAAAAAGTTTCCATTGCTACGTTAACGAGTGACTTTGTTACTTCACTGTTTACTGACCAAGTGCGTCGTCGCTGGCGCCCCAAACCACTCTTGGAGGACAAACGGTATATGTGTTGAGGTACTTTGTTAAATCTCCGTCTTATCCAACCAAATCATATAATTACATATCAGGTTATATTGACATCCAAACAAGCACCCAACATACTGGGTAGTTGCATTGCCCAACTCCATTTGCCCAACAGTTTGTCCAATAGTTGGGAGGACACATATATACTCAGTGTTGGTAAAAGTTGGTCATTCAGTTGTGCCCAACTACTGGGTAGTTGCATTGCCCAACACCATTTGCCCAACAGTTTGCCCAATTGTTGGGAGGACACATACATACCCAGTGTTGGTAAAAAGTTGGGCAAATATTTAACCAATATTTTTTAGAGTGTAGAGTTGGGATCATGCAGCTGGGACTAACGTACGATCAAAACGTACTGGGTGTGGCTTCCCCCTACTCCTTGGTATAATTTGTGTATTTTCTTTACTTTATGTATCAAATTATTTCAAAGTCGTATAAAGAAATAGTGAAATCGATAGCAGAGTCATTGGCTCTCGAAATGAACCGCTTACACTGCATTCACGCTATGGCGATACATGGAGGTGAAAGGGAAACGTACTAAGCTTAGCACTCTCGATTGGAAGGGTAAATCTGATAAGATGATGACATCCTCGTACTCCCTTCTTTAATGTTATTTGACTCCAAATCTTCACAAAAAGCGGAAGGAAGACAATGTTTTTGTTTAGGCGCATTGTGACGCTAGAATGCCAAAACGTAATGCTCTATATCTTAGTATATCAAGATAGACTGTATTAGACAATAGGTGACGTAATTCCTAACGTGATACCATGTAGATGATATCTGTTTCAAGTTCATTATAAGGCGTTTCGTGGGCCAATTGTTTTCCATTACACGTTCTGGCACACTGATCAAAGATGACGTTGTGTTTCTTAGTTGCTAAAGGGTAGGGGCGTGGTGGTGTTCCCAAACTTGTATCCTACACTCTAAAATTGCGCAGAATTTCGGATAGATAAGTAATGGTGAATACAGAGATATGTTAAAAAGGTAGCTTAAAGTAGTATAGTAGTCTCTCACCACCCAAGAACAATTATGCCTACAAATAGCGCCTCCTCCACAAGACAGTATGTCCCTTCCACTTCGCCTCATGCTAGGGTTGCAACATTTAGCAAACGATTTTGAGCAAACGTGTGTAGTGGCGCCCTCTGAAAAGTTAGGTTGCCCACATTGTTACTGTAGTTCGCTGGACAGTGAGAGTGGAGTGACATAGTTGGGTATTTGATATTTCTATGAAATCTTAACGTCGTAATAAACTGCCTTTCAAGGCCTGGTTATTATTTTCATTAAAATTCAACAAATAATGATTTTTGCAGGGGAATTCTACATTACACTTTCATTATGAATAAGCATGTTCCAATTGAATTCAATGAGTGACATCGAAAGAAGACCTGACTCCTACACTGTATCTATGATGCTATTCGTTCAGTCTGTTTTAACCTTCATTGCGCAAAGACATATGTAACGTGAATATGATGAAGGTATGTTTGGGTTAATAGCCAAAAGGAAAAATGCTAAAAAACGTTGGAGTCCAAAAAGTACAAAGCCTCGCAGGATGGAGTTATGGTGTGGTGTAAATGGCGAGGGCGTTGAGGTTGGTCAGTAAAGTGTTGTCCTTTATTGGAAGTAGCTTCCTTGGAAAGTAGAGCATTTGGAGTGTACCGTAAGTTTGGTTTCGGCGAACGGCTCTTCTCCAGAGAGTCGGGGGGACTTACTGGAAAAAGGTGTGTCTCGTTTTGATTCGGCCACAGTAAGATGACATTGACGAAAACGACGCGTATCCCACAATGCTTTGTACTTTTCTTGCGATTTGGAAAACGGTCTACTGTGAGCTAAGGGGCACGGAAATTTCCCAATTTAGTGTGTAAGTCAATGAGACATACAATTAGTGGCTGCCTTCCTTACACGATTACAAAACAATCCATTTTTGAGAACAGTAAAAGATACAGGGATCATCTCACCAAGTTTAGCCATAAACAGATAAACGATTTGTTATTTTTCACTGCCGCGGTCACAACAAGAAACGAGTCGATACGGTAACAATTTTAGCATAAAAATGGTTTCACCGTGCAATGTCATTGCAGCTGTCAGTTGCGATAATAGATTCCGTACTCATTCAGGTGTGACCACACCATGTAATCCACGGTGATATACAGTACTTGTGACCGGATCTTGAAAAACATATTCTACCGGCTTTTCACCACAGTCTGACAGTGTAATATCATTCTGTATAGAAATTTATTCCTGACCATGTCCTTCAGACCCTACTTGTAGCAATATTCTTTTCATATCTCAAGATATTTCGTTTTAACAGTTTAAAGTTGGTTATTTTTGTTGAAAAATGCCTCTACTCTAACCTAAGTCACAGAATTTTATGTTACGTAGGTTACATTGTCTCAAATTCCGTTTGTTTTCTTTAGAGTCGAATGTTCTGTTTGTCATTGAAAGTCGATATACTGTTGGAATGTTTCTTTCCTGTACTTTTAATACAACCCTACGCCATTTGTAGGGTAGAGTGAGCAACGTTGCCGAATATTTCCGGTAGCAGCCTCACACAATTACAAACAAATTGAATGCAACGTGCCGCGATGACATCCTATGTCACCGATTTCCCACCACTTTATCTGAACATAAATTGCAGTTCAACTTGAAAATTATTGTGAAATGCGGGTTTTGCTTCCTATAAGAGGAAATTTTTCGGCACGTTCTGAAGACAAAAATTAGTCTCCGGAATACGCCTTGAAGAGACAGCCACATTAATCACCCCAGACGGCCCCAATTTTCCGAAATTCATCTTATACTTTCATCCAGTAGCGTGTTTAGGGGGGGGGGGGTGGCACAGGCCCCTGACTTCCGAAGTCAGTCTGGGGGAAATCACTGAGTCGGGGATATACGGGTTCGAGGAAGATGAAAAGTTTGAAGCGACACACTGACTGAGCATTCAAAGCTTAACCACACACCAGCCCCCACGTGGGGGCGCAGAAACATGGGTTGTCAAAGCAAAAAAAAGTCCTTGAAAACTAGAATAGCACAGGTACACCAACGTGAGCCGGTCGCCAACAATTGAAGAGCAGAAAAGCAAAAAGAAAAAAAAAAAGGAAAAGAAAAGAAAGGTCACTAAAATCCGTGCCAGTCGGGGGAATCACAGGTTGTGCCCCCCCCCCCACCTTGTATCTAGACACAACCTATAGTTTATGGTTTCAGGACTTAGCATGGTGAGAATACAAAGAGGTAATGTGTAATCACAACACTCTCACTACATGATATGTAATATGGGTTACTCTGCAATATTTTCAAGTTGATGTCAATCAAATAGCTGTGCCAATTGAGAATTTTTGTACACTGAAAAGTAAAATTGTAGTTTGCGGAAATCTGCACTGCTGCTGAAAATGGATAACCTTTCAACGCGAGACCATTGCCAAGTATTACTGATGTGATAGTACGGAACACAACTGTGGTTTCTAGCACTACCTGACGAGGATGAAGAAGTGTGGCGTGATTCCATCATATATTGAAGGAGAAAAGCACAGTAAACAGGGACTTTCTTTAACTTAACAGACCCGTAGAAGAGGACGCTATTCCTACTTCATGAATATAGACACAGGGTGGGGAAACTGCGTACCGGTATTTCCGCCAAATGAAATTCAGCAAAACGAGGAACTCTTACAAATCTCCTCATACTTGCTTTACAATTACCTCTGGAGATGTTTTTATCAACTTGACTTGAAGAAACATAAGGTAAAGCAAGCAGTTTTTCTCACTGTATTTTCCAAATAGGTAACTCACATATTGTCACATGATTGACAGAAGCCTTTCAAAACCGTTTTGACGGCCAGAAGGACCATTTCGAACTGGACCGCCTGATTCCAGTTTTATAATGGCATCAAACACCTTGTTAAACAGTGTGCATCTACCCAAAATTACTGTAGGAGGTGGGTTGGGGTAAAATGAGACTTTCCTCGATAAGTAGATGTGCACCGGCAAAAAGTTTCATCGATACTGACCTATTTGAAGATAGACGAAGTAATGGGAATCTCAGAAATTACTGTTGTTTGGGGAAGATACGCACTGTTTAAAAAGGTGTTTCTTGATTGGCTGTAGCCATTGCATTGCATTGCATTGATTGTATTCTTTGTTAGGGTTAGGGATGAGGTTAGGGATTAGGAATATCGTTAGCCAGTTAGGAAATTCCTTGTTAAACAGTGCGCATCGCCCCGTTGTTTGGTATTCACCAATTGTAAATGAAGTATTCCAATGCGTTTTTCAATAGAGGTATTGTAAGGCTTGGGTTAGGCGTTTCCCCCTTCTCTTTGGGAAAGGGTGCAAAATAGTGCTATTTTTACTTAAAAAAACAAATCGATGGCCAATAGGGGTGAGCTCCTATTGCTTCACTCAGACTCGGTCAGACTTCTTGTGAATGACCCCCCCCCGACTACTTACATAGGTGGGAATCCCCCCTTCCCCCTTATTGAGCACGCTAATCTGCTGTGGACTCTGTATTAACACTGTGTAAGTATTAAAACTACTGTCTGGGAAAGAGTCAATGCTCAATTTTTAAAAATCCAAATGTTGTAACATTACAGTGGCCAGAGAGTGCCAGCACCAGAATTTCAAAAGTGTTTGCATGGCCATGAACTGATAAAGTCAATTCCAAAACCGCCACCAGTAGCCTTCATTACCCTTTCACTTCCTTAGAAAGAACAATGAATCAATCTAAAGTAGTTAGAAATGGCAAAAGGAAAAAATCAGATTTTTACCGGATTTTTTTGAAACGAATAAGGATTGTTTTCAATTTATCAACCGATGTATGTATGTAAAATCGAATTATCAATCGGATTAAGGGATTTGTCCTAACAAATTTGATGGTTTGGCTGCTTATAACATTTATTTGTTGACAATTGCCTGACCAAAAGCGGCCTTTTTATCTTTATTGAGGGGGACATCAGTCCCTTTAGGGGTTTCTCCGACTAAGGGATGGATCTACAAAGAAGAGGGAGAAATTACGTCTTTTTAATTTCTTTGGAAAATATTTGCATATTTTTGGAACCTTGTAGACGCAAAATGGTGAACAATTTTTCATCTGATGACAAGATCTTGTTGGGTCTTGTTGTGGTAGTTTTCTTTGTAATACTGTATATAACATTATTTAATTTTTAAGTTCAGTGCGAATATTTTTATTGGAAATTGTGGTTGACCGGCTCCATCGGCTACGTGACTGGTGTTGACGTGTATCATTTGTGTATTTTTAGATAAATGCGTATTGAAAGGAAAATTTTCATCATTGCTTTCTCGAATTTATTCCAAAATGATGTTACGACTTTACGGGTAAGTATCCATAGAAATTAGATCCAGACCTCAACAACTCCACCATAACTTAGAAACCATATTGTTAATGAAGAGCAATATTTCAATGATGGCGTAAAATTTTCTTCAATCGCCAGTCTGCATGTTAACCTTCATAGAAGATTTCAAATCATTATCTCCTTGTGAACTGTTGAAGTAGATATTCTATTGCTATGATAAATGCAGTCAGTATAGGTACAGGAGTGAAAGTAACGTTCCCCGAATGGGCAACCGCCTTCCTAGGATCAAATAACAATTCACAGTTGTGAAAAAATTACATATCTAGCCTAGTAAAAAAAGAGGAATTAGAGAGTATTCGGAATTTTATGAGAGAAGAGTTGGAAAAATCACAATGTAGTTGACTGGTGTGAAATGGCGAATTTCCTATTTTTTCATTTTCCTGAGACGGGGTGGGGGCGATCACCCCCTCTGCACCCCCTGTAGCTACGCCACCATTTGTGCCTCCTCTATTTTGTAATTGAAATGAGAAAAGAAAAACAAGATAAAATTTAAGACAAAATTTAAGATAAAATTATAGAATAAAGTGGAACAAAGTTATTATATGAAAATTCGTTGTTGGCATGAATTTCTCTTAAGGTTGGCAATTAAGAGTGGAACAAAAAATCACTGGGCTTGCACATAGCTTACTTAGCGTCTCTATGGCTGCCGTCAATCAGAAAAACTGGACGACAGAGTTCGTTCGTAGTGCGGGCTAACTTGTTAAAAGGCTTTTGGTGGCAAAAATACACTTTCCATTTTTTGCTCTCGTAGTCTTTTCTCAGGACATTGAGGACAAGTCTGTATTTCCAAAAATTTAAAATTTGTTTCAAAGTCATTGTTAGGGCTCTCTTCTAGTGGCGTGGATAAGGGATATTGACCTATTTTTCTGGTTTGAAACGCTGTCATTTTGAAGTTACGGGTGTGGCTTATTTCAAAGGAACTGATTCATCCTTTGGCTTGGTTTGCCCTTATTCGTCCTGAGAAAAAATAAATATAGATGTGAATTATTTCGAAGATTTGCGAGTAGCTTACAGAAGAGTATTCCGACCAAACACTTTTGAGTGGTACTATTTAAAGAGCTACTGGCACAACAGGGGTAATCGAATCGCACCTAGCAGGAATTAATTGGTCAATATTTAATGTGACGTTGGAGGTATTTCGTCTACAAAGGAAGACCTCTGCAGTGTATTTGCATACTCCTAAGCTAATTGTGGGACGACATACTTAAATCCGAGGTACACACAACGAAAGCTGTTTGTTTCAGCCGAATTTTACTTGAAGACGTTTGGAGTCAGATTGTTTATTTTACCATCAGGCTGCCAGAACAATAATGCTTTATCTATTCAAGTCTAGCAACAGTTTACAAGCTAATGTTCGTACGGAAGAAAGGCAACATGTAGATACCAGGGGGCCAAGGCTCCTTGTAGAAACTGCCATAGCTCTCTCACAAATGCATTCAACGTATTCTTTGATTTGAGCTACACTATCAAAGAATGATAATATTATGGGAATCTCATTTCAAGTTTTTTTTTTAAAGATTTGGATATGAAACTAATGTTTAGCCATGATAGCGGATGAAAACTGGGTTGAAAATTACCCTGATTGCTGATGGATTGTACTGTTATAACTTACTACGTAATTACTGTTTCACACATTTGATACAAACAAAAATGAACACACATTGTGTTGTGAATATAGATAAAACGGAGATATGGAACCACGGACTTCCTATATACATGGACACATGCAACGTGTACGTCCTTTACGTAGATTGTCGCCACCGCCCGGGCAAAAAAGGTGCACCAAGATGGCCGCCTTAAAGCTATAATTTGCATGATTTGACGAAGGATCTGCAATATTTTCACCAAACTTTAAACTTGAATGAGAAGGAATATCATATTCCTTCAAAACGCGCAGTGACTTTGACCGCACCTTGCATTATTTCGAAAATATTTCAAGTTTCTTGCAAAATCTGTTGTTTTAACTACTTGAGCAAGTCCAAACTTTCACACACAAAATCATAGCAGACAGCCATCTTGCTACGCCTACACGACACAAGTTGAGCAGAATGCTTCTCTTATCAAAGAAAGATCGGAATTTCGCTGATATTTTGATACTTTTCGTGTTTTTATGATTTTACTTCAAACAGTCAACTTTTTGGCATAAGACACTTCGAACTTCGTATCAGTGTCCTGCAGAGAGGTCTCTGTTTGCCGAGCACCTCGGCCTCAAAAACGACTATACATGAATGAACAAGAAAAATGCCGTATAGCCTGCTGCGTAGGCATGTAGACCAGCCGGAAAGCGGTTGCAATACAGTGGAGTATTTGAGGGTTCTGAGAGAGTTCCAACAGTTAGGTGATGTTCGTCTAAGATACATTACATAAGGGTTACAGCCATCAGGAAGTCGTGCAAGGATACGCTGCCACTCCCATCTTTAAAGAGCGAATCGTCTCCTGCGAGAAAGTCCCAATTCTTCAAACAAAGTCTCTGTTATCCCTCCCAAAACTGCATTTACCTCTTTGTAGAGATAGAAACAGCTTACTACTTGAGGGCATCTTCAAGTCAGATTCTACACAGGGTCCTGCCAGTTAAAATGTGCATATAAAAAACTCTGTCTGCATCGTGTGAAATGCGAGCTACAGTACTTCGCGTCTTTTGTCTTTATAAATTCAATGTCAATCAAGAATAGTCGCGGATTGCTAATTTTGCTACCCCTTACGAAAATGTACAAGGGACAAAGAGTTTCTGTCTCTAAGGAAATACAAACAGTGATAAACCTCTCGCCTCTCGGCAGACAAAACATTGCATGAACCAGGTTGGTGTAGACACTACTTTAAAAATGGAACATGCTGTCATGGTATAGGGAAAACAAGCCAGTGTGCCACAACTGAAAAAAGGCCGTGGCCGTCTCGACTTGAACCAATTGGTTGGAATCTGGGAGGTAAAACACCTCCTAACCTTACTTGTCTCTTTCGCTAGTCGAAAAAAGGAAGTAAATCTCGGTGAACTGCCCAAATAGTCATGAACATCCTCATTGTTACAACCATGGAACTATAAGGTATTAGCGCCAGGGTACATCCAACCTGGAAGTAGGCCCCCCAGCACCTTGCTGACCCTAAATTCACCATAAGAGGATTAAAGTCCTTCTGCGACAGGTTACTGTACTTCTGTGTTCCTGCATGTGTGTATACATCGTTCTCCAAACATTTTATCACGTAAGTTAATCAATTTAAGGTTGTCTAGTGAATGAATACATCTTGATTGATTTTAACAACAAAGGACTGAAGTGGGATTTAGGGTCGTCAATCTGGTTAGATGGAAACGTCAATTGCAGGAAGGTCCCGTTCAATATCCAGGGATTATTTTGCAGTAGGGTATTCTACGTTTGCCAAGGTCTATTGGTGGTAGAATGCTGCTGTGCAGAGTGTACAAATGCGATTCACATATGCATGGGTTCAAACCGGGCTGATGTACTTGAAGTTCTCTCCGCATGATTTGCTTCCACCTTGTGTTCGACTTGCCACTGATTTCGGTTGCGCGCCGGACCGAAGCGCCTTCGGAGAGCAGTTAACCCTTTACCGTTGTGCTCCGATCGGGGCATATTTGCGCGCCTCGGGATTGGGCGGAAAAGCGGACGTAGCCCGCCCCGCATCGGCCTCCGTAGGCCATTGACCCCGTGACCTCAAACTATTGTCTCTCTCGCTGTTGTGGCCGTATTTTCGGGTAGCTACTCGCAGTTTCGAGCTCCGCGTGAAACAGTAAAGATGTGTGACAGCCGAGCTTTCCGCATGGGTCCAAAAGGACCCAAACAACGGTAAAGGGTTAACTTGTCGGCTCTGCATTTTGTTATACTGACATTGGAGCACGGTGTGAACTTTTCTATCTCGCGTTTAGGCGTAGCACTGGTTAAGAGAACACGTGTAAATTTTCCATGATCTCGTTGGTTTTATTACACTCTATAAATGATAGCTCACATGGGTCTAGAGTTACCCAACCGTTGGTTCCGTAAGCCACCTGACCGGAACGTGGTAAAAAAACTGACCGACTTAGTTGGTTAGGCGTTTTACTCCTTAGTTGGGCAAAAGAAATTACACAACCATTTTCCCAGCTAATATTGCCCAACAAATGGTTAAAAATTGTATCCAACACATTTGCCCAACAGTTGTACGTTGGGTGCTTGTTTGGATTTTCATATAACCACAAGTGCGTAGTTTGAAGTAATAATCCCAATCGTGCCGTTTATATTTCTTGTCCATTCCTACTAGTAGTAGAGAAAACTTCTTTTTCTATGCGAGAATTGCTCTTCAAGTAATTTCGTACAGACTTTTACTGCTATTCTACCGCTAGTTTTTTATTTACCAAAACCAACCTTTTTCAACCATGAGATCTTAATTAACCACTTTAATTAAAATAATTATCCGTGAAACTTAACTGGTTAATTGCATTTTACCTAAATGTTGGGAACTTTAAAACTTGCCAAACACCTTTTATCAACTACTTTGATTTAACCCAACCCTTACTTACCCAACAAACATTCGTAGATTGTTACCGTAACCTATTTGCTGAGCAATAATTCGCCCATGTTGAGCGCTTTGGATTTTGCCCAAGGCTTTTTACCAACTGTTTTGTAGAATGTACAGTATGGTAGCGGGTATGTAAATTATGGTGGCGCTTATTGACTTGCTATTAATTTTCCCATCAGTATAATAGAAGGTAAATTTATACAGAACACCACCTTCTATTGTGATGTACACAGAGTTTTTTATCATCAGGGTGAAAATAACAGCTCCCTGATGTCATAACGATATAACAAGGTAGAATAATGAGCAAAGGAGGTCTTCAGTAAAAAAAAAAAAAACTCGAGGAGGCCAAAAAAGCCACCACAGAGCGTACAGTGATAGTTAAAAGAAGCCAACAAGGTCTAGGTGAGGACCCATATGTTGTCAAGGTAAGTGTAGGTCCAAGTATATGCGTCACCCAAGTCAAAAGAAAACTTCCGCCTACTAAAACAAGCCTTTATGGACTAACGATGAGATGTGATGGAAAAAACTCAGTGATAATGTTGGAGCATGTGTACCAAAGTTGAGTTACAGTAACATCCTACTTATTCATACCATCGGGCACTTCGATTCGGGAAAAGTTCAAAATAAACCCTTCAAGTTGACAAGTTATCCTCCCTACTAGCTTGCAGGGCAACGTCGGCACTACGGGGAGGGAACACGGAGGGACATTTTCATCTTCACATTCTTTTCACCCTGAGTTGCCCCCTGTTATATTAATTAGAAGCTAGGTCAAACGAAAAAATAAATAATATATACTGTACCTGTCCTGAGGATTAATTATTTACTCAGAGCTGTGATGAAACCTCAGAGCTTCCGGGAACTTCGCCCCTGGACCTCCACTGGGGTTTTACACCTGGACCCAACACTAAGGAGAACGCGCATAATGTTCTTTTTCGCTCTGCGCGTGAAAACTTTTGAACCCTAACATTTAAGTTTCCCATAGTTTGTCCAACCTTCCCCAATTTTGACATTATGGCGCCATTTTACTGCTCCCATAAAAAACTTTTGAATGCCAGTTACAAACCTAATATGACGATAGGCCAAGCATTTCCACCAGAGACCAAAGGCCCGCGAGACCGAAGGTAGGCCTATTGAACTAAGGTCCGTGGAACTTATTGTGAATTGAAGATTGGACGACACCTTGGCTCATGGTATGGGCTCAAAACATAGCTTCTTTGAAAAGTACTCGACGAGACAAATCGAACGGTGCAAAAAGTTTTCGAAATCGGACCTGGAAGGGGTTCCAAAAATCTAAAGTAAAATATTAAAATTTTGGGCGTCTGGGTAATTGAACCATGTTATGTCCTGTCAGGCGCGTAGCCAGTCATGTCATGTGTCATTGGGAGGGTTTTGACGTCATGTGGTATGATGGGGAGGGTTTGGGGGCACGACATGAGGGAAAAGTCTAAGGATAGAGAAAAACCGGCTATATTAGGTTTTATTGCATTGCAAGTTTGGTTCATGGGGGGTCCTAACCCCAAAACCACCCCGTGGCTAGGCCACTGCGTCCTGTAGATCCCAAAATTCTGACCCTTTCGACTAGCGTTAGAGGGTGCCAACTTGAGCATGTGTGCACATATTGCCAATGGTATATGAGCCCAATGGACTGTACCACTTCACCCCGTCACTTTCCTTAAACGACTTACCTCAGCAAATGCTCTTATGCTGTTGCTTAGTTCTAAACGGCTCATTGGTTTGAACCCATACAAAACTGTCATATTTTGAAGTCTCGCGAAAGTCTCGCAAAACTTAGTGGGTTTGCGATAAAACGTTAAACAAGTTACAGATTCTCTTATATCCTGCAATGCAATTTCGGTATCGCGGACCTTCGGTCTAGCGGTAAAACCACCATTTAGCGGTCCGTCTGAATGCTTGCTGTTTTACAGCGCCCAACCCGGCCCTTCAGCCCAATTCAAAGGACAAAGTCTCTTGTACACAAGAACGTAGAAAAACAAGTATGGTATATTCAAGTTGGTAATGAGGTGCATGCATCATTTAAAACGTTACTTCAGCTGGAACTTCTCTTTGTTATTACACCGATAAACTCTCTACAGACTGGGGAAAAGGGAAAGGAGTGGGGTATATGGGGAGGGGGACCCGGGGCTTAAACTGAAGGAGTCAACTGTTCTCCCAAACTGAAGTTTTGTAACAGTCCACACATATTCTCAATTAGAACAGCTGTTTTACTAACATCATGATCAAGTTTCTTACGTTACACAATCTGCACTGATCGAACTGAGAGTTGCAAATATATATACACATTGGGGTCTTGTAATGCTCGTCCTGAAGCATTCAGTATGCTGAAATTGTTATCTGGATGAAACTGAGTTCAGGCAGTTTTTGGAGGGACGGATAACTGGAACTGTTTCGGGTGAGACGAAAAGGCCTTCAAAAGTTTTCATAAAGTTTTTAAAATTAAAAGAAATAAAGGAGGAAAATGATATGTACTTACGCGACTTTTAACATGTGTTGTATCACATTTGACGATCCCATTATCAAAATTGTGCCAATAGAAATTTGTTGCCCTCTTTCCTTTTTGAACGTCGCATCATATTTCTCGATTCCTCCTGAAAATGTCCGAACCGAACAGTATTGAGCGACTCCAAAAGAAAACAAAACGGTCAAGCTTCACTGAAGGAGAAGTTGGTCCATTGCAAGCGGTCCATTGAGAAGATAGACATCGCCTGAGGCAGCTAATAAACTGTACTACCGACGGTCGGATTCTTCACTTAGCAACCTCCATGTAGCGAAATAATTTTTAGCATTTTACTCCATTATGACCATAACATTTTATTGGTTAGTCTGAGATTCAGCAATGATGAATTCTGAGTCCCAAAGCATCACTGGTCCACTTCGTACATATATATAAAGCTAAGGCATGTGACTTCAGCCTTTAAGGTACTTTGCACAATAGTATCCCATACGTTTGGTCTCTACGTGCCACTGTTAACACAATATTGAAGTCCTCAGGTGACCTAAAGAATAGATAAATGACATCGGGCACCTCGTCGCGTATTGTCACCATGACGACCGGGGATAGACGTGGTTGTTCACAGGTAAATCCGTGGACTTTAATCGCTCTTCGTTGGACATCTCGCAGTTTATGGAGAAATTTTTTTTTGTTGGTATGTTAATTAATCTTAGATTAATTCAAGCAGGACATAAATATTTCCATGTTCAATCGATGCAAAAAGTTAGATTGAACAACCGTGATGCTTTAACATCTTCAGGCAACGAGATAACAGCTTTAACGATATTCATTTGAAACGTTCAGATTGAACTCGGCACTAAGACGAAAGCATTGGTAGATAAAGGGTAAAAGGAAATGTAAGGACCTCAAGAGTTTCGGCAGTACCGGACCTTTTGTATTAATCAAACATTATTGTCATTGTTCGTTGCCGGAGTACATGGGTGCCGCTTGGGGGTGCGCTATGGCCCAGTTGGGGAAATTTTTCAATTTTGTTGGGGAGCCGATAAAATATGTAACTCCTTGGGCAGTTAGTCATCCATCAACAGTGAAACGTTGCTCTTTTGAATTGAATATTACTATTCTTGCAGTGAATTTCCGCTCTTGTGGAGTAAACTTTATGACTTTTATCCTTCATGCGAATAAAATTTCACTCTTTATATTTCGAGTGTTGACAAATCCGTCAGCTAAGTAATGCTGGAGAATTGCTGCAGGGGTCAATCAGACTTACTTTTAGTAATCATTTTGATGACCAATATCACAGATGTCTGCAGACAACTCCAAACCCCATAAAAAGCGGTCCCAACGCACGTGTCCCGGACAAGACTCTTCTAGATAAGCAATCTACCCACACGAAGGCCCCTACACACACATACAAACAAACACGCATACACAGTCACATTGATACGCATATATGAAACAGATTTCTTATTAGAAATGCAGTATTATTTTATTATTATTATTTTAGAAGGATCAATTTGACATTTTGTTGTTTAGCATAATGTTACATTTTGTTTATTCTTCATGCTGTTTTCTTTTTTAATTTGCCTGAAGTATGGGGAGGGGGGAAACTGGTATGTTTGACCCCAATATTTTCATTGGTGGGGCAGTTGCCCATCTGCCCCCATCCCGGATCAAATCCCCTCCAGCTTTGTGGGACCGTAGCTGGAAATTTACCAAGGGGCGAACTCCGGCGGATAGACAGAATTGGCCGTCGAAACAGGGTTGAAGGATCCTCATTCGTGTTGGGTCCAGGAGCCCGCAGTTGTAAACCCGCTCTGGATTCCCAGTAGCAAAAGGCCTTTGTAAAAATCTAAGGGATGGCGCTCCTTGCATTGGGCTCTTGAGTGTTTCAGAAGTAAAAAGCATTAAAATTTATTTATTTTGGTTCAAATAAAAAGAGTAAGAGTAATATACAGACGACACAATATCACAAGTAATTGACATTTTGTTGTTTCGATCTCGCATTATATTAATCATAAGGTGCACGTAACAACTGTGAGAGACATCGGGCTTGTTTATAGCTATGATGTATTGTTCTATTGTAACGGTAATCTTCATTGTGGTTCTTCAAGTTAAAACATTAACAAAGAAAAAAATCCTAATTGCGCCTGTCTGCTAACTTACTCAACAGCTGCAGGTACTTGCAAGGAGTATAAATTATGAAAATTAGCGTATCAATCAACTTCCCTGGTAGAGAAAGAATCCCTGAAGTTACGGATTTGAAAGCATGTAGGGTCACGAGTTCGACCTTTGCAGACATACGGTAGCCCTGCAAGGTTACCGGTACAATACCATTTAGTCACGAGATGAAGTGGTGCATCCTTGTAGCTTGTGTGGATGAAGTCATGCAGCAGTTTGTAAATAACGCGTATGCCAAGGCTGACTTACCGGTACAGTACCACTATCATACCTTGAAGTTTTAACATTTCTGGTTCACCAGCAAAGACTTGCCCCGGGGGGGGGGGGGGGTAAAGTAGTAGTCAAAGGTACGTAAAGTATGTGTGAAAATAAAGGTACTGTACGTATTAAATGTGTGATAGGGACATTATAGAAAGCCAATCACTCCATCATATCACCCGGGCAATCATCCATTTAATTTAGCTTACCGGCAAAATCAAGGGAGATGGAAAGTGGCGAGGAGAAGGTGAAAAGACCAGTTTGAAGAAAGCTAAACAAGAAGAGAGAAGCGAGGGAAAACTCGCTAAGTAAACGGAATATGAAATGGAAAAAATCGTGCAACCCGCAAGTCTCCAGCTAAAGGGTTATTGGAACTTCAAACAGTCCTTATAGCTATTCCCCACGGTATTTTTTCACAGGCGCAATTCTCTTTAACTGTTGAATCTACCTTCGTCATTTACGCCGACCCGAATAAATGACAAACATAACGTACGTGGTCAGATTTTTTCTGACATACACTAATTGCGAAGACTGCGGTATACCTTGGTCAAGTCCTGGCACTGGGTTGACAAAGACGTTTCGATGTATGCATACGGCTATCGTTATTGCGCCCCCATTTTGTGCTTTAAAAACTTTGAACTCTGAGTGGCAAATTTCAAACGTCAAATGAGTTTGCTTCTCAAATACCACGGGCATCCAATGCTGGTTCCAATGTTTTACGTGCTTTGCAGGGGAGCGGGAATAGAAGGTTCGTCTGGCTAATGACCTGGGGGAGGGATGTGACATTGTAGACTTCTCCCCTAATTGAGGGGGGGGGGGTTCAGGTACCGCACCGTACTATCCATGACACCAATCCTTAGGCTATCGTGTTTCAGCTGAGCAATGGGACAATGGAACTATTAATATTGGTGTGATGTAGCCTAAGGGTTCGAAAATATCTAGAACAAGCACAATGAATACATTGCACATTTCAATGCACTTATCTATATCGTAACGTAAACGTAATCGGTTGGTGTTAGTATATTAGCCTATACAGTTGAGATATTCGATGTGTATATACAAACTTGTTCAATACAGGACGACCTCTTCAGGAATACTTCTGTAATCTTCTTAAACAGCAGGGGGGGGGGGAAGATTTTAAAGGGCCAGGCACATCTGAGTAAAATTGATAACTAAAATAGGTGGAGGTTACTTAGTTAGTTAGGTTAGTTAGTTACTTACTAAGGCTTAGTTAGTTAGTTAGTTAGTTAGATAGTTAGTTAGTTAGTTAGTAAGTAAGTTAGTTAGTTAGTTAGTTAGTTAGTTAGTTAGTTAGTTAGTTAGTTAGTTAGTTAGTTAGTTAGTTAGTTAGTTAGTTAGTTAGTTAGTTAGTTAGTTAGTTAGTTAGTTAGTTAGTTAGTTAGTTAGTTAGTAAGTTAGTTAGAGTTTTAAGGTCCAGTTTCCACCTTATTGGTTCAAGTCGAGCCGGCCACGGCCTTTTTCCAGTTGTGGCTCTCTGGCTTGTTTTCCCTACTCCACTGCTTATGCGGAGCATCACGCCCAACGGCAGTAGGTTCCATTTTTAGAGTCTGTGGTATGACTCAACCTGGGAATAGAACCCGGGCCTTCCATGTGAGAGGTGGATGCTCTACCGTTTGACCAAACACGCGGTCTTTATATCTTGTTTGCTGGCTGAGCTAATCACTACAGTATTCTTATTTTCACGACTGCGAGAACGACGCCACACTGATTTCATATTTTTAGCAGTTGGCAAATATATTCTCATACTCTCTTTTTATTTTAATTAATCAATGTTATCTTGCCCCTTTTAAAACACTTTCCATTTTTAAAGGTATATCCTCCACGAATGTAGGACTTAAAAACATTTCAAAGCAAATTTGTAACCTCATACCAACCAAAACTTTAATATCCTTATGTAATTCTTAGTACAGCATTTTACTCTCATGAGAGTACGAAATTCTACTACCTTGGGAAACTCTCAGCTCTGTGTTACTAAAGCAACTCATCTATACTTGCAAAAATATCAAGTTTAAAACACTTCCTCTGTTTTGTCTTGTAAGGAAGAAGTGTAACCAGGTCTTGACTAACTTAACGACTTATAGTGAAGAGAAAAGTTGAAAGAAAATATGCAACAAAAACCTAAGGTAATAGTAATTAATATGAAATATGATTCACATCAAACTCTCTATAGTTTAGCCTTTTTTAATGTATCTTGCCACAAGAAACTTCATAAAAACCAAACAAGATATGAATAGGTATACTGCTTCCATAGTCTGCATACGGTAAGCTAATTTTTCATCCCCTTCCTATTAAGTGTTGAAATCAGACTTTCGTTTGAAAATAGCATGCGTAGCATTTCTGGCTAGCAAGTCTTATGCCGTCATATGCCGTCATTTATTTAGAGAGAGCAAGGGCAAAGCCAGGATTTCATCTGCGGATGAAATAATGACTGATCGCCGTCCTGTGCGTCTAAGGAATTAGGAGGGAGTGTCCCACATTTTGGTTTACGGGCTGGAAGAAATAGTGATACTTTCGAGGTTACATGTAAATTCACTGCTTCTAATTTCTTCCCTCCTCTTTGCCCTTTTATATTTTTTCGTTCTGCTTTTTTCTTTTCCACCTCATCTGAAGAGGGTGGGGAGATAGTCTTTGAAATTATGACCGAGATTTCAGGTTTTCAACCCGAGCTTAGGTGATCCCTGGATGAAGGTGGTTGAACCAGACAAAATTTGCAAGAGAGAAATAATGTCCTTAAGGTTATCAAAAGGAATAGCCAAAGATTATAGTGTTAGGCCCTCTTAAAATTCACTCGTATATCGATGGCCTAAGCTTCCGTCGCCAACTATAGAAGGAAGGAGTTTCGCTAACCTGAACTAAGTTTTTGCATCTACGAATGAGTTTGCTCTGGAAAGACATCAAGCTAGGTATCTCCATTTCGAAAGGAGTCTTTGGACTGTGGGTGCCAAAAGTTACCGTGAATATGTTAGCCTTATATTCCAACCATCTGGGCACGGGTGAAACCAGGGATTGATACGTAGTGTAAAATAGAACCAGGATGTTGAATGTGTTACTAAATAACTTTAAAAAACGTGAACAGTAATGGCAAAGACGGTTAAAAAGAAAATGCAGACAGCCCCACTTTGCATTACTGAAGTAATCTGTTATGTTTCATGACCCGCTCTTAAGAATGTGAAAATATTTTTCTCCCTAATCTATGAAAACTCATTGCATGGTTTAGCTTGAATATGCAATGCTTAAGTACTTAAATATATTGAAAGTTACTTGAAAGCAAATAAACAAATATTGCCTCATTATCAATAAATCATTTCCCATAGTAGTTTTCTATCAGCCTTTTTCACTTGGTTATAAGGAGAAAGACGCCTCCCAGTTTTCGTCCGTTTTAAAAAATATTGCAGTCAGCATTTAGGCAACTGGTTTCAATTTCCAACGCCCAAAGGATCCACGCATTACCATACATACATAACATAACATACATAACTTGTGGTGGCTACTATTAATAAAAGTATTAACCGTCCTACCCTCAAATTCAACCATCCTTGAATTGATTGTATTTGCCACCTTATATCTTCCTAGTTAACTTCACCACAGACAATACAATTTGGGGTACTTTTCCCAACCTTTAATACCTGTTTACAAAAGCTAAGGTGAAAGGCTTCCAACTGTTTAACGTCCTCGTACTCCCAACTGCCAAAGATACGCAACCATGATACAGCAATACAAGCATGACATTTTCATCAAATAACTGAAACAACATATCCAATGGTAAATTTAGTTTATGTGACTTGGTGAGTAACTGAAAAGTGTTTTTCTGGCGAAATTTACTGGCTTATATTTAGCTTTGGTAAATTTATAATTGTAATTAGAAGTGACACCCAAGTAATTATAATTATCCATAACATCAATGATTTTCAAATTTTCCTAACTTTTCCTTTCGAAAACACAACAATCTTATTCTTACTCGTGTAGTAGACATATGCCAAGCATTACAATAATCTTTAACTCCCTTTAACGCTTATTTCATATCAGACTCAGTTTCAGCAAGTACGATGCATGTCATCAGCATAAAATAATGTAAATAAGCTAATAACAACCTCGAAATCTTAAGTGTTCACTCATTGATTGTGATAAATTATTTAATCCATTATGAAAGTGACTATATGAACTCACTTATGGAAAATGGAGAAAAGAACTTGTGAGAAGTTTTCTCCTTGCCTTACCCCTAAGTTACGATTGAAAAGGTTTGACTTTTCACCATTGTTAAAAACACACGACCTACCACTTTTTGAACAGGGTATACAAGAACTTTAGAGTGGTCATTTTCCAATAGATCAAACGTTTTTTTTTTTGCAGTCTATATATGCACAATATAACCCCCCCCCCCCCTTACAAAATAGATAATAGTCAATAATACAGTGACGGACCAAAATATGATCAATTGTAGAATGATTTTTTTCTAAATCCAGCTTGTTCGTCACCCAGTGAGTCAGAACCTTCAAGATAGTTTTTAATTTTTTACATACAATAGAAGTAAACAGTCGGGTGGCACAGAGGGGAATCATGCGACACACAATTGTGGTGGCGCTACTGTTCTTTCCTTTAGGTAACAATGAATCCAGTTCTTTTATATCAGAGCCCTCTCCCCTTTAGGGTGAAAAAAGGCATAAGAGAACGCAAAGTATAACTTTGGGCTAAGTTGAAATGTTGTGCAGTTGTTTATGACATATACGGATTTTGTTGCTATGTTTTGTATTGCAATATCATGGTGTCATTTTGCAGGAAGTGATTGAGATCTGTTATTGCCTTGAAGGTAACTTCCTTCTTTTGCGGTCTGTTTGAAACGATTTCAAGCAATCATGAGTTATAAAATGAAAGACATTAACAACAAGACCCTGCCACTAAAAAAATACAAATAATAGGTGTATAGTTTCATTTTGAAAAAGTAATGTCAACCTTCCTTCTCTACGTACGCTTCGAGAGCAGCAGAGTGAATACCAAATGAATATTTCAGTTGGTTCATACCGGCTAATAGTCACGACTAAGTTATCATGATGGAAGTGGTAGGACAAACTGGAAGTAGGTGGGTATGTGGAGGTATAAAGAAGGCCTAGGTAAGAAAATGTCAGGACTGTGAATCTTAAGAGAGGTTGATAAAAACAAAATGATACATCGGTATCATGAAGGAAAAAACAAACTTTCCTGGGAGGACGTTGGCCAGGATCCACTCATTATTCGGACTCCATATCGTTTTCCTTTCAGTCACAGAATATGTCATTGCCTTTGGGACTTTCCAAAACGGTTTTTTTTCAAAGAGTACGTCAAATGCATCAATCTCAGACAATTATATCAATGTAACTTTTCCAGACCAATTATAATTATCGTTGTATCATTCAAAAAATTGTGAACAAAACTATCTTTCTACATTGTACATTTACTCTAATCAATTTTAGAGGACTAAATCCATATGACTTCCTTGTTTGTATAACATTACATCATTGGCAAACTAAAAAATCATTTCCTTGAATTGAATCCAATGTAAACTTAACTGTCTCATTTCATTTTGGGTCTTTATACGTTTACTCAAGATAACTCAAATTGCCTCTGTTTTCCAGATCTAAGTATCGTGTAAATTTCTATAAATATCACAGTCCGTCACTACCAGGGTGCGTAGCTAGGATCTTCATGACGGCTAGGGAGTGTGGCAACGAGAGGGCTTAAAGGATTAGGTAACACCTCCAGAGAATAAAATGAGGGCACTTTAATTCGAAATGATGCAATATTTATTCCCCAAACTAAGTTATAAGTTAATTGTTTATAGTGATATCCCGTTTTCCTTTTTTATTTTATTTTAATTTTTTAAAGGTTGAATCCAGGAGCTCAAACCTCCAAAACTCTGGCTAAGCGTCTGCTGGTACCATTTTCTGTTAAACTATACGGAAATAAAATGTTCTGTCAGTTACGTGAATTTTTCATCGATAAACACTTAGCAATGACATCTTATAAAGGACAAGGGGCAAGGGGCACAGATAAAGGGTTTTGCTTTATCTTTTAAGGTTATTCAACAAACAATTATAGTATACACATTTGTCCTCGAAAAGAAGGTGTTGGCCTTCTGAAACTTCCTCAAGTCAATACATCTCTTTCCCTGAAATTAATTTGGCTCCAGAGATATCACCCTTGCTCATTCTGTACCTTTTCAAAGCACACGGTCTGGCTAAGAGCATGTACTTCTGACCAGCCTTTAGTTCCGGCATGTCCGTACGGGCCTTTTTCTCAGGCGCGCTGCCCGATTCCAGCTCCTCAACGAGGGCATAATCTCTGCCCATCTGAAGCCCCATTCAGCAAAGGTTTGGGCGGGATGAAGAAGGGGGCTGCAACCACCCGCCCCTCTCCCCGTCCCGTACGGCCATACGTACCCGTACTTTTCTCTAATCAGCAACCATCGGAATGAAAACGTATAGCAGAGGAGAATAAATTGAAACAAGTTTCGAAGTAGAAAATAGCTTCATTTATAGTATGCTTCAGTTGGAGACGTATTTCAGTTCACCAGTATTGTAATTATGCCATTTCTTTCACCCTTCCCGATGTGGACTGGAGTTTTAGAATATGCCAATGGTATTTCCCGTACCGGTATGTCCTAAGAACCTATTAAAGGAATTTTAACCCCAACCGCACTTTTCTCAACGGGAACGGTCTTTCAATTGTCAAACACTAATGAAAATTTAAGTTAACTTATTTCCCCGCTACGAAAATTTTTTTTATCTGTTGTTAAAATTGGCATATATGCAGACTAAATAGTAAATTATCATTGTAGACTAATAGTAAATTGAAAGAAGTAAATCACAAAGAACAGAAGCGAAAGATAGCTAAAATGTATAGATAAATGCAAAGTGTTTGACATATACAATAAATTACGTATGTAGTTATTTCAAGATTGGGAATCCCCCGAAAAACAAAATCTTTATTGCCAGTTCCTTGGAAGTCATTATCAAACTTCATACGTTGTTTTTCCATTTTGGAGCTTCTCGATTGCAGTCAAGACTCGTGATGTATGACACAATAAGTTAAAGTCAAGTCATTGTTAAGTTTACGCACATTGCCAACAAATTCTTAAAACAACAGAAGTTGTATTTGAAATTTTTTCACAACTTTAATTCTATAACATACAGGCATATTGACCTAAAGTGTATCTCAAGTCAAAAAACTTTCAAAAATATATATTAAACAACATGAAAAATGGATACTTACAGTCTAACTCCCATCTTCATGTGACATACTTGGGTCGAGATGTAAGATGTTGAGGTGCATTCATCAAATTAATATGGTACATTGCAAAATAATTTGTAGTGTCATTGTTGTACTACTCAAATTATAATTTTTGTATTTCTTTGTTTTTTTTCTGAATGTTACCGCACCTTGCACCAAAGTGATATAGCACTCTTACTCTTATGAGGTGATGTAATTAATAAAGCTCTCTTTGGGTAACATGCTATGTAAGCAAACAGGATATTTCAAGGTCATGAAAACATTTTAAAGAGAAACAAAGCAGGTAGTGTGAGATGTACAACAAGAAAGTCACAAGTTATTGCGCAATGGGCCAATTTGTATTGAGTGAATAAATTTTAACAATTTATATCGCGGCTCAACTTGAAGAATGTCCTATGAATATGGGTTTTAGGGGTTTTATAGAGTGGGTAGGCTTACACACATATGCACGATATTAAACTGGTTTGCCCTTTCATATATGTATATAACTTCAAATGATTAAAGGAACTGATATTTGTTTGTGAGAAACCTCATATTACCTCACCTGAATTGAAGAACTGCTTAACTTATGCTCACATTAACCATGCGATTTTATTAATTCTAAGAAACTTTGCGTACTTCAAATTTTCGATGGTGTTGACGGCCTTCATTTTCATCAAGTCAATGTCCTTTCAAATACTATTTAGCAACATGCTGGCAACATGGAATATTGAAAGCGGAACAACATTTCTTCGTGACATTGGGAAATGTCCTCACATCGCAATTTATTTACGGTTTCAGTAGCTTGTAAGTTGTATTCAGAGTAGATGTACGATTGACGGTTTTAATGTCACCTTTGAAATATATCTGTGTGGAGTTCGACGTACGTGTGAACATTTGAAAGATCATTGTTCATTAACCTGACTCAAGAGGTGACAACTCCTAATTTCAAAGTGACAAAGATCCCAATTCGTTATTTTGACTTCGGATTTTAAAGGACGGGCAAAATATCGCTTCTTCAGGTGATCTTTACCTGAAATATAACCGAAATTTTTCCTTTGTGAAAAACCTATTTACCCTCGTGATCGTACAAGGAGTGTACGTGAAGGCCTGATCCTCCCACCCATGGGCGTCCGCAGGTATGGGCAAGGGGGCACTTGCCCCCCCCCCCTGGAAAATCAAAAATTTGAAAAAACGTATGAAAATCAAAGCAAAAACCCGAACAGAACGTGTTTTCCAAGTTTCTATGCGAAAAATTGGCTTTAGAAATGCCATTTCCCCCTATCTGGGAGGCATTTTGGGCTGAAATTTTCGCATGCTTTGTGTCAATTCATGGTGACGTGGAGGTTTTGCCCCTCCCTAGAAATTTTGCCCCCCTGACTTTTTTTCTGCGGACGCCCATGCTCCCACCCCCAAAAATTGCAATTCTCCTGGCCCACTTTCGTAAGTCCCTGCCACCATTGTGAAAATTTCATCCTCATCCAGATACAATCACAGTTTATTGCTGAGTGAACAATATCCCAGTGTTTCAATCAAAGACTGGGCTAATTGAGAATTTTTGTGGACTCCTTTAAAAATTTGTAGTTCGGGGTAAGAGGACTTGCCGTTTAACTCACAACCATGTCATTTCTTTGTAAACATGACCGAGTCTAATACCTTTTTCAGGGACTAAGTGCTTGTGTCGCTGCACCTTCATGCACGAGACCATGGAAGTAACTTCCCTCGAAAACATAAAATTTGGAAGTTGGATTTCTTTCCCAGGTAGTACTTATGATGAGCCAATAAATGATAATGATAGCGGTAGTACTTCCATGGTAGGAAGAACCAGGGAACGACAGGGACAGCACCATTTTACACCTGGACGACCTTACATAATCATCACGTCTTTCAAGTTTGATCTCTCCTTTCTTACCATTCCCTCGAGACGGCAGCGGTATGAGACAAAGAAAGGATTCGCTTTTCAGCCATCTATCACCGGCACGCAATTGCAGTTATGGACCGTCAGGGGATTTTACCTAGGCTGTACGTTCCTGGATGATAGAGGAGGGGGAGGGCATAGAGGAGGGGGAGGGGCAAAGGTATCACACGTCAGGATTTACCCGGGAATGTTCTCCTTTCACAGTTTGACTTGTTCTCGATGTCGTCAGGGTAGATTCCTATAATTGTTCACATTGTGTGGATTTTATGTATTTTTGACTTGATTCGACAGGTTTTCTCGATTTTACTTTGAATATTATACCGTTTTGCATCTAGACAACCTTGGAAAGGATTCCCAAAGGGGGGCGGTATATCCCCCCTTATCCCTCTACCCCTCGTTTTTCAGACTCCTTTTCAAAGTAGATATGGTGGTGTCTTTTTTTGAACCGATTTTCATAGGTTTTGCACAAGGGTCAATGTATGTTCATAATCGTTAAAAAGGTTCTTCGGTCATAAGGTTCGTTATTAAAAGAAGGGTTTAAGGTCACATCAAGTTTTGGTATGTTGGAGGATTATACTCATTCTAAGCATTTTGGTGAAATTTGCATTGAAATCCAATGTGTGGTTCTCAAGATATGAACAAGTAAAGTTGTCACATTTTCAACAAACAGTGAACTTGAAGCAAGCACATATGACATCATAGCCCCACATTAACGGACAGTCTTTTGTTTTTCTTTATAACTTTACAGCCTACTTTGTCCTCAACAATCCCATATTATTAAGTGTGTGTAGCATAAGTAGCATGGGAACTTTACAAACTTTGCAATCCCCATGGGTAGGTCCTTTTCTTATTAACTCCAAGGTTAACACAACAGTCAAAAAAACAAAACAAAAACAACAACAAAAAAAAAAACAAAGGAAAATAAAGCATTCCTTGTCAATGTGAAGAAGTGAAACAATATCTGCTGCCCTAAATCTCACTTTGGAACACAAATCTAGTGACTTCATTTGCTGATATCTCGAGAAATACATGTCCGATTTGAATAGAAATTTCACCATTATACTGACTACCTGACTAAATTTAGTTCTTCTTTCACATGTGAAAGTAGAATTTTTGATTTAGCCTTCCCTTAAATAATTGGAAAACGGTCTAAATAATTATGCATAATTGGAAAAAGGTTCGACATTCAGATAGAATAGAAAAATAGGGAAAAAAGGTTCAGTATTCATAGCAAGGAAAAGGTACTTTTTCAAATTTTAAACTAGAAGGCTGAATTTTGAATAAAGAACATTTTTTATTAAGAATAATGAACCTTTATTATTAAAACGGTAAAAAGAAGACATTTTTCAGACTCTAAAATACGTTAAAACCAACGAATATTCAGCAACACCGTTTCTCTTCTCAAGTTCAAAAACACACAATAATGAACCTCTTTTTTGGTTTTGAACATTTAGCCCTTTTGCGATTATCAACAACGAACCTTTTTCTCCATTATATGAATTTAGCGAACTTAATGAAAACGAAATTTTATCATTATTAATCTATTTGAAATTTTATGAACCTAATTTTTACCGTTCATCATATTATAAATAACGACCCTTATGAAAAGAAAACCTCACGAATATCAAACTGTCCCCGATATGATAACCCTAAGACATCTCTCTCTCATGTCAAATGTCACCCGTTGTCTACGACTACGGCAAGCTGACCTTAACTAAGAGTTACTAGTTAATTAGTTAGATGGGGTTTTAAGGCCCAGTTCCCAAACAATTGGTTTAACGAGCCGGCCAAGGTCTTTTTTCCAGTTGTGACTCACTGGCTTTTTTCCCTACTCCATTGCTCATGCTGAGCATCACGCACAACTGCAGTAGGTTCCCTTTTTAGAGTCTTTGTCACACAGGGAAGTATTATAATGTCGGGTTTTGATTGTAATCGGCACCTCTCGATTGTTATATCCAGGGTCATGTACTCATTAATTTCTCTTGACCTATCAACGTTAATTAGGTTGTGATGCAAATGAGATACTAATTGTTTGTAAGAGAATGATAAACGCACGAGATTGCCGAAACTGAAATTGTTTTTACCGTGTCTCTTCACTTGGTTGAGCTATATGAACTTTTGCCATGTACAAAGTCAATGCATTATATGGTGGGTAGCCAGTTTCTTGCGTGTAATAATGGCAAAGTTGATGCATACTAATCTCAGAAATTTGAACACTTGTCTTCAAGTGAAACTTTCTATTGCCCCTTAGTCAAGTTTCACATAGTCTTCATGCCCTTTTGTTCTTAAAAGGTACAATCGAACGTGATGTTGCTGAAAGTACTGACATAAAGTGAAACTTATAATGACATTTTTATGAATCGTGTTTGTTGATGTCTTATTTATTTGCACATTGTACAGACGGGACATGAGTGCATGTCGTTGAACTCCTAAGTTGTTTTGTTGGAGTTAAATGTCTCAGCTTTGTAACCTTCTGGCTTGTTACAGGGAGCAAGAGATTTGACTTCTGATGATCTATGCAAATGAGCACGTGGGGAATAAGACTAAACATTGCCATCGGATTTTCATTCATACAGGCATTCGCTCGCATGATCTGAAAAGCACACCAATGTAGAGTAAAATGCAAGAAACAAGGCAAGCAGGTTTTTATCCGCGTCCAAGTCTTCAAATTAATTTGTTTCTTTAAGTGGCTGTTTATATTAGGGCAAATGACAAATTTCCCGATCTGCTATTCGACATCTAGCAGACGACATACCAGGCTTCAACTTAGTGCAACTGATAAGCCTATTGAGTCATAAAGAACAACACCCAAAGAGATTAGTGTCGGCAACTATTAGGGCCCAAAGAAAAGAGCTCTCGATGGATCCCCATCTAATGTAGTGTAGTGTCGAGGTAGAATACCACCTCCCTGATTCAAGTTTAGGGTACACAGGTTTTAGGTATTTGTTTTATATTTTTGCCATTTTTCATTCTAACGATCTTTTAATTTTTGGTCGTGTTTCATTTGCTTCATCTTCTTTTTCATCTCAGAGAATTATAAATTATTTTAACTTGTAAAATTTGTATCGTGGGTTACTGTTCTAAAACAGACTTACGGCTATGTCAGTCGTATGTTCATAAGTCACTTAAATTACTGTATTGTTACGGTTCTTTTGACTTATTTTAAATTTTTAAATGATGACTGTTTATGTGTGTGACTTGCCCACCCCCCCCCCCCCTCATGGATGCCTCTTTTTTATCCTAAAATTCTTAGCCCTTCTTTACTAACACAGATTGTACTTCAAAAGGTAGCATATGTGGCACAAAATTGCATGAAAGAACACCCAATTTCTCAAAAATTTTCAAAGAGTAATGATTGTTTCTGCAAAGTTCCTCAGTGATGCCATATTTTTTAGTTCCTCAAATTAAAAAAGGCAAATTTTGTCAAATTCCAAATTGTACTTGAAAGGGTAGACCCTGTGACACCCTGGTAGCACCGATCGCCTCTGAGGACATCTTCCTTCATAAGAATTCGTGAAAGGGAGGGGTCCATCCCTTAGGCTTCTTTCCCGACAGGCATAGACTTGTAATAGGTTACAGGTTACAATTTTCGGGTCAAAGTATGTTTTATTAAGTTTCTGATCATTTTGCAAATTGCGAACTTATTTTGAAGTGATCATATTATGGCAAACGACAAACGAAGATAACGTGACTCGTGAGATTCTTCGTATAAGTCTTTGTAGAAAGTTTTGTGGCCAAGAAAACACCCAGCAAACTGAAATGCTCCCGTTGGCCTATGTCGATCGATGTTCTTTTATGTTGGCTCCTAAAAGTATGCAAATTCAAGGACAAATTTTATTTCGAGAGGTAGCCTAAATGGCATTAGATTGCACAGAAAGACATAGAAGTTCCAGTTTTATCCTCATGAACCACCACAATTCAACTTTCAACACTGTTCCTGTCAAAGTCGAAAATCTTGCACCATTTTGCATCTCTGCGCCTCGGAAAGGCCAAGAACACCATACCCTTACACCCCTCCCATGGGACGGTGATCTTAAGACAAATCCTGCGTACGTCACTGATGGTGATATAGGTTTTTATGGATATTCAACAAGACGCGTTCAAATCGAAAAAGTAAAGTGAAACGCCCCTTCCCTCCCGTGTAATAGGTGGTAAAGTGAGAGCCACGAGCTTCCCAACGTTCAAGCGTTGGACGCTCGAAACGCATGTTCCGCTAAATACTGTTACCATCAATAACTCGGTTTGCGCTTCCGCTTTCAAATGAAGTTCGAATGTCACCAAGTGACTTTTATTCCGCGTAGTGGATATCTAAAGCGCAAAACTTTCAGGACCCGGACGTCTGCTCGACGACGTGAACTGTGGGTTAAGACGCCGTTCTCCCTGGCCACGTCGTGTAATTTAAGCCTTGTACGCATCGCAACGACTACCGAAGACTCCGCCGGGGACAATATGAATATATATCTTAAACACTTCTTTGGTAGTTGTGGCCGTGTGACCCGGAATTCACCGATTGCATCCAACTACGATTGAACATGTTTAATCGGTCCGACGGCTTACGACACGACGGAACTCTAGTGCTGAAACTGGTCAAACCGCCAAGACTACGGCCGACGCGATGTCTTGTCGCTTGGAGTCCTTCCTTAGTTATCGTGGCAGTGTGTACCGGGCGTAACACAGTATGCGACTCTCTGTGACGCCACTCCTTGCGACGAGATTATTCAGACCCATCACAAGAGTGGGATGCTGAGCTTAAAGCTCCCCAAGTCGATAAACTGATACTGTAACAACTTTGCCCTGTAACAACTAGCGACGCTCTCCCCTTCTCCAAAAAGTGGGGCTCCGGGTAAGAACTTCGAAATGGGTGCTGAATATGTTCTTAATTCTAATGCACGTTCAGCTAGGAAGATTGGAAAGTGCCATTTCCGGTCATCTGGAGAGTTTGTTAAGTCAAAAAAATTTCTTGTACGCTCTCCGCCAACCAATGGTGGCTCTCCACTTAGATTGTCCTGCTGGCAATCAGCTCCCCCACCCTCCAATACATTTTTTCGTTCGACCGTGCCTAGTTAAGTTGCATCACGTTGACGTTTGTGGAAACAAAAATTTAAATGAAGGTGCCCATTTTATGTTGGACCCTCCCTCCAAAAAGATCCTAGATCCGCCCCTGCGAAGGTCCGTGCATTTCATTTGGGTTAAACTGTAACAGTTAACCATTGCAATACGTGACTTTCTGTCCCGTTTGATTACACAAACTAAAGACCGCGGATTGAAACACCTTTAATTTGAACATTCTAAAAAAGCTGGGACCAGACGAAGATCACCGGAACCTCAGGACTCATCAGGACATTGTAACGACCTTAACCGTGTGAGGACAACCTAGCTCATACCGAAGTCCTGGTTAGGCTGGTCATGGTACGGTCTTGACCCTGTGTTAGAGGGATACGAAATTTATAGTAGAGTTACCGTGACCTCTTGAAAATAAAAATTCTGCAAAACCAGGGTTACAGATAAACATGTTTAGTTGGTTCATCAATACCACCTCTCAAATGACTTCTTCGTCTATAACCTGCACTGGATATGTATGCATCTTTCTTCAAAAACACGATAAAGAAGATCATTAGTGCACTTACTAGCGACAGAAACGAAATAATCCTAAATGCAAAACGGCCTTCTTTCTCAGCATTCACATGTCAGCATGTCACGGGTTTATGGTACAAATAAGCAGATAACGTAAACAGTTCACTTGGGACCAAAGATATTTTGTTTTAGGTTTATTCATGATTTTCCATTTGTTTTGTAAATACTAAAATAGTGATAACACACTGGAAAAAAAGAATAAATAATGATCCGGATGTAGTTGCATAACTGATGGTTGCTTCAGCCATAGAAACACTAGATATCTGGAAAGGAGAATGGTTACATGCGGACGTGTGCATACCTCATGTAGAGACAAATCCGAGCAACTAATGAAGACGGTCACTAGAGGGGTTCTTAAATCGTCTTAATTGTATTGTCCATGGACCCCAGTTATGCCTGACAAAATCAGATCATCACTTACTGATTCGGGTTTGTCTTTAAGACGTCATATACAAAAAAAAAACGCCTTCAGTTTGAGGAATAACAAACCGACTAAACAAATGCAAACAGCTGATTGGTCAACTTATCGGATATGCTTAAGTCTTCTACACACGGGCGAGTTCTACCGATGCGTCCCATCGATCCATATAGACGAATCCGGACAGATTGTGATGGACTGATTTTAGTCGGCCATTACTGGGGTCCATCACTTTTAATCTTTAAATTTCCTTTCTTACCTGGATGGTTGTACACTGAAGTGTCTCTTGATTTTCTCAACTTCACTGAATATGAGGATTTGAATTCACGTAGACAATAAATGAAGACGATAAAAGGCTGATGAACTCCACTAATGGCTGCCTACAATCACTGAAAACAAGCGCTTATCGGATTCGTCTATATGTTCATCACAAAGTACAACGCATTCCAATGTTATTCCTTCAAAATGACATAAGCGTATCGTCCGTGCATAAGGTCTATTGTACATCAACAGAGGGGCAGATCTTCCCTGTTCGGCTCCCGCTATGAAAGTAAGGATAAGAGAGTCTCCCCAACACCTGTTGAAGTACATTTGTTCTTTAAAAGGGCTCATTGAGTTGATTTCTATAACTTCGTGAAAGGTTTAAGGGTACTACCACATGAAAATGTTTAAAATTAGCATGATTACTTTAGTTTCATACTAATAGTAAAGGAAAAAGTGAAACTTTAAAATATTGGGGTCTACTGAATTGTAATGGTTTTGTCCACAATTTGAGTTAGTGTCTGGTCACGAATTTTTACCATCAAAATGAGCCGTTCAGAACTTACTCATAAAACAGTTATTTGTACGTTGGAAATAGGTTTATCGAAGTTTGACCATTTGTCATTGGTAAGTGAAGAAAACTTGACAAGTTTGGCAGAATTTGATGAATTTCATGAACAAACTCAAGTAGCCGCATTCAGACAAATCACTGGGTATGTTGGACAAACGCTCGTTTAACTTTTTGGCAAGCGTTGCTCAGCATTCTCACTGCTCTACATAAGCCCGTTATATTTATAGACGGACGAATCCGGACAGCAAATGATAGTCTGATTTTAGTCGACCATGTCTGGGGACTACCAACTTTAATCTTTCCCTGTCCTTGCTAGCTGTGTAAACCATGGATGGTTGAACACCGATGATTGACTCTTGATTTCTTCAATTTCACTGTAATATGTGGGTTTGGAATTACATTTAGACAATAAATAAAGACGATTTAAAGCTGCTGGACCCCACTAACGACTGACTGCAGTCACTATTCACTAGCGCCGCTCGAATTTGTCTATAAGTTAAAACGTATGTCCAAATGTGCACAATTTATTTACTTTGTATCACAGGGGAACTCTCAAATTGTCTACAAAGATGAAAATAATGATGATAAATAACTTAACGTGAATGCACATACGAAGTACTGGATGCAAAATTTTTTATGAAAATTCCAATACTAGCGATGTCAAACCCTGATCATGTACTTGTCTGCAAGAATGTTTCCAACCAATCTGCCAATTGTTTCAAGTCGAGCCGACCACGGCCTTTTTCCAGTTGTGGCTCACTGGTTTGTTTTCCCTACTGCCAGGGGCGTAGCCAGGATTTTCTTGTGGGGGAGGGGGGCAAAGTCGACTCATCTTCCCCAATCTTGACCGACAGGAATATCTAAGCGGAGCGCCACCATCGGTTGGCGGGGAGCGTACAAGGAAATTTTTGGTTTTAGAAACCCCTCAGATGGCAGGAAACGGCACTTCCCGAATGTTTTATGCTGCATGTTTCCAGCCTGGAAATATGGATCTCATTTCTGAAATTTCTCAAATAATGCAAAAAAAAAAAAAAATCAGTCTATGAAAAATGTTAATACATGTTTTTAAGCGGAGCTCTACCATCGATTGGCGCGGAGTGTACCAGGAAATTTCTGGCTTTACAAACCCCTCAGATGGCCGGAAACGGCACTTCCCTAGTGTTCTAAGCAAGATTGTGTTCAGCCCGACTTCGAATTTTTCTCCGCTTCTTAATTGGAGCACTTGTCAAATATTGAGGGGCTGAACATACCTTTAGCCCCCACTTTTCCATTTTTCATCGCCGACACTGGGGTGCGGCATTTTCTTGAGGGAGCGAAGCGCGGCCCAAGTGAGGAGCCGAGCGACCGAACGGGGAGAGGACGTGGTTTTCCCCCTCCTACCCCAAGGAGATTTTGCAATTTTACATCAAAATTGAGCGATCTGGTGAACACCAAGATGGAATTTTTGGACATTTTCAATCTCGTATCAATGTTTTCCTTATTCCCTGGAGAGTTAGCATGTGGCTGTAAGAGGGTAACTGTACGAGTCAATGGGGCCCTAGGGAATTGTGTTGCACTGAAACAAAACAGCTACTCATAAGGCTTACATTGGCTAAACCGGCGGAATTGACATTTTGTTCTGAAAAACGCCAAAACTCCATTTAAATAAAAATAAAAAATAAAAAATAAAAAAAATTATGTCTGGACGGGAGTAAGTAAACCGGCGGAATTGACATTTTGTTCTGAAAAACGCCAAAACTCCATTTAAATAAAAATACAAAATAAAAAATAAAAAAAATTATGTCTGGACGGGAGTAAGTGCGAACCCCCTGGCTTCGGTCCTGTTCCCTGGGTGTCCCCCTCCCCTTTTGGAATTTTTTGCTGTCTCGAAGAGCTTACATGCAATATGGCGCTATATTTTGTTCTTTTTATACTAGATTCCAGTGTTCTCCACACGGGGGTTTTAGAGGGGCGACACGCCCTCCTAGTGAAACTGACCGCCCCTCAAAAATAGCTGCCGCTCGCCGAAAAATGCAGCTTTCATTTTTAGTTCATTGCTTCATTACACATATACAAATCATACTGGAAAAATGTGCCTTCCGTCCAGGCTTGGCGCCAGGATTTTCCGAACGAAGGGCCACTCTCTGAACGGGGGAGGGGTAGGGTGGGTAGCGACCCCAAGCCCCGACAGCCAGGATGCCATCGATGTGTTGGTGAGGGAGATTTGAAGAAAACCTGTGCACTATACCTGCCATTTCGAGCCATATACGACATAAAATTTGTATTTGCTGGAGAAAGATATTTCCGCACTGATTTAACCGTGGAAAAGCGGACGAATTTTTTTGGTTAGCCTACACTAAAAAGAATCTGTATTTATTTAAAGCTTATATAGGTCAATTGTCCCGGCATTTGGGCCCAATCGGGCACAACTTATATTGTACTTCCTTCCTCGAGTCCGTACCGCACGACTGACACAAGAGATTATTAACTAAGTTTAGCGAAATGAGATGAAATTCCAGACATGTACATTAATCAGGGCTGTAGTCGAGTCCAACAAGCTCGAGTCCAAGTCCGAGTCCAAGTCCAAAAGCTCAAGTCCGAGTCCAAGTCCAAGTCCAAGGGGCTCGAGTCCAAGTCCAAGTCCGAGTCCAGTGCTCTCGAGTCCAAGTCCGAGTCCAAGTCCAAAAGTAGTAAAACAACAATAGTATTTTCTGGTAAAGATCTAGGCCTATGGTTGCTATAGCTGTATGAAGAGGGACAAACTTGGACTCAATTCCTGATTCAAGATAGGTTTTCCTGTACTTGGAATTGGCCTGGAATGGTCCTGAAATTGGAACTGTCCCGGAATGGGTTTCAACTGGACCTGAAATCAAAGCGGAGCCCATGCACTGCAGCTGAGTCCACTTACCTGGCTAAATGAAAATTGTGCCTTTCTTACATACTAAGTAAACAGTAGCTCATATTTTTCACTTAAAATCAGCCAATTGTCTGGGAGAAATGCCCCAACCTGGGGATGTTTACAGCAGTGTATGGGGTCCTGATGGGAATGCTCAAATATACTCAGGAATTTTGTAAGTAGACAAAGTCTTTTTGTTGGGATAATGGATTTTTTAAATTGTCATGGGACTATAGGCTAGCAAGAGAAACACTTTGAAAATACAGTCTGGTCTTAAATTTGTAACCCAAAGGACAAGCTGTTTGAGAATATAGTACAATATAAAGGCTATTGGTGATTGTGCAGGAATTGCATGAAGGGTTCCCAACAGTGGGAATGCACTCAGTGCTGTAAGCAACCTGAAACCAATTTTGGGAGGGCACATCAAATATTTTTAAATAACAGAGGCATCAGCAGGGCTTTAATGATAGTTTGTTAGTCAGACAGAGTTTTACGGCCCAGTTTCCAACCTATTGGTTCAAGTCAAGCCTGTCTAAAGCTATACTGCAGACATCTGGTTGTATGGACAATCCCTTAGTAGCTGCTCTACTAGCATAAAGCCCACAAAGCTATCTCTGGACAATTCCATATATGCATGCAAAATCAGCTGCCATATTGCCCATTTGTCTTCATGAATATCATGTAGTACAGCACACATATATATACAGAGGCTAATGAAAGTTGCACATATGTTTCTTGTTAGGACCAACAACAAAACAACATTGTCACACTGTACTGTACATTATACTGTTCAAAGCATTGTATGTATACAGTATTGACATACAACCTGTAAATGATCGGACTCGCAGATGGCCTGACAAGTTATTTAGGTAACTTTACCGGCCACCATATTAGCTTTACTTGCTAGTTTTTTACCTGGCTGTGTCTAGTCCATGGGAAGCATGAGGTGGAGCAATTGTTCCAGCAAGGTGGAGGAGGTATGAGGATGAAAACCATACAACTTGTCAACAGGCTAGGCAGAAATTCGAATAGGCCTATGTACGTAATGACGTAGTAATTTAGATAATGAAATAACATAGTAGGCCTAGGTCTAGGCCTATGTACAACTGCGTTGGTTTGGCAGCCGGTTCAATAGTGTTAGTGGCTCTAGAAGGTATGATGGTCTCATTAGAACTTAACCAAAAAACAGAAAATGAACAAAGCCACAAAGGCAACTTGGCTTTAGTCGAATATGCATAACTTCCAGGTCAATTATAAGGTATGTTAAAAATATAGTGTAAATTGTTCGGAAGCCTTGTCAATAGATCGCTCACACAATTTTCTCGCAGAACTAGTGCCACCTGTACAAACTCTCTGGGGCATAACTGTAATTGCTATACCTACCACAGTAATTAATTTTTTTTGGTTGTGCCCCCAATACTGTGACCTGCATCTAAGTAGCACTGTAACTGTGTGATGCAAAAGGCCTAGGAAGGTTACCATTACTAATTCAGATCATGCAGGTCTAACATTTGTTTGAAATGGGTTAGATGTATGTGAAGAATGTCTGTGAAGTTTGATGGTTTATTTTGTGACATTGACAATTACCTTCCTGTAGGCCTAGGCCTTTAGCTACAAACTCTCCGTGTTGATCCCCACATGATGCAAAAGCCCAAAGTTGCCTAGTTAACTGGTCCACCCAAAGGTGCTTCAGTCCAGTGCGCAACTAACTTTGTGCAGCTGGGCAACTGATTTTAGTAGCAAGCCTGTTAATTTCCAAGTACTAGGAGGCGGAAAGCCGGACTACCATAGATATACCCACATACATTGATCAGGAGGTCTCCATGTAAATATGCACATGCATGTACAACACAGTATGGTACACAGCAGCTCTGGAACAGCTAGACCACCTGACCACTCTGCCACTCCATGACCCCACATAATGCATCACCCCATGATTATAAACCCTCATCAAACTGTTATGGTAAACAATGTTCCAGAAATAAAGGGCAAGCGCAGTTGCCGCAAATATTATTTTGAAGCAACAGCTTAAATGTCACAATAATCCCCTTATTTCTTTTCAAAGCATCTTTTATAACATTTTAGGACCCGCTCCATATTGCATACTCAAGGTAAACTAAGCAGTTACTCTTACTAAATTTCACATTTGAGTACAAAAAATACTGTAACATATAATAACATATAATTCCAAAGAGTCATCTCATGAAACAGGACAGTATACACTACTTCAAGTCGGGGTGACTGCTTTTGCCTTATATGTTGTAAAATTTAAACTCTATTGTTGTGGATGTACCTGACTTACATATTGTTAGTATTGCAAACTTCATATGAAGATTCAGCAGAAGCCAATTGACAGGTTATTTAAAGACCTATGTTACAGTATCCCAAAATAATTAACAAAGGCAATAATTTCCTTTGTAGAAGTAGCAAAATGAGCAGCTGTGAAACCCATGCAAACTTTTTGTAAAATTTGTGTGAAAAAAAAAAGAAACAGGATGCAAAAAGTATACAGGCCCATCTTTGTAATCCACAACAACAAAGAAAAGGATTTCAGAAGATTTACTGACAATGCTGCAAGGCACAAGGCACAGCCAGACCATGTTCATTGTTGCTAATTTAACTATTTTTAGGAGTCTCATATGCCTTCCCTAGCATTTTTATGGCATTTGTCTAATTTTTGTGGGACAAGGAAAATTGTAGGGTTGTTCCCCAGAGCATGGCACTGAAAGAAGAGTACCATGTTGTAGCTGTTTTATGTTAAACACTGTTTACATAATATTATGCAAGAAACAAACTTCATGCGAATCATGTTAACAACTGGCATGTGACACTTGAAAATTATCAAGTTACATAAAGATATGCAGGCCAATATAGTCCTGTATACTACATTAAGGATAATAAAGCCCAAGTATATGTTGAGTGCTGGGGTTTTTGGTGGATCGATCATGAAATTATAAAGAAATTTAAAGAATCAGAGAAAATGGCTGCAGGACTTGAAGGACTCGACTTCGAGTCCAAGCCAAAGTCCAAGTCCAGAGAGCCCGAGTCCAAGTCCAAGTCCAAGTCCAGAGACCCCGAGTCCAAGTCCAAGTCCGAGTCCAAAAAAAGTGGACTTAAGTCCGGACTCGACCTCGAGTCCGGACTCGAGTCCTACAGCCCTGACATTAATCCATTTATTCTACTTATTAATTTACTTGAAAAGATGGAAAGGGTTTGTACTTTATTAGCTCTAGGTAAGGGAACTGAGGAAGAGTGTGCAAAGCGTACCGAACATTTTGGGTTTTATCGCAGAAATAACTCTTTTGAAAGCCAGAATAACTAAACCGACCATGGGAAGGCGACAGATTATTCCCGACAGGGGGTGGGCCATGCCAGCGACCACAAGTTCCGATAGCCCCTATGTCCAGGGGGTGGTGAGAAGGGAATATGAAGGAGCCTAACTATCCCATGTCATTGAAGCCTGGGGCACATTTTGCACAATATCACTTAATATTTTAAAAGCCGAGTCGCGCTCTGATAGTGTTCTTTTGAGTCTGAATCGTGAAATTGCAAAGCGCGCGAAAATTTTTGGTAGGCTTACAAAAATAACATAGCCTATGTAATCATTAAGAACAAAAAGAAAAAAATAGAAACTATAGGGGTTGTAGATCGTATCGGGGATAACATACATTGTGTCGAAATCACCTGGAATACCCGATAAAATAGCCAAACTATGCTCCGTGAGTCGCTCACCAACTGACCTATCGCATGACACACACAAGAGTACAACAACTAGGTTTTGTGATATGGGATGAAATTTACGAACTCTACATAACCTGTGTACTGTGCCTACCCGTTACTTGGTAAGGTTGACAGACACTCCCTAGATATGTGGAATGGAAGCATTGAAAAAACTGGAGTGAGTCCACCAACGCGCGTAGCGCGCCGAAAATTTGGGGTTCTTATTAGGGTAATAGTCCCTTGGGAGCAAAAAACAGGTAAACCATCGAGGAGACTAGTCGTCGTCGGGGACTGCATACTTAATCGTAACGACTAAGAGCCCCCCCCCCCGAAAAACTGTAAAAAATACCCCCGATTCCCTCCCTCCTCTTGCCGTTTATCTTTTTTTTTAATTTTTTTTTTTTTTTTGGGGGGGGGGGGGAGAGGGCCTCTCCTTCATTTTTTCAACATCGCCCATCGCGCCCCCAAAATTTCTGTGGGGGGGGGGGCACTCTATCCTCCTTGTCCAACCCCCCGCTGGCTACGCTAGTGCCCTACTCCATTGCTTAAGCTGAGCACCAAGCACCATGGCAGTAGGTTCCATTTTTAAAGTCTTCGGTATGACCCGGCCAGAACTTGAACTCCCGACCCCCGACTGCAAGCCAGATGCCCCGCTAACCACCTGACCATGCAGTCGATCGTACTGCTCTTGAAGCATCGAGCAAGAGCTGCTTTCACAATTTGCAACATAATTATGCTACAATCATATACTTCAAGTCTTAACTAACAAACATGATCTGTCATCGTAGTCTTTCATTGTGATCGGTCAACTTTTTGAGCAGGTTGTCTTGGTTTTTATGCCTAAAACGTTACGAAATTCTCATTCAAGTTATGAACACAACAATTTGTGTTTATATTGATTTGACCGACACTTCTGAAATGTGTTTTTTTAAATTCTGATAAACATAAGCTTTGTAAGGAAAATCGATGTGCTGAAACAAAATGCTTATTTTCGTTGTCAAACTTTGACTGTCCCTTTAAGCTCTACTCGCTATAGTTTAAACATAAAATTTAGAATACCCAAACGGATATAATATTTCTTTATAAACATTTTTTGGTAAATAAATTATTTTTATCTCCTGCTTTTCGGGGTACAAATGAGCGATAATAACGTACATGATCTTGTTCCCCGAGGCTGAAGTTGAAGACATATGCAACTATAAGCTCTCAAACCAACTGAAAGTGAACACTATGGTTTAAAAATTAAACAAGTTTTAAAATTGAAATGAATTTCTTCATATGTTTTTTCCTCATTTCTATGAGCTCTGCCTATTTTCTTTAGGATTCGTGTTTACAAGAGAGAAAGAGAAAGAGAGAGAGACTGGGGAGAGAGCTAATTTAAAAATACCCGCACCCTACTATTTGACACACTTGCGATGAGTAGTTAGTTCATGCATTGGCACGGAGTATGTGCTTGACTTAGAGTGTCATGTTGTGACAAAAATACCAACCTAACTAGCGTGTGTGTGACAAAGAGTCAGGCTGGCTTTTCCATGTGCGAGCATATCATATTGTATTACATCGTATACAATTTTGTCAAAAGTATTGTGCAAATAGAGCTGCCCAGATAGGAATAGCAAATTAATTTGAAAATAGAAGTTGTTTATCACAGCATGTTCAAATGAAAGCACCAGTACACATTTCCACAGTTTTACACTTGGAGAATTAAGTATGTATGTCTGATGTTGAGGAACACGAGCCATAACCACGTGAGGTTGAAAGTTCGTGATCAAGGAGTCCATTAGATGCAATGGGAATGAATGATTCTTCGGAGTCAATTTCATGAACTTTACCAACTTTTTGGCAAAGATATTGTCCTAAGAAAAAACCGATAACTTTGCCCAAAATACCAAAAGCAATCCCAACGACAATGTCTAATAACAATGCTTTGTTGTATAACTCTGGATGGTTTCTGAGCACACTAAAAATAATTGGTATGTGGGTATAGTACAGACCAATAGTACAGATTAGTTCAATAAGACCTTCGCCTACTCTTCGAATGAAGTCGAGGCGTTCAATTCCTTTATTTTTCCATATTTTCCAGAGTCGCCACATGATGAATGCAAACATTAGTAGTTCAAGCACTAGAACTAGTACTACTTCAACGAGTTCAGACTTATGAACAGCCGTTTTGTTCACAACTCTGCTTGTTATGTTTACTCCATCAGTTTGATTTCTGACGGGTATGCAAAAACACCCATCAAGGGAAGATGAAACCAGGGCAGCAATGGCGATAATGATTGCTCTTAGAACAAAGAAAGCAAGTTCCGTCTTTAGCCAACTCGCTTGGAAGCTCCTGAGACGACCCGTTTTACAAAATGAAATAACGTGCTCGCAGTTATATGTGAAGAGACGATAGTTTTTATCATGAAGTTTAGCGTCCGCTCGATCGAAAACAAGTTCCGTTGGATTTTCCCTTTCTACAGAGGAGTTATACGTAACCTTATAGAGAGTACCAGATTCCTTTGAAAAGTCCAAATTTGTTCTTTGCTGCACCTCTACATTAAAACCAAGCCTTTGATCGTTTTTCGTGTCAAAATGTACGACATCGTAAGTGTATCGTCCAGTCTTTTTTCGGATGAGTTGGTGATGCCAAACGACCCAAGGTCGATGCCACATGATATGATCACCTGGCTGTAAGCTATCCATCGCTGACGAGTTGCGTTCGATCATCCTCCTTTGCGGAATAGTCATCAACAAAAACTCGAAGAAATCAGTCACAAGTCCGTCACGAGGTACTTTTCTAGTCAGCGTTGAGAATTGGGTGGTGCTTATATTACAAATAGTACTATTTTCGAAGGTTACGGTCATGTTCTCAGAGTCAACCACCCGTACTTCCACCTTGTCGTCTTCTTGGAATTTCCCAGTGCTATAGACGTTTGTGTCCAGCCACTCTGCGTGACAGTTTTTGCAGTACATTCCTACAACTCGCTCATTTGCATGGTTTGTGCCGCTCTTTAGATACGCTCGGAAGTTGTGTTGTGTATCATCGCAGCATATCGGCAGAGGGGACGATGGGTCGCGTGCTAAGGTCTCGGACGAGAAGATGAACAACGGTTTTGTCCCATACAGATCACCGACCTGGTCCCGCTTGAAAACCTGTGGAAAATAATTAACATAACATAAAATTAGCATTTATTCATGAACTAACACAGGTTATATTTCTCTCAAATACAGGACCAAGCCTTGTTCACCAGATCTGAGTCATGTTAAAGACTTCATTCATATATTATATCACCGAGTTCATACAATTTAACACACTCAGATATTTGTGTCAGTGTGTAGTTACATCTCGTTTAACTAATTAACTCATTAGGCCTACCTAATTCGCTTGGAGAAAATGCGTATCAAATCAGCAAATGCATTCAAAAGATTTGATAACTGATCAGATACGCTTTAAAGTCCGTGTAACGTGAGTGGAGGGTTCTTCTGCGTGCATATCGTATGCTTCATTGGTTTCCTCTAAAATGACGTAGCGTGACGTCATTGCATTAAACAAAATCCTGTTCTAAACTACTAATCACTGCACGCTTGGCACGGTTCCTGTCTATTTGGAAGATACGTAGGTGTTGTGAGGATTTGCTGCCAACTCCCCCAAATAAACTGCTCTTCAAATACATGCTTTTGCTGGGACAAAGGTGCTGAAAATGTCGTGGAAGGGGCTCAAAATTGGAAGTGGTCACATTCGGAAATGTGACAATGCTTTGTCATGCACTTTGCACATGAACAGTTCATTGTACTGCTCTTGCTAGGAGTCAATACAGCTTGAATAACCCAGTACCTTTGTCTCTGTCCCATAAACACAACGCTAAAGGCGAACTTGAACAACAATCGGGCCATGACCTATATTCTTTTGATTTTTAGGACTCAGACGGCTGAAGTTGGCTTTCTGAGTTTTGGTCCAGCGGTGGACAAAACAGAAAGTCCGTTTTTCAACACATTCATTTTCAAGGTAAAAAGCACCAATCCAGTAGAAACGGTTTTGAGTACGGGAGTACTGTCCAATCTAGGACTCAGAAGTTAAGCCCTGTCAAAGTATTTACGGAACTCACTCAAAGCAGGGGGCCGAGCTAATATGAGGATCAATCTGAAGACGTCTGTTCGTCTTTGAATTTTCCGTGGAGGAAGTTATTTCCTTTTTTGTTGTTGTCCTCACATTTGTCGGATCGGTTAGTTCATTAAGTGGTTATAATGAAGAAGATTGAAGTTCAATTGAAGCAGGGGATATTGGGATACGGGGGATAAAAGAACAGCGAGCTCAACTGCACGTGTATGAGTGCATGAGTAGTCGTTTTATGGAATACGTTTTTATATTTTGTCGCTGTCTTTCGTTGGTTAGGCATGTACCGAACAATTTTCATGTCAGAAGTAGGCTTTTTAATCCTTTCATTTGCACTGCTGATGTTTTCAAACAAAACATAGCCTGCAGGAAGTCTAACCACATCACAAAAGTACGCAGTCACCATTCTTTAAAATCTTCAACCTATATATACGGTAATAATATTCACAGAGATTGTACAAGGTACCGTGCCTTAAAGTTATGACACTCTTGCTCGCGTAGCGAATGTATTGTGCTCCTGCGAAGGTACCTGCTAGTCAAATTTGGTTCCAACAAAACCCTGTGTACAATAATAAATAGTGTTTATGTATTCAGAAATGATTTATACTGTTAGGATAAAGTTCCATAGTCTTCAGGCAGACTCCTTTTCAGGCTAAGCCGCTGCAGCTCGTCCTCAGGTCCTTAACTGAGCCTATTTTGCAGCAATGAGCTTAACGAAAATACTGCTGCTCCGCGGGTATTCCAGACTCGAAATATGGCATGAAGAGTTAGATAGAGTTTTACGACCCAATTTCTAATCAATTGGTTCAGGACACTTCAGGTAGAGCCGACAACGACTCCATTGCTTATGTTGAGCACCAAGTACAATGGCAGTAGGTTCCGTTTTTAACGGCTTCGGTACGGTATGACCCAGTCAGGACTCGAGCTCCCAACCCCTCCAAACTGCAAGTCGGATGCTTCAACCACTTGACAATTAATGCAGTCGGCATGAAGAGGATTAGAACGCGGTGTCGCGGTATCGAAAGGGATCTCGAACCTGCACCGATTCGAGGCCAGTGATTTCCAGTCCGATGGAACTTACATGATAACTTAGTGTGTAGCCTATCTCAAGTCTAGAATTTCAAAAATATATGTTCTAGAAGTGTTACGAGACGACATCAACCAGATTGAATCCACGGACGAGCAAGTGGAGAGTTCTAGAAAGTGCTAGCATCGGTGTTGTCTGAGTCTCGAGCATATTCAACGGGTAACCCCAGAGAACATTCGCACAGTTACTGGAAACTACTGTATGATGAATGGCCTAATAATAGCCAACTTGTGATTATGGGTTACTGAGCCCAGAACGTTCGCTGATTGTTTTGTACGAGATCAAACGAGACGTTTCCATAAGAGTAAGTTCCAGACTTTTTTGGAAGAACTACCAGATATATAAAAGGTCATGCAAGCAGTGTGACAGAGAGAGAAGAGAACAGAAGATACACAGATAATACAGAGACCAGACGCCTGCCTCGCCGCTTAACGCTGTAATTGTGTCGCCATTTACTAAGTCTATAGTCTTCATCTTGCCTTCGCGGAACCGAGTCCTACGCTGTGCTGCTGTACAATCGACGCTACCAACACTACCCCTTGGACAAAGAGTGATACCTTAAGCTGTAAAAGATTGTAAGTAGATTTAAGATTAATTGTTGTAAATTTAAGGAAGTAAGAGGTGAATAATAATTAAGTTGTTGATTTTAATCTCGCTCTTCTGTGGTCTTTCGCTGTTATTGGTTTGAATTGCGACCAAGCCGTAACAGAAGTTTCAAAATGAATCTTATTCATCCATCTCCCCATTATCATAGCTTTTTCTACTGTTGAGAAATTAGGTGCTGTTTGATTGTTGTATAACTCACATTACCTGCTTTGTTTCTCTTTGAAAATAAAACATTTTTGTATGACCTTTAATGCTTCCTGTTTTCTTGCTTAGCCTGATTTATACAATTGGTTTGTTTAGTCAGGTTACCTCATAACAGTAAGATAGATAATGATCATATTTTGATACAAAGTGCAGCATCTTCCCGAAAAACAAGGAAATACAAAGATTATAATTTGAATAGTGCATCAATGACATCACAAATTTTGTGCAATGTTCCCCTTCAGATTGTGTTAATAAACTTCAACATTTTATATCTCGGCCCAAGAACGTCCTACAAAGCTGGGGGTTTGACTCCATGTTTGGATTCAATTTGCATGCTCTGTAGTATAATATTTTTGAAATATTTGACTTGAGGCACACTTTAAGATCATTGTTAATTATTGTACACGCTCTGAGTGTATAATCACTTCAAGAGTGATGCGAGGAACCATGGGGTGAAACATTTGAACCGAATGAGAGTCATTCTCATTCTTTTAGAGTGAATATTCAGTATGAATTTTCAATCCATCCCTAATTTGAGGTTCACTCTTCTGGATTTAGAGAACATGTAAAGATCAGAAAATGGAGAAAGGCAAACTTTCTGGGTGGACACTTTAGTATTAAAGTGACACCAAAATGAACCATAAATAAATTGAATGCCTAGAGTATAATAACTTCATGAATGGCTAAAACGTGTCTATGGCAGGCTCAACTGTAGTTTAAACTTACTGAGTGAAATTACCTAGGAAATGAGCCACTTGGACTGAGAATACATCATCCTAATTCGGAGAGCACTGCCGTACTGCGTAATATTAGTAGACCCTATATGCACGGCTCGTGGCATTGAACTCTATGAGCCATTGTAGGTGCATGCGTGATATATACGGTATACTGTGTCTGTGTGTTTGTGTCAGAGCTTTCAGATGTCCAAGAAAGAGGCACTTTAATGAAAAAGAGATCGCAAATTTATGTGGGTCACAATTTTTTATTCGGAAAGAGGCTCGTTGTTTCACTCTTTTCATTGTAAACACAAATGAGCAAAAGCAGTTTCTGAATTCACTGAGCACGTTAGCCTTAACATTTGTCTAACACTTGACTAACATTCGACTTATGAACTAAGTTTTGACAAGGTTTGACTGATATTGTTCAGTCCATCGTTGCGTTGCGAAGTTAGTAAGTTATCATTACAAATTAGTCAAACATAAGTGACTAACTTGGTTAGCCAATCCAGCACGGACGTAAAATTCTTTGAACTTTGGGGAGATAGTTTGAATCTTGACAAACCACGGGAAGCGAACACGGTGAGTGCAAAACGCGAAGCCCATCCAGAGGTCTAGGGGTCCCTGGTGGGTCCAGGGGCGAAACACTGGCGGGTTCATGGGACGAAACCCCCAGAAGCTCCTGGGTTTTAACGCCTCAGAGGCCCCGGGACCTGGGCATTGACATATACATTTAGGAAAGACTCTTTTGAGCACAACACTATTTAACAAGTTGCACTGGAGGACTGGAAGTGAGCAAGAGCAACAATGTAATGTAAAACTTAAAAAGACAGGTATCAATTCGTAGAGTTATAACCCCGGCTACTAGAAATTGAATTCCCGTGCAAGTTAACTTGATATAACCAGGTTATCTGCAACTTTATTCCTGTAAATACTGGAAAAGCCTATAAACAGATGAATACATAAAAGTTAAGCTGGCTTTTGCAGTCATTCTACAGAGATGAGACGATGAAGTTCATAAATTATCAGCGATATCTTCAAAACATCTAGTACTTAGGGGGTTGTCACAGTGAATAAATTGCGTTTGTAAAAAGGATTGTGAAATATTAAACAGTGAAACGTTCGAACTGTGTTGTAACATGCCTTAATCCAATATATTATTATCAATACCTCAAACAACTCGTAACCGATTTTAAATACGTACATGGTAATAATTACAATGACCATCCCATAACTATAATATTGAGGGGATGTATCCCCCCCCCCCTCCCCGTGATTTGCTCCCATGTAATTCAGACACCGTTTTGATTAAATTGTGTTCCAAGTTCAAAGGTGTTGAAAAACCTCATCATTTCCACCCTATAGGCCTACTCGGCACTCCTGACTTTTGATGTAAAAAATGCAATTGAAATCATCGAAGGGTAAAATAAGACATCAGTATTGCTTTTTAATGGTTTCCCTCTAGCCTACCATAAGATATAACTGTCTAAATATGAACACTATTAAAATGCAAGAGCAGTGGTCATAAATTCATTTTAAAACAAAAGCTCATCCTTACTCATTTCTTCTTTTCTATCATTTTAAGTGTACCTCAAGTCAAAAAAATCAAAAATACATATAAAAGAGCATAAAATATGAATTCCCACAATCTAACTCCCATCTTCATAGGACATTCCTGAGCTGAGATATAAAATATTGAAGTTTATTCACTCAACTTAAAATGGTATATTGCGCAATAAATTTGTGATGTCATTTTCGTACCACTCAAATAACAATCTTTGTATTTCTGAAAATCACTGCACCTTGTTCCAGGATGTGATATCACTCTTTGTCTTACAGGGTGACATAATTAATTCAGCGTACAACATGCTCTGCAAGTAAAACAGGAAGTGTTCAAGTTCATAAATACAATTTTAATTTTAAAGGGAAACAAAGCAGGTTATGTGAGTTGCACAACAAGAAAGTCACAAATTATTGCGCAATAGACCAATTCGTTTTAAGCGAATAAACTTCAACACTTTATATCTCAGCTCAGGACTGAGCTATAAAGATGGGAGTTAGAGTGTTAGAATCAATTTTCTCTCTCTTAAATATATATATATATATATATTTTAATTTTTTTGACTTGAGGTACACTTTAAGTACATTACATTGTATTTTAAAACTTATAATAGGCACATGTCCGATTTGAATGGAAATTTCAGCACACTAAATAGATTTAGTTTTTTTCTCACATATATGTGGAAATAAGATTTTTGCGCAAACTTCCCCTTTAAGCATGCATGTTGCACAAAGATGGTTTATTAATTACACCACACCATAAGAGAAAGAGTGCTATGACACACAAGGTGCAGTAACTTTCAGAGAAACCAAGAAATTCAAAGGTTGTTATTTGAGTTGCACAACAATGACATCACAAATTTTTGCGCAATACATGTACCATTTTATGTTGAGTGAATAAATTTCAACATTTGATAATTCGGCTCAAGAATGTCCTATAAATATGAGAGCTAGACTGTCAGAATTCATTTTTCATGCTCTTTAACATTTAGTTTTGAATTTTTGGAATGAGCTACACTTTAAATGTTGCGTATCTAACGTAATCTTCATAAATTTCTCAATTCAGTGAGTAAATGTTGTCACATGATTCTTAAGAGCCAATCACCAAATAGGATACACTTGTATAGGCTATTCAAATAAGGTGATTGTATTTCCCTTAAAAAGCATCAACATTCATCCCAAACTACATTTTTTGTCGTAGTTGACGGTAATTTTAATTGGCGCAGCACTTTGGTTGGCAGCAATTTAAAAAATACTGTGGTTCGTACTACATGATATGTTTGATACCGAGAGTATGTTCTGATCACGCACTGGATCTTGTATACTCACGCTGAAACAATACACTGATATTGTGTTGGGATGATGATGAGTTTTAGGCAGTCGTGAAGGGGGCTTTATGTATAAGCAGGTTTGAAGAATTGGAGATCTCTGGAATGAAGATTTGGCCTTTAATCTTCCATCTCAGATTGCCTTTGTTGGCAGAGCAAACTTTACCCAAAGTCCCAGCAACTCCTTGACGAAGTAGTCAAACAAATACCCATGAAGGAGATGTGTTTGCAGAAAGGACGTTACACTTTCGTTTAAGTTTTTTTGTCTCTATGTTGTCGCTCCTCAGTGAACGTGCACTATGAGTACCCACCTTACACTTTCGGTTATAACATTCAATAGACTTCAAATCAGTCTGCAACAGGACATCGTTTTTAAAGTTAATTGATTGTGGTTTTCCTGTATGGATTTCAAGGGTACATTAAAACATGAGTCCCTGTTTTTATGGCCTGTTTTCCTTCTTTACTGAACAATAATTAAAAAAAAAAAAAAACAGGAAAGAAGTCTTTACGAGAATGATTAAGTAAAATGGGCAGCCTTTTAGGGAGGGAATGATGGAGGACAGGTGCTCAGTCCACATCAACTAAATAAAACCCTATGATTTCATGTGTCATTGGTACAGAAAATACATTATTTCTTTGGGGTAGAGACTTGATTGAGATGATCCCCAGATATAAGATGTTTAGCGTCTTCTTTTTAAGGCGACCCAACGACCTATAGCATGACGTACACCACCAGGGGCGTGAGAAGCCAGGGAGTTGCATTACAGAGGTGCAAGTTTGGACTTTTCGCTGTCCTGTGGGTCCAAATGATATATTAAACACAACTTAAAGATTGTGTCCATATGTAAGACAAACTAAAGACTGATAGCGGGCCGGATGCAAGTCTGTTATCGTCTCTTGAGTCCAGGAATCTTGAATCTCTATCAATTAACGCCTTTAAGGTTGCAAGAACTCAGATTTGAACAACAGAGCCGACACTGAGACGAAAATTGTGAAATAAATGAGATCAGTTTTGAAACTCGACGTTATCACGTTGTTACTCTGAAAGCTGTGTGGAATCACCAAAAACAACGAAACACACTCTGTAGCTATTGGTATTATTTCCCTTCGTGTGTCAAATGATACAATTCTTGCAACTTATTTAGATTTAACGGAAGCTGTTCCTGGGCAGAAGGTCTGAATGCTTACAGGGTATAGATAACGACTGTAATAATTGTAATCAAAGGAACTTTCAGGACGAAAGCAAGGACTCAATAGGGAACCTCGATCTACTTCCCTTATTACCGCATGACATAATCAAATATTTTTATTGGACAGTTACCAGCTTTGACAATCCTACCTCAAGTCAAAAGTTTCAAAAACTTTTTATTTAACAGCATTAACAATGAATTCTAACAGTCCAAATCACATGACGTTCTTGAGCCGAGGTTCCGTATAAAATTTTGAAATTAATTCACCTAAAACAAACCAGTCCTTTGCGCAATAATTTGTAACTTTCTTGTTGTACAACTCACATCACCAGCTTTTTTCCTTTTAAAAATTATGTTTTTTGACCTTGGGCACTCTTTGTTTGCTTGCAAAGCATGTTGCACAGAAAGAGAGCTTCATTAATTACATCAACCCATAAGAGTAAGAGTGCTATTACAACGTAGCACATGGTACAGTTACTTTCAGAAACAAAAAAATACAGAGATATTAATTTAAGTATAGTACAACAATGACATCACAAACTATTGCGCAATGCACATTCTAACTAGCGTGGATAAACTTTAACACTTTATATCTCGCCCCATGAATGTCCTATGTATAAGGAGTTAGACTGATAAAATTTATTTTCCATCTGTTTTATACATATTTTTTGAATTTTTTGACTTGAGGTACAATTTAAAGTTACCTTAATTTTGACGGACAGCATTATCACTCATGCACGCACGAACAGTTTAAAGAAAACATGTCCTTTTCGGTGCTTCATGATAGTGTTACACTGTGACTGGGCTCTATTTAGTACTTTTGATTGATTACCGTGTGCATGAATAAAAAAGTATTTTTCCGTAGTGAAGTTTAAAATAATGCGTAGGAAGGGATTTACAAGCACCCATGACGGCTTTGAAAAACTGAACAGGAACAGGGCGAGAGCAGTCAGCACAGCTCGAAGTAGTGCAGTTGACTATACTCTTTCATGATGGGCTCTTTAGAGTTAATCCCTATGTGACAATATTTCCTCCTCAAATCTGAAGTTAACTAGAAATAACTGCTCGGTTTACCTTGTGTATATGCAGCACTCATGAAATATTATGAAAGATACATTTATGAGAAACAAAGAAGAAAAATGTGAGATTTAGCTTTTGCTTCAAAATAAGTTTTGGGGAACTGCTATTGTCCTTTAAATCATATGACTATGAGAAGATAGAAAAACAAGGATTTTGTACCAAATATTGTGATGCATGAATCGTTACGGTGACTTTTCCATACAGTGTGACTGCTGAACCGTGAATGTACTATATACTGGTTGTTAATAGAACACTGAAGCAACAACAATTATTCCCCTATGGTTCCGTCTCACTGGCAAATTTCCTGTGGAACAGTGTCTTATTACCGTACATTCCAAACTGTATACGGCACTTCAGTTTCAAAAACTGGTTCATAATGGTTTCAAGTTGTGGTACTGTAGTGACGATTGTTTAAGTGTTAGTTTAATGTAGTTTTCCTATTGTTTTGTATTTTTATTTTTTCTTACTGTTTAACGTGTTTTTCTATATTTGTTTTATACTTTATGGGATGAAACTGCACCAATTCCTTCAATAACAGAAAAGATTCTTTTAGCTTACATTTTATATACAGGCCTAACTGAGGCAACTGAAACCTACATTATAGCTGTTAACCGTTAAGGCCGAGTCTGCACTCCACAGGTAGATCAATCTCCAGAATTGTATTCCAGTCTTGTAATAAACAGTTCAGAGTGAGAACTGGTACGGTAGTATATGTCGAGAAGAGTAACTTAATTGTCAATAACCTAATAAGAGAAAACGTATAATAGCGGAGAGCGAAAAATAAATAACCAATGGGTTTGCTGCATATCCCCTTTAAGTCCCCGATGACTTAAAGGGGATATGGCATACACAAAAGCACCTCTCTGTTCAAACTTACACAACCCTAGAGTTCTAAACGAAGTTTGTTATTGCAAATTTAATTGTCATTCATTCAAACAGTGTACATTGCCTCAGGTTGGAAAGGGAGCCCATAGGTAAGTTAGTAAGTAAGTTAGTTAGCTAGTTAGTAAGTCAGTCGGTCGGTCGGTCGGTCGGTCGGTCGGTCGGTCGGTCGGTCGGTCCAGTATTCAACCTATTAGTTCAAGTCGGGCCGGCCACGGTCTTTTCCCAGTTGTGATTCACTGGCTTGTTTTCCCTACTCCACTGCGTATCCGGAGCATCACGCACAACGGCATTAGGTTCCATATTTAGAGTCTTTGGTATGACTCGACCTGGGGGGATAGAACCCGGGCATTCCGCGTGAGAGGCGGATGCCCGTAGGGTTGGTCAACATTGATTTGTATAGTCAATGGGGTTCACAATTATTGTAAGCCAATACATTATGTGTGCAGACAACATGCACTGCCTCAAACAGAGAGCTCTGATTTTGAAAAACAGCTCCCTGCCTCAAACAACCTCAATTTCACTCGTCTTTGCCTACCATGTGTCTGTCTTGGTACCTGTTCTCAGGGTGTTGTATGGGCGTCCTCTGAAAAAGCCTTTTGAGCCGGGGGTTGAGGGGAGGGGGAAAAGTTTTGATAGGATAGAATCAGGGATACCTTTAGCCAAATGAGAACTATTACAAAGTAGGGTGAGATAATAGATGCCGGCCACCTTAAAAGTGGCCATATTTAAGCCCCGCTCCCCTGGAAAATCGAAAGTTTAAAAAGACCCCTCTTCCGCACACACAGAAAAGTAACCTTTTTTGTGATATCGATGAAACTTGCCAGCATGAGAAATTAAAAAAAAAAAGAAAATGATATCTCTCACAATCATAGAAAGTACTATCATGTTTAGCGTTCCGGGAGACACTAGGCAAAACTATGGTGGTAGCAGGTCGTTTAGTCCCCTTGTCGATTCGACTCTAACCAGTTTGCCTGATCGTTCTCCCCTTGACCAGCTTACCCGAAAGTGTTTGATCGAAATAAACCGACAGGGGGAATGCTGTTGTGATACTTGTCAATCTTATTTTTCAAGATGATGGAAGATGTTGCAAGAACATTATGAAACTGTCTTTGGTTAAATAATGACAAAAACTATCACCTCTTTCCATCGTACATGTACTTACATATAGAATCGACAAAACACATGGGCGTCCGCAGAAATGTTTACAGGGGGGGGGGGCAAGGTCATTCATGGATGATTGAATTGTGTACACTATCTAAGCGGAGCGCCACCGTCGGTTGGCGCGGAGCGAACAAGAAAATTTTGGGCCTTACAAACCCTCCAGATGGCCGGAAACGACACTCGGCGAGTGTTATAAGCTGCATGTACCCAGCCCTGAAACAGGAATTTCATGTCTGTAATTTTTAGATTTTTAGAATTTTCAATGTAAAAAATTGTTGAAGGGAAGTCTGCCTCTCTGTCACGGCCTCGCACGCCTATACACGATAAAACTTACGCTGTCAAACAGCCTATATAGGCCTATATCCGTTACCCAATTATGAATCATAACCCCCCCCATATTCACCTTGTATATACCAGTTACACATCCGCGCGTCGCCACTTGAGATCAGCATGGGACTAAACCAAGACCAACATTCATCAATAGTCGGATGCCATATGCACACTACAAACCTGACAACTAGTACAATTTTGGCATAGTTTTTACAATTATAAATTTCCAATAGATGTCACGAATGATGGTCCCCAAATTACGATTTCACTATTCAGCATACCATCTTCTCTTTTGCTATTCCTGGTCAAATGTCCGCATATTTCACGAGTAGAAAATGACGCTGTGAGTGAAGATATTTTGATGATGTATTTTTAATTTTTTTCTTATTTCAATTTTTAATTAATTTTTCACAAGTTTGATTTTCCAGGGGGGGCAAGTGCCCCCTTGCCCCCCCTTCCGGACAAATGAGAAATGAAATGAGAACTGTGATATTTAGCTGTTGCTTCAAAATAAGTTGGAAGGGGGGGCTGCTCTTGACCTTTAAGTAGTGAAGTTCACTGTCTTGTTTCCTGATTGCCTATGGAGAGGCATGTGACATACCGGTATTTTTTCTCCCCAAATGTGAAATTTATACTTAGAGTAGCCTTCTATAGCTGTTTGGAAGTATTTGAATATGCAATATTGAAGCCTAAAATATCAATAAAGATATTTTGAAGAGAAATAAGAAGAAAATTGACAGCGATTATTTAGCTATTGCCTCAAAATAAGTTGGAGCTACTTTTCCTGCCTAAACGTCCCCTCCCCCCTCCGGCCTAATTTTGTTTCTGCGGACGTTCGTGCTTAAGGCTTTCTTGACCTGTAAATCATGAAATAATGAAAATCGTTCGAATATTGCCCACCAGTTTCTCAGTACAAGCACGCCGGCCATGACCCGGGCTTTGGCATCCTAGTCCCAGTGATACTAACTTTATTCTACTAACAACCTACCTCGGATAATCGGGTATTGAAGAAAAATTCAATAAAAGTACTGAGACGGTTGTTAGACTATGGTGACACTTAAGTATCCTGGTGATTATCTAAAGTAGGCCTTACAGGCCTATTGTACAGTTAGTATGTGGTATCAGTACACAAATAGAGCCTATGCGTAGTCTACATGCAGTTACACTATGAGTGATACCCGATGGTTAAAATATTCTTGCATGAATAGGGAATAATAAATTACAAACCTTTCCGTAAAAGATGCTGTTCCCCATTCTTTAATGTCTTCCTTACGTTTCATTTGTTAGCAAAATACCGGCCTCACTGAACGTCTTACATTTATTAAGGCCTTAAGCCCGTCTTCTCAAATAATCTCCTGTAATATAGTGAAACTCTGGATTTTCACTGCTGTACCCTTTATTCAAAACAGTTATCATACCGACTACCGTCTGTCTAAATTATCCACCGATTACCAGAATCACAATTAGTATTGCAGTCTGCGCGTGACAAAAGGAAGTACAGTTAGTCCTTTCTTTCCTCGATTGATTCACGAACCCACATTAGCAGGGATTCTTCACAGTTATCTGTTGGCTAATCAATGTTTACACACATGGAAAGGACATCTCACATGGTACCTTGTCGTCGTACTTCGCTTCGCCCCCAGAACACATCGCTTAAATAGTGTTATGAAAACTATATGAATCACTCGAACATTTTGGAGAGGTGCCTGTTAAAAACGAAATCAAAACAAATCTGGTTATAATACAGTTCATGAAGCCTAACCGCACTGCAAAAGCTCTCCGCGGACGGTCCAGTTTACTTGCAGTTCCCAAATTTGCCTGAGAGATAGACCTGGTTTAATTAAAGAACTGAATCGTTGAAAGCATATGAATGCTTGCATAGCTGTCAACAGTATATTTGCAAACTATTGGGTCACAATATACGGTGCAATATGCCGGCTTTTCTTGATTAATTAGCGATGCAGTAACTTCAAAGGACAGTATAGCTGGTCATTATCCTTGAATTCTTAGCTGTGCCTGATTGCGAACTTTGTTCTAGCTTATTGTAGTCACTATACCCTCGATGTAATGACGTATTGTCCCTATTTATGGCTGCAAGTTTGTATATCTCTTTTTCATATTTCATGAATAAAACGTAATGATATCCTTCGCGCATCAAACTCTTTGTTCGTCTCGAGATTGAAAGCAGGTCTATTCCATTATAGCTGCGGGTTTGCGTGTTTCGTGGACAAATCTACAGACGGCTGTAAACAAAGAAAATTCAGGAAGTCTGTTACGACTCAGCTGTATATTGTAGAAATTGCTTGAGAAAAAAAAGAAAATTGTCACCGAATGTAGATCACTGTTGAAATGTTAGGATGGACCTCCAGATTTTATTCTTCCCTTAATTTCGACATATAACAGAGTTTTCTTCCAATGCTATTTTGCGCAGGCGCCAACCTGTGATAGGATCTTGAATGTCATTTCGAAATGGTTATTGTGCAATTCTTGTTGCCATGTCAGCAAATAATTAGGTTTGTAACGGAAACTGGTCTTATCTGTTTAAAGACAACTCTTTGATTTAGTGTAATTTTGATTGATTTTGATTAAGGTCTTTTTTATTCCTAACTTAACGTCCAGTGTTAATCGTTGTTTCTCAGGTTTTAATGAGATAACATTTAATTTGTGCTATGGTGTTACTTCCTTTGTCTAGACCCAATTTGATTATACCACGTGACTGTATATCGGCAAAGGGCCAACGTTGAGAAATCATCGTTAAAAATAAAAGCCTGGAAGTAACGAATGGATGTCAGATCCTTGAGGATTTATTTAAAACCAGAGAGCAATTACAATCGGTTGAACTTAAAAAAAGAGAAAGCAAGGGGGAGATATAAAATGTTCAAGTTTATTCACTCAAATTAAAATGAAACATTGTGCAATAATTTGTGATGTCATTGTTGTATTACTAAAATTACAACCTTAGTATTTTTTGCTTTTTCTGAAAGTAACTGCACTTTTGCACCAAGGTGTGATAGCACCCTTACTCTTATGGGGTGATGTATTTATTTAAGCCCTCTGTATGCAACATGCTATCCAAGCAAATGGGAAGTGTTCAAAGTCATAAAACATTTTTAATTGTGATGGGAAACAAAGCAGGTAAATTTATTTGTACAACAAGAAAGTCACAAATTATTGCACAATGGACCTTTTTTGTTTAAAGGGGATAAATTGCAGTGTGTTTTTCCTCGGCTTAAAAATTTCCTATGAAAATGGGAGCTGGACTGTTAGAGTTCTTTTTTCATGCTGTTTAATATATATTTTGATATTTTTTTTATTTGAGTTACACTTTATTATAGTTATAGGTAGCTTGAAATAAACTGCAAAAATGTACCTGTACAGCCTAGAAAATGAGTAAAAACAGACAGACACACACACATACACAAACAAAAAGGGGCATACAATATCCTTAAGCTTAACTAAAAATTGAAAACACTTTTTGCTTTCAGTTGCTTTTGTTTTATACTTGTTCTTTTTCTTTTGTTAATGTACAAACATTTTAGACACCCAGAGCGTATGCCATCTTTCAGCTCTTTGATAGGAAAGAGTTACCAGGGTGGATTTGGAGGGAACAGCAGTCCCTCTAACTGGTTTTGAAACAATAGTTAAATCTTATAATTTTGTTGTAATTACTCTCCGGAGTATCTTTCTTGATATTTCAGGACTTAAGTATTGCAAATTCAAGGAAATGCAATCAATTACATCTACCTAATTTAGCAATTTAAAACTCTGTCACATGATTCTCAAAAGCCATTCATGAAACAGGATAGTCATCACTATAGTTGAAGTTATGGTGACGGTATCCGGCTTGGTGAAGTCAGCTAACCACGATAGCCTGTTTTAAGGTCGAGCAAACAGGAACATGAAGGTAAGGGGTAGGATACTAATTGTGCTCCGGCTTGTTGGATTATGATTGCAATCAGACAAGGTCTGGAAAGAGGCCGAGAAATTTTGGTATGGTGAACTATTTTCAGGGAGGGACGAAATGTGTTACACTGAACACAAAAACAAAACTAATCAGGATGAAGCCTCTACTGAGCAATTCCACTGACTAGATTAGAGAGTATAAATTAGTGTGTGAACCAGTCCTTGATCACAAACTATTAGTTGGGGTCACACGGACTATGCACTGGCTAGTTTGTGGCCACCGAACTATTCCACTGACTAGTTTGTGACCGGCGATCGGTTTACCGACCAATTTATACTCTAGTCAATCAAATTAGTCAGTAGAGACAATATTCAACCAAGTTTTTGTTTTCAGTGTAGCATGTACAATATTTTATGTCATGGAAAAGCGCCACACTTCTATCTATCGGAGGTCAAATGTCATTTGAGGTGAGCGAGGGTTGAAAGATTGTTAATTAATACCACAAAACACGCTCATAGTCCGGGTTGAAGGAGACGAGGGGCACGTGCCGATAAAAAATTTTGAACCAAAGGATAAAAATTATTACCCACAAAACCCAACAAATCTTAAACTTTATGACTAATTCTGTCAAATCGTAAATATTGGTTAGACTATTTGAAAAAAAAATCGTGACATTCTGACTCAAGGGGAGGAGTGCACTTCCTATAAGACCTCTCCCCTTATGAAACTCCTATACAATGATGTGCTTCCGAATTGATTACTTTACGGTCAATAAATTTGTAATGGGAGGGATTTTCCCGTGTGACTAAGGGAGGCCTGGGTCTAAGGGGAATGACCCTTCAACTTATAGATCAAAAGTAGAATTGGTTTTGAGGTCTTCGGATGAAAAATGGTGGAGTATACCAAGGTTTCACTGATCCCCATCGCATTTTCAAACCTTTTGTGGTTCAACCCCATTCCACCCTCCTTGGCTAGACGCCCGACTGAGTTAAGCAGTATACTTTCTAACAGTAACATGACTCAGAAAAACGGCTAAATATCTACATTTATAGGACCATTTACCCACCTTACAAAATAAAACTCCTTTAAACAGACATGGGATACTGCTACCACGGATCTTGTTTATTTTTTTTTTTTGGGGGGGGGGGGCGGCAGCGGAGTGTCTTGCGAGAGCGGATCTAAGAGAGGAAGCGTCCCATACTTTGTTGATTTACATACATTTTATGATTGCGCGTGTGACAAGTCGTTTCAGACATGCTGGCAGTGCATCGTTAATGCCAAGTTAACAGCCCATTACTCAATGTCATTCTCTTTAATTTTTCTTGGCTTTAAAGAGGCTCACTGAGTTGATATAACCTATCTAATGTAATAAAAGTGTAGAAGAGTCATTCACCACATGACAATGGTTATAGTAAGCATACTATAAATGAAGTTTCATAGCCTATATGCAATAGTGTTGTAATTTTGTGGTGTCTTGGCTTGTGATGATTTTGTGCACACTTTGGAAGAGTGTCTGGTCACGATCTTTTACTTATTGAATTGAACCGTTAAGTACTCACTCCTGCATAAAACAGTTATTTGTATGTAGGATATGGGAATTGTCTTAGTTTGACCATTTGTCATTAGTGTGAAGAAAACCTAAAGAGTTTGGAAAATATTGTTTCATTTCTTGAACTAACTCAATCAGAGGTCGCTTTAAATGGGAAAACCTGTGACTGTATTTGATTTCATAAGAAAATATCTGTAAGAATTACGTCAATATCTTCACGGTACTCAAGATGTACCCCTTCAAAGACTGAACGTTTTCGATGTAAATTCTTGCCTTTATGTAAAAATAGTGGCTTAAAGTTGCACACCTTTAACATTTCTTTTGTTAAATCAACCCTATTTTATCTCTCTATTACTTATGAAATAGTTCACGAGTTGGTAATTGATACTGGGGATTTTCAAGGACACAATCTAAAATTCCAAAATAAAACCCTCAGAATGAAGTATGATATTACAACTGACCTTGAAAGATAGGTTGCAAAAACTAAGAATATAATTTGCCATATATGGTCTGTCTTTCTCTCGACATCACAACATTAGAATATTTAAGTAATATTTATTCATGGTTAAGTGTAATAAAAAATGAAAAAATTGGAAATTTTTCATATAATTTGAAGCGAATGTCTTCTATTTTCGTCTGTTTACACATTGCTTTTTACATTAAATGCATAATGTTGTCATTTTCATGTCTTCAATCAGTCTACTGTGTGACCCGAGGATGCAACTTGTGCCAGGGAGTTGTCAGCTCAACTCCCTATGCTCTGCTTGTGCCTCATCAGTATTTCATGTGCTGTTGCCAGGGAGTACTGCAAACCATATGTTAAGATGTGACAAATCGACACCCACACTGAAAAAAGAAACATCGTCATGAAGCTTGTGACCAAAAGCGATTTCTAGGCTTTTCAAGGAAAATGATGATGGAATTATTTTTAGTTTCATTTCATGCAAATCCTGAAATAACTTTAAGAATTTAAGATAGCAATTAAAAAGCAGTATCGGTCTGACCGTGAGTAAACTGGCACACGTAGGCCTATATGTGGCCGACCGATTTCATTGGGGATGGGGAATGCAATAATCGTAACCTCAAAATCAAGATAAGAACTAGAAATCTTTCTCAATATTTGCAGTTGTTAATGAGCCAGCAGGCCCGAAGCCGGACAAAATCAAGGAGGGGGTACATCACTAAATGAGTTGCCCCGGCTTTGGGAAGAGGTCTTAGGAGAGGGGAGCTTTTTTCCCTTTGGGATATTTTTGCCTTTTAACGATCGAATGCAAAGTAGGCCTATAGTAGTCATTTTATAGCGTTGCCACACGGTGTTTATTTCTGAGCCTTATTGGTTCAGTGGGTACCACTCCCTCCCCCGTCCCCTCTTAATTGGTCTGTGATTTTTCCGCAGTAGATTGAAGTTTGCTTTTAATCAATTCATGGATCTATTTCATCACTTCGATTACAAATGGCTCCCAGCCATTAGAACTTTTGCATGAACCTTTCACAAACTATCACAATTTTCGTTGTGATACTACTTCCTGTTAGGGTACACCCGATGTTTAAATTCATCTAGACCGAAGTCTGTTGAAGTCTTTGAAGACCATGTTTTGTAAACTTTCGAGGTTTCCTAATAATTCAAAATATTGAAACATTTAGTACCATATTGCATCAGAGCTCCCTCCTTTTAAACACCCAGCGGCGTAGCTACAGGGACAGGCGACTCTAAAAAAAATGAAGATTTCGAAAGAAAATTCTTTCCAATAAAAGTTCCATGTTCGTCATTATTTGTTTCAAAAATGCAAAATCGCCAATCCTAAGCTGGAGTGCTGGCTCATACTTTCAGTTGGGTAAACTTCCCCGAGCTCTGGAAGTGACAAAATCGGAAATTTGCTAAATGTGACACCAGATCATCAAGTGACACAGTAACTGCAGTGCTATTTACATAAAATTTCTTTGAGATGTTAATTTAAACCTTGAAATTTTTATCGACTCGACTGCTTGATATATTATACATTCGTGTTGGTGTGTCGTTAAATCTCATCTAACTAACATCATAAAACTCCAAATTTTATGGAATGTAAGCTCTTGACTCAAAAATATCGTCGGAGAGCCTAGATCATTTCGTAGGCGTTGGATAACATTTTAGTAACAACGATCTAAGTCGTTCAAGCTCAGATTTGCCAAGAGGAAATGCAAATTCTTTTCAGTAATCCCCCAAATATTTAAATGTCTTTACAGGAAACCCAGGAAACTTTTCTGCAATACGAGCTCTCTATTTTCAAATATTTGAAAGGGGCACCAATTTCTGCGCTCCCCGGGACCGCAAATTACTTCCCTTGTACAATGCTGTTGACACTTAAAAAATCATACAATCTGGATGCTTTCCCACCCACCCCATTCCCGTATAAATGTCTAGCTGCGCCGCTGTAGACACCTTACCAGGACAGGGAGAAAATTTAGGCGAGAGGTCCCCCCCCCCCCAGTTTGAAAATCAAATCGAAACCCCTGATCCTATAACCTTGAGATATCGTGTTTACGGAGTTTTCCGGTTTCACCTCAAAAAATGACCTTTATCCCCTCCAAAAACAATAACGGTTTTTTTTTCGATGTGACAAATCTATAAATAGCCTAACAAAACATGAAAAGTGCTTGTCATTTCTATTGACACAGGGAGTTTTACAATACAGGGTTCCTTGTTACGTAACTACTTTGCCTGTGAGAATAGCTACAGGGAGGTAACAATGGGGATCAGTTTAGGTGAACATGTGTAGATAGGTAGCGACGTTTTCAGTTGGCTGAAAAATTAGGAAAACACCTTGCTCCGAGTCACATGTATTGTACAGCTTCTTTAAAGAGTGTATATATGATTTCTAGCTTTGAAATAATTCATAAGAACTGAAATTTTAATACTTTGCAAAAGAAACTTTAAAAAGGCCGGGGAAATAAGATTCAAGTGAAGTTTGGGGGCGAAGTTTGTGGTAAATTTTGTAAAGAAAATGGTGGGTGTGCACCACAAGGGCCAGCTTGATAGTTACGGTGAAGAAACTGGGTAATTAAAGATGAAACCCAACAAACGATTAGTTTGTCTGTACACTGGACTTGGTTTGGTTTACCTTGTTCCACAGCAAGACATTAATGTACTAGACGTACTAGAAACCGGACAGCTAGAAGGAACGCCATGCAGGATTCTGCAATACCGGGGGCATGAGACTTGAAAACTGGAGGCCCACTTCAATCGTGCAGTAACACACGAACTAAAAGAGTCCTCTCAGAGAACTGTAAGATTATTGGAAAGAAGGGAGAGAATTTGACAAGTTTAAGGAAAGAATTTATCACTGGCGAGTAGTTAATTATTGGGACATTTGATAAATGAGCATTTGTCTACAAGTACTTTTATTTACAAGTAGTGGGGATAATTAATTTTTTAAGCTTGGCAAAACCCTTCAATTTGTGTGTGTGTGTGTGTGTGTTTACTTGTAACTGTTGTTTTGCAGTCATAATTTTTTGCACATAGTTCAAAAAGTAGAAAGGAGAGTGAACGACAGCTAAGGAAGGATAAGTTAAAAAAATCGGGAAAAGAGGTTTTTGTCTTTGATGTGTACATTCACCCACTGGAAAGTTAGCATAGATCCCAAAGGGAACTTAATCTGATCATCCAACATGACACCTATTTTGAGATATCGTGCTTTCAAGAAAGTTTCACAAACACACACGCACACACACACGCACACACACACACACACACACAAACAAGAACGATACCACGTATAGATTCCTCTCCTGCCTTTTGCAAGGAATTTAAAGATCTGTGACAAAAATCAGTTACGATCACCGAAAAAGCGACAATGTTTTGTGGAAACACCCAACATGTTTGGGGACGCTGCCACGAGGGCGTGAGGTTTAAGCTAGCAAAGAGACCGAAAATCATACTTTGACCGCCAAAATAAAGTTACTTGAAAAAATATATTTAAGCGAAATTCATTTGAGGGAGGTCAAGTATTTATATATATTAGCATAATTAAGTCCAGCCGGCTCAGAAAAAGACGTTTGTATTTTTGTGGGTTTCTGGAATGTGTTTCCGATTAAAAATTTCCCATTACGCCCGAGCCTTCAGATGGTGACGCTCTGCGTAGGTAGGTACCGTTTTTGTTATATCATAGGCATATGGCAAAATGCTCCCAGTATCTAGATTTTTGCAGCATTTCTTAAAGTGTACCTCAAGTCAAAAAATTCAAAAATATATTATAAAAACCATGGAAAATGAATTCTGCCACTCCAACTCCCATCTTCATGAGACATTCCTGAGCTGAGATATAAAATGTTGAAGTTTATTCACTCGACTTAAAATGATATATTGTGCAATAATTTGTGATGTCATTGTTGTACTACTCAAATTACAATCCTTGTATTTTCTTGTTTTTCAAAATGTAACTGCACCTTGTACCAAGGTGTGATAGCACTCTTACGGGGTGATTTAGTTAATTAAGCCCTCTCTATGCAACATGCTGTTCAAGTAAACAGAAAGTGTTCAAGGTCATAAAAGCATCTTTAATTTTAAAGGGAAACAGAGCAGGTAATGTGAGTTGTACAAGAAGAAAGCCACAAATTATTGCACAATGGATCAATTTGTTTCAAGGGAATAAATTTATTTTATACCTCAGTTCAGGATTGTCCTAAGAAGATGGGAGTTGAACTGTTAGAATTCACTTTTCATGGTCATTAATATATATTTTTGAATATTTTCACTTGAGGTACACTTAAAGTAATGCTGCGACTAAGTCCAAATGAATACCATTGTATGTAAGGTGAAAGCAAGTTTAAATCTGCATTGTACCAGGAACTAACACGTGCGTTATGCAACTGTTACCTTACAGCAACCCAGTAAACCCTTGCGAATCATTTACCCTCACTGAAGCCAATTTTTGTTTTAGCTCGGAACACTACGTTAATTATTTTAACCCTCCCTTGAGCTTGAGACCCATCTTCCAGGCCAGCGAACATACAACATAAGCAATGAGTAAGAATTTTTAAACACAAATTGTACTTCAAAAGGTAATATATTTGGCGCCAAATTGCATAAACGAACACCCAACTTTTCAAACATTTCGCTTAGACCCACGATCACACAACATAATGCCCCCTCTGCTGCCTTTGAAAGAAATTCTGGCTACGCCACTGCAGTAATCTGAGTACAAAATCATAATGAGAAGATAATGTAAACACAACTTGCAAATACAAATAACAGTATCTTAGCCAAATATGGAAACAATTTTCGGCATTAACCCACGCGAAGATGGTGTGCATAATTTATTATGAAACTTGCAATCCGCCACCTGCTTTCTTATCGTCGGTTTATGTAACTTGTGTCAGACAGTATAAATTCCTTCAAAACGAAATCATTACTTGCAAGCAACCGGAGGTTGTTGATTAGACGTTTTCTGCATGAGACTGAGAGGGTTGCGTTCAGGATTTTGAGAATAAGTCAATCTTTGAATGCTTGTTGCTGTATTATACCCGGAAAATTCGAGTCATCTTAAATACTCTTAGCTTGCACTTGTCGGTGATTTTCTTTCAAATCCATTCGAGACAATCTGCACATGTCTTAGTCTATTTGTATTCGAAGATGTCACCCAGAAACTTGTTATCGTTCATCGTGTCCGTTATGGTTCTACTTCATGTTGCCATCACTACCACGGACCACTGTCGCCGACAATACAACCTTTACAATAGTTGTGAGAACCCTTTGCCATCCGGTTGCTGTTATTTGTCGCATCTTTTGTCATGTGATAGACTAAATTCATCTTCTTCGGATGAGTTTGCATCAGAAATTACAGCTAATTTACGAACATTGACTATTGCCAACAGCAACTCCGAATTTATCGCTCGCGGGAACTGGCAGTTTCTGACCCATCTCAGACGCTTGGAACAACTCAGTTTTTTCAACAGTTTAGAATCTCTTGTTATGCTACAATCTGATTATCTTAAAAACTTGCAAAATCTTGAAAGCCTCGCCATTGGTTGGGCCTGTTTAAATGACTTTCCTCATTACAAATTTCCCCTTTTACGGTCCTTGAGGACTTTGCAGCTACATAATACTAACCTTCGTCATTTGGGGACGGAACGGTGGCACCTAGAGGCTTTGGAAGAGTTACGTATTGTACAAAGTAGTATTGCTATAGTGGAGGAAGACCATTTCGTTGGATTGCCTAATCTTAAATACCTGATATTATTTGAAAACAGAATCAAGGAATTTTCACTCCGAATCCTCCAGCATCTCCCACAACTTAATGTTTTAAATCTCCGAGATAACCAGCTCCATTTCCTTGATGGGAACGGTGTTTACCATGACCAAATAGAATCAATAATCTTGGGAGACAATCTCCTGAATAGCAATTCAGTCCCTAATTTTACAAACTTCAGTTCATTAAAATCTGTTTTGCTAGATTCAAACAATATAACATTCTTGCCACTTGCCTGGTTCTTGGAATCAAGTTCGGTAGATCGTTTAAGCTTAAACAATAATTCCATTGGATACCTATCGCCTTTTTTCCTGGACCGAATACCAAAGTTGAATGAGCTCTCTATAGAATGCAACAATATCCGTTCGCTGGAGGAAGCGACTTTTCGCAGCACAAAAGATATTATTGCAATAAACCTTAGTAAAAACAAAATTGAATTCCTCCCTGATAAAATTTTTCATTATCTCGACAAACTCTCGTTAATAGACATCACTGACAACCGTATAATGATATTTTTTCCTGACTTTTTCACCGGTATGAGTCCAGAGGTACATTTAGACACCCGACGGAATCTTATTGTTTGTAATTGTAGCGCCATCCCGTTGTTGCTTTGGCTTCAAAAGAATGACGCTCTCCTGGATATCTATCCCAGATGTCATTCTCCATATTCAGCTGATGATAAGTTAATCAATCGTATTCGTCTAAGAAAAATGTGCGGTGTGAAGCCAGTCACCCCAGCTAACGGAAATGACACAATTACTACCCAGACGTCCTCTTCTAGAGGGGTGTCCAACGTGGAAGAGACTCAGTCAGACATAATGTCCCAAGCTCCGTTTAATTATACTTTTCTAATTGCATTTGCAAGTGTTTGCATTGTGTGCGGACTTTTTTGCTTAATAAGACAAAAAGTGTAAACTGCTTTACTTTCACCAGTTCGGGAGATAACCGCTTTCGGGGGAAAATAAGTATTACCCCGATTGGGGGAAAATTTACCTGTCTCAACGGTATGAATATTTATGAGCACTTAGTGTCTATTTCTTCACAGTCGTCGAATTGTTTAATAAATGTGTGTATATTCAATTGCGAGGTACTAGTTTAGACATAAACAACGAAATTACCATGGACCTTCAACTACGTATTTACAAACATATGTAGTGGCACGACCCACTTGCACGCCTATAAGTGAATAAATGGTGTACGAAACTTGCGGCTGCGTGGAGCCGATAAATCAAGCTTAGGACAAAGAACGTAGCAAAATTGCTCGATTTCTCAAAATCGGTGTGGTGAACAACCAAACATGACAAAGCTTTCTTATTCCCCTATCGACAGAGTTTTTTAAAATGCCCGAAATTGCAAGGCTGTTTTGAACGTTATCTCCGTTGAATTTGCGCGGCAGAATCGCAATGCATCGTGGGAAATATTTGAAAATGGTGCCATCCATAGCAAAATAATCCCCCCAAAATTGAGTATCCCCGAAAGAGGTTATCTCCCGAACTGATCACATGCTACAGAAGCTGCGTAGTCCTTTTTTCAGTACTGACATCAAAGTGTTTAGATAAGCGGAGGTGCACAACAAGCAAAGCGCCAGTTTTCACACAGGCTCAAAGCGCCCGAGCCGCGTTAGGACCTATGGTAACGTCCCTCCATGCCTTCATGCCGTGGTCGACGTCAAAAGTAGTCACAAGAGGGTACGAGCTACAACATATTTTGTCAGAATATAGAATTTTTAAATCAGCCTGCCATACAGAGATTTACGTAGGGGAGGCCTCAGCTCCATCAAGAGCCACAGGTTGGACCTGGACAACCCGCCTCTAGGCTCTCGATCTGTTCACTCACGATCTCGCTGTCATTTATATCGTACGTATGTCATCTGTCGCAACTGAGTCGTCCAAAATAATGCCTGCCTGAAGGGGTCAAACCTCGAAAGCTCCAGAAGAAGAAGTTAACCAACCCCCGAGAATTTTGAAAGGGTGAAAGGCTTCCATAGAGCCAAAAAGTTTTCACGGGCGAGGGGCCGTGTAAAAATGATGTAAGTCAATACTTGAGACTTTCTATAAGGGAGAAAACTTAAAATTTTCAGAGCACTGTTTCGAGAAAAAATGTTCAACTTGATAGTTTGTCGAGTGAGGGTATATCTTAGACATATTTGTTTTGAAATTGAAATTTCAGTCCAAATTTGAGATATACTATCTGACTATACTGACACTTTAAATTTGATTTTTACAAACGAATGCGAAGTATAGTAGCCGTGTAATGGACTTGTTACAGTGTTTTCATTCTGTACCATCTTGGATTTGCTAATTTGTGAGTGTTTGTAGATTAAAAGGCGTTGATCATGAATACATATATCCCCGGTGGTGTCATTTCACGTTGATTCATATTTCTTGAGGGATATTTCAGTTACATGGTTCTTGGAACGACTGTATGGGGTTCTATGGAGCCCTTTCTATCGTTTTTGTAAACTGCGTTTTTAATGACATGATCGTTACCCTTCTTTCCTTACAATTTGAAACATCCGAGCAATCTGTTGAAGTAAAAGTTTAAAAAGTTTAGGCGTCGATATAAACGAAATTTACATTTTATTTCTTCAGAACTGAAGACCGTTACAGAGGGTTGGGAATAGAGAACCGATAAGAAAATAAAAGGCTGCTTAGTTATCTCTCTCTATCTTTAAACCTCATTAGCCAAGGTGATAGCTAAGTTACATTTCTTCTGATCTGAAATTATATGCTTACTTTGTTGGTGATCATGCGATGCATTCACATACAGGTGATCCGGTTGAACTGCGGAACAGTACTAAGCGCTGCCATTGAACAATACTGAGAACACTAAGGAACTAAAAAAAACCAAAATTGTTATTCATGGAGAAATTATGATATTTTGAACTTCCAATAACATGCGTGAAATCCTGACAGTTTTAGCCGTTGCCTGAAATTATTAATAAAACAATTCTACTGCAATCTGAGCACGTCTATTTTCTAGATTTAGGAGATAACAACATCCACTACCTGTCTTGTTTACTCAATTTTAACATCATGATATATGTATCACTCACATATACTTTTCTAAAACTTGAGCTTGTAGCATAAACATTTCTACTTCCCTCACCTTCCATCACTATGATTTACCAGTGTAAATTTTTCAACATTGTTATCCTTTTCTGAAATGAGCAAACCTCCTCATCAGAACAAATTCACCATCTACTAAAGTACCTGTTATTCGTATTAGGGAGTTGCTTAAATTTAGCAACTCACTGTCAATATCACTATAGTACTGTCAGGAGCGCCTCCGTTCGCGAGTATGAATGCCTTGTGTCTCAAGACACACATTTCTTGAGACTTATTCGTAACTTTGATTTTCCTGAAAATTGCGTTGAACGTCTTGTAATCACCATATACGGTGTACAGGTATACATTAATAGATGTTTCTAGTCTCTATACGTCCATTGCTCATAATGCTGCCTTGTCAGGTACGTTATACTCATTACCTAGACCAACGGAGTGATCCCCCAATACCGGTCGGCACCTTAACGGAACCTGTTCTCACACATATTTTCTATCACTTTGAAGGTAAAGAGCAGCTCCCCCCCCCCCCCCAAAAAAAAAAACTTATTTGAAGAAAAAGCTAAATAACACAATTTTCAACTTATTTCTCTTCAAAGTATTTTTCGTTACCTTATATGACTTGACCATTGCATATTCAAGGTAAACCAAGCAGTTATTTCCAGTAAATTTCACATTTCAAGAGAAAAAACATTGTCACATGACTCCCAACAGCCAATCATGAAACTGGACAGTCTACTACACTTCTTCAATTTGGGATGACTGCTCCTGCCCTTTAAAGTGCGCCTTTTATGCCAAGTTAAAGTATACCTCAAGTCAAAAACTTCAAAAATATATATTTAAGAGCTTGAAAATGAACTAAAATGAACTCTAACAGTCCAACTCCCATCTTCATATGACATTACTGAGCTGAGATATAAAATGTTGAAATTTATTCACTTAAAACAAATTGGTTGATTGCACAATAATCTGTGACTTTCTTGCCGTTCAACTCACATTACCTGCTTTGTTTCCCTTTAAAATTAAAAAAAATTATGACCTTGAACACTTCCTGTTTGCTTGCATAACATGTTGCACAAGGAGGGCTTAATTAATTACATCACCTCATATGCTATCACACCTTGGTACAAGATGCAGTGACGTTTGGAAAAACAAAGAAATGCAAAGATTGTAATTTGAGTAGTACAAGAATGACATCACAAATTATTGCGCAATGGACCATTTTAAGTTGAGTGAATAAACTTCAACATTTTATATCTCAGCTCAGGAATGTCGGCCATGAAGATGAGAGTTGGACTGTTAGAATTGATTTTCCATGGTCTGAAATATATATTTTTGAATTTTTTGACTTGAGGTACACTTTAAAGGACTGAGGGAGTGGCTTTGGTAGCCAAAATGGGACTTTCTGTTGCCTGTCTATTCATGGGTCACCTCGAAGAACAACTTTGATCTCATTATACCGGGCCTCGACCTTTACTTTACAAAAGCTATATTATAGGAGTTGCCACTGGATCCCTCCGTAATTTAGAAATTTCCATCGGTTCCATCCATTGGTTACTTTCTTATTACACTTTCTGAAATTTACCCATTGTACCTCGGACTTATTTGCTGCTTTTATTGACATTAAAATGTGCATCTAACCTACACTTTGAACCCCGCGATTCACATAAATACATGTTTTACCTTTCCAACCATTGCAAATCTCGCACTAAATCTTTCCCTCATTCTCAGCTCTTGCAGGCCAGACTGATGTGTAAAGAGGACTCTGACTTTCCCATTGGCTCTGAACACATTTTTGTCCTTCTTTGAAAAACGCGACCTGGCCAAACTCCTTCCCTCACCTCCGTAAGCAAATGGTAAAAACTCAAGTTTTTCTCTCGTTTCGTAGGCTCACAGTATCAAAGGTGCATTACCACCGTCTCAAGCACATTCAAATTTTTGTACGGTATGGGATTTTAGAACGGGTTAATGCAAAATTCCGGCCTATTCGAAATAATTCACACAAGTTTTGTCAGTGGCAACTTAATTCTAGGTGAATGGGGTGCGTGTACCCCTCTCTCCCATGCATCGATGTTCTACTTTCCCCACAGATGTGTTTAGTAAAAATCAAATTGATTCCTGTAGGGGTAGAAGAGCCCTTTTTTATTTTAATCATGTGCTATCACAAACGATTCTCAACTTACCAGAACATTCAAGAATTTTTCTCAGATTTTCGAAATTTTCGAGAACCTCGCCCGCTTCAGACCCAGCCTCAATGTCATCATCTTCATGAGTACCTTTCGATAAGAGAAGAAAACAAAACCTATATCATTCGTCTGTTACTAGGGAATTTGCCGTCAAGCAGTGAGTTGCGTCAAGCATGGCATTGATCGTCCGCTTTATAACGACTACAATGCTCGGACCTTTACATTTATAAATATGTAGATGAACGTATGTATACAATTCTGAGTGTGAAAATATGAACCTGTGTTCTGATATTCTGTATCCTATGCTGCGTTAAATCCTTGGCTAAGAACATTTTACTCTAACACAAACATAATTTGGGCTTTATTGCCATTGGAAACCAGATATTCATCCAGGTCATGTCCTTTTAATGTAACTACGCACTTCAGTGTTAAATGTTGGTTAACTTCTTATAATTCACCTGTTACGTTTTTATCTTTTCTTGTTCATTCTGTTGTTGTTGCACAATTGCTGCACAGTGTTGTTGTAGTTTAATGTAAAAGAACTCCAGTCATGATGAAACATTGTGGAACAAAAACGAAAAAGAAATGAAATGGCATAAAATGAATAAAACAACAGTAAAACGTTAAGGAATAGAAAAATTTAACATTCTTGATAAAATTGAGTACCGGTGGTACGTACCTTTCTTCTCACTTTTAACTTTGAATACAGTCAGCCATTGTGTAACAGTGTTAACGTTCATCTGAATCTAGCGACTAATTATGAGTGCCCCAAAACTTTGATTTGCCTCTATATTAACGTGATTTACCAACTGAATCAACTCTGGAATATTTGACAATTTCATGAGTCATCCTCGCCATGGACGTGGTCCATGGAGGCACGTGAAGAGGCGCCCACCATCTTTTTTGTAAGGAGGACATCGCCACAAATTTTCACAAATTATGAAAGCTAAAACTGTGATATATAATTGGTTTGAACGCACTTCTTGACTTGATTTTTATTTGAGTTTACAACGACTCAAAAGTAATGTACTTCTGTACCTGAAATAAAAATCGGGTACAAAATAGACCAACTTGATGGCAAAGCTGGAGTATGGAACAGAGCTTGTGCATCCCTTATGATTTAGATTTCCTGATCTCCCCAGTCTTTATGTTGAAACACATTTTTTATTATTAAGAACCATTTTCGATCAGCACGGTACCTTTTCCCTATGAAAAAGAGCTTGGCATTCATTTAGTTGAACACCACCACAGACGATTATACTGATAGAATTTCTTTCTTCTATCTTCTTTTTTCGTTTTGCTACTTACTGCATATCAACCCATGGGAATTCTGATTTTACACTAAGACATAGCGATGAGATTTCGTATACCATTAGTTACGTTAATACTGTAAACAGGTAAATAATACAGCCTAACAACCGAACATAGGCCTAGTTTACGAATATAGATTTGAAAAGTCTCAATGTTACCCAGATATACTGAGGGTTGAAATCTGAGCGCCTTTTAACTTTCTTTTTTTTAACTGGCCGATGTCATTACGATTCCCTTTACAAGTTCTTAACATGTTCTTAATGTCAGTTTTTCGACTGCATTGCATCATTTTGCATCTGGACATAACCATGTACTAAAAAATTGCCCAAAGACAAGAGACGACAGACTAAATATATCAAGAGGAACTTCACAATTGCGCGTGACTCCGTGAATTCTCTAGGTCGCATTAGAAATACATTTCTTCATTTCTTTAGGAAGAGTTAAAGTTTGGAAATTCCACTCCAAAAGGGTTGAAATTTATTTGAACAGAGCAAAGTTTCACTCTTAATGGAGTGCCCTCAGGAACCACTCAAAACACCGTAGAGTATTCTCTGATGGCACTCGTTAAAGAGTGAATTTTCACTTTAAGTGACTTTCACTCCTTTTGGAGTGAGTTTTACTATTCTTTGAGTGAGTTAACACTCTAATGAAGTGAATTCACAAGTGAATTCACACTTTTCACTTTATTAAAGAGAGATTAAATCAACTCTTTTGTTTTTAGAATAAAGTTATGGCAGAGGTGATATTGTGAATCTTTAGAAGGATATAAACTATCTAGGGGTGATAATCTTATGCTGTTACCTGTAATGGGGTCACCTTGAGGAAACGGTTGTGGAACCCTACTTTACACGCATATATACTGCAATTTTTATATAAAAGTTTTCAAGACGTCGCATCCAGACCCTTTTCCTGTTAAAAGATTACCCTACTCATCTGTTAGTTTTCTATTAAAGATTCCAAGTACCGCTTATGAAATGTGATCACAAGATAATGTTTATGGCAGCTTTTAAAAAATATTGTCGTACTCATATTCCTTTTTAACGAAACAAGCACTCCGAAACATTTGTACTCTGCAAACAATCGCGTGAGACATCATCCATTAGCCTAGGAGTTGCACCTACATATAAAATGAGGAGACATTTAAGAAGATGTAGACTAATTTTTATGGTACAGAAATTCAAAACACTTGAGTTATAATCTTTCACGTCTAGAAGTATGCATCAAGGTCTGGCTTAACTCTTCTCAATATTTTTAAGTATCATTTACTGCATCTTTTTGCAGTATGATTCGCAGGATTTATATTATATTTGCGGGATTAATGTGTAGAAGGTTATAGGGGATATAATGATAAATCACAGTTATACGTAAACCTACTTCGATTTCATGATAAAACTGAAGAACATGTAACCTTCACACTAATAAGGTAATTTCAGCATCCGAAGCTTTTAGAAATAAACAAGAACTAAAAAAATAGAATATCCAGAGAAAGACATAAAAATAAATGGGGGTGTTTCCCTCTGTTTCTGGATACAGGATAAAGGAAAGTCTTGTTCTTGAAATGTGATCAATTCCAACTTTCAACAAGCTTATCAGACAAGAGCGATTAGTTACATTTTAAAGACATCGGAAGTACACAAAGTGAAAAATATGTTTGAAATGTGCAGGAAGGTAAAATATTAAATATATATTGTTACGGCTTGGTCGCAATTCAAACCAATAACAGCGAAAGACCACAGAAGAGCGAGATTAAAATCAACAACTTAATTATTATTCACCTCTTACTTCCTTAAATTTACAACAATTAGTCTTAAATCTACTTACAATCTTTTACAGCTTAAGGTATCACTCTTTGTCCAAGGGTAGTGTTGTTAGCGTCAATTGTACAGCAGCTCAGCGTAGGACTCGGTTCTGCGAAGGCAGGATGAAGACTATAGTGATCGGTAAATGGCGACACAATTACAGCATTAAGCGGCGAAGCAGGCGTCTGGTCTCGGTATTATCTGTGTATCTTCTGTTCTCTCCCCTGTCACACTGCTAGCATGACCTTTTATATATCTGGTAGTTCTTCCAGAAAAGTCTGGAACTCACTCTAATGGAAACGTCTCGTTTGATCTCGTACAAAACAAACAGCGAAAGTTCTGGGCTCAGTAACCCATAACCACAAGTTGGCTATTATTAGGCCATTACATCATACAGTAGTTTCCAGTAGGTGATCGTACATTCTCGTAACTGTGCGAATGTTCTCTGGGGTTACCCGTTGAATATGCTCGAGAGACAACACCGATGCTAGCACTTTCTAGAACCTTTCACACGCTCGTCCGAGGATTCAATCTGGTTGATGTCGTCTCGTAACAATATCTTAAATATATATATATATATAATATTTCCTGTATCAGAATGGAAAATACAGTGAGCTGCGAAAACGGTTTGCTCACCATGAAGAATAAAATTATACAAAAGTATGACCCTCCGAAGTATTATCGCCTTCTGAAAGAACAATTGGGATTATTCAATACAATTACTGGTTCAGGAAGAGGACAAAAATGCCGGAGATGTGAAAAACAACCGACTGTCTTATTGTAGTACGTTCTAAAGCTTTTGCAGACTTTTTGAAGAGCAGAAGGGTTCAAAGACAAATTGAATTGAAGTCCTTCTCCTCACTGCATCGAATTGAGGTGAACGTGTAGACGAGGACCAAGGAAAACACATAAAACTACCATCAAAAATATTACGTCATTATAATATTGGGGACGATGCGCACTGTCAAACAAGATATTTCCTAGCTGGATAACGACAACGTTAATCCCTTACCCTAACAAAGAATACAATCGATAAAATACGATGGCAACAGCCAAACAAGAAACACACTGATAAAGGGGAAGTTAAATCAAAAATTAAATTTTCACATGTGAAAAGAGAACCAAATCTACACAGTGTGGTGAAATTTTCATTCAAATCGGACATGTATTTTTCGAGTTATCAGCAAGTGAAGTTACCAGATGTGTGTTACAAATGCACTTAAGGGCAGCAGAGATTATATCACTTCCTCACATTGACAAGGAATGCTTTGTTTCCCTTTGTTTTTTCAGACTGTTGTGTTGACCTTGACGTTAATAGTGTAGAAACTTCCTATGGGGATTGCAAAGTCTGAAAAGTTCTTACCCGACTTATGTAAACACATACTGATAATATGGGATCATCGAGAAGAAAATAAGCTGAAAAGTGTATAGAAAAGCAAAAGGCTGTCCATTAATGTGGAGACGTGATGCCATATGTGCTTTCTTCAAGTTCACTGTTTGTTGAAAACGTGACAAATTTATTTGCTCATATGTTGAGAACCACTCATCGGAATTCAATGGAAATTTCATCCAAATGCCTAGAATGAGTACCCCTCTAATGTACTAAATTTTATATGACCTTAAACCCTCCTTTTAAACAGTGCGCATCTACCGGAATATTGAAGTGCTATCATATATTCACAGTTAATTACGTAACTAATGCAGATTGGGATATTTACCCTTCATGGTGGGTATATCATTTTCACAGATGAACGTAAAGATCTGGCATGGACGTGCCATAGTGCATAATGTACAATTCCATTGCTAATGGAGAATGCATTTTGGAATATTCTTGTAAAAATTCTTTCTGGCCAAGGAGCTGTTAACTTCCCTATACTCTGAGCTACAAAAATTCACACCTTATTTGGTGATTCACACTGACGGAACGTCTGTGGCGACCGCCCTGACCATATGACTAGGAATTGCTTGCTCGGCGTCCCTTTTAGGTTTTTAATGTGTTCAATGCACCCTAGCGACATCATTTTTGGCACTAGTTTTATTCAAAGGTGCTGTTAAAAGGCTCAGAGAAAAATCATACAACCGCCGTTATAAGCATCATATGCGTTATATGCATTTCTTTACTTATTTCTGAAGTGCAAGACCATCTTCAGTGATATACGGATTGATGATAAATTGTGATACGTGAATTGCGAAGGTCTCATGTTCGCCTATATAACAAATGAACAAAATACTAACGACACCGAAGTTAATGAAGAAATAATGTGAAAGTATATCATACGAAAGACAAAAAGCAAAAGTAGCTCTTTGCTGTCCTCTGTGGTAAATAATATACGTCACACTTGGAACCCCACTATTTCCCGACTCAAATAAAATGCCTTACTTTCCAAAGTAAGATGTTACCACTAAAGAATATGAACCCATCGAAGGGTTGGATTCTGGGTCCGAAACATAGAAATTGCCATGTCTCGTCATCAAAAACACGACCTCTCTGGCTCCAACGTAACAATAAAACAGGCCACAGAGAAGCAATCCAAAATTCAACGGACAAAATTTTTATTACAAGGGAAAAATTCTCTTCCTTCAAAATTCATGTCCTTTTGTGTAAACTCACCTACTCTCTCATATTTTATAACTTTTCATTTGGGGAATCTTTCACACTCTATCTTCAAAATACATTCCCGTTGGGCAAATCACTCCTTCATTACTGTATAATTTTATGACGTAAACATTTTATCTACTGCAACAAATATGGATGCACCCATCTACATAATCACCTATCTCTTTATGCTTAACTCTATTTTATTTCACTTCCAAACATGCTAAAACTACGGAAAAATACTGTAGCGGTGAGCGAAGTAGTTAAATTTGATTCCCAAAATTCTCAACTAGGAGTAAATTATTTCCTCGTTGATGCGAAATTTATTTCAACAATCATACAATGAACACTAAATTTTTTGGCCCATAAATAAAAAGTATGCTTCAAAGGTTGTCTATTTTGTTTACTAAGAAGTACTTTTTGGCCCCTTCTATCATAAATAGTGGTTTATACAGCTTAAAATTGTACAAGATTTCAATAATGATTGACATTTCACGTAATATATACTTCATCAAACAAAAATACAAAATCTGCTAAACAACTACCTTACGGTGATCTCATCCCGGCCTCTCCGAGAACCCACTTGAGAACTTTGACACGGGAGCTGATATCCCCATAGTGCTGCGATACGTAGCCCTTCCCATCAACTTTGCACTGGACTGACGAACCTTTCTAGTGTTACTAGTAGTCGCCTTCGAAGCGTGTTGAATTACCTAACTTCTATAAGCACGTTGAAATTGCCTGGTGCGAGTGGCGTAATTACCCGTGTCTTATTTGAACCATTTGAAAAGAATCTTTTCCATAAAAAGTAAAATAAGATGAAGACAAAACCGTTGCCTTGCCCCGGTGTTCTGGCTTTAGAATACAGATGAGCAATTTCCAGGTGAATGCCAAGTGGTCCGTCATATCAGGGAGTTGCAATTAATCCCTGGTCAGATAGCACTTTATGATAATGCAATGATATTGCTTCTTTATGTACTCCGTGGACTCATCTAATACAGTTTGTTTCTAATCTATCTAAAGAGTGGCAGAGGGCTTCAAAGAACTTTCGTCTCGAATATTTCTTACCCTCTACGTAGGCTAATTACTAACTATTTTAACATTATCACGTACTGACATCATGTGAATGGATGGATCTTGTGTACTTAATTTGATTTACAAATGCACAAACTGTAATGTAACAGTTCTCTTTGTAAAGGGAGTCTTTTACTTGATTTAAGCAGATTGGTCTTGCCCTCACTTTTGTATAAAATCAGGAATCTATACCAGACAAAAGTAGGAATTATGATGGCCGATATTATACGAGCGTGTTTACGGAAAGGAGAGAAACTTCAAGTGTTTTTAGAGAATCAATCGGGAAGGAGCAATGGGAATATAACTTTCTATCAGGTAAAGAAAAGTCAGTGCTTTAGGACTGACACCCTTAGGATTTTCACGAGGTCTTCTAAATTGGTCATTCTAGCCGTCCAAAAAGCATTTGAAGAGAAATCACTGTTTTTATATTTACAAAGACAGGCAAAAATACGACACGGAAAGAGGAAGGGTCTATCATATTTTGTATGAAATGTTTATTGTTGTGAAAACTGAAATATGTAGGTGATAAAAACAGTATTCAATTCATCAGGTTTTCTGCAAGAGTTGTAAAACTTTGTCACGTGCCACCTTACTCTAATAAAGTCTAAAAACTTTCATTCGTACATCTCATAGGCGAGTCTCCATGCAAGATATACTGAACGGTAGCAAAATGTGTCCAGGGAGAAAATTTTGTAGGGGGAATTGGAAAAATTTTTGAAAATACATTAAGTCGATGCTGAACTTCAAACTATAAGTAGCCGAATATCAGCTGATCAGGGGGGCGCTGTCCCCTGGTTCCGATGGTTAACGGATCTTTCATCTTATCGTAAAATCGTGTTTAATACAGTTTCACTCACATTACCGGTTGAAATGCTTTAATTAAACTCGGCATGCTAATAGCTTTCTGGTACCAATTATAAAAGGTGCGGAACAAGAATATAACACATGCAACCTTCAAAGAGACATACTAGAAAAACGGTGTGCCCAAACAGTTCGGGAGATAACCGTTTTCGGAGGAAAATGAGAATTCACCCGATCGGGAGAAAATTTGCAGCATGAATATTCATGAGCACTTAGTGTGTACCTCTTCACAGTCGTCGCTTTGATTTATAAATGTGGGTATGTTCAAATACAAGGTAATTGTTCACCACCTCAGACAGAAGTCTTAAGAAACTTTCAAAAACGTACTAATGGGCTCAATTGCATGCACGAGTAACTTACACAACTTCTGCAGAAAAAATTGAACAGATCTTGCAGCTGTGTAGAGTCTATAATTTAAGCTTAGGACACAGAACGTGGCAAAATTGCTCGATATCTCAAAATTTGCGCGGTGAACTACCAAACATGATCCGGCTTTTTGTTCCCCTAGTTACAAAGTTTCTAAATATTCCAAAAAATTCTCTTTCCTAAGACCGATTAAATTTTCCAGGTGTTTTGAACATTTGTTTCGGTTTAAATTGCGCGGTAGGATCGCAAAGCATCAGGGGAGAAATTTGAAAATGGCGCCACCCATGGCCGTATTTTCCCCCTATCGGGTGAAAAATCATTTTCCCCCGAAAGAGGTTATCTCCCGAATTGCCAAAAGATATAAAGACGCGCTGTACCTAACAAACTTTTTAACTGATACCGAAAACAATCAAAAGGTACATAAGCTTGGGCATTCCATCACCCTAGCCAATACCCTAAGCTGGACCAGGTCTAAAGAAACTACTCTTGGAGTGTTTCTTCAGTAGCGGGCGAGGCCGGTGAGCCTGCATCGATAACCTTTACTGCATTCGAAGTCTAAAGTTAAAAATCTCCATTACAGTATCAGGGCGAGAAAAACAAAAGAAAACTTAAATCTGCAGGCTCTTTAAACGCAAAATTGAAATTTCGAACCGGTCTTAAATTAAGACTGAATATTCACTTTTGAAAAGAAACAGTGGCTCCCTTTCGCTTGTGACTTTTCACCGCAGATTAGTTTTCGCCCATAGTTTTATTCTAAATGATTTTTCACTAACAGGGATTTTAAAAGTGTATTTTTATCACTTCAAGAAATATAACAAGAGATGGGGTGGTCATACTTTTACTTTCTGAAAAATATTGTGTTGATTTTTCAGCTCAAATGAATGAGTGTAAGTAAATCAACGTCTCTGGCAGAGGGTGTGGTTGACTCCTAAAAATTCACCATTTGCTTTAGAGATTGGAAGGATTCGGGAGCCTCAACGTAGTTAAAAATTTTATGAACACAAACACGGATGTCTTCATCCTCCAAACATGACATTGTTGGCCGAAGATTTTAGATAAGAAGGAAAATTATTAATCTATTAATGATTTATTAACGATTGATTTATGTAAAAGTCACATGAAAATTTGCAATTGTGACAGTTTTCAGTTGTGGCTTTTAATGATCAGTCCCCATTTTAAACCTTGAATAATATTGAAGAAGATCATTGGGATTAGAGATCAAATAAAGGACAAGAATATTGCTCATGTAACCAAAAATCTGTTATACGTGGGATACTAGTCATCTTGAACTTATTAACATAATTATTGTCTTCTAACAGTGTTCTGAGCAAAGCTAAGGATAGGACTATTTCCAAGTTGCTCATACAACCCATCTCTAAATTGTGTATTCTGTTTTTATAGAACATTAAGATCTTATAAATTTGTAATTGCATCATATATTTTTACAAAAAAAAATTCAAGTAAAAGAGAGTGTTTAAGTCCAAGTACAATGGATACATTTTCTTCTCCACATATAATGGGAAATCAAAATGTGAATACCACCACCAGACCACACTGAGAAAAACTTTTTAAACAATTGTGTTTAAAAATCATGATAATCACGAAAAGAATATGAATAGTTACCTGAACTTGTGCATAATTTTACACAAATTGAGTTGAAGTATTTACTTAAATCGAGTAAGAGTATGTTACCCGTTTTCGTGAGAATCCCATTTTTAAACACAATTGTTCACATATATTATTTGAGAGTTTATAAAAAGAAAGAGTTCAGACAACACTTAAACTGCAGGGCAGATAAAAAGTATTTATACGGTACTGCAATTGTAGTAGAGGATTAAACCTGCGCTTCACCTTTAAAGTTTCGAAGGATTTGCAGTGACTGACATAATTTACTTCCACCATATTTTAAATTACTGGAAATTTCAAAGTTGTCTACTCCAGGTCGTCACTGAAACATCTAGCACTTTTAATTATGGTGTGCATAGCTAGACGTACTTAATTGTCAAATTTGCAGACACCACTCCGGACACAACAGAGTCTACAATAAAAGATGTTAAAATATTTTAAGTTTGCTTATTAAACAACTCTTGTAATCATTCCTTCCAGGGCATTGCAAAACTTAAATACGACATCCACATATTGTATTGATTGGGCTAAAGTGATGTTTTCTATTCCATCATTGTGCTAAGAGGGGTATATCATGTTAAGAATCTCATACACTAAAAGGAATGCGAATATATACACGGTGAGTTGAAAAACGACATCGTTGGACTATTTTTGTATATCGTTTGTATCTTCTGTTTTCTATTTCAGGCAAGAGCTCACTACCTCACCAATTCAGGTAGGCTAAGTATACATTCGTGTTTAAGGCTAGGGAAGTGACAGTCGACATTTTAGAAAGGGCTTATTCGATTGTCAGGAATTAGAATATTGAATGGAACTGACACTGGTCAACGTAAAACTAAATCGTTCGCTACGTATATGCAAATTGTTTAAGACATCGTGTAGAAATTTCAATGTTCTGGACCATAACATTGAAGACTGACAAAAAATCATTAAAGTCATAATTGTCTCACTGCAAAAATGATGCTTTCAAATATTGCAAAAAGTTGTATTTGATATTGCAAAATAATCATGAGCGCTTGTTATACGTGACCTTTGACCTGTAAAATACTCCATATGAGTTGTTTAGCCAGACTGTTTATGGAAGACGTGTAATCTCGTACATTGTCATAAGAAGATTGACACAGTAAAACGTCACAATTTATATGTTTGTTTCAAATCTACTGAAAAAATAAACTTCAAAGTTACTTAAATGTCTATTTAAAGCTAATATATAAAATAAACGTAAGTAATCGTTTGCAATACGGCTGTTAATAGATGTATACATTACCAATGTTTATGCTGGTTAAATCTTTCATCATTTGATGATCTGGTTCATCAGTTCATCGTTTAATATTCTGTTGTCGATAGATAAATAGACGCTTACCTGCGCGTCTGGATTAATTTCATCATACCACGTGCCGCTGGCGATTAAAAAAACACGTGGGAGTAAATTGTTGTCTAGGTAACAAGCTATTGTAGAAACACAATAGTTAACACCCTCGTAGCTCCAAAAACTTTACATGCAATTTACCTGTAAATCGTTTGGCAAATTGGCATAGAAGATTAGATAACGTATTTGACCATTAAAACGTAAAGTCTGCAAACCTTATACTCTTTGTTATGTACAATTTTTGAATAACAAGAGCAGAATATATCACACGTTGTTTAAAAAATAATTATGAATCAATAGAAAGTAGGCTAGAGTGAAGAAAAAAACCTGTGTCCAATGAAAAACATAACCAATGAAACCAAATTAGGCCTACCTTTAATTTTACGTACGTACAAAAACATTCCAAAGTAGTTACCTTTGTGATTGTAATCTACAATTCCTTCATAAAGCTACTCCCATCGCAGTAACATCCCTATTTTGAAATTCCTCCTTGACATATTACTTTCCTCCTTGACTATTTGAGTCAACTTTCTCAGTCTCAACTACCAGTCACTTTTTCCATCTCACGACCAATGTCATGCTAAAACTCTTCCAAGCAGACAAATTTTGAAGCATGCCTTTACCAGTTTATCAAATTCTCCATCTCAACTTAAAATCTTGACCTAATATAACATCGTCAGATTGTTCGAAGTTCCCTACAACGAACGACAGAGTAAACAATGTGCAGATTGCATGCAAATTTGAAAATCTTATTTAAAATTAAACTGAGACAATATTATGAATAGGGTGCATAACATTCCAAGTAGAAAGATGACCATGAATATACGATCCACCACCAGGGCGACTTGTTTCCAATCATTCTGACATCTTTCATTTTTGTCCTTCTCTTGGGTCATTTCTCTCATTATCCGAAATTCCTCTCGGATGTGTTCTAGCAGATGGAGTTCTCTTAGTCGAGCCGAGTTGTTCGAACGTAGTGAATTAAGCTGCTTCCGTGAATCCAGTTCAGGAGCTGATGGCACAGAACTATCGAGGCGGTCGTCCCAACCATTTACTGCCGTATCCAACGGCTCCATTTCGATGCTTGACAAGGCCTTCCATCTTCTTTTGCGATATGCATCAAAATCACGTTTCTGTGTTGTTTTTCTCATCAAGAACATACGACCGACACGACCTTGCACGATTTTACGGAGCCATGGAGGGACCTGGTGCGTCTCTGGTCCCCTGTGATGTAGATTTAGCACCACTACAGACATAGCTAACGATAGAGATACCATAACCATGGTTGCAGCATAGTAAATACCTGAAAATAAAAAGAGAGAACCGTAATGACTTTTCGGGATCCACCAAAGATCACATAAATCACTGCCAAAGTTGCTTTGCTTCGAGGGGGTAACCGACATTTCGGCGAAATTTTCATCGAGAGTTTTAATACAGTAACAATGATTAAACCTCCATTCGTGTATTTCCTTGTAATGATTATGAAGCATTGATCCTCAACTTTCCTTCATAAGAATAAAGTTGCACATGGTGATTTGCTATGGCTCCTTCTGTTGAGCGAGTAGAGCAATAGTATATAGAGCTCTGCTTTGCTTAAGCGTTGTGTGTCTTCCTATTTGGATGATGTTTTCAAATTCAGAAAGTCCGTTGAAGACACGTTTTTTATGGGTAGTACATTTTTGGCACAGATAAAAGTGTCCGCTCGTCAGGGACAACATGTAATGAGGGTGGAACCTCATTGTTATGGGGCGAAAAAATTGTTTGGTATGATGTACGTGCCATATCAATTTGAATCCACTGCAACGGTGAAGAAGATCACGTTAGACCTCACCATGGTCATTTTATGAAACAGTGAAAGAAGAAATACTTTGTTATTGCATTTTATCTAAGACCATTTCTAAATCTTTACAAAAATCCTTACAAAATGAATTTCGTTGTAAATTCTGCCTCCTTATTTACTTTTTTGGACCAATTGTAGTCATGCATACATCAGTGATACCAACAAATTCTAACTATTTACGACCCATCCATCCCGAGTCTACATAATACCCAAATCTTTGTGCATTTTACATCCAACTCGAGGTGCATTGCATCTTCGTTAATACTTTTATAGGTGCGCAAATATAAACCACAATGTACCTCTTTACTGAACCCATGAAAATAGCCAGTGTTAATTTAATCAAGTTTGGTATTGTTGAGACAATGTATATATCACGTTGAACCTATATAACGGAATCCCATACACATTCCGACATTCATACTTGTTGGGGGCATGGGGGAGTGCAACATGAAGAGTGGGAAGGGGCTTTTAATTTCATTTCATTGTGCTTTGGCCGCGTGGGTATGCTGTTGTTGCATTATATTATCTCTTTCATAGACCTATTTCCAAATAGCAATTATAATGAATTGTGGGATATACTTTTGGGTGTACGTCAATTTTCACCACAGTAAAATGCCATTGACAAAAATGACAAACACCTAAACTCTATCCCACAATCCTTTGTAAATGCTATTTGGAAATAAGTCTATGTAGCGCCTTCTTCTTTTCAGTAATACACCATGTGCAAAACAGCTGCGCTCTAATTTAGAGAATCATTGGGACCAATCATATTGATGGACACTTTGTGGATGTGGTTTGATTAGCTTGTCGGAAACGACTGTTCCCTTCGAGATCATGTATTTATTTATTTTTCCTGTCACTAAATAGATATGGAAAGTTATCGTTCTCTTTTTAGGTGAAGGGGTGTATTAGAGGAAGGGATTGGGAATCATTTTTCTTTTTGGGTAAGTGGAGAGAACAGCTTCGGGAATCCAAAACCAAAAATGCGAACATTTATAAACCCCAAATAATTTTTACATCGGTATCATATCGCCATTTTATCTCTAGCTGTCCAGTCAGCTTGTTCCTACGGGGCCTATATGACCAACGTATAGTTCAACAATGTCCAACTTTCCCTCGATAAATATTCGGGATAGGTCAACCGATAGGACCTGGACAGATCTCATTGCCGTGCAAGACCACGCCTTCTTTCTTTTCATTGATTTATATCAATTATAAAACTTTTTCTGAAACAGCCTTTTAACTGTGAATGTCAATTACACACAGATTTCTGTAGATTTGCTTAGAGACATACATATAAAGACAAAGACAGCTCTGTTAGCATTAATTGCTGTATTGAGCCACTTTTGGTAGTTATACCGTGTTATCTGCACATTATGTTTGTAATTTGGAGGAGTAGAAGAGCAAGTGCTTAATTTTCCTGTCCCAATAAATAAAGTGAGCTCATAATGGAGGCAAACTCTTACCATCGTAACATCCACTAATAAGGAGATACAACAAAAGGTCAGCACAGATTCATAGACATGTACTACGATTGCGTTCTGTGAAGTGAGGAGACTTAAGTTATGTGCTGCGCATGCGTAAAAGTCCTCTTAGCACGTATGCTAAGTCTGTATCGATAGTGCAGTACGCGAGCTTAATTTTAAGCTACCCAAATTGGCGTTGATTGAAGCCATAGTGTATTAAGCTGGTTGGTTCTGAAAAAATATGACATTAACCATTTTCTTGCAAAATTTGACCTGGGTCTACGAGCTAACTTTGTGACTGCCAATATATGTATTAGAGAAAAATAGAGGATGAAAGTTTCGTACTTGCGGTAGCCTAAAGGCAATAATACGCACGGACAAGAATTCAAAGTATACATTTATATGTTGTCCGCATGATATTCTATATATTTAAACTAATAGCACGACGATTGTAAGTCTGTACCATTCTCTCTTTCTAGAGGTGCTAGAACATTGTTGGATTTACCTATGATGGGAACAACATCTGTTGGCGGGAGCAATTCCGCTACAATCAAAAGAAACACTGTCAAGGAAAGAAGAACGGTGATCCCAAGACTGACTTTTTCTCCGGATTCTGGTGGAAGGAAGAAGCTCAGGAAAGTTGTACCGGATATCAGAAAACACGGCATAATGAGGTAAAATACAAAGTATGTAGCTATCCGGTGAAGTTTGACAGAATAGTCAACAAACGTGTAAGGTATCGGTGTGTCGTCCTCATATATGACATAATCCTCTCGACCTGAGACTGTTTCGAATCCAATCACTTCCCATTCCCCAGAACTTCGGAGGTATCTCTCTGCAGAACCTGCGCATGAGAAAATATATAAGCAATTGATTTTAAAGAATACCGCCCTCCTTTATTTAAGAGGAAAGTCTTTTGGTGTGTATAAATAGGTGCAATCCGTTATGTGGCTTTTGTAGTTAGTAAGTTAGAGTTTTACGGCCCAGTTTCTAACCTGTTTCTAAACTGAGGATGTTACTTCAAAAGGTAATGCCATCTTGGCAGAATTTAGAAACTTCTTCCTAAATGCAAACATATCTGGTCACATGTTCACTGGAGATCAGTGGCGTACGAAAAGGGGGGGGGGGGCATTAGGCCATCCCCCAAAGGATGCCATTTTTTAATCCTAAAAATGAGTAGCGCTACTTAAGTAACGCAGATTTTACTTCAAATGTAGCATATGTGGCACCTGAATGCACGTAAGGACACCCAATTTCTCAAAAATTTTCAAACGAGAAGGATTGTCTCTGGAAGGCCCCCCCCCCCCCGTGGTGCAGATTTTTTAAATTCCCCCAAATAGGCAAATTTTGTTAATTTCCAAGTTTACTTAAAAAGGGACTGTAACTCCCTGGTGGCACCGACTTCCTCTAATGACACCTACCTTTAAAAGATTTCTCAAAATGGAGGGGCCATTCTTTAAACTGCTTCCCCGGCTGGCATAGTTGTACTTAACGGGGCATGGAAGCGGAGGGTTCAGGTGCGATGAGCAGTAGTTTGTCATTTATCATGCAAGAGATGTAAGGGTTAAAATAGTTAGCAGTCGGGAGTTTGAGCAGTCACAGACAATTTCATCAATTCAGCGGATCTTGAATTTAGCAAAGAGTCACAATAGAGAAGCATTAGAATATTTTCAATTCCGTTGTTTAATTTCCCCGAAAAGAATCGCTACCATTTATGTTATAGTGGGTAGAACATTTTATCTGGTTGCTTTTGGATCACTTAGCATTTTGCTGATTTTTTTCTTTTTCTGTAAATGCAGACAAAAGCTAAGTATTAAGATTGTTTATATTCTCTTTTCAAGCATTAAAACGCAATTTTCGGCCATCTAAATGGCAGCAATTTTTAAAAAGTTTCTTTACGCTTCGCGCCAGCAGTGGTGGCGTTCCGCTTAGACAGTCTTTCGGCCAAAATTAGATTTTTGGGGTCAAGGTATTCCTTACCTCTCTCATCATTTTGCAGTTTTCGAAACTTATTTTGAAGTAAGCATTTTATTGCAAACGGCGAAAGAATATAGCGACTCGTTATTTTTCGTGTAACAGTCGTCTGGAAAATGCTACTTCCGGCCATCTGAGGGATCTGATTTTTTAAAATTTTCTTCACGCTCCGCGCCAACCAATGGTGGCGCTCCGTTAAGATTGTCTTTATAGCAAAATGACATTTTGTGGCCAAGAAAAAATCGCAAACTGAACCGTCCCTTTCGCCTATGCCGTTCGATATTCTTTTATTTTGGTTTAAAAACAAATTTTTACTGCGAAAGGTAGCGTAAATAGCAGTAGATTGCATGTGAAGACACAAAATTGTAAGTTTTATCCTCATGAACCCCCACAATTCAACTTTTATACTTTCCTGTCGAAGTCGAAAATCTTGCACCATTTTGCATCTAGGCCCCTCAAAACGACCGAATGTTTTCAAAACAATATCACACCATAATCGTAGACATATTTAGAGTTTATTTAAGGATTAATTACGTTCCTGGTTGTCGCGATGAATATCGACAATAGATGATAATATACCATCATTAACCCTTTTTTGTTTGCTAACTTCCCGTATAGAGTATTGACATTAAATTTTTTTGTTTGTAAAAATTGCACTTTTATGTATTCAGGTTAAGATTACATAATCAGGTAGAAGAAGGTAGCCTCAAGTAGTAAATTTATTAGCTTTTCAAATTTCGCATTATGTACCTTTAGAACTTTCAATTATATTTTCACTTACGGTGACTTACCTGTTCCATTTAAAATGATTTCGTCAGCACCATGTTGCCACGGTCCGAAGGTCAAAACACATTCTTGGTAGTCGAATGGGAAGTTTGTTACATCCATGCTACAATGTGTGGTAATGATGGTTGGGGACTGCCACACTACCCTTCCGTCAAAAGATACGCTGCATATTGAGTTAGCCGTGTAATCTTCATATCGACTTCCAGCGCTTAAGGATTATAAAAAGAAAACAAAAACACAATTTACTGGCCTTTCTCCATCACTTCAATCATTTCTTTCCTAAATGGCTACAAACTTACTCTTAGTGCAAGTAATAAAAAAGGGGTCGCTGGCCAGACACACCAGGAGGCCACTGGATAGCAGAACCTTTATTACTTTTTCTCCAACACCTCGATCTACAATCTTGGACAAAACTGTTGGGACACTTTTCCATAATATTCTTGAATCTCAGTTCCCAGGCTTTCATTAAACCCCCGCTCCCCCTTCCAATGTTGCACAGTAAGAATGACCGTTTGCCGTGAACAGGATAACTATGATCAACATTGTGAAGGGGGAGTGGGGGTGTCTCAACGAGTTTTGTCCAAGATTGTAGTTCGTCATTTTGCTATAAAAAGAAAATAAAAGGTATTGCGCTTCCCTAAAACTGAATCAATTTGTCCCCATAATGACTCTGACTATGTGGACAAATTGACTCAGTTTTAGGAGAGTGATCTACTTTCTGTTTTCTGTATACTGGTATAGCAATACATAACTTCATCCGTCAGTTATCATGGTGATATTCTGTTTCTCTGCCCTAGCTGACTGGGTATATTTACTGTAAAGAGAAATTACGTCCAAAATGGAACAACAGGTGAAAAAAGAAAATAGTTTTGTCATTGTTTAACAATTTAAAGAGAATAGTTTTGCCATTGTTTCACAATTCAGTTTCACAAATAAACATCAGTAATAGTTTTAGCTCCTCAAACCATGACGCATTAATCACAGGTGTAACCGAAGATACATCACTTGCATTTTGAAAGTTTAATGGGTGAACAAATTATTCTCGATAAAGAAATGCCATAATTTCGTTTTATTTCTTAAAAAGATTGTTACCTGACTGCCTTATTTTGAATTTGTTTTGATAAATATTGGTTATTTCTTGTTTAGCAAACACAATGTTTCCCTTTTACAAGTCTTCCAAAAGCAAAGACACCCTGAGATTATACACATAGCGCTTGAATGGTGATGAAATTTACTGACGTCACAACACATGCCCCAGTGGCTTCTGTTAACACGTCTTTTACAGCGGCCCCTACATGTCCAATTTATAGAATACTCTATGTCCATTCGCGTGAATTTGACCGGTGGCGTAAAGTTTCATCTTCTATCCAATTGGCCTAGTTTAGTTCTTTATTTTTTTTTCAAAAAACTTCCTCACATCACTCTGGGAGAAGGTTCAATAACCCATAAGGATCTATTTAAGTACATTTTACACTTTTCCATCTATTATATGGCAAGGGAAGCACCAAAGTGTGAAAGTATTCATTTCAAGATAGTATTTCCCTGTTTAAGTCCTAGCATCCTGCAAAGCTGTCTCAATGAAATGTTCAAGTTAGGTCAAATGTCATTCCCAAGAGGAAAATCTCAGTTGAAAGCTCGGAAAATGCATTTTAATCCATAGCTTGAAGCAAGTTGAAGGGAGCAAGGTAGGTTACAAGCGTTGGCTGAATCTTACGAATCTCCGTTTTTCCATTACAAGCGGGTCTGCCCTTCCTCTTTTTTTCAGAACACAAATTATAACATCAAATAAAAGCATATTGAATAATATTGTCACGTGATTGAAACGACTGGTGTGTGATGATAGATATCGAGGCACTCTTATTGCCCTCCCCCCTTCGGGTGTAGCCTATTTTTTCATTATCCCTTTTAGAACGAGAAGCGGCGAAAGATAAACCAATGAAACGGTTGCAGAAAATGCAGTTTTAAAAGTTTCCAAATACTATTAAAAGCGTGCCTGAGGGTTAAAAATCAGAACAATGGAAGCCTGTAGTTGATGGTACAAAACAAACTACTGACAGATGGAAGACATGCTTTAGAACATGGAGTTGTCTCTAAAAACGCCAACTAGCTGCTCAGAACAAATCAAGTGCCATTTCTTACGAAGAATTACGAAGGGAAGATGGCGCTACTACTTTTTCGTACGATCACATTTTAAGATATGGCATATGTGGGCGTGTGCAAGACTGTAAATTTCTACTTTGTGACTCTCTTATAAGTGAATCTATCTACAGAATTTTCAAAATTAGATTGGGAGAACTGTATTTCAGAAGAGTGTTGTTAACTTTTGCTAACTTTGACTTATAAAAGGTTTGGAACGGGGGACGTTTGCTCGCCCATTTCAAAATTGGGGAGAACTGTCCCTAAAACGCACATTCATATTCCCAAAAAGTCACATGTTTAAATCCAACAGCCATTTAATCATTAAAAACGCTAGGATAAGGCTTCGGACAACTCCTTAAAACGGTTTATCAATTTTCCATGACATTCTCCCACTTTTTAAACTTATAGGGTATTATAACTCGCACTTGGAGTAATCAAAACTATACCCCCACCAGTGTTGGCGTCCCATAAGCACAATGCAAATGGCTGTATAACTACCACTGCTCAATTCAAAGATCAAACATTGGTAACATATTAACACACTAGGTATAACACATCCTGTGGCTAAAAGTGTTTCAACGGACTTCATCTTAAATATATATACTCACTTATTGTAGAGCCAAAGATCAGGCATCCACACCTTATCTTTTGAGATCTTGAAATTTGTGAGTCCGTTGTAATCTTCTGGATTCCATGTTAGATACTCATCTATCCAACGCTAAAGGGGCAAAGCAAAAGGATATTAGGCCTATCTCTCTTTCATCTGTATAAAATATTTTATCTTGAATATACTATTAGAAGTCCATGTCCTAAAACGCGGGTGATAAATTATATACGTAAAACGACAGGATAAATGCCACACATCTGCACCCGGATCTCATTCAGGATTATAAAAATGGGGGCGTAATGGTGATGTCTTCTAGGAAAACCTTTTTTTCATTGGTCTGGAGATGTAACATTGTGATTACAAAGGTCATGGGGCTCGTATCTCTTGCTTCGTTCCTTGGCATTACATAAAAACATGGTACAATCACGATTATGTCCGACAATGTAGCCAACGAGTTTCTGCTCTTGAAACTTGGAATAAATTTGTTGACTTTCGATGCATTGTTTTTTTTTAAAGCCGTGATTGTTTAATGTCATCCGTGGTGGTTCTAGGTAAGGTTCTAGGTTAGGGGTCATGGACCCATTCTGGAAAGGCTGCCTTATTTATAAAGGAACTTCAAAATTTTGCTGGGGAACTTAAATATGTAATAGTGCGATGAAATATGTGATCTCCCAGGCAACCTGTTGCATAAAGTATCTTAGATAAAGATCAGCATCTTAAATAAGGTCATAAAGGTGTAACATGTCAGCCAAAAACCCGACTTTAATTGGCAGGTTAAGAGCAAGCTACAGAAATTAAATCAGTATCTTTTACGATTCTCAAGAAATACCTCTTCAAAGTTTTTATGTTTCTGAATCAACTTGCCCCCTATGCAAAACTAATGATGTGGAGTGTTGCATAGTATTCACATTTCTTTTGTTACCATAACAATTTATGAATTATATCTTAGTTTCTCATCAGATAATTTATGGCTTGGTTATTGATACTCCTGATTTTCAAGGATACAGTTCAAAATTTCAAGATAAAACCTTTAGGACTTAGAGCTACCAACAATACAATTATTCCTTGAAATGAAGATTGCAAGAACAAAGGATAACATAAGCCATAGAAACATGTCACTGCAGCCTAGACATCACATGATTTGCATATTGATCTCATGTTTACGAATGAGTTAGTGCAAAGCAAAAAATATCCTGGGAAATGGTCAATTTGTGACGGATTTTGGTATTTAATACTTTTCACATCAAATACCCAACTTTGTCATTTACACGTCACACGACTTTTAAGAATGCAAAATTTACCCAAGAATACTCGAGTTGTTCAAACTAGCTCCAAATTAAGATCGTTAAGTTTCCATTTTGAATAGTAAGGCAATTCTTGTCACGGGTAGAGCACTTAAAATGGTTCTTTTACCATTTTCTCTGCAACCCCGAGCCAATTTCTGGTTCCAGGGTTACTGCTCCCCTGCTTTAGAGAGTTTTCCTTTCATTACTTTTAGGGGTAGTTTCAGCGACACCTGCTTAATCTTTTTAAAGTGGTCTTCAAAAGGTTGCTCCGGACCATCAGTTTAATTAACTTTATCACCAGAGTAGTTATGATTTCAGCATAGCTTCATCAAGGTTACCGATTATGATCATATTTCTTTAACTACGTATGCATTGAAGTCACCATTTGATCATCAATGGCTTAACTTACTTTTGCACAGAAGCGACAGCTTTAAAGCGGCTCATGGAGTTGGTTCATGAAATTCCACAAATTTTTTCAAACCCGTTAAGTTTTCTTCACATACCAATGACAAATGGTCTATCTTAGACAATCCCCATATCCTACAAACAAATAACTGTTTTATGTGTGAGTAACGAACCGTTCACTTCGGTTTTCAAAAATTCGTGACCAGACACTTTTTCAAATTGTGCACAAAACCGTTACAAGTCAGGACATTACAAAATTAAAAATTTTAGCTTATCCCGTAACAATTGGATATGAAACCTGACTTTTTATGCTATCTAGAAGCATTGTCATGTTGTAGTGACCCTTAATCACTCTCATTAAGTTATCGATATGAACTCAATGAGCCCCTTTAAGTGTGTACGGATTGTCCATAATATGATTAGTCTAAGCTGCGTCGGTGTGAAACTCCTTCGAAGATATCATGTTTGTTAGAAAAATATACTAAGTTGACTTCCCATGACGTCAATTGACCGTTGACTTCTATCCAAACAATTTACACTTACCGACTTGAACCATTTATCCGATGAGTAGAAAAGTGGCAAATCCTTGCCACCTCATTCAATGACATTCTCATAACATGGAATTATTGAAGAGTAAAATGATTACAAAGTCAAAAGAAAAAAGACTTAATGGGAAGATACCAGTATGATTTCAAATGTGCTGGCTTCAAGTTCATTTTTGTGGAGAATGTGACATATTTACCTGATCATATCTTGAGAACCACGCATAGGAATTAAATGCAAATTTCAACCAAATGCTTAGAATAAGTACCTTCCTATTCTTTCATAATTTTTTCACCTTGAACCTTTTTTAGCTTTAGGATCACTTCAGAAGACATAAATTGACACGCACGGTATTAAGACACTTGTATCACTCGATCCTTTTACTACTGTTCTCTTGTAAACGTTCCTGCGGTATACATATGAAGTTTAACCTTGTGGAAACAGTTAAATGGTAAATAAGATAAATATACGTTAGCGTTTGAGACTGTGGAGCAGGGGCGGATCCCGGCGGAGCGGACGAAATCTTTTCGTTGAGCCCATCGCTACACGAAAACCGAGGAGCTGCAGCCAAATAAGGCCGCAGCCGCAGGGGCGCTACACAGGTACGGGGGGGGGGGGGGGGCTACACTGCCCTCCAAGTTTCTGAAAAATCTGAAACTCGGGCAAGGATCTAGAAATGTTCTGGCAGTCATTCAGGTTTTAGAGAAACCTGGCATGTCATCTTTTTGTTTACGAAGAAACCGTTTAGGTGTGCCCGAGTTCTTAAAGACATTGTCCGAAAAATAAGAAGCATTGTACTCGGGGTACATTTTAAATAAAATGAAATGTAATTTTTGAAATTCGCTTCATGCAAAAAACAATTGTTGCTGGACCTCACACAATAGTCTTGTTCCACTCAATTCCCGAAATGGTGCCGAATGCCGAATTCTTTCAAACATATGCTCGAAAGATGAATATTATCTTTTTTAAAAGCTGCATAAATTAAGATTCCTTTTTGCAAAGTGAACTTGAATCTTCGTCCATCAGTTTATTGCTTCAGGATTAGCATAGGAAAGTTCAATGTGTATAATCAAAACACTCTCAGTACAGTTCATGCCGTGTAATATTAGCTTTGGTAACCAACATTGTTTGGGTTGGCTGTCAGTCAAAAAGCTGAACCAATTGGACTTTTTGTGAAACCCTACAAGAATTGTAGTTTAAGGGGGGGGGGGGGGTGGCCCTTCAGGCCAAATGTTATCAGTTTTCATCACACGTTTAAGTTTGCTTTTCAGGTCGAAAAAATCTACTAAGAGGGACGGAAACACAATAAGTTAAGATATTTGTGGTGATTAAAAAGTGGCCTTTTCTATTTGCGAGAAATTGATCGACCCTCTGAATTCCTACTATATTTGATATTACTGTAAAAAGTATTCATCATTTCCATGAGTGAGTAACTTTGCATTTGAATTGTTGTTAGAAATCCAAGAAAACGCACTGGCATTGAAAAACAAAACAAACAAAAACAGAAATAAAAATGGAAGGAAAAGTCCTTTTTCAAGGGTAATATTTTCTTCAAAAATCAAAGAACGTACAAAATTCAAGAAACATTCTGACAGCTTCTGTGTATTATCCCAGCCTTTTATCGATATGTCTTTTAAGAATGGAACCCAATGCCATCGTGCTTGGTGCTCAGCATAGGCAATGAACTAAGAAACTGACAGTGGGCCACAAGTGGAAAAAAGGTTCCGCTTGAGCCAACTGGTTGGAATCTTGGCCTAAAAACTTCATTTTTCTAACTACAACCTAACCTATTTTCAAAATCTTGACCTAAGCAATGCACAAAAAAGGTCGAATATACAAATTCAAAAACTTTCGTGTCAAATAAAAGAGTGTAATTTTTGAAAGTATGAAAGAAAATAAAAAAACTGCAGTACATACCATTGTAAGCCAGGCGTTGATTTTAAAAGTTTCTAATCGTTCGTCCTAAACAAAAAGGAAGAAAATATGTATTATAACTATTTTACAGTACTGTATGCACATAATTTGAACTCTAAAATGAAGAATGAGAGGAGATAAAAAGTAGTTTAACTCTAAGGTCTCCCCTATTTTGTCAAAGGCAGATATTCATCACCTCAAACTGTAAAAATGTCTCTAAATTACAGAACAAAAAATAAAGGGAAACATAAAAATTTCAGAAAAAGGGCTGGCAACAAAGTTTAAAAAGTTTTCAGCACTTTTTCTACAATTTCTTCTTACATCCAATTTTTTTTCTTTAATTTTTCAATTTTTTTTAAGGTTGCAGGCATTTGAAATTCTCCCAACCTGCTAACTTTTAGCCCCTCCCATGTTCCTCCAACTGTATGGAAATCGTCCTTTCGAAGACATAGTTCCTAGAGTTCCTAGTTATTTAGGACTTTCTCAGTGCATTCCATGTGATGTGAGTTACTCTGCATTTTTTAATTTGATGTCAATCAAAGAACTGTGTGAATTGAATATTTTGAAAGGGAGAGGAGAGAATGGATCCCCTCCTCTCATTGCCTGAGATTGATGATTACACAAAAGTTGTGACTTACTAGCAAAGGATTCAACAGGTAAGAGATGGAATCAACAACGTTCTTGTGTATAATGTATGTTCCTCCCGAACAGATAAGGAGGTTATCTGTAACAACATAGGTGAATTGTTAAACTTGGCAAAACCATCCTCATATTAAGAATTGGGTAACAATAAATTGTCGCAATTAGTTTTCTAACTAAATGATAATAAAAGTTGAAAAAAGTTGGTTATCGAACACTACCACGGAATACTAACCAAATGATAATTACTCATCAACGCTGTCCTTAAAACTAATATACTTTGCTTGTGAATTATACTTCCGAAAATCTCTTAATTATTTTCACCACCATTAAATCTAAAATTTTTGGTCAAAATGTTCAAAAATAATATGTTAAGCATCCTCAAATCAGAAGATCAATGTCATTTGTGCAATTACACGTGATATCAGGTTTTCCAATGATTTTTCTCTCAATTTATGTAACCAGTGATGGGTTCATGAAATTGGTGGGGAAACCTCTTGGGAAAACTCTACATGTAAACATCTTTACGTCAAAGTGACTCTTAAGGTATAGGGTAAAGTAGAATTGAAGTGCCAAGTTTGAAGTATAGGTGAGCTACTTCAATCAATAATAAGGATTTTGTTCTCTTGCAATTGGTTGTTGTCGAAAGGTTCTTGAGAAGGAAACGTTTAACAAGACAGAGGCTCCCTTATCAAGTAATAAATGGAGAAAACACGTTCAACGGTTTTCTCTTCAAAAAAAAAAAAAAAATCAGAAAAACACTTTGATTTGATGGTAGTTTGTGCAGGGAGCTGTAACTGCTCCCTGGCTTGTGGAACGGGTGTTCGGCATCTATGGCCAGTCTATCCTTCCTTTACACAAGTGGAAGAGATATACAATGTCACCGCTTTTTACACTGGATCCTAACTTGTGTTTGAATGAAAGTCATTCAATTTTAGCTTATTGCTATCATATTGAAGAAAAAATTGTGTGTTAAAAATCAAACAAATGTCTATCGACGGTTTTTAGCGAATGACTCATGGTTAAAGTCATAGAAAAGGTTTAAGAAGGTTAAAGTGTCATATAAAATTTGTGATTCGTGTGAAAAAGAGTCAAGAAAATTATTTAGCCTAGTTGTCAACGTACCACGTCCAAGACTTGAGCAACGAAAAATTGCATTTCTACCAAGGTGGTCTTGGACGCATTTCGAACTGGTCTGACAGATCTGTCGTACTCCCCAACAATAAACAAATCCCTTCTTAGTCTCTGATGGTCTGCTGATGAGTATGCACCTGTAACGAGTAGAGACGAAATATTATTCAGTACTGTGCGGAATAAAAACGGAAATGAATAATAACTTTTACATGGCGTTCTAATAATCCGTAGGCCTACTTTTTTATCCCCCTAGACGCAAGCTTTCGCATCACTTAAACATCAATAGACTCCTGGAAGGAACCATGAGCAATATGACACGTTTACTTTGCTTCGTAAATACTCAAAATTGGAATTAAATGTTTGCAAGGTTTTCGTCGTTTGACCTATAAAAGCCTCACTTGGTAAATATATCCACAAAATCGACATCGAGTTATCTATTTGTCAATGAGTTAGCCTAAACCTATGAACTTTGTAAAAGTGACCTGTGAAGTGCAAGTAGTTTGTTTCCCCGGGTGCTCCCTTTACCTCTTTTTTTTAAGTTATATCTATCTGTATTTTTATGTTAGTGGAGTTTAAACGAAATTTTGTTCGAGATGACAAACGCGTGGGAAATGATATTTACCAAAACTTTTCTTGACGCAAAGCCCGAACCTGTAATTATGTAGTATTTCATACTTTTTATTTTTGTATAGTTCATTGGAAAATACATACTCCATCCCAAGAGCCTTCACAAATATGACGACAAAACAGTTACAAAACATCTAAAAACTCAAAGAAGTGAAAAAGAAAGTTTTAAGTCAAAGAGTCAAAAATTTTAAAGGGTAAAAAGGCGCTTTAAATAAAAGCAAAGACTAACAAGAGCCATGATATTTTTTCGACTTAATGACGGGCACTTATCATGAACGCTCTATCAGCATATGGTTGATTACACTCATCGTTGGAAAGTTAAGTTTCATCCCAAGTTCTTAGAAGCTCGTCCAGGGTGGTACACATACGCAATATACCTCATGCTTCCATGTTTCCAGTACTCATGAGATGTCACAGGAAAAACGAATACGTTGCACTATTGGAAAGCCAGTACATTTCTTCACGCCGGGCAAAAGTAATGTAATCCTGAAAACGGGTCTGAGTTACCCCACTACAGGACTTAGGAAAAATCAAAATTTCGAATATATTGTATTTGCTATAGCAACATTAAGGAAACAGATCGAAACATCTTAGTTTGCAGAAATACAGTCTTATTCTGAGAAATCCATGTATTACATACGTTTCAGTAATGAACTCATCAAAAGGTCGAGAATGTCTAAAGAGGACCCATGAGCTTCAAAGGCTGCTCACATTAGTGTTACAGATGGCAGGATTCACTTATTAGTTCATGTGCACTATTTGACAAAGGATTGTCTTGATTTTATGTTGCCATTGTACTGTACCGATTGTATTCTTTGTTTAGTTAGGGGGATTAAATTAGTGATTACCCCTATCGTTGGTCAGTACAGGCTACTTAAACAGTGCTACCACTCATCAAGGCACAACATTACTTATTCCATTGTAACCTCTCGTTAGGTCGATTAACATCAAAATAACATAAACAAGTATTCAGACGAATACTATCTTTCACCTTTGCTTTGACTTCTTACAAATACGTGTGTAAAGTTCAGTGAAATAAAAATACGTGCCGAAAATTATTTTCCTTCACAATAAGCTTTTAGGGTATTTTTCGTTTAGGAATGTTTACTTGAATATGAGTGCCCGATCAATAGCAGACATTATCGAAGATACATCAACAACGGTGCAGTGCCAAGCTTCCTTGAGGTGCTTTTATCAGTTTATGGGTAGGAATAAATGACATTACAATTTTAGCCTGATGATGTCATTTTCATTTCCACTTACAGTTTCCCGTGCTACAGTCTGACAGACTTCCCGGCGAACAAGACAATGAGACGCATACCATGTACGGTGTTAAAGTTGAAATCGAATTGAATCTTATTTTTTTCCCTAGTAATACCTTGAGAAAAATATTAAAGTATATACTAGGTGTTTGTGAAATCTCTTTTCCAACTCTTTTGAACGGTAATGCTCTTATGTGAAGCATTTTAAGTGTATGTTTGCACTTTGCAATTTCATAAACTTATTACTACCCTACATACCACCGATTTTTATTGCTTGCTTCAGACGTTGGTTTTAGTGAATTGGGACTGAGCTAATCATTGCAAATTTTATGTTTTATCTCAAATGTAACAAAATGATTTCTTGGTTTCACTTCTGTGTTAGATTGCAAATCCACAACTTTGTAACAGAGGAGAAGGCAACTCCAAGTGATAACAGGGAGCTGAAGGAGACAAGATAAGTTTATATTTGCTGGAAATAGATGAATGAATACATATCGGACTTTTTGACTAAGATATATTTTCATATTTTCAAACGAAGTAATCAGAGTCTTAAAAATGTGGAGACGAATCAACCATACATCACGCGTACTTTACCGTTGGCTCATTGGTAGAAAGACAACGATGCTATTCCGGTTATATGTAGCCACAGAATAAAAGTTGGAGAAATGATCACCAACACAGGAGCATGTATGGAACAGTATTGGAATTGGATTGATTTTTTCCAATAATTGGTCTACCAAGAGGTGGTTTACCCAGGCAAATAGTCTCACAATTTTTATCAACATCATTAGGTGTTGGTTATCGTTTCTCAAAACGGCTTTGGGTGTGTAAGCTTAAGCTATATGATTTTTGTGTTAGTCTTACTGCAATGACATTGGCACAGATTAATATTAATTCTACTGCAGCAAACAATAGAAAACAAGATTTCCCTTCTTTTGATCAGATTAAACAAGAGATGATTAATTACGTAACCTCCGCACATCATTGTCACACGCATGGTTGAATGGTTTAAAGACACGACAATCCATAATCGAAAATGAAAGTTAATGGTTATGACGTCGAGAAAACGGAGGGAGCACTTCTGAAACATTCTGAATACAGGCTTCAACATTTACGTGTGGCTATGTGTTCGATGACTGATGATGTGACAGATCTAACAGTCTAACTCAGTGGTTCTCAAACTTTTTCAAAATACCGCCCCATAGGGCATCCATGACTGATCAAACGCCCCTTCCCCCTCCCAGCCAACATGCCATCATATTAACATAATTGACTTTTAGCTTTCGACTTTCAATTTCCAGCAACAAAATGACACAAATAAGTTTTATATTGGGTAAATTTGTGTCAGTAGTTGCTAAACCTTTCGGAGAAGACAGTCTGTGTCAACCACTCTGCAACCTCCTAGGTTCCTTTATTGCACGAATGTATGACAACCTCCAGGGACCCCTAGTCAATGCCAATGCCCCCTTGCTTGCAAACTCCTCAGCGCCCCTTGAAACTTTTCAGCGCCCCCAGGAGGGTGGTAGGGACCACTTTGAGAGCCACTGGCCTAACTGAATGTAATGGTGTTTGTTTTTAGGGGAGTGAGATAGGCAGAAACCAAAGTTATTCCATCCAAAACAGGTTAAAATCACTACATAGGAGTGAATGACCAGGTTATCAATGCGAACATCAGACTTATTTCGAATGCAAATCCCTAGTTACTCTTGGTTGGTAAACTGTGGTGTATCTTGGAGGTATTTCACTATCATTAAGATGGGGTGAAGGAGTCGTGTGTGGCAACAGTTTGCTCCTGGCTTTCACCTACAAAAAACAGTCATTAAACATTCCACGACGAGTGAGTTGTCAGCCCTACAGAATCGAGCTAAACCCTCCATGGAAGTCTCCATGTGGGGTGGGGTTTGTAAAGTAAACCTACGACATTTACCGCCTGTCGTAAGATGCGACTAAAGGGAAGGATTTGTACCTTACTAGAACTTTATTTGAAACCAGACCTGAACTTCAATCGCACTTGAATCATGTTGGTACTGTGTCGTTCAATCTCGTTTTACTTACTATTACATTGCCAACATTCTAAACACTTTTTTATAATAAGTTGAAGTCTTCCTGTTATTGATGTTAACGTTAGATAGAGTTTTACCCCTCATACCTGAACCTGGTTTAATCTATTGCACTCAAAACCTTTTTTTTAAGTTGTTGGGAAATTAAATGGTTTCTCTAGTATTCCATTTATTTTGCGCAGTATCACGCACAACGACAATAGGTCGGACGTTTGAGGTCTTTGATCTAACTCAACCTATACCGTCCACATCGTTAGAAATGGTTGCTTTACCACTTGACTAAAAACGCAGTGTTGGTGGGAAAGTTCCTTCGTAAACATTTCAAAGTTTCAAAGAAAAACCCGTTTTAATGGCAGTTATATAAGTTTATGTTTAAAGTGCTGAGAAGTATCCTCTTTTGAACATACTGTTCAACAGATCTGAAATCTGAAAAACATGATTAAATTATGTTGAAGTGACGGAAAATAAATAGGACGAGACGCAAGTGTTCAATTTTATTCAGTACTGGGAATTACGTATTCCGTTATTACGAAAAAAATTCCTCCGTTAAACTGATGTTGAACGTGTCCCCTCTATTCTACAAAAGAGTGGTAGTTGACATTTTCTAAATAATCTATGCAAATTTTTTTTAATAAACTTTGTTCAAAGAAGTCTCTCGATCAAGAACAATACTTGCTTCTTTTAGAGCAATAACGTATGCTAAGAGTGTTTTGTTGGTGGTAATTAGTTTAGTGCCAAGGTGGAAAGTGAATCTAGTTTCATATTACGTTTCACACACTGCCCGAATTAATCTAAACAGATGACATCTTCTTAAAATGATTTCCCTGTTTTATTTCAAATAAGTGAGTTCGTCATGAAAAGATCAAATGTTCTGGTCACTATGATTGCGTCACTTTAATTGTTTAAAAAGACGTCTTGACTCAGATCTAGGAAAGATAGGACAATTTGAGTGTAGTTATTTACTTATAACCCATTCAAAGGTGTACAACTAATGATGTACGTTGATTATATCACTTAAGTACAAAGTCGTGGAAGCTAGTGATTCTTCAGATGTCACGCATTTTCATTGCCATCATATCTATTTTTCTTTTCGAAAAAAAAACTAAAGATAGTAAATATTTCAAGGCAAGAGCTCCTGCTCAACTGAAAAGATAACTTTGATTTGAACAGGTTTCTTATTGTCACTTTTATTTTCTAAACAATGTCTTTATTTCTCAGGTGTATGTATTTTCCTGCCCATATACCGTATAATGATACAAGTTTTTCCTCTTGATGGATACAGTTTATGATATTAGATCAAATTTAATCAAGCGGAATGATTTACGGTGTTTTGATCATTATTATTATCATTATCATTATTATCGTCTTTTTCTGATGTATCAGTATTGAAAAAATGTTTAATATCATGGCTAGCCAATCATTTCCTTGCATAGAGCCATTAATACTTTCAAACTGAATAAACGAATGGTTGAAAAAGAATTGCTAAAATGCACTTAAACTATTGTAACAATGATAACAGGTTAACCCTTTACTGTTGTTTGGGTCCGTCTGGACCCATACGGAGAGCTCGGCTGTCACCCATCTTTACTGTTTCACGCGGAGCTCGAAACTGCGAGTAGCTACCCGAAAATTCGGCCACAACAACGAGAGAGACAACAGTTTAAGGTCACGGGGTCAATTGCCTACGGAAGCTGATGCGGGGCGTTCTACGTCCGCTTTCCGCCCACTCCCGAGCCTCGCAAATATGCCCCGATCGGAGCACAACGGTAAAGGGCCAATATTCGTCTCAGTTCCAAGTTGCGCAGAGTCTATATTGGCAAATACCTTAAAATACACACAAGTGCTTGCTTGCTCTGTGCAAACCATTTTTTGCAGTGACAAGTAACGGTGAGGCGAGTTACTGTCAGTGACGTAGCTACAGGAGGGGAGGGGGCTGGGGGATTGCCCCGTGGCTCTGAAAAATTAAAAGTTCAAAAATTTGCCATCTGTGACACCAGTCAACTACAATGTCGTTTTCCCGACTCATCTTTTGTGACATTCCGAATTTTCTCCAATGAAAGCTTCATATTTGTAATTATTTGTTTCAAAGAGGGCAAAATTACCTCGCGCTTCCCTATAGCCGGAGATAGCAATTCCCAATCTAGTAGTGCTCGCTTATTAATCAGGTTGGTGACTTTTTCCGAGCTCTAGAAATGTCAAAATCGAAAAATTAGGCCTAACATATGTGACACAAGGTCATCAAGTGACACAGCAAACTAAAATGCTATTTTCAAAAAGTTTCTTCCATCCAAACTTTCTCCAATACAAGCGTTTAACTTTTAAAATGTCGTCGGAGATACCCATTTCGTAGGCGTAAGATGACATTATGCAACATCAGGGTGCAATCACAGGTTTTTACATAGGAATGCAGATTCTTCATTGATCCCCTTTTCAAATTCCTAGGAAACCGAGGTCCCGAAATTTCTGCAACACAAGCCTCATATTTTCAAAAATTTGTTGAAAAGGGACAAAAGTTTCGGGGCGGGTGCCCGGCATTTTGAAAAAAAATCGGGAAATTTGGGTGTTGCCTCCCTGGGAAAATGTCTAACTACCCCACGGGATTTATCCATTACGCAAGAGAGTTTATACCATTGTAATTTGCAGCGACAACAAAACTACCAAAACCATGTATTTTGTCGCTTCATTGACAGTCCAAAGATATTGCCAGCAAGCATGTAACCCAAACTTAAAATGGCACGTTGACTACTTATGCCAGCTGCCATATGTGATGTCTCTTTTTATCTATAAGGAACCTTAATTAATGCATCGCTTTAATTACCTATCTGAGTAATTGTAGCTTTCATATTAGATTGCCCTCATCATTTTGTCTATCAAGAATCTTTGATTTTAGAGGACTTAGAACGTCTTTCATTTTCACAGTTCCTCCCGTCGGCTACTTTGCTCTATTTTTAAGTGTTTCACTCTTATGCAATGACTTAGAGGTTTGGTCAATTAACAAATATGTGTAGAAGTGAGATTTTATGATTCTCTTGAGGCTGACCTCTTTCGCTAGCTTTGGGGAAGTCCTTTCCAATCGATGAAATCGTTCAAGTAATTGAATACTTCCAGTTTATTACACTGCATTCGCTCCACGTAACGACGAATAGGGAGCTTCTCATACAGGACGTTATGATGGCTTTCATTGCGCCTTTAATGTGTGAATAGGCCTTACACGTATGGAAGATAACACCTTCTTTAGAAACAAGCACTGGATTACACAACTTTAGAAAGAAAATTTCATAAAACACATCAACGTGATTTTTGTCGGTTGATAACATATTAAAAAGAAAGAAAGAAAGAAAGAAAGAAAGAAAGAAAGAAAGAAAGAAAGAAAGAAAGAAAGAAAGAAAGAAAGAAAGAAAGAAAGAAAGAAAGAAAGAAAGAAAGAAAGAAAGAAAGAAAGAAAGAAAGAAAGAAAGAAAGAAAGAAAGAAAGAAAGAAAGAAAGAAAGAAAGAAAGAAAGAAAGAAAGAAAGAAAGAAAGAAAGAAAGAAAGAAAGAAAGAAAGAAAGAAAGAAAGAAAGAAAGAAAGAAAGAAAGAAAGAAAGAAAGAAAGAAAGAAAGAAAGAAAGAAAGAAAGAAAGAAAGAAAGAAAGAAAGAAAGAAAGAAAGAAAGAAAGAAAGAAAGAAAGAAAGAAAGAAAGAAAGAAAGAAAGAAAGAAAGAAAGAAAGAAAGAAAGAAAGAAAGAAAGAAAGAAAGAAAGAAAGAAAGAAAGAAAGAAAGAAAGAAAGAAAGAAAGAAAGAAAGAAAAACAGAAAGAAAAACAGAAAGAAAAACAGAAAGAAAAACAGAAAGAAAGAAAGAAAGAAAGGAGCACAGTCCTATGGATTTAGGTGTTTTGAACTTAGAGCTACTAATCTTAATATTTACAATGTTAACTTCAGCGCATGAAACAAGAGTGCTCAAAATTCACTCTACTCAGTCCGACTCTTTCTCCCCTATGCATTGGTTTGTAGGTTAGGTTCGCCTGTAATAGTTTAAAGTCAATGGTACACAATATTAAGAGGCAACACGACCGTTAGCACAATACACGACATAATGACATGGTTGCCAGAGAGCCTTCTACACGCTGACATATTCATTTAACGAGGTACGATGCTTAACCTTTGACGAACATTGGCAGGTGTATGTATCGTCGTGCTAGTTGAATTTTATTAAATTATATTTGCTCAGCGTGGTAGAAATTAATTCTTAATTATGATTATTTCTCGAATTTGTTTTCTTATCGTAGACCTCTTTACGTGACAGGTAGATAGACTGTCAAATGAAGAGACCTTTCATGCTTTATGTCAATTGAGAAGAACTATAGAATGATCTTAGTAGTTGTAGATTAATTAAAATAATAAGTACCAATTCCAAGGTATGCAGAGTATTGACAGATTTTTTTATTCAATGCGACACAGGTATTACTCTTCAAGAAACAGCTCTATCCAAAGTCTGTTGGACCCAGATACTACTTCAATTTGTCAGATAGGCCTACCACTTGGAGTAAGATGAACAAAAACAAAAACACATTCAAAATATATAGTAATTTTATGGTAGTGAGTGTAAATTTTTCTTTTCGTTACCACATTAATTGTGTTGCCATTTACGTGTCTTTTACTTAGTTGACATGACATCCTTACCATTAGGGTTCTAAGACTATTTCCAACTAGTATATTAACAGACATTTACCAATACAGTCCTTGTTGTAGCTAAGAAACTCTCTCATTGAAGGTCGATTTTTAAATAAATTCGATAGAACTTGGTGTGGAGATCAATAAAAGTAAACTCATACAAGCAATGGAGTAAACATTTATTTTGTAACTGCGTAGTTGTTGGATAGGATTGGTTGAAAGGGCAAAACTAAAAGTCTGTTTGAACATCCCACCTGGTCAAGGCACATAACCATAACATCTGAAACCGTTTGAAATGCTTAATCCTGTCACCTCAAACATCTCGAATTCTCCTTTCCGTTTTACTAGACCCTCTCAAAACTGTCTAAAATTCATCCTTATCCAAACACAACCTTATTTTATTGCTTCATGGTAAGTACAAAAGATCATAATATGTACAATCCAAATTACCTTAATAAAGCACATGCTGCGTAATATGACCTTTGCTAAGCTGCTTTTTTTAACTAGCTGTCAATCAAAGAGCTGAGCCTAATTGCCACTTGATAATTTCTGTAGACGACCAAAATTGTATTTTGGGGCTAAGGACGAGCCCTTAAACACTATCGCACTTGGAATGAATGCTGCAACATTTTAATCTCCAGCTGTAACGCTGTAGTATGTTTCTGTCAATTTCGTATGACCAATTCATGTTGTGGCATTTTTCTTGTAGGTGATATATATCTCTCTTCAAAGTTGTACCTTGTTGATTCTCTGTTAAACCCTTGCTGTAAATCAATATAAAACCAACCAGCCGACATACAGTAAATTCATTAGCGGAACAGCAGGTATGATTACAAGGAAGTCCCCACATGAGAGAGAAGTTTCCTCCCTTTTCTCTTTGTTCAAATTTTCTTTAATCAGAATTTTATCAGCACAAAGTAGAGTTACCTCTATCATACTTTCAACAATCTGAAGTGTTTCTTAAGAGCTATTTTGCCGATGCAAAATTCTGATTGGTCATGTTACTCTCGACAAAATCATGTCTTACTCCAGATACAAAATAATCGATTCCCGGGTGACGGCTTTGTCTCATTCAACTGATAATACCAAACCAATATTCCTTCCATAACATGGTTCAATTATCGCGTTCCTCTTTCACTCTCGCCCTGTTGGTCTAATGTTCCACTACAGTGAATGTGTATTTCGCACTTACTTTAAAATCGATTTATGCAAACTTTAAACACATCTTATTAGTATTTTGAAACCCCTTAAGGAATTTCGAGGTGTTTACTGTTGGGACGCACTGAATAAACTCAATAAGTCCCTTTTCCAAGTAACAATTTCCCATTCAATAAATCCATGCAAAACGTTTTCAAGAGTTATCTTGAGAAGAGTTATAAACTGAAGACATTGTGACGTCTTCGATTAAACACAAATTAATCCATTGGCTGCTTAAGTTTCCATTATATTATAGTTTATTAATGCGTAATATAAGCAGAGTCAACGTAAAAGTGAAGCATCAGGGGCTCTCGAAAGTTTTGAAAAAGAATCTCAAAGAAGGCAGCAGTGTGATTTGCTCCATGTTTGACCATTGTTCTTTCCAAAATGAATGCCGGTGTCAGATATTCTTAACGAGAGCATGTGATGTGACTGTAAGAATTTCAGCAGCAGACTTGTCTTTGAAAATTAAGACATGTAGAGGAATCTCTTTAAAGCCCCTTGCTAACTCCAGTAAAATAACAAAATTATTTTCTTGAATTTCTCTGCAAAACAAATGGTGTTCACCCTTTCGAATACGCTCATACCCGAAAAACAGGACTTTAACCACTTAAGAAAAAAAAATTACGGATAATGTAAAAACAACCGATAATGTAAAAAAAGTACCGGTAATGTACAAAATCTTTGAACCGATAATGTAAAAAAATTAACTGATAATGTAAACAATTTTTTGAACCGATAATGTAAAAACTGTTCTAACGAGGGTTTCATATGGTCCTACCTACAGGTGTATCTGTGTGCGAGCTTATGTATATAGGTCGGCAGGTAAGTGACAGGCGGCAGATGGGCAGGGCGGGAAAGCGAACAAGTATAGCGCGTGTACGTGCGTATGTAAGCATGTAACTTGTGTTAATTTATTCGTCTATATAATTGACCATGCTGTGTCTGACGAAAGCTTTCATCATGAGAGTATCCAGGATATTTTTATTGGGGATGGCCAGCTACAGTTTACTAATTTTTGAAAAATTAAGTACCTAAGATGTAAACTGGTGCTAACATCATTTGCATTTTTTGAAGTCTTTCTTTTTTGCTATTACAATTTTTTTTTCAGAATTCGATAGGGGATATGTTTCCTGGTCTCCCTCCAGATACGACAATGGCCTATGCGTAGTTTATGACTGGGTTCATAAAATTTGCACTTGTCGCTCGAGCAGCCGTGGCGTTACGAAGAGGACAAGAAAGTGGCGTGACAAGAACAACGTATAACTAAATTAAAAATGCATATATTCTCATTCATGCAAATGATACGCACACATTGACACGCACACGTAAATGACAACTGGGGCAAACTGGTGTGATAGGTGACTTTGGTGACCTTTTGGTTTCAATCTGGCAGGCTGACTGTGATATTAAATAGCGTATTACCTGAGAACTCATATACTGAGCTATCTGTCCGATCAAAACAGTAAACTGCTTTCTGATCAGACATTGATTTCTTGATGTTTCTTCCGGGCTGCATTTTCGTAAGAGACAAATGAGAATTCATAAAACACGTATAGGCCATTGGCATGCCTAGAGGGAGGCCAGGGGATAATGCACCCAATCGAATTCTGGAAAAATATTTTGTAATGGTGCAGAAAGACTTCAAATGATGCTAATGATGCGAATGATACTTACACCAGATTACATCTTAAGGTACTTAAATAATCGAAAATTTCCCCTTGACGATGAATCAGACCCCGTAGTTGGCCACCCCCAAAAAAGTCATTTGCTACTACCGTGATTAAGTCTACACTCAGACACAACATAGTCAATTACATAGGCCGATAAATTCACACAGGTTACATGCGCACATACGCACACACACGTACGCACGCACAAACATATCTGTTTGCTTTCCCGCCCTGCCCGCCTGCCTTCTTCCAGCTTGCCTGCCTACCTACATAAACTCGCACACAAACATACCTATTGATAGGACCATGATGAAACCCTCTTTAGAACAGTTTTTACATTATCGGTAATTTTTTTTACATTATCGGTTCAACGATTTTTTTACATTATTGGTTAATTTTTTTTTACATTATCGGTTGTTTTTATATTATCGGTAATTTTTTTTACATTATCGTTCGTTTTTATTTTTACATTATCGGTTAATTTTTACATTATCGGTTGTAATAACTTTTCCCTATTTGTTGTTTCTTTGTTAGGTTAATAATTTTACCCGAGACATTTTCTGCGCTGTTTTCTAATTTATCACTGCTAAAGCCATATAACAAAAAGATGTTTCAATCAACAGTTACACTTAAAATCCCTCTGGACAGCATATCATTTGAAATGAGTTTAATTCCCCTGACGGTTAGCAAGAAAAACAGCTCTCCAACATTTGAGTACTTGCGGAATAATTTATAAGCTATGCAGGCTCTTTATGTATAGTCATGCGTTTGAAAAATCTACGTGGTTTATTCCTCTCTGCTTTGGAGGGTGGTGTGTTTATATTCATGCAAACAACAGGGATTTTAAAAATATACCCGTAACGGTATTCTCACAGTTACAACTGCTTTAAGAAAGGAGGTAAAATGAAAAAATATAATAAATATCCTTTCTTTCTGTTTAAATAAGTCACATAAGCAATTACATATACCGAAATATAAAAAAGAATATTTAAAAAATAACATCCATGTGTCATCAATTAACATTTAAGTTTGAAAAACTTCTCCACAGACTTGTAAGAAAGTTACAGTATCTTGCTTTGTTTTCAGAAAAAACTTAAATCTGAGTATTCCTAGACTTATTATGTTTCGGTTGGAAATCCTGGTTTCTGTGTAGGTCAAAAAACGGTAAGTTGACCGCAATAGAATAGGTTTTTCTTAACTTTCTCAAAATAGATCGCTTTAAACAAAGTGAGGACTCCATGGGACACTTCACTGCGACTTATGAACTTCAAAAATTTCACGTTGTATGTGATGTTGGGAAGTGCGAAAAAAGTGCATGCAAAGATTTAGCAAATTTATTAATATATATCCAGCAAAACAGCCTAGCAACCTGGATGATCTCTGTTTTTAATGCGAGATATCCTATCATATTCATATCATACCATACCATATCACGTCAAGTCACGTCACGTCACGCCACGCCACGCCACGCCACGCCACATCACATCACATCACATCACATCACATCACATCATATCATATCATATCATATCATATCATATCATATCATATCATATCATATCATATCCTATCATATCATATCAGATCATGGTGTTATGTTGTTAAATGCACGTCTATATACACTCCACATTAGCTTACACAACTTGGCGTGAAGTGGAATTAAGACGACTACGCATGCTCGTCCTGCTTTGCAATTGTATTTTGTTCCCTTTCTGACTTTATTTTGATTTGAACATTTGGAATGATTGAGACAGAAGAACTAGAGAATTAATTGTTGGTGGTTTGAAGTGAATACAATTTAAAATGGGTCAATATAAGACAAGACTTGAAAAGAGGCCACGTACCGAGGTTATTGCGTTGAGCGTGTTTCTGTTTTGCCATCCAGGCGTCCATTGTGTAAAAATTGTTACTATGGTGCTGTCGAACGCGCGCACTATTGCATTACCAGTAAGGGACGCATCAGCATGCAGAGCCTTTACGAACTTATGATTTACTCTAATTTCATGCTAATTTTCGAAGAGCAGAGGATATTGATATACTGACTGACTGACTGATTGACTGACTGGGTGGCTAGCTGAGTGACTGTTTGACTGACTGACAGACTGGCCGGCAAGGTGGCTGGCTGGTTAAATGACTGACTCACTGACTGAAAAGCTAGCATGCTGGTTGGCTGGCAGTTTGAATGATACAACACACTGTCGTGGTATTTTGTTATGAGCAATAAATAATTCCAACTTCATAACGAAACAGATGGCACGTGTCACTTTCTGAGAACATTCTGAGAATATTGAAAGACTAATTAATGAAAACAATTGGAAATGTTTTTGACAGGAATCCTTATGTATGGCCAATTATTACCGACACACTATCAACTAATTAGCAACGTAGCTGCTGGTCAATAAGGCGATACTTTTTTGGCTGAAGCACAAACAATGGCTGATTTATTTGGTGCCCGTTGCAGATATCTCCCACGTATTGTAAATATGCTTCATTAGTGTGCGATATGTTGCATTTGTTTGTTATAAGTACATATCAACCAGTTTTAAAAGGAGAACTGATATTAATGGTTGTAAATGAAAAATCGGATTTAAATAGGTGTTTGTTAATATTGCACTTACATCAATAAAAGTATTGCTTAAATGAGTTGCAAAATTACAGATTGAAACTCTCCTCAAAGTTATATAAAAATAATTTTGACGCTGTTTCCACATCTCATTAACTGTTTTCAGCAAATGCGAAATGCCAAACTCATAACACAGTAATCAATTCAAGTCCTGCATACCGTACATACTTCTTTCCACGTTTAATGGCATTAAGCTGACGAATGGACCTACCGAATATTGATTGTAATATTTTTAGCATATTCTGCCCAATTCATAGTCCATATGTTGTATCACGTACGGCCCCATGTTTACGCGGCAGCTCGTTTGGAAAGAGAGTTTAAAATATTCTCGCACTGTTATCCGTAACAGATGGTTCATTTAGCCAGTATATGGAACTTTTTAGCACAATGCAAACCTATGTTCATATCATTTTATTCAGTTGGGAAACGAACACTGGGGGTCAAAAATATACCACAAATCAAAATTATATATACTGGCGTTGGTAGACTTAAATAATTTGAATGTGCAAGATTGAGCTGACGTCAGGGCGAATCTCTTAATGATATGCTAGTTGTCATTGATCATGTGCAGTATGTGTTTTATCGATACGCTCACACGACAGCACTCCAGTAACTGTTGTTTAATGGACACTTGACCAGTCACTTTCCCGCTTCAACAATCTGTTGGAATGAAAACAAATGCATTGCGCGTAAAATCTGCTCTAGATGTAGAGCATGGATTGTTTTCTCTTCAGTTGTGTACTGTAGCGCCTAAAGCGTTTCCACATGATTATAGACCTTATCCATACGATTTCTCAAAGCAAATGTACGCTCTTCTTTCGGGAATGGGGGGGTTCCAACACCAAGCTAACACCAAAAATTGCAGACAGCTGATTGGTCAACTAATCGGATTGCCAATATGTAACCACGTTGGGCGAATTCTAAAGCGTGCTTCTCAACATCGGAACTCCGAAATTATGCATAATTTCGTCAGTGTTGACGTCAATGCATAAGGTCTATAAGAAGCCAACAACAAGAAACACACAGCTGACTGGTCAATCAATCGTGCTAAGTCTGATGAGTCTTTTTCACACGTTGAATTCTCTGACTGGCGGTCCACCTATCTGTGGATGGTTAATCTTACATGTCATAACAGTTTTTCACGTGATGTATTTCGCCCATGTTTTAGGGCAACCCCTGTACGCAAAGTACAGGGTTGCCCTCAGACGTTAGACGTGGCTTTTGCTAACCCATAGTCATGACGTCAATGAGAACTATCTATGCGTGCAGTGGACAAAAATAAGTGTGCGACCACGTGCGTATTGTTTTCCTCCAAACATGAAGTCAGTGTAACATCATTGAAACAGGGGTGCCGCCAGCGGGAGGGGGGCATGCCCCCCCGTTGGGGAACACTCCCCCCCCCCCCGTCGGGGAAGGTCGGCGATTTCGTCGGGGAGGCCTAAAAATAGAAAAATAAAAATAAAAAACCCACAAGGACTGAAGTTACTGAGTGGGCGATCTAGAACATATTTTTTGTTTTGAAATGATATTTTAATACATATCGGAATCGATTTTTAATCACTTCTTAACTCTGTTAAACCCCATTCTGTGTATCTTGTCCTATCTCTTCCCCCGTTGGGGAAGGACGGCAATTTTTCGGGGAGGCCTAAACATGAAAAACGTAAAGGACTGAAGTTACTGGATGGATGACCATGATTTTTTTCTTTTTGAACTATTTTGTGTAACGCTATTTTAATGCATATCTGATTCGGTTTTAATCACTTCTTACTGGCTCCCCTATCCCTCATTCTATCTTCAGTCCGTGCGCGCAAGGCCATGCCTCCGTTGGGGACGGGCTACCCACCCTTGTTGTTGAAATATCCAGTTTCGTCGGTGACACTTCAGCTACAGACCTACGATAAAAGATGTGGATCTGTAGTCACTCGGACGACCTTCTTGATCTTGCTTACTACTGTACTAGAAGATCATATTCTTCAAGGATTCTCACAATTCCGAATTCTCTTTACAAAAACGGACTAGGGGTTGTTCCTGTGCGTGCAGTACCCAATGGTCTGCCATCTGGCCTGCCCGGACAGCCGAATTCTCACAAAGGTAATGAATATCGGCCATGTCGTTTTCAGCTACAAATAATGATAACACAAATGACAAGCAGTGGTGTGAGAAAATCTCCCCATAAGTCTGACTGAAAAATTATTTGGAGGCACCTTGTAACGTGCCATATTTTCAAATACGTTGGGGCAAAACCATTTATAGTCTTGAGTTCGGGCAGTCACGTATTAAAAATTTTATCTGTTTAGTGGACCTTGCAATTGAATTCAACGAAGATTCTTAATACAGTCAAAAACATTTTAGTATGCTTTCAATTCCGTTGCATAGTTCCCCCTCCCCCAAAAAGAGACAAGACCAGTACATCTAAATGTAGCAGTACCTTTTATCTGGTACTTTTCTGATCATTATCGAGTTGGGTTTTTTCTCTATTGAAGTGAAACTTTCATTTTAAAGGGAAGCTCAAAATAACGACTGCTTCATTTCTAGTTACAGGTCTGAGAAATGCCATTTCGGCTATCTTAGGGGTTAGATTTCTTAACAATTTTCTGTATGCTCCGCGCTGACTGATGGTGGCGCTCCGCATAGATAGTGTTTTAGTTGAACAGATAACTGAACAGAACAATGCGTGTTTGTAAATTATTCTTTTTGTTTTGGGCAGTATTATGAAGTGAAAATATTTTTAATGCGAAAAAGATCTGAAAGTAAGGACTTCTTTAATTTTAGTTACGAGCCCAGGAAATGTCATTTCCTGCTGACCGGGGGTTCTCCATTTTTCAAAAAATTCTGTGCGCTCGACTTAGATGATCTTTCGGGCAGGATTACATTTTTTCGGAAAAAAGAACAATTCTGCCCCTCCCAAATTCAGCTGACACGCTCCCGTATGCCTCTGACAATAAATAAAATATGAAACTTCAAATATATGCGAAGCCGAATTTTTTCCTCGGGAGAATGCTCCAATATGGTCCGAGGGCCTAAATCTGCATGATGATATTCAGAAACCTCAACAAAACTACAGATCACCCCTACTTGATTTTCCTCATGAGAACGTCAGTCCTCCATAAAACCCCCAAACTGTTATAAAATTACAATTTTCTCCAATATTAGCTTAAGATTGTTAAAAATAGCAAAATTTTCCGATTTCGATGGATACTCCGTACAATAAATAACCAACGCCAACTCTGTCAATCACCCGGCATACTACCTAATTTTGCTCCTGAAAGGCATATCACTTAATAAAAGAAACCAAATTTTTTATTATAACCTTACCAAAAAACAGATTTTCTTTTATTAAAATCCAAAATTTCTCCATCATGATAAGCTCTTAACTTTGAAAGATTCGTTCAAAAAAAGGGAAAAACTTTCCGGGCAAACTTCTAGTCTCGTCTCAAAGCCTTAGTCAGTAAGTAGGTCTTGTATGATTCAATGCGTAACCCAAAAACAATTTCAGCTGTCGCTCATATAACGTTTTTCATTTTTCTTTTATGAAGGACATATTCTTCAATAAACACCCCAAAATTTTTATAGTACCATAAAAGCCAAATGTTTTCCTTAGGTTTTAATTCTTACTTCATTTAACTCCAGATTTTTAAGTATTTGTTAAAAAGAAAGCCCAAAATTTCGGCGCGCTCCGCGCGCCTCAAATTCTGCCACGTCACGTTCAACTGGGACATGACACAGCCTTTGTCGGGGCCTTTACATTCTGGCCCCCTTGTCGGGGAGCTTGGCCCCCCTGTCGGGCAAATCCTGGCGCCACCCCTGCATTGAAGTCATTTGTTGTTTCCGCTCCAAAATTTCTAGGGTGCTAAGGTACGAAGAGAAACGAATGGCCGAACATTCACGCCAAGCAGACTTTGTGCAGTAGTGTAGAGTCTTTTTCATATGACGTCATGATACTCACTGGTAGCCATGATGGAGTACATGTAACCAAGTAGTAGCCTCTCGACCCGCTTGTATAATCAATGTATATCCACCGCGTATATGCTTACATGCAGTGTGTTCAGCACATTGCCATGTATAAACCTGGCTGGAGTGTCCTCCAGCATGGCGGATCAGTGACAAAATTACATAGCCTCCACACTGAAAGCACGAATTGCAGTAGGTGTACGGGATTTTTTTTATAGCCTACTGGTATACTTCGTAGTTACATGGATCCCAACATGGCGTCGGGGTGTATTAATGAAGTCATATGACACCTCTAGAGGGGGCTTGTAAGACGATGTTATAACTGCAAGTGGCAAGTGTCTGGTTGTGAGTATACGAGTACGATTATGCGCCTTCTTCGTGAATAGGAATATATTTTTCCACTGGCTTCAAGGCAGACTCCAAACTTTGAGAGTACAACGATACATTCTCACTTATTACACTTCAAGCAGTTGTAGAAAATGGTGATCACGAGAGCGTACTAACTAAGAGTTTGGTTTAAAACAATGCGAGAAGTCGACTTACAGTCATAGTGAATGGTTATTAACTTCTAACAATATCAGCGGTGCTTTACATATCATATTGAAAACATATAACTAGGCTATAAGAAAATTTTTATTGCGGCTGAACCCGTCTAATCGGTCACTAGAGTGTTATTGCCAATTGACAGTTTAATGTCAAAGATGAAAACTGATCAAGTTCTTTAGAGCAAAATACTGCAATCTTAAGGTTAATGCTTTCTCTGGATGCACTCTCTGGATGCTTCCTAATGTTGTAATAAATCACTCGCAGCAACCTTTGACCGTATATTATCCGGTGTTAATGCACGGCCATTGTTGCTTAACCTTCAAAGTGAATCAATAAATTTCAAGATTTTATGGTCAATGACCAACCACTTTGGGGCTGAATATATCGCACAGTTGGAGCCGCCAGAGTATTTCCCCAAACAAACATAACTACCACGAATAAAGAAATTATTTAACTAGATAGAACAAGGGTAAGGTAATTCACAAAGTAACTAAAATCATCAATAATTTTCGATAATTGTAATGTATTTTCTATATCAGTACTAGAGTTCCTCGAAAGGCACGAAACATTATAATTTTCTGACCAAAGTTTTGAAAATTTCATGGAGCTAGCGTGACGAACTGTTTATACTTTTTGAGGTAATGTGGCCGAGTTAAAAAGTTATAATAAAACAAGCATGGGTTGTAACTCAGGGTGACCCTTACATTAATTGCACATTAAAATACAAAATATCTAATTCTAACCATAACTCTATCCCTAAACCAAGCCTAATCTAATTTTGAATAAGTACTTATTAAACCTAAATGAAAATTATGAAAATAAGCTTATTTCCGACATTAATTGGTTACTTCTTTTAAATGTCAACTGAAACATCAAGTGACCAGTGAACTGTTGACTTTAAGTCATCTGTCGCCTACATGTCTATTCCTTAAGGCATGCATAATTCATTCGGATATGCTTGTTCTTAATTTCAAAGGTCCCATTAATTAGTTGTTATGTCAAACATCTTTCAATCTTTCAAAATGATTAAATCCAAACAGAAACAAGAAATGTGAAGAAAGTGGTTAGCTGGAAAATGCACAAGTGAAAAATCTCCATGACATAAATCGGTGAAAACATTTTACTGACAGGCAACCTTACCAATCAGAGGATCGGTAGTGTTTTAATGCACCTTTAAAACTGGACTAACGTTGAAAGAGATCATATTATGTGGCATGACATTTACATCAAAGTGCGGGAAAGTGATTCACGACCTCAAATGGAAAAATTACAAAAAGAAAAAGAACTCTGTCCAAACTTTTCTTGTTATTTACAAATTCTAATTACACCGAACCACAAGATGTCGCACGACCAATCCAATGGCAAGTCATTTTCGTAAATTGTGCCACAAAATCAAAGTATAGTCTATCTTACCGGAACAAAAAGTGCTTAATTAATCTTGAATATTTTGGTGACTACTTCCTCCCCAACGAAGTATACTACACTTCCTTTTTGTTTGAAAATATTGGAAAGATTTAAAAAGTGTCTTTAGTCTCATTTAACACATTTTAAAGGAAGTAGAAAATACCACAATGTAAAGTCGAGGAGTAAACACCTCTCAGACTGTAGAAATCCTTTAAGTCATTCCATATTGGCAATTTCTTCAGTTAACTTGATGTAACAATCTATTGGCCCTAAGTATACTTTTAGGCAGTAGTTTACTGATTTCATTAGCTTGTTCATAACATCGAATTCTAACACTAATGAACTATACATCAAATACGGAGATCTTTTTACATAACTTAGACTTCCCATCTTTCAAAACCTTCCCTCTGGACAGCACATTTACGTCCTCTACACTGCAAAAGTAAAAATTAAATTACAAGCGCTAAGATTTTATGTATCTGTTCCCCTTTAGACGCTCCTTAGCTGAAGGCTATATGTAAAGGCCACGACAGATTAACGTCCAAAAGTAGCGTAATTTGCAATGCAAACTTTCTATTAAGTTGGTTATGCACGGTCAGTTCCACGAGATTTGGCAGTCTGTTTCCTCTATAACAAGAGGTTGTACATATTTTACTGCAGGTTAAATGCAACATCGAGAAACTGAATAGCTGCCAGTAATGTGTAGATTTATTTAAAGGGGTTGTTTAAGCCAAACTTTAATTTCCATATGTGATAGAGAAACCGTATCTACACAGTGTGGTGAGAGTTTCATTTAAATCGGACATGTATTTCTCAAGAAATTTGAAAATGGGGACAGTAGATTTGTGTTCGAAAGTGAGTTTGAGGGCAGCAGAGTTTTATCACTTCCTCACATTGACAAGGAATGTTTTGTTTCACTTTGTTTTATCCGACTGTTTTATTGACCTTAAAGTTAATAGGAATAGGACTTCCCTGTAGGGGATGCAAAGTTTGAAAAGTTCTCATGCCACTTATGCAATCACATTTTAAAGGCCGAATTTTCTCATCCCAAACAGTACCAATTCTCCCAACCCTCTTAATTAAGCCCCTCCCACAATTGTCTGAAATTCACCCTCATTCAGACACAATCCCATTTTATTGCTTCAGGGTGAGTATAGAAAGCTCAAGGTGTATTATCAAAACACTCTCAGAACAGTTCATGCTGTGAAATATAAGTTTTGGTACTCTGCATTGTTTGAATTAGCAGTCAATCAAAGAGCTGAGCCAATTGAGAGTTTCTGTTACCCTATACTAGAAGTGTAGTTTGGGGTGAGAGGATTGTCCCTTTAATAATGTGTGATTGTTGAGGAGAAATCAAGTCTGAAGTTTAAAGGAAAACAAAATACTGTGCACTAATGTGGGGATATGATGTCATATGTGCTTGCTTCAAGTTCAGTTCTTGTTGAAAATGTGACAACTCTACATGCTCATATCTTGAGAACCACACATCGGATTTCAATGCAAATTTCACCAAAATGCGTAGAATGAGTACCTCTCTAACATAACAAATCCTGTTGTGACCTTAAACCTTATTTAACAATGAAATTTGCACCGCCAACCGCCTTTATGTCATGCTTTCACGTGGAGATATATCGTGTGAAAATACCTACATACATTCGTAAGTACCTTTAAAGGAATAGATAACTTCATACCCTACGCATGCCCTACAGTCCACACAAAGTACCTACAATTTCTTCAATACTAATTTACGCACCTTCACCCTCTTCAAGCCCAGTACGGGTTTTAAAATGTAGATAATGCTCAACAGTCATTTATAAACAGTGGCCGGTCATTTCAACCCACATTTCTACAAACACAAATAAAAATTTGGTCGAAAGGTCATTGAAATTTACCTCTAACTTACAACTCTTTATTTTTCATGGATTTAGCGTATGCAGTTGTCACAAAACAGCTAGAAGGCTGTGCCAAAGAAAAGGCCAAACTTGTTCCTAGGACTCGTAGTAATCTGCTTTACCTGCGTTTATTTGCAACGACACACCCAATGTCACAATATGCTTGTAAAAAACAGCGCATAGTACGATTGTCTTCGATTCGAGTGCACAAAAATTTTATAAATCCCATAAAACTACATTCCCGCGACAGTTGCGTCCGTTTTGAATCGCGCGTTTCCGTTGGCGTTCTCCTTCCAGCTCAGCTTAGGATTTCTATGTGGTCCGTGACCATGACCTCGAGGTCGAAGGGCTCTGTCTAAGTGCACCTTTGGAGTGTCACAGTACTTACATAGCGTTACGTACATTTGGGTCAAAGTACAAAAAACTCCATCTAACCTAACCTAACCTAACCAATCTTCGTTTGCGCTCTCTAAAATTATCCGTTTGTTAGTTAGTTCGATGGAGTTTAACGGCCCAGTTTCCAACCTATCGCTTCAAGTCGTGCCGGCTACGGCCTTTTTTGAGGAGCGGCTCTGAACTCATCGGAACTGAATTGGTTGTAAGGAGATAATCAGTCAAAAAATTGTGAGTCAATGTCGGACAAACTTGTGTCAATTGCGAGCCACCGAAGTGCTTTATTGCAAATAAACATTTGGCGAACACAGAACAGCCCTTCTTGATGTCAAGAGTGCACCGTGCAATCAATAAGATTTAAACCTTCTGTCCCTAACTATGCTGCTGTACTTGGAAAAGTGTTACCGAAATCATCTCTGCATTACTTTCCTACCACGAAGTCAGTCAACCTATCTTTTAAGCTTTTACTGCATTCTCTACAGATGAATCCGGACAGTAAGTGATGGTCTGATATCAGTCGGCCATAATTGGGGTCCATCACCTTTTAATCTTTCGATTCCCTTGCTTATCTCAATCATGGATTGTTGTACACTACATTGTATCTTAATTTCTTCAATTTCACTGAATATGAGGGTTTGAAACTCATGCAGACGATATATAAAGGCGATTCAAGGCTGATGGACCCCACTAATGGCTGCGCACAGTCACTAAAATCAAGGGCTAATCGGATTCGTCTATAGTTAGTAAAATATTTCAATGCAGTAACTTTAAAGATGAAAAAATATTCAACAGTCTACATAAATATAAAAGTGCAAGAAACATACAAGTGGAAAACATTTCTCATCTTCTTAAGCCATACAAGGTATTTACGGAAACCTAATACCAACAGTTTGTTACAAGGAGTTTATTGTAATATGAGCAGTTCTCTGAATTTGAAAGAAAATGAAGCTCAATCTCGGTTTATTTGCGGCAATTTGTACTACAAAAGATGAGATTCACGACGTGACAGTTCAATCAGTGGAAATGACTGGCTTTTTTTTTTTGCACAGGCCACACTCGAACGATATCGGATCGGATTACTCTGTGGGTTTTAGTTAAAATGTCCTCCATCTCTGGTTAGAAAAAGCCAAATAATTGTCAGCTCACAAGTATGTATGATTCGTATCAGGAGAACATGGAAGTGAAATTTAATTAATTATTCCCTGACGACCGATCGACGGGCAACTTTAATTATGGAACAACAGTACCAAAGTCGGATTAGCTTTTTGTTCTGTTGAGCGATATAAGTTAAAGTCTTGCGTTAAGACGATGGTGGTTTTGAAGTTACCTGCTGTATCCTTCTGTAAAGTAAATCTTGCACACAGCTTGGCACGTCATCATTCCTATAATTATCTGATACTGTTCTGATACTATCATGGAAGTACTTCCATGATACTATTAATGAACAAGTAAACACGAGATACAGTGAACTTGTCAAGTGTCCTCATTTGTAAAAGACTGATAATATTACCAACGTCTTGATCAAGACTATATCAGTTATATAACAATACCAGGACAGTTTATCGAGAGGTAAATAATGGTCAGTTATCGACATGGAGTACCGTAACCATCGTAGGAACAAAGTCTGAATTTTGCAAAGAAAACTCATCCTTTCGAAACAAATATTTGTTGACACAAGTGGTAGATTATCAAGAATAAGGCAGTATGGTAACCTTTTTTTACAAGAAATAGATTTCCCACAGATAGAAATTCAGTTGTTTGTTGCTCAAGAATAACTTGTTCACCCAAACTTTCAAAATTTTAAATGATGCCACGTTCATGACTTTTCCTTCACATAGTTTTTGGAAGAGATGTAACTATTGCTGGAGTTAATGATTAAGACTGAATTGTTGGATAGTGTCTGAAGCATTTTCTTTGTACTCTTTGTTGGAGCATTTTAAACACAATATTATCCTCTAAGTACGTATAATTTGCTCTGAAATCTTGTCATCACTTTGAAAACATGTTTGGGAAGCTTCCTTTTAACATTTAAATAGCTTGTTCGTAGTCTTGTTTAATACCGGTACTTTGTTAAACTAGTCGTATTGAACACTAATATGTGTAACAATGTAGCATGTCTGCAAATGCTGATGAACATGTTCAGTTAGCCAGGTATTCATGTGTTTGGATACGTATTTCTTTTTCATAGCTCTCAGCTTGTAGAGCGCGTGATTAATCTATTGGTATAGCGGCCCATTCTTACGCGGAAGGCCTGGGTTCAATTTCCTGGTGGAATACTAAAGACACTAAAAATGGAAGCAACAACCGCTATTTGTTATGTTTAGCATAAACAATGGAGTAGGGAAACCAATTCCGTGTCATGCAACTGAAAACAGACCGCAAATTTTGCTATCCTGAAGGTGGTATATAAGTTATGGAGTAGATCTCTGTATTTAATTCACCTTCCATTTTTGCTAAATATTATACTAAGGCGGTAGGAAATACTTCCAAATAATAGGAAATTGCCGTTTCTCAGATTTCGAGGTAAATATTCAACTTTTCTGTTTTATTTTGTCACAGATTGTAAATTTCATGGTGCAAAATTTGAAATATAGTTTCGTGGATGGAATTTTCAGGACAAATATCGTAATAGTGAAATCTAAGAAGAAATGATAATGAAATTTAAGAAGAAAAACGCAAAAAGAGGCAATGACAACAAAAATTCACTGATCAGTAAACAGTTTATTAGACTGAAATAGTTTTCTTCATATGTTCAGAAACGATTATTATCCCACAAATTTTGATGATTCTCTCCTTTCTCTACAAAGTAGTCTTTGACGACTAGATAATGACGAAATGCAGACAATTGAGAAAGAAAATGTATAATTTTGATTATAAAAATAACATTTTCATACAATTTTAGTAATTGTTGCTTTTTATCCCGGAAATTTTGATGATTCTCCTCTTTCTCTACAAAGTAGTCTTTTACGATTAGATAATGACGAAATGCAGACAATTGAGAAAGAAAATGTATAATTTTGAGTATAAAAATAACATTTTCATACCATTTTAGTAATTGTTGCTTTTTCCATTGCACAACACGACATTTAGCCTCGAAGAATTGCCACCTACCACATTTTACTAAAATGGTCAGCAAACCGGTGAAAGATAAACAAATTGCGGAATTGAAACTGGTGCAAATAACATTAACCTCATTACGTCTTAGTGAAAGAAGAAAACATTATTATAATACCCTTTCAGCTACGGCGGCTGTACTCGTACAACACCCATAAGTCATGGCGAGTGAGGAAGTATTTGCTGCATATCTTAACTAGACCAGCTATAGCGGTCGTACTGGTACAGCCTTGATAGGTCAATGCTAGAAAGAAAATATTGCTTCACTTCTAAACTAGATCAGCTATAGCGGCTGTATTCGTACAACCTCCATAAGTCAAGACGAGTGAGGAAACAGGCTACTGTATTTGCTGCAGTTCTAAACTAGACCAGCTATAAAGGTTGTACTGGTACAACCTTGATAAGTCATGGCTAGTAAGGAAATATTGCTTCACTTCTTAACTAGACCAGCTACAGAGTTTGTACTGGTACAACCTTGGTAAGTCATGGCGAGTAAGAACATATTTGCTGCATTTATAAACTAACCCAGCTATAGAGATTGTGCTTGGTACAAACTTGATATGTCATGGCAACTGGGGTAATATTGCCGTCATATCTTAATTATACCAGCTATAGAGGTTGTACCGGTACAAGCTTGAAATATTTTGGCCAGTATGTTATTTAGATGAAATTTAACGAGACACCAACACGAATGTGTTATATAGTATCAACTAGATAAATACGATTCAGTTTCAGTTACAAAAACAGTTCAAATACCAATGCAAGTCCTCCCCTTAATTAGCCTCTAACGAAAGGCGGGGAATAGCGTGGGCATATTCTACAACCCCCAACCCCCCGGGGGCCTTTGGTAGGTAAGTAAAAGCTTTAAACTGGACCAGCCGTAAGAGTTTTACAAAACAAACTTGATAAGTCATGGAGACGATAAGGAACTATTTGCTGCACTTCTATACTAGGCAAGCTATAGAGGCTGTACGAAGTCACTGCGAGTTAGGGGTTGCTGAGTCAGGGGCGAACCCACGGGGGCAGGACAGGCATTTACCTCCCACCAGCCGGTGGTATTTAAGTCGCAAAAGTAAATCGCTTAAAAACCATTTTAAGACACTAGGATTTTTCAACCCCCTTTATGGAGTATCTCCCTGTTCGTCTGGAAAGGGGAAGCCCCCAAAGTCGGCTTACTCCTGCAATTTGTCTCCCATTGACCGTGTACGTGAATCATTTTTCCAAAACCCGATTATGGGGTATCTCCCTGTTCGTTGGCTTACTCGGGGCTTACTCGGGGCTTCCCCTTCTCAAACGAACAGGGAGATACCACATAAAGGGGGGGGGGGGTGAAAAAATCCTAGTTTCACTCTAGACGTGTGTGAAGTTCAGGGCGTTGGCCCATCGGGAGTGGCCTCTTCGGGCAAAACAAAACTCACCCCCTCACGGACATCTGGACTTAGAAAATTTTTGAAAAGTGATTCACGTGCAAAGTCGATGGGGAGTTAAAACTGAAAAAATTTGCAAAATCCTCTGTTGAGTGTCAATGAACGGATGATGGACTTGAAACTTAATTTACCTTTTTTTTCGTCTGTTCATGATTGCGGTATAATGACATAAAGTTGACTTTTAGGGCAGAGATACGACTTCTGTATCCTTCAGTTGGCCAAGAAAAAAACTCATTCCCATTGCAAGTCTGTGATGAACTGTCGACGTCCTACCGTCCTTGTAACAGTCACCCCATTTCACATAAATATCTTCCCACAAGACCACCTCACTTGCAATTATTAGTTGCGTTAGAGAATAAATTAAAACAAAGTGTATGCAAAATCCAAACACGCCATTCTTCCTATTAGTAGAGTTGTCACGGTGAGGTACGTTTCTCCAAAAGAACACAATATAAAAGATCGTTTTAGACGAATATGTCACATATCTGCCGGTAAAATTGATGATGTGGCAAACGATGGATCAGTTTTGGTGTTTCCAGGGTGACTGAAAGAAACATAGGCAGTAGATCTACACAGCACAATGGGAAAGACCAATCTGACGAAGAACGCATACAAGCCCCCTGTATGGTGCTACAACAGTACAAGCCATATTTACACCGAAAAATGGTTGACAGGTGTAACGAAAAGTCCACAAACATCTTTCGAGTCTACTTTTGTGCTTTGCATGTAGGCTACGGCTGTGTCTCACGCTTGGTTGGGATTATTTGTCCAGCTCCGAGTAGCAGCTCCCTTGTTGGTCTCTCAAACCTCTTCGCAGTTTTGCGGTTACGAAATTCCTTACCAAGAAGGTTCCGTAAACAGTGACAGATAGAGCTCCCATAAATAAAGGTTGCAGTCACCCCGGTCACCCCTATGAACTTTCGATGTGTCCTATCACAAGAACGGTTCTTGAAAATCATGCCTGTGACAGTTTTTTTTTTTTTTTCCAGCTAACTATGGGATTTACTTTGAGTGGCTACTTGCGTTTACCAGGGAGTTGCAAGAGACTGCGTTTACCATGAAATTCTTAATTATTCAATATTTAAGTGTTTTTGCAACATTTAGCGTAGCCTGTAAACCGCAACGAAGAGTTTTGAGGACTGGTTGGTTCAGCCTAGGCTGTTCGAATAATTCGGGGTTAATTTTGTAAAGTTGATATTTTTGTGTGTAAAATCATTACGTGACTATGATGTGTTTGTACTTATCGGGCAATTGTTTTCAAGGAATCTGGGCCTGCTTGGAGTTTTCTGTAATAAGAGGGCAAAAGCAGTCACCCCAATTTGAATTATTGTAATAGTCTATTTTAATTCATGAATGGCTCTCGAAAATAATGTGACACTGTTTTTCTCACTGAATTGTAAAATTTATGACAATTGAACCCTTGATTTAACCTAATTATGCAACATTTTAGTCTCGAAATATATTGAAAGAAACATGGAAGAGAAAGAGGAAGAAATTTGTGAAATTTAGTGGTTCTTTCATAAAAGTTTAGGGGCGACTACTCTTTAAAAACATGGCAACCTTTCGACGGACTCAAATGCTGCCTGAATTCTAGTACCTGAAGATCAGGTCGTTCCCCGAAATATACAGTACATGCCGGCCGCCTGATACACCAGTTAGTATGACCATGGAAGTACCACCATGGTCATACTGGTGGTATGACAACAGCAAAACATCACAATACATGTACGGTGTATACTTCTTAAAATAACAAATTCCTGTTCTGTGTATAAGGGTAGAGTCCTAGTGAGGAACGCAGTGGTGAAGCTCTGGTATTTAAAGGCATGTTTCCATCATCCCAAGCAGTTCCAATTCTCCCAACCGTCTTACTCTAGCCCCTCCCACATTTATCTAAAACTCATCTTTATCCAGACACAGTCCTAGTTTATTGCTTCATGGCTTGTCCCAGTGGCCATACAAGTCCATAATGTGTAATCAAGACACTCTCAGTGCCCACGCTGTGTAATTGAGCTATGATGCATTATTTGAATGTGATGCCATCAAAGAGCTGTACCAATTGAGAGTTTTGATATATGTATACTGAAACTGTGGTTTGGGGTGACGAATGACTGCCTTTAAAATTTCTTACCCGACCGAAAAAATGCATGCCAAGGGGCCTGCGTTTATTCCTCTGAAGCATGGAAGTACTACTTCCGAGGTACGGTACTTCCATGTATGAAGGGTGTGCCTGTGCATGTAGTACCTCGGAAGCTTTGCGATTTGATGGGTTCTAAAATTGCCAATTATTATTCATACGTTATAAGTTCACTTATGTATTGTTAACTGTGTGCTGGATACTTTTCTGGGAAAGCACTGTTTTAGGCGTGTAGAACTACCACATTTGGGCCAACTCTTTGGTGGGAGTGTGTAGGATACCAGTGGTCTATATTGCCGGTGAAATGTATCTGCTGTTTGCTTAATTAATTTGCCAAGGCTAATATGGGAATACAGGAATAGAACATTTAAACTTGTTTTTCTTCTCCCCCTCTTAGTGGCGGCATCAGCGGCGTCTGGAAAGTGTCCCGGCAGGGTGTCGATGTTAGCTCAAACTTTATGCCTTAACACACCAAGAATCCACACCTTGTTTTCCCTCCTGGGATTTACCTCTCCCTCCACAACTTCATGGTCTACAGGGCGTTAATACCGCAATCCCCTCTCAATTCCCTCTTTTCCCCTTTTCTCTTTTTCTCTTTTTTTCCTTTTCTTCACCATCATTTGGGGAGGCGATCACCCCATTTGGCCCCTTGGTTGCGCCGCTGCTTTCATGATATGTTTTGAAGTTACATATATTTGCCCTCCATCTCACATTTTAATTCGGATTGACTCTGTCCAGCTGTCTTGTCACCACTACCGCACCGTAAAAAGAACACGTTATGAGGTTGGAGAAATAAAAAAGAAATAAGCGCATTCAATGAGTGAACGCTTAAAGGGGCTCAATGAGGTGATATCGATTATATTGTGATGAGTTTGAAAGAAATCAATGCATGATTATGCTTTTAATAAGCCTGATTACTCATGTGTGCGCTCCTTTATTTACCAAAAAATGTAAACAATTGTAGTTTTTATGTACAGGGATTGCATATGATTTACACTCAATGGTGAAAAGTGTCTGTTCACCAATTTGAAATACATGTATTAAATCTTTAATGATCCTATCATTGGCACTATCATTAACTAGAGTCAGATGTTTAGAATCTCTTAGTTTGACTATTAAGCATCAAGTTAAGAGTAAAACTCAGCATGTGTGACGGAAATTATGAATTTTGTGGGCAAACTTAATGAGCCCCGATAACACCTGATAAGCAATGTCAACAAAAGCGCACACCGTAACCACATCTAAATGTTTTTTATGTAAATGTTAATTTTCGTTAATTTATAACAACATGGTGCTTACAGATATCATGAAATAAAATCATTAACGTGTTTACAAGATGGCGTCTTGACTATAACTCTAGTTCCATGTTCCTGACACTTGCTTGGGCATTTCGTCTACTATCCAAGTGTTATTGCCTAAGTACGAAAAAAAATGTGTGCATGCATTAAAAAATGATGATTAACTCATCAAATGAAACACTGTACTTTGCATGAAGTGTATATATAGCCAGGGATCGATCACCCATGGCAAAACATCCGCTATAAGTAAAAGGCGCGTCTTTGGTAACCGTAACTTGTTAAAGAAATATTTATTAGTTTTCTGATATTCATCGTGGCGGGTAATTGATAATGGTAACATCAATCATAACAACGAAAGCTCTTTGAGAACTCATATTTCTCCTGAGCTCGCAGAAGCGAAACACCTGTCATTCTGAAATGCTGACCCGAGATCAGGTCAACTGCATGGTGTACGTATTACCATGGCAATAGTTTAATTTTGCTGAACTATTTATGTTCGTAAAAAAGTAGCCTGATTAGAGTCTGCAGACAGGATTCATGAGGTGAACCGCGGAGCTTTCAATGTAGGTTACTATACAGACAGCCAGTTAATAGCCTAATGCAAGGCAGCAGTTTTCGAAAAAAATCACAGGGAGACAAGGTCCATAGCATATGAATTTCGAAGGGTTTAGGCCGGGCTCTATAACCTAATGGTTTGATCAGGGAACTAAGAGTTAGCAGCTCCCTGGTTTGATAGCCATGAAGACAACTGCAAACTGCAGAGCATCAAATAATTTCATTTCCATTCCTTAAATTATTTAACAGGGAGCTGCCACGAACTCCGGATTTTAATATGCAAATCACCGCATGGGAAGACACAACAGTGTTACAAGTACAGCAGCCTCGCAGTCAGGGTTGAACTAATGTACAGGGCAAAGCGTACTTGAAAATATATTAAGGGTTCCTCTGATACATTTCGGTCCGAATATACCTTATACATTTATTAGATTCTAAGATACAAATTCTTTAATCAAAGAATTGACGTAATCCCCTCCCCCCGTGGACATACACAGTCAGCAAGTCACTCTTAACTTATTTTGAGAAAAATAGGCAAATCCCAGGTTATCTTTATGTCTTTTGGTGCCATTCATACTAGGACTAGATATTCAAGGTAAACTAAGCAGTTATTCCTTGTTCATGAGAAGGTTGCAAGGACGGCGTCGTACACCGACAAATATAATTCCAGGTATATAGACTTAACTAGGAGTTGTCACTCCAAAAATATCACAGTTCGACACCAATTGAGCTTAGGTTTAAGTTAGCTAGCTAGTTAGATGAGGTTTAACGGTTCAGTTTTCAAACAATTGGCCAGTCAAGTCGAGGTGCCCACGGACTTTTTCCAGCCGTGGCTCACTGGCTTGTTCCCCATACTTCATTGCATTTCGCACAAGGAAAGTAGTTTCCATTATTTTTAAGTCCCAACCTTTTTCAAGAAGGTTTCAGAGGTCCAAAGGAAATACAAACAGGGGGTTTGGTTTAGGTGCACGTGTAGAACAAAATTTTTAGTGAGTCCTATACATCATTGGAAAGGTCACATTTCGAGGATTCTATACAGCTTAGGCCCATTGTTTTGACAAATTATGGTAATTAGTAATGCAAATATATGCATATTTACTAATGAATTTGGTCATGAAACCGGCCTGGAATTGAACCCGAGACCTCACCGTGCGAAGGGAATGCTAGGTTGAAAGGCCTGAACTGAATGCATAGTATGGGTTGGGACGATCTCTGTGAATCACTATAAGAAGCGCACTCCGAAGCTGAGTAAATAAAATATCGAAACAGTATTTAAAAAACAGTATTAAAAAATGAAAAAGAATTCGGTTCATCACAGGTGCTTTCTTTATTCCTCAGGCTGAAACTGAGGTCAAAGGTGCTGTACGGTAACGAGATTTGCAGGAACGATGATCACACCTACGTTAAAACTGTTTGGAAATTTTACTGTATCTAAACGGGGGGGCTCCAGGGTTTCCTCAACAGGGGAGGGGAAGCTCCCCGACAGGAGAAAAACAACATACCAAATATTGAAGTAGTTTGCCTCTGCCTTAATTACTGGTGAACACCGATCTAGTGAAAGCCTTAATTGTACTTGAGAGTACCTTTCCCAAGGTACACAAATGTCACCCAATCAACTTTCTGTAGTTTCGCTTGCAGAGAGACGCCATTTTCACTGATATTTTAGGAAAAATTTAACGTAGAGAAATGATTTTGACGCAATTACAACATAAAAACACCTTTTCCAGTTGAAGATGGATGAAAATGGCAAAATTACAATAAATGTCATTTTTCTTTTTAACGTCCGTTACAAATTCCCGCCAATGTGAACTTTTCATCCCAATGTCTCCTCGGCTTCCTTGCTTTCGTCAGTTTTTAGGCTAAGCAAAGCAGACAGGCAGGGGTTGACCTCAAACACGTCTATAAATAACTCACCATAACGATATTGACAGTTTGTGTTGCATGCAATACCGGTACTTTTTGTGCACAGTACGTGGGATATGTTTATAACTTTATACTGTTATGGAATTATCACTTGTTATGGAATTATCACTTCTGGGGTGCCGGCAAGTACGGCTGAAACTTGTATTATCAAGGAAGTTGAAGCTGTTTAGTATTATTCTTTTACTGCTTATAATGTTTGTCATTGTTTTGTGGCCCTATATATGTCCCGCCAGCTCCCTTGTCCATGTTTGTGATGCACAAGCCTGTGCAGGATATTGCCTTTTTAGTATATTAGAACTCATTTGTCAGTTTAGCATAAATTAAGTATTATTACGTCACTAGTTTGAAGCAAGAGGCTGGGCGCCGCCATACCGGCAACTTGACCGTCGGGCCGCTATCTCTCACCCCTCCGTCCTTGAATTGGCCCAATTTCGTCGGGGAGCCTTAACTTGCGCTAACGATAAAAGATGCGATTAACTTCAATCTGTCTTGATTTTGATTTTACGAAAAGAGCAGACTCTGCAAGGAAACCATCAAAATTCCAATTTTTCAACAAAAATGCAAAATTTTCAATAAACTTCTACAATATTAGCTCCCGGTTTTGTAAAAATTGTGAAAAGAAAGCCCCAAAGTTTTCCAATGTCCTTTGAAGAGCGTTTCTACGTACGACAAAATATGAAACCTCACCAACCTTCAGTTTTTCCTTTATTCTTCAATTAAGACCCCATATTTTTTAATTCTTCTTTACAAATAAACCCATTTTTAACACATTTTATGCCATATAATTTCATAGTTTCGTTAATAAAAATTTCAAAATTTTCAAATTAAAAGGAAGTCAAAAAATTTGGGGAAAATTTCCAAAAGTATCAATTCAGTCAATTATGGAGTAACATTTTGAAAATAAAAGAACCACGAGCATTCATATGCTCCCGCTAAATCTTGAATCTTAACTTGTTTAATATAACCACTGAATGGAATGCCGCCGGGTATTCTAATTCCGAAGCTATGAAGTAATACAACATTCATTCCTATACCCCTGCGACTCAACCTGTGGCCTGTATGTGCGGCCTTAAGTTACAAAGCGAAGTCATTTTTGAATGCTATGTTCACCACAGGGTGAGCATAAACATTCGTTTTCCAGGCAGACAATAATTGTAAATACTCAGGAACACGCGCTTAGTATTCACAAAGCTGGCTACTGATTCTTCGATCTTTCTGAAAGATACTTCCAAATATTGTTGCAGGATTCGTTTTACATAGTCCTCCTTTAGAAGCAAGAGAAATCCATTCGATGACAATAATCTAGTGACTCATTTGTTTCCTCTTTTACAGGCGGGAAAATCCAATTTTTGACAGCTCTAATTGAACCTTAGTGAAAATAGGAAAGGTCGCACGGGCGCATACCACTTGTGAAAAATTGCTCCCTAAGTCAATAGAAGGTAACAGGTCAGGGCAGTCACTAACAACATTTCAAGAGGTCTGTGCATGGAGAAATAAACGGATGTAATAGAACACGAATGAATTCAACTTACTGGGTGCAACCTATAGGTAGTAGGCTATAGTTTTAAAGCTACGGTAACTTTCACTGAAGTCAGTGAAACCAGGCGGTCACAGAGAACGGATGCAACAGAATCCCTTTTCAGCGTCGGAGCTACGGGAGAAGAGAGGGGTCGAAAGGGGATTTGCCCGGCGGCTTTTTCCTTCCCCTCCCCGCCCTGGTTAGATGATTCTGGAGTTAGGTTAACCAAAAAATGAGAATGAGCTAGGCCTATACCACTCTTGAAACGTAATTTTTCATCCAGAGAAATGCTAAAATCGCAGAGCTTCCGGGACTTTGCTTTGGATCCCCATCTGCAGGAGTTGTGGCTACAAGTTAAGGCTCGGTCGCGCACTGTGCACGAAAAAATTTGCCGGAATATCTTTCTTTGCTCCATCCCCCCCCCCCACCCGACCTAATCGTCACTTTCTGACCCCGCTATACTGCTTTTAAACCATATTAGTTGAAAGGAATCACTCTGATATGAAAGGCACAAGAAAATAATACCCGTATGGACCTAAAATTTCTGATACAGAATGGGGTTGTGTTCACCAAAGACGACAGAAACTCGAAACCGTGGTATATGCTACAGGGGAAAGGCATAAACGGACTCGACGCCGTGACTTTGAGACTGTCGGCATGTCGTGTGTCGCGCCAAGGGAGCATGTACGATGCCGCGTCTTCCCAAACTCCTTACCTTTGAGAAATTTTTGTTCAGTTAAGGAGGCGAAATCGGACGTGCTTTGGGTGTAAAAACTTTGTAACTTAAATGATGTTTCAGAGATGGAGTGCAAACCATGACGAATTCGCGCGTAAAATACTGAACTTGCATTACCTGTGATTTCCGTGACAAAACTTGCATTGTGTAAGGAAAATTTCTGCATACAATTTTTCCAATATACTAAGGCGTTTGAGACGGGGAGGAGTCGCGGTGACCAGACTCCCGCCCCCAACAAATTTTGGCAAACTTTAAAATTCGGAAAGGAATGTGGGACAATTTCGGACAGACATTGAGATATAAAAACTGAATTCTGATATTATTTTAGTTACAAGAATAACTTCCAAGCGTGCTCGGAATCGTAAAAAACCGTTTGCTCGAAAAGGGGGAAAACACATTCAGGGTAAAAATTTCATGAAAAGTTAGCAAGATTGCAAGACTTGGCTACACTCTAAAAACATCCTGGTTAAGTCCTGGTTAATTTAACCAGGACGGGGTCAACGATTACCCATACACTTCCTGGTTAAAAGAAAGAAAAAAAGGAACTGTATGTAAAATTATTGCCCTCCGTCGATTCTGGTTAAATTTAACCAGGATGTTTTTAGAGTGTACACAGTCGGCAGGCAAAGGAAAAGAGTTATTATTCGTGAGTTTTTCTTCAGAGTCAACACAATGCCCAATTTGGTCAATCCAAATCCTTTCAGACATTTATTCAAATAAATAAAAAGTATTCTTTTTAACATTTTCATGAAAAACACTAAAGATAATATAATAAAGCGACGCCCTAGGGAAGTCAATGGCCTAAAAGAAACAATGATTCCTAAGCCATCTCAGGCAGGTTTTCAGTCTTGCGCGACACTATGCCCAAAGTGACCATTAAATCTGAATTGCCCTTATGACGTTTGGCTAATATGGTTTTCAGGTCTATTGATGGCTAAGCAAAATTTTCAAAAAAAAAATAAAGAATTACGAAGATTTGTGACAAATTCAGGCGGCTTACTCTAAAATCTTCCCTCAGTTCTACTTCATAAGTATTGAAAGCAGTCTTAAAAATCGTCCGCCGAAATTGTAAAATATTTCTCCGAAAACTCCTATACTCTAAAAACTTCCGGTTGAATTTGAACTGGACAAGGATCAAATGGGCACTACACCTAAAAAGGTTTAAATATTTGACTATTTTGAAACCGAGCCTATACGAGTGTCTCAATCCTTTCAAAACATTTTCTGAAAAATAACAACGCATTATTGTGAAATTTTCGTGGAAAATTAACACGATTTAAAACACCGAGACTCGTTGGGAAAGCTTGTAAAACCGCTATTTGTCAGCGTCACTTCATAGTCTTGGTCAACACTTTGCCGGAAATTGTACGGGAAGACAGGAGTGGACAGGTGTAGGCCTATGTATGTACTAAACATTTTGCCCCCAAATATGGTAGAGGTACATTTTATGTGGTAATTTTCTACTTTCAATGCTAATCTGCCCATTTTTGTTAAAGTGAGCACGTTATTGCAACAGAAAATTCAAAGGAAAAACTAATAAGATGTATTCACAAGCCTAAAGGGAATGCCATTTCCGGCCATCTGAGGTGTCACAGTTTTTCAAAAATTTCAAAAACTCATGGTGACTCTGTGGCCTACCTTTACGCAGGTTTCTTATAACAAATAACCCTCGGCCTCTGATGTACCATGTGAAACCTTTGCGAACGAGAGTGGGGTGGGGATGAAGGGGAATTTTCATTGAGTAAATGTGGTCATTTGCCCCCTCTTCCCGATAAGTGACCCCCAGATATTGGCCACTGATGAGGGCAGTACGTAGACTTACAATAAAATGAGTACCCCAACGAATTTCAGTATCCAATAGTACTTTTCTAATTTTGCTCATATGTACTGCAGATTCTTCAATAAACACAGACCTTACAATAAGCTAACGAATTTCTACCAAAATTCTCAAGTTTTCTTCAAAACAAGCCCCGTTGTGTTAAATATTTGTAGAAAAGAAGCCCAAAGTATCGGGGCACTACACTTGAAATTCTACCACTAGTCGCGTCCAACCAGGACTGCCTTATCACCTTTACGGGGCTTTGAAATGCTGCCCCCCACCCATCGTGCGGACCCTGGCGTAACCCATGGCTTGTTGGACTCAACAACAGCACTGAATATGTAACAGAGTCATTACTATCTCTTTATGTTCGAACAGATATGGAGTTTGTCGTTATGGATAATATAACTAATTCGAATCATTTTGAATCATTATTTGTGAAAATTAAAACGGCGGTTTGTAAAACAATTATTACTGGAGTTATTTACCGACCTCCAAGGGAAGATGTTGATGAATTTATTCTTGAATTTAATAGTATTTTAAATACCTTAAATAATAATCGCAGTGTTTGTTTTATTGCAGGGGATTTCAATGTTAATCTACTGTCTGGACAAAAGGCGGACTTACTTAAAAATACATTATTATCATTCTCATTCTATCCTGTAATTGATAAACCCACTAGGGTGACAGAAGTATCGGAAACACTTATTGATAACATATTTACATATATTAATTTCGCAACTAGATCTACCATCATTAGAACTGATTTATCTGACCATTATCCCATTGCTATTATTTGTGAACATTTAAGTCCGTGTAGAAGGAATTTCACTAGGCCTGTTATTTTTAAGCGTGATACTAGTACTTCTAAAATATTGAATATGAAACTGGAATTAGATTCTACTGATTGACATGATATTTTGTGTAACAATAACGCTCAGTCTGCTTTTACTAAATTTAATAATAAACTTTGTGATATTTTCCAAAGAAACTGTCCTATGCGTCAAATTAAGTGTAAGAAAAATTTACAGAAATCACCTTGGATTACCTCTGGTATTTTAAAGTCCATTCGCAAGAAAAATGTATTGTATTGTGCGTATAAGCGAAGCCCCACAGAACAGAATTTACTGCATTATCGCAATTTTAAGAACAGATTAACTGCGGTAATTCGAAATGCCAAGAAATCGTATTACTATGAGTACTTTAGTAAAAATAAAAATAACAGTAAGAAGATTTGGTCTGGTATTAATGGGATACTGAACAGAGGGGTGGCAACACTAATGCGACTGGAATCAAGTTGAGAATTTAGATACAAATGATGATTCGAATAACCTGCAAAATTTTGCTAATGATTTTAATAATTTCTTCACATCTGTAGGCGAAAATCTAGCTTCTAAAATAGATGTAACGTACTATAACTGCAATTGTTATCTCAATGATATTAGTGTTTTAGATACCTTTATTTTACACCCAGTGAGTCATGAGGAAGTGGTTAGTACTATATTGAAACTTCAAAGTGGGAAATCCCCAGGGTATGATGGCCTTACCAATGATATTTTAAAACAGATACATGGCCATATTATTGATCCTCTTACTCATATTTTGAATTTCATATTTTGAAATTCATACTCACGTTTCTTGTAAATATTATTACGTATTGTATCATAATAATAATGATAATGAATGTACGTTTGCATGTAGTACAGTTGAAAAAATAAACAATAAAACAATAAAACAATATATATATAAATATATATATATATATATATATATATATATATATATATATATATATATATATATATATATATCTATATATATATATATATATATATATATATATATATATATATATGGCATTACTTTTCACGCTGTTTATATGCTTTTGGCCTATTTTCAAATAATCACAACTTGCGTTATGTATGTTGAGATGTATATTGCAAATTACAAAAAATCGACATAAACCTCCCGCTTTGCCATTTCTTAGCCCCTTACCCTACCCTCATTCTTCTTTAGTCTTTCTTCTTTTTTAAATTTCACAACTTTTTACGGACTGCCCGCTTTTCAACTCTACCTTCAGGACTGGAAATTATACATGGCTGTATGGTGAACCTCAATCCCGACTCTGGTTCAAGTCCTTGAGCCTCCTGCAACCCATCGTCACACAGGCCTAATATTACATAAATAAAAAGTCCGACTATTTGGTTAGGTTTTGTTACTTCATCTCTGTTTCAAAACACGTGCTTGCACCCCGACCACTAACATAACCCCTATTCTAACACTTTTTCATTTGTTTAAAGTTCAGACCTCGAACAGAACAGACGCCATCTCCCGTTTTCTTTTAGCTAATCGTATATGTAGCTCAGACAGTCAGAGACTGATCAAATTTTCATAGTTTTATAGTTCTATGTGAATGGTTCCAACTCTTCCACCTGGTAGAGGATCTCTCGCTCTTTTCTTAGTAAAACAAATTAAGGAAACAATAACTTTGATGCCTAAAACGGCTAATTTCAACATTCTCCGGGGCTCTTCGGACCCAGTCGCGGATTAAATATTGCAAAAGTTGCAATTAACTAGCATGTTTGAAATCGCTTCACGATTAATCAGTGGTATCACTAAGGGACATAATGGACATTAGCAGTTTTCCGTCAGTCATAACATTCCAATGCCCCCTTCCTAACCCCTCCATCAGTTCCTAACCTTGATTTTAAGTGTGAAGCGTACATACTTAGGCATAAAATTATTCATAAAACGTTAGTTACAAAGATCTCGAGACTTGGGTAACCATAAGGAAGCTGGAACATTTGGAATTGGGTGCATAGACATAAAGCTGACAAAATAATTTTAGCAAGCAGGACTATATGAAATTGACTTATAGCCTATACCAAACACAGTACCAACCATGAATACATGTCAAGGACCCTCCCTCCCATCGTCATTGTTATGGTTATGGACTACCACTTGAGTGTTTAAAATTACTTCGAGCAGTGATCAGAACAAATCTTCAAAATGATTTCGGTATTCTAGCTATCCACTATTAAAGTGAGAACGATATGTTCGTGAATTTACAGGCAACACGCTGACATAAATATGCACCACACGGGCTTCCTTACAGATGCACTTTCTTCCGTATCTTGAAGTACTCTTTTTCACTAGCGAAGGTTTTAGTAGCTAGCTCATTGCTGCCACAGGCATGCGTAGTGGACTACGGAGCTTTTAAGGTGTAATGTAATAGACCTTATATCTGAACTAATTTGTCTATCTTGTGAAGTAACGTAGGTCTATCGTCCTTTTTAACATTGGCTCCCAGATACTTTAATGCGTTAGTGTAGTATATTAGAAGAACTGTATATTAAGTGTCTTTATATTTTAGCATTTTTATGAGAAGGATATTGATATTGAAATTTTGATGATGACGACGACGACGACGACGATGATGATGATGAAGATGATAATGTTTGATATTTCAACAAATATCTCAGTTAGAGAAAAATATCTAAATTTCCACTAGCAAATACATTATTTCGGGGTGTAAATACTGCCACTGCCACAACGAGCTGGGGAGGGGTAAATATTTTAAATGTGGTCCTGTGAGCATCCTGATATGTCAATTTCTAGACCATAGTACTTATATATGCAGTCCACGTCGATTGAAAACGTTAGGATGGAAATGGAAACGTTTGTATGTTTAAAAGCGTAAGCAATTAAGAGATAAGGTTTACACGAATTTGGCAGAAGGGTTCGCAGTGCTTGAGACCTCACATTTTTCATATACTTCGGGAGCCTCTTTGTTCTCATCCCTCTATTATGTTAGGACAGAATTCACCGCAGCTGTTATTATTTTCCATGTTTAGGAAGACGCAGTGTAGTTCAAACGATTATTTTAAACGGACAAGAAGTTGTGCTGAAGTCCGTCAATAACCTCAACAAGGAAAAGAAGAAAAGTTTCAAATAGTTCTTTAAGCTAAACATTTTTTAAAACAAGTTTTAGCAAATTCAGTATAGTTAAACAAGTTTTGAAATATTTTAGTATTCAGTGATCAACAAATACACTTCAGCAGGATAGGTTTCTACTGCTGTTATCAATACAACAAATAACCATCGGTAACGTCTCAAACTTCCTTCCAATAATTGGGTGTTTGAAATGCAACTTTGTAACAAGCTTAACTTCTTTAACTAGTACATGCACTCTAAAAACAAGAGAGTGAGATTGAATCTAGTCACTCTCTAACAGAGTGAAAAGTGTAGAAATTCACTATATTAGAATGTTAGTTCTCCAAGAAGAGTGACATTTACTTTAAAAAGAAAGTGTCAAATTTTTTCAATCTTCTTGGAGTGAAATTTTTGCTGTTTTGGCTTTTTTGGCGTGAGATTTTTATTTATTTTTAGAGTTAGAGCAGAGTATGGGTCAAACTGATGCATGAATGCAGACCTGTGGACTGTCTAGGATATGCACGACATGGCACCCCATGTTGAGCACCGTGTCCCCATTTACATGTGAACACCCCAAAATAGCATGCATGCCGATGTTTTACCAAAATTAAGAAGTATCTAAAAGGCGCTTACTGATGAAAACGATTGGTTTCACATCTTTCATGGCTTCGGGTTCAGTGCACATTAAGTACAAAATAGCCAAGTGGTGTCTGAGTTGACTAACCACGCCAGCCACTAATATTTGACTAATTTGTTTATTTCTTAGTAAAGGACTAAAGGATATCAGTTTTAATCAAACTTAATACTTAATAATATTTTTCAGGGACTTATTCAATTGGGTCAAATATTAGTCCATATTGTTGACTACGTGATTGGTCGATTCAGGCACTGTTACAGACTAATTTGTGTGCAGTGTTCTGCATGTCTCCACCGGGAGGCCAACCCTCCAACCTCTGGAAAATCCTAGAATGGCACCATCCCTGACTAAGCCTGCTTGCGGGATTTAACCATACATCATTACTAATCATTTATGCACACCCTGGCGGCTTTGAAAAATTGAAGAATTCAGAAATTTGCCATTTTTGTGGAACCAGTCTACTGTGTGGTTTTGACAACTTATGAAATTCCGAACTTCCAATTTCTCTCCAAAAAAGCGCCATATATTGGACATGTTTTGCTTCAAAAGAGCAACATTTTTCGCCCGTGCAAATTGCAATTCTTAAGCAGAGATGCTCGCTTATACCTTCAATTTGGTAAACTTATCCGAGCTCTGGAGGTGAGAAAATCCGAAACCAGATCATCAAGTAGCACCAGTAACTACAGTGCTATTTTTATAAATTTTCTTCATAAAACTCCAAAATTTCTCCAACCCTCTTGACTTAAAAAAATATTCGCCAGAGAGCCTCATTCTGTAGGCGTTGGAAAACATTATGAAGCAACAACGATGTTTGGTTGCCGCTCAGTCTCAGATATTCCAATAGGATATGTCCTTCAGTAAACCCCATCTTTTCAAATTTCCTTACAAGAAACTCAGAATCCACACTTTTCTTCAATACAAGCTCCATATTTTCAAATATCTGAAGAAAGAAAATAATTTCAGCGCCCTTTGAGCGCCACAAGTTACATCCCTAGTACCGTGCTGCTCACACTTAAAATCGTAAAATTTAAATGTCTACCCACCCCTCCCCTTCCCGAAGGAATGTGTAGCTACTCCGCTGTGGACACCTTACCAGGGCATGAGAAAAAATTTAGGCCAGATGTCTTCTACACTTTGAAAATCAATTCGACGTTCCTACCTGCATGGGTAGAACTACACTGAGATGCGATAAGCCTGTTTCGGATGTCAATATTTCATTTGAACAAAATTATTAGTCTTATGTGAATACGATGCAAGAATGTCCATAACTTTATCGATCTCTTCATGACACCTTAAAAACTCCGTAGAAGTCAAACGTACACTAATAACCTGCTTGCTGCTTGTTTCATATTTCTCCCATGCTCATTGTCTGCTCAACCGTCTAGGGTAGTACAGTACAGTTGTTTGGCCATTTTGGAATTGGAGATAATGCTTACATTCATTTCAGTGATGCAGGAGGGGACGGTGAGGACTCTAATGAGTGTTTGCGTGTATGGGTAAAAAAATGCTTACTTATCATATTAGCTGTAAATAAAAACTGTTCCCACATTGTCGCAGGTTTTTAACCAGGGAAGGGGACGAGAAATGTATGCCGGCCGGGGATTTTCTATTTTCTTTGAGAACAGGCTTTAATCTGTACGATAAAATATGTAATCCCTCGGTGATGTACTTGACCTGGCTTTCAGGAAAGAAATCATTTCAAAATTACTCCAAAGAATTCTTTCTCTCAATATAAACCCCCACATTTTTAAATCTCCTACAACAGAGTCTATCAGAATTTTTATGCGTTCAATGAAGATCCAATATTTTCAACAATAACCGAAAGTGTTCCTTGAAAACAAGCCAAAAACTTTTCATTACACATTCCATTCGACATCCTTCGTCTTTATCAGGGCTTGTCTGTTCTGTCCCTGTCAGGGAACTTGGCTCCTGTCGGACAAAGCCTGCTTTGCCATGCAAGGGCTGCATGTACAACATCGCTGTGTATTAATTTTACCAGGCTGGCGAAGAAGGGGCTATGCCAATGTTCCCCAAGGTTCGATGTTCCCGAGAATCTTAGGAACATCCTCACTTCTGGGAATATCGAACCTCGTGAATAACGAACCTTGTAATCATCTCCAAGTCATCGAGATATCATGAAAACGGGGAACATCGAACCTTGGGAACATTGGACCCAGGGAACACCGGGTAAACCCCTGTGAAGAAGGCTGCTTTCGGTATTAACATGTTATGAAGTCATGATTGCAAAGTACTTTTTCCAACTTGTAGTATTGCTCTACTATTGCTGGACTGTCTTTCTATAACAGGGAAAACTGAATGAAATCACCAAAACTTGTTGGTAAACTAAAACGTGTTTAAAGCAGAAAAATACGAAGAGACAAAAACACGTGAGATATCCTTTGTTCTGGAACCCACCTCCGTTCCATGCCATTGTTCCTTGGCATATCAATAAATCCAGTTTTTCCCTCCCTTCATCCTCACGATAACATGTAGAATAACAACAACCCCTGTCGTCAGTCGACAATGATACTCAATTTTTCTCTTAAGAAAGACAGGTTTTTTTGTAATAAAAGAAACCAGAATTTGCAGGCTAAAAGAACCCTTAATTTTTCATCGAAAATTTTGCCTTCCTTACCATTAAGGAACTCACCGCCTCTGTCAGAGGTTTTGTGTTATTACCCCCACCGGTTCCCTGTCGGGGAGCTTGGTCCACTGTCGGTAACTCTGGTCTTACAAGACTGTCTACAAGTCTGTCTACAAGTCTACACTATTTTTACAGGTACAGAAACGAATCACAAATCTGTCTACCGTTAAGTGATGGTACATGTTCGAGAAAATTCGCATAGTCATATGCTCGGAGATATGGTCAAAATAACTTATGCCTCTTAATCCAAATGGTAACCGACATAATCGTTCACTCTACTTAATGAAGATAAAAGCCTTAACAACTAGGACATGGTTTTTTCTTCTGTTGGAAACTGTAATGACCTGTGTATGTTTGAATGTGTTTTGCACATTAAAACTCAGTTAAAGAGATTTCTGAAATTTATGGGGATGTTGTAACTTCTTCTCATCAAATTAATGACACATTAACCATTGCCCCGGAAAGCGAAATGATAAAAATTAACCTATTTCATTGCTGAGGGCACCAAAAATGTGACAGCCAACTGCTGTACAACGTGAAAGTAAGAAAAATATAAAAGCTTATGATCAATCTTTATTTTTCTCTCTATCAATTCAACTTGAAAGTGCCTTCTTTCACTAAGTTAATTAAAAGCTTACAATATCAATGTAGAAGGTTTCAGTATCCAATAATTTGTCTGAAAAGGCGTATTCCCCAAAGGAGAATAGCCTTCAAGTGCAGTGGACAGCACCCTTAGTTTGGGCCAACCAAAAAGGATATCACAAGGGACTTAAAAAGGGACTTGAGGAGTGTATAACTACTTTGTTCGAAGCTGTCCCAAAGATTACACCATTTGGGGTTTTAACCAGGTTTGTAGAACGAGTAACCCTTTTTGGGGCACACCCATACAAGAGTTTCAATGGCCCAGGAAGGGTGTCCAGTCCTCTTATCCCTTGCAAGTTTTAAGCCTTTCTTGAGAGCCTAGATGCAAAATGGTGCGCAATTTTTGAGACTGGGAGAACTAATTTTGAACTCGAAGGTTTAGTTCAGTGGCGGAGCTGCCATATGGTCATATTATGCCCCCCCCCCCCGACGGCCCAAGATCGTCTGCAGGCGCCCTTTTTAGGTTTTTTAAAGTACTTTACTCTTGCACCGTTATTGGCAAAAGATATAATTTAATAGCGTTGTTTTAAGGCACCGATAACAAAAAAATACTCAAACAGCCACCAGTAAAACGTATCTTCATGCTTTATACGCACTAATGAATGTTGTCGCTGTGCCAAGTTAATTCTTTCCACACCAAGCGTGTTTAAAGCTTACAAAATGCACAGACTGACATTAAATTAACCCCCAGGCCAATAAAAGATGTTGCAAAGGGCGCAACAATAATTGTAGCGCAAATAGGCCTCTTGCTGCCAGGGATAATTGTTAACATAGACAATAAAAAAGTTTATAAAGATACCAAAATAGCTTCCACAACATTTTTCAAAATCATTTGAAGAGAGCATTCAGATTAAAATAAAATAAAATAAATCTGTTATCAGAGTGATAATGGTTTAAGAGTTTTAATAAGCAGTTTTCATTTTGTTTTTCTTCAAGTGACCATTCTCATGATAAATGGCAAATGCTGACAATGCACGATAATCCCATGAAAATGATTGTTTCTGTACTTTCGTAGTCCCAAAAGCCAGAAAATCGCATCTAATAAACCTAATAGGTGTAGGGTACTATTATTTTTTTATGAATTCGGTATCTAGAAGGCCAAGCAGACCTTTTGTCTTGGGCTATTTCTTGCAATGTACTTTATTAATGGCTATTTCAAAAAGGTCACAGGATGTAACTTACGTTACTTAATGTTTCTTCGTGTACTTATCTTGATTTCCAGATGCCAAAATTGTACATTTAACGGTGATTAATTTCCAAAACTCCCCCCCCCCCGCCGTAAGATTGCTTGCTATTTAGCTCTAGCAGGTTTGTTTAGTCTTTTTCTTCACAAAGAAGCCCATTATTACATTAAAATCTTAAATCTACACCTGACAATAACACAAAATGTAATTACCGCCTTCATACTAGAATGTGAAAGAGAGGGATAGAAACATGGGCGTCCGCAGGTTGGGGCAGGGGGGGGGGGACTTGTGGTCCCTTGAAAAATAAAAAACCTGAAAAAACGAAGGAAACAAAGAAAAAGACGAAGAAAAAATTAGCATCAACAATTTTTTAACAGTTCACTCAGTGTTCCCCCTGTTTATATGCCGTAAACAGGCTTTAGAAATACCATTTCCAGCGATCTTAGTGGAATTTTGTACCTCCCCCTTCCCCCACCCGATTGATCTTCTGCGGAGGCCCATGGATAGAAAATTTAAACATGTTTTAATAGAAAACTTGCTGAAGAGAAATGGCAAAGTGTCTTCTACCAGGTGCGGAAAATCAAATGGAAGTCTGAAATGCCATGGCTTCGATCGTGCTAAGGCTCAGGGTATTCACTCCTTCGAAGCGCCCCTGTAGACCATTTTCGCCCCCTCTGACCAAAATCCCTAGCTCCGCCACTGGTTTAGTTGTGGTGTTTTGGTGTAATATTTTTTATTCTTTAATGCAAAACATTTTTTACTCCCACATTCCCCACTCCTAGTGGTTACAGGTCTGGTGACTTAGTGAGAAATCTTGATGAATAGCTGTGTAGAGAAGTATCGTACTTTACAACTTCGCTTTTTCACTTCTTGGTGTTTCACCTATCAGCGAAGCCCTGCATATGGTTCCATAGGAAATTCTCTTCAAAGTAATAAGACAAATGTCATCAACCACGTGTTGGAAATTTTATTCGTGGCGAAGATATTTTTGTACAGATACTATATATGATCAGATTGACTATTCGGAGTCAAAACACATCTTTTTATCTGTTTATTACGGATGCATATTTCTCCCAAGCTGTTCTTGGCCACCAACACTTTTGAAACGCCAATTTTACACATGTGCACCACGAGGGAGATTGTCCTTACAAATAGGGTATGTCTTTTGATCCAATCCAATCAACTATAGCATGCAGCCGACCTCAGTAGTGTCTTAAGGTTTTTCTTTTTGTTTAATTTAAGATATGCATGATGATGCAAGCTGCACAGGTTTATAGGATCATTACTTTATCATCACTGGTTACGGACACTATATATAAGTCGAGGTTGCTTATGTGGACAAAATTCTATACCTTGAAGGCTTGACAGCCAAGACCTGCGGGGTCTTCGGTCGTGGAATGGCAGAGTGGTCTTTTCCAGTGACTGAGCCATAATGTGATTCACATGATCATTGGTTCAAATCCCGTGGGGATGTTCATGCAGGGGTTTCCTCAGGGTATCCTGTCTTTCACTGGCAACCCACTTGGCATTATGTTTGCCACTAAAATCAGTTGCCCACTTGACGAGGTTGTCGGACAAGAGCACCGTCGGGTGGTGCAGTTAACTAGTAGTCCACTTTTTCCTCCAGGCTTGTTTTGGTCTAGCCATCCAGTGAAAATTATGGGGCGGAAGTAAGTTAAATTCCTCAACACTCGGTTAAAAACCACTCTTTCATTTCTTGATTAAATTTTCCTCAATTCCTTTCCATTTTCTTTGCGGAAAATTGCGTATGCTAGAGTGCCCCAAATTGCGTTTTACAATTATCTTTTGAAATTGCAAACTTTTATTAAGGAGACACCACCCATCCGCCTGGCTAGCGATACCACTTCAGACCCTCTTCTGGAAAACCCTTGATCCGCCACTTCGATATGCTGTTTAAATTCTCCTAACACCCGTTAAAAATCCCGCCAAAGTGAACTTTTCAACACAATTTTCCCTTGGCACCCTCGCGTTCTTTTAGCGTCGGAGCAGTTGACTTTACAACCTTTCGTATTGGGATTTGTTCCTTTTGTTTATGCTTTCTGCTTCTGTATGGTGGTAAACCAGGGATGTTATAGCTCCCTGGTAAAACATACTAGAATAAAGAGCTTATCTGGCTAGATGTGCCAAAATTGTTTTGTTCACCCACCTTTGACACGTACTGCAGTCCTTAATGGAAAATTGCTTTAATTACTACTCGCCTCTTTTGTCAGTTTATATCAGTTGATGTGTAATTTAGACCTATAATCTCGTGGATAGGGTGGAAAAGATACATAGATACTGTAGCTAGCGAAACTTGCGTGACTCGATCTGACCCCAGTAACAATTTCAACCCCAGAGAGTTAGTTGATGGATAGTGCAGTGAATGGTACAGAAAAGTCCTCCAATATGGTTGCAAAATATGCAGACTGAACTCATAATAGGATACAAATGGATGTTACCAGGACGGGCACTATGGATGGAAGATCCTTTCTTTTTCAGTTTTAAAGAATTAGAAAGGGGAGAAAAGGAAATTATGCTTATGGATACGTGGTGGTTGGAAACATTTTACAAAGTGAAGCTAGGGTCACCCCACCCCTTTGGTCCCTCCTTATAAAAACAGCGATTCGCACTAATAATTAAAACAGTAATCCACCGACCAACTTTGGGAGATACATCCACGCCAATAAATAACGCACACTCGTGTGTAAATGCTTACGTCCTCATGCATTGACCCTTGCTCGGAGGAGCGAGGGGCAATGCACCCACTCTTAACCTCGTTCGTTTGCCAAGGTCAACGTTCGGCAGGCGGTGGGGTCCGCTTGTCTCGGTGCGGGGTGGTCAGGTGATAGTTAACCTGTAAATGTTTAATAAGCTGTACATAATGTTGTGTAAATAGCTCGAGTGTGGGATGTCGGGAGGATTAGGGTGTGGGGGTCGGGAGGATTGGCATGTGGGTGGTGTACATGTATGCCGCGAAGTTTCGTTTCCCAGCCCTTGTAAATCGGTATGTAAATAGTTAATAGTTCTGTTCTTGTTCTGACCATAAATTTGTGTTTGATTTAGCAGTTTGTAGGCCTAAATAGTTTTTCCGTTTATGTTTCTGCCCGGTCCGGTTTCAGTTGTTTTTGTCCGTATGTGCCTTGTTTTGGTTCTAGTTTTTGTTTCTCCGTGCCCCTTTCTGTGTACGTAAAAGAACTCTTGCTCGAGCGGTATCCTCCACTTTATGTACTTTCCATGTTCAAGGATGTGCAATGTGACTCCAGGGGCAGGTAGGAAGTAATATCCCTTTGAAGATTGGTGCCGCCTTGAGTGGAGGAAATTTTTCGATTCCGTCGGCAGCCTAAATCCGTAGGATAACATATTATCGCAATCGCTGGTTGCCCAGACAATTATATGCATGATTTTGCTCATAGAAAGGGCGACTCTTTCGACACAGGAGCCATTCTTCTATTAAAATAGAACTATTCCCCTCATTTTTGTCATTTCCCTCATTTTTGTCATAAAAGTTTATTTTTGAAGATTCATTCAATAAAACTCGAAATTTCATTTTTTTAACTAGATATGAAACAACCCAAAATTCCACAAGGCTCATCTTTGTCACAACTAAAAGCCTTGGTCGTGGCATCGGGTCATTGGTCCCCTGTAGGGCATTTGGAACTTTGCTTCCTGCTGTCGGGCAAATCTTGACACCGCTCTTCTGATTAAACTTCTGATATTTCAGTCACACACCTCCTTTCCTAGATGAAATAGTTGTATTCTGACCTCCTTGAGGAACTGATATTACGGTAGGGATGGGAGTGGGAGGTAAGTTTTACTTCAAGAATGTTTAACTTTAAATGGGGAAAACAAAAAGGGAGCAGCTCTATAACATAATAAAGCAAAACCTCTGTATTTGCATTGAAGTAGACCTATATGGAACATTTACTGACCGTCCTTGAGCATGTGCATAAAACTGCCAACAATTTTAAATAGATCAACTGGGGAAAGAGGAGGTAATTTCCTCTTTATAAGTGTACAAGGATTTAGGTTGTCGGATGTGATGGAAGGTGCAGCAGAAGGTACAGTAGAAACAGTGAAATGGTGGGACTATACTGTGTTTGATACATAACCCACCGATCTACTGCATTTGGAGTACTCAAAATGACACAACTTAGACAAACCATTACCTATATAGTAGTCCATAACAGCTCCTCAATCAAACATAGTTGTTGGACGTTAACCTGAATTGACTGTTCATTAAGAAAACGAACTTGCATTTTTCAGAACAATTTTCGGGTACCTATTACCTACATCAGTGACTTCCATGAAATGTTTGAAACAATGAACCCTGATGTTCGAAAAATATTCCAACAAGTTGATAAGGTACTCAGACTAATTCTTGTTACTCCAGCAAGTTAAACTATAGGGGCCTATAAGCCAATTTGTCTCCGTGGTGACTCACTTTGGGTAAGTAAGTCTCTACGGGACAGGGCTTGTTTTAGGCTAGTATGACTCACTTTTTATTTTCTGTGGGCCCTTTAGGAATTACCATGAAGCAATCAAGGCTTAACCATCTGCTGCTGCGCGATGTCCAAAGAAATGTTTTGAGAAATATGCCTGCCCAGTTTTTCAGAAATGGGCCTTTTTATGGCTTATAAGGAAATTCATAAAGCCGTATATGTATAGCCTATTTTAAAGTAATTCGCTCGACCTTCTAACCTTTGTCGAAAAGTATACGGGGAACTGAAATATAAGCCTACAGAACTGTCATCTTATAAAAAAAAAAACTGAAAGTTCATTGAGAAATTTCTCTCCTTCTTTGGTAGTCTACGGTATGCTACTATTCTACTGAGTTGAATATGCATGAGTAGTATAAATGTTAAAAAAGTCTAAATATTTGCCCGAATTACCGAACCCCACCGTGCCCACCGTGCCCACCATACGCCACTTAAAGATGCGTTGATTATTTCCGCAATTGTAAAACTGTCCCCTCCTCACAAAAATCCACTGGGCTTCGCTTCTTTTTTTCCCAGAGCCAAAATAGTCTCTTAAGACCAGTCCCTAGTCATCTCCTGCCACTCTGAATGAGGACTTAACTATAATTCTAAAAAATAATAAGTGGTCTTGGATTCATTGCGTATTTTAATAATAAGTACTGAGATTGTAAAACATAGAAATTGGGAAATTAAAAAACAACAAAGCAACGGTACTGGAATATGTCCGTTCGTTCAGGGATCTGTCACTTTTGGGCATGACCTTCAAGAAGAGAAGCCTACATCTGGGTCAAACTGCCCGTGTCTGGTCGATAAACTAAACCCATATATAGCTACAAGTCAAAGTACTGGGACCGGCGTACGTGCACTTCAAACCTGAAGGGAGCTGCCCTTAGTAACACTGTCAGCTGCTGGCTTTCCTCAAATCGTCTTCGCGGTGAGATATGAAAGAATTATTACTTTATTTAGATTACAGACAAGGGAGTTGCTAACCGAACGTGACCTCCGTGAAAGGTCTAGTAATTCGTGTTTGAGAGTGAAAGTACTACATACAGTAGGCCCAGCTAGTTATCGTCGTTTGTTTTATAACAGAAGGATTAGTAACTCAGAGGAAAGAAGTTGAAACTGTATAGTTTTGTGACAACTACGAACCTATACATATGTGTTTATCTATTATAGCGGAATCGACAAGTTGAAGTTTAAATGGTAAGCAGGCAGTGTCCATAGACAGTTCTTCGGTGCGCCGTATGAAAGAGAAAATCTACAGGAAATAATGCTCTGGTTGGATGTCTTCCTATTTATTTTCACACCAGCTTGTCATGGAAATATCGTTGTTTGGAACTGGTTTTTCAGTGATGAACAAAAAGCCTGAATAGGCCTAAAGATCATAACATAGGCTCTTTGCCGGATCTTAACAACTTTAGAGAGGAACAATTGGTAAAAAATAAATGCCGTAAAGAAGTGTTTCACCAACTTATGCGAATCATGATATTCTTCATAGTTCGGCAACCGCCAGTTTACTCTGTGTTAGATCTAGATCGATAAAGCCAACCTGTCATGGACGATGATTTGATTTAGCCGGCAATAGGCAACCAGGTCTACAAGGGCCCGCAAGAGTGAACTATCACGCAAGAGTCGGCACAACGACATTATAAATTTGAATTACTTTCAACTTCGAAGGTTAGCTCATATCTCTGATCTGGTTAACATGTTTCTCATCGATCAACAGAGACCGATGAAAGTATCTTGAGTGAGACGTTGTGTGTACAAATACGGGTTTATCTTCATTATTTCATTGACTATATAGCTGTATAGTGACTGTGCTATTTACGTGCTGAAAAACGGACACGGCCAGACGGTGAAAAGATTCATAATCCATGGCCGAAATCCCAAAAGACTGAATACCAACATTACCCTCATAAACGGAAACCAGTGGAACTATAATACCACTCCCCGAAGAGCCACGTCAGTCCTAAAAATTCTAAGTAAGCTGAACTCGCCAATCGAAAAACGAAACACCACCTTCCCATAGAAAACCACGAACACTGCTCACGAAGAGCCACAACCACCAAACAAGTAGCTGCCTCGAAGGGCCACCATCCGAAAGGCTCGCGAGGGGTCGGTGTCCACTTTTGCCATTTTTACAGTATAATGACTAGTATGACAATCGAGAGACTTCAGTCAGTACAGTAGTTTCTGTATTCTGAAGATTCCTATGATGAGATACGCTTGGGAGCAACGTACAGCGCTGAAAAAGGCCGGTAGGCTTAAATAATTTCATTTTTATTTGCCGAATGGAGGAATGACATTCTGCATTCGCCACCGTTCTAAATACAATCCGGAAGTTCAAAATTTTTATCACCATACATAGTCCAGCAAGGAAAAATAAAATGTTTTCTAAAAGGAAAAGTTATGAGAAGTGTGGTTTAGGACTGGGTAATAAAACTGAGCTAAAACAAGGAAATGAAAAGCGACATCAGAGCACATGAATTCAGGGTTCTAGCCAGGAAAAATGCCCAACCGAGTGGGAGTTCATTGACATTATGTCATTCTCACGTAATGCTGGCCATATCTCAAGATCTAAATGACATAGTCTGTGGTCAGTTACATGATTTTTCGTTATTGACAATACCAGTACAATCATTCAATTGGATGTTATGTATCTGATACTGTGTATCCTAATGTAAATTACACTATGAGTGTGATGAAAATCAAACTGGGCAATGACGTTCAAACTGGGTGTTGAAATTTCAAACTGGGTGCTGACTCAAAAAGTAAATTCAAACTGGGTGCAGCACCCAGTTTGAATGGCCTGGCTAGAACCCTGTCAGAATACTAGCATTATTTCCTACTTCGATTTGGAATTGGTTGATACGATACTCAAGTACACTAGGTCCGGCCTGCCAACGGATACTCAGCATGAAAACTGTCTTATCGGGGTCACAGCCTCGGGTAGAAAAGCATAACGTTATGAACATTTTAAGCCTAAGATTTCGCCAATTCATCGCACAAAGGTAAGCAACGCAAACATGTTTACTTGCCTATTTGTACTCAAATGATATACTGTTTACCGTATCTTTCCTACCAGTCTGTATTGGGAGGAAATTTCACATCCCGCACCCGTGAGCTGGTTTTCAATTCGTATGATGGGAACGGATGTATCCCCCTTTTAAATAAATTTGGTTCAAAATCATTGTTTTGATTAGAATATGGGGTGAAACGGGGCTATGGACCGTTCTTTTCCAACCTTTCCTAATTACGATAAAAGTGTAGGGAAGGTTTTATTGTGGATCTAGGCCAATTTAAAAAAAAAGCTGATTGGTCCACTGGCCCAATTCTTTCATATCCATCCCAAGAGACCCAAGAAGCCCTCTGTGGGCTGGGGTGTAGGATATGCATACGGTATTTCCTGCCTGTCTCAAGAGGCGAGTAAAGGGAAGGACTTGTACGGTTTCTAACGGGTTGTACCATTTTTGAAACCGCATTTAAACTTAAGTTTTATCTAATTGACACTGTATAACACATTCGTGTGGTTTGTCGATAAATCTCATCTAACTCCATCCTACGAGTTCGAAAAAGAGAGAAAAAAGGACCCGCCACCTGCACAGCACTGCAGTTTTGTCACAAAGTATAAGATCGACATTTCAGCAGTGATCAACATTATAGGGAATTATAACACTATGCCTCCTGCAACTTTACTAAGCTGATCATAATGACGTGATTTTGTATACATATATCCGATGTATTTCTAAAACAGGCTATAACGTTTCTTTAAAAATTAAATTATTCACTATAACTTTTTCAAAAGTCCCCCGACACTCTGGCAAAATGTCAGGGGCGAAACCAAAATAATACTCCCGACGGAGCCCTGCTCTCTAAAAAAGAGTTACATACGCTTCCTAAAGGAGCTATATGTCCCTGAAGGACACAAACTTGACCAACCTCTCAACCTTCTGTCAGATCTCTATTTATATCATGGGTCTGTTATGAGCGGTCCCGTTCTACAATGACTGAAAATTAAGTTAACGCAGAATGTCAAATAGGGTTTCGCTCCTGGCATTTCGCCAGATTGTTGTGGACATTGGTTAAAGCACCTTTATAGATGTCAACGCTTTATATGGAAAAGGAGCGAATTATTCAGGACTGGGCTATGGATTATCGAGCTGGTACCAGTACAACCTTTGTAGTTGCAGCCCCTATGTATGTTCGCGATTTGACAAATGCGCGCTATTTCAAGACTACTGGTTACCGGGCTTGTACCAGTACAACCGTTACAGTTGCACTCTCTTTTTATGACAAAGAAGTATTTTTCAAGAATAGGCTATGGATTATCGGTTTTCAGTACAGCTTTTACAGCTGCAGCCTATATGTAGGCCCGTGATTTGACAAATGAGTGCATTATTCACTGCATGGTTACTGGGCTTGTACCAGTACAACCTTTATAGGTGCAACCGATGTAAGCTGATAAGCCCTTGGTGTGGCACATGAACGCATTATTCAAGACTACCTGTAGAACATGAACAAAAGCTTAGATGATCTGAGAGCGCGTTATTACAGATTAGCGGTAATGGTATGGGCTTTGTACCAGTACAACCTTGATAACTTCGTACTTGTGTAATGAATTTCCATCTCGGTATATCCATGGCAAGTATCGCACTGTTACAAAATGGAGACTTGTCCAAAATAAAAAGTTGTGTGTTGTTGTTATATTCTTAACAATGTATATCCAGCTTTTTGCTGTTTTCTATAATAAATTTGTTTTTTCAAAGTCACATTACTGTTTCTTGTTGAAGTCATATTTTACGCTTCTAAAATTGAAAAATGTTCATGTGTGCTTTTAAAGTTAGATATTTAATGATGAAACAGAGACTTTATTAACTGCTTCCAAACAAAATTCAATTTTTCCCTCTGAAAGTCGTTATTCTAAGGAATCATAAATAAAGTGAAATATTTTACTGGAAAAAATTATACGTTAATTTTTAAATCGATTTTTTAAAGTAAAAACACCAATAACCCTATTTCCTATTTTTTGAAAGTATTTCCTACGGCCTT